>CM042691.1:265495253-266095253 GCA_023614405.1 Avena insularis | reverse complement strand
GATGAACATTCATCCGAAGTATAGCATTACGATCAAAGTCATTGAGTTTATATTGCTATAACAACTTACGAAGTGATCCTAATCCTTAGACCATGAGATCATGTCAATCACTAACACCGGAAGAGTTTCTTGATAACATCAAACGTCACACCGTAATAGGGTGATTATAAAGATGGATTCAGAACTAATAAAGTGTTATGTTGAGGCCCATGGATCGAGAGTGGAATTTGTTCATCCCGATGACGGATAGATATGCTCTGGGCCCTCTCGGTGATATCACATTGATTAGCTTGCAAGCAAGTGATTTGATCACTAGAATGTTATATCACGGAACGAGAAAAGTGCATGTCGATCAGAGATCAAACTAGGTATGGAGATACCGATGATCGAATCTCGGACATGTAATATATCGTGAAACAAAGGGATTAAGATACTAGCGTAAAAGGTTCCGACGATCACAAGAAAGTCATCGTTGAATGTGTGGGAGTCAGTATGGGTCTCCAGATCCTGCTTCTGATTATTGATCTAAGAGGGGTCTCGATCATGTCCGAATTATTCACGAACCATAGGGTGACACACTTAAGAGACACCGACATCCATTTGGAGCAAAAGTTTCATGCCGAAAAGAATAACAAGCGCAGGAATTTATTTCACTAGATACCGAAACGGGTTTTGGTGAAATTGCGAAAGTGTTTACGCATGTGAAATGAAATACTAGCAAGGGTTATTGTGAATGTTTGTCATTAAAGTAATTGACAAAATTCTGAATAAAATAAAAGAGTTTTATTTAATGAGAGTTTGCATTAAATTTGGTGGAAATTTAATGGGAATTTGAGTGGGTTTTTGAGTGGAGGGAATTGAAAGGCATTTGAGTGAGTGGAGTGTCCACCCACATGAATGTGGAAGAGGTGGGGCCAGCCCCATGGCTGGGCGCATGGCCCCTTGGGTGCCCCCCCTCTCCCTATAAAAGGAGCCCCCCTCCCTCTCTCTCACTCACACCTCCTCGTGAAGGATCTCTCTCCCCCTCTAAAATTTATTCCCCATGGTCTCGGACTAGCGAGATACATGTTCCCGGTGGCTTTTCGGCAAGAAAGAGTTGTGCTTCCGCTGCATCGCTGGAGCGAGGAGGCGGAGGTTGCTCGGTGCCTCGAACGTGTGTGCGAGCACGGATGCGCTGCTGTTTTGCGGCGCTAGGACTTCCTCTCGATCTTGAGATCGGCAAGAGATCGTCTACATCAACCACGAGTTTGGAATCGTTAAGCTTTGTCGGTCTTCAAGGGTATGTTCTCTACGGATATACATCCGCCCGTTGTTTGTATCTAGTAGATAGATCTTGGTACATAGTTGTTCCCATCGTAGGAAATTTTTTGTTTTCTATGCTGCGAACCCTACAACTTTTCCTTCTTGCATTAGCACACATCCGAGACCAATCTTGGATGCGTCACAATACACGTCAAAGGGCTTCGTGATATCCGGCATGATCAAGATTGGGGATGATATCAGTCTTCTCTTGAGTTCTTGAAAACTCGCTTCACATTTGTCCGTCCATTCAAACTACTTGGGTTTGAGTGGTTGGGGCTTGCCAATCTTCGACATCTTTCACCTTTGCAGGGTCAACGGCAATTCCTCCGGCTGATACAATGTGGCCGAGGAATCCTACTTCCTGTAACCAGAATTCACATTTGCTAAACTTGGCATACAACTGATGCTCTCTAAGGGTTCCAAGAATGGTCCTTAGGTGTAGCTCATGTTCTTCTTCTAATTTGGAATAAATCAGAATGTCATCTATGAAAACAACGACAAACTTATCCAGGAAGTCCATAAAAATCTTATTCATGATATTTATGAAATAAGCGGGGGCATTGGTTAATCCAAAAGACATAACAGTATACTCGTATAATCCATATCTGGTGGTAAAGGCAGTCTTTGGAATATCCTTTGCACGAATCTTGAGTTGATGATAGCCAGTTCTAATATCAATCTTAGAAAACACTTTGGCACCAGTCAACTGGTCAAACAGATCTTCTATCTTGGGCAATGGGTACTTGTTCTTAATAGTGACATCGTTCAACTTTTGATAATCCGTACACAAATGGTTACCTCCATCTTTCTTGTCCACGAACAAAACCGGTGATCTCCATGGTGACGCACTTGGTTGAATCGATCCAATTTCCAGCATGGCATCCAGTTGCTTCTTCAGTTCTGCTAGTTCAGACGGGTTCATACTATATGGTCTCTGGGCTATGGGTCCTATTCCCGGGATTAGTTCAATTATAAACTCGATATCCCAATCTGGGGGCATACTAGGCAAAACATCTGGAAATACATCAGGGTATTCACAGACTATCCATACTTGGTCAATGGTAGGTTGGGCTATACTCTTGTTACACTTGAATTGACGAGGTAAGGTTTCAGATACATGCTCGACTAATACTCTAGTTGTACTGGTCATGGTTATGGCTTTCTTGGCACAGTCAATTAATCCTTTATGTTTGGACATCCAATCCATTCCTAGTACTACTTCCAAACCTTTAGTTCCAAGTACTATTAGATTAGCATAAAAATCTATGCCATGGATTCGGATAGGGACGGCTTTGCAAATTTGCCTAGCTTTGGTGGTTGAACCGGGGATTTGAACAATCATAACATGCTTCAGTTTGGTTGGTTGAATCTTACTAGTGCATGCAAATTCTTCGGTGACAAATGAGTGTGATGCACCCGAATCAAACAACACTCTTGCAAGTACTGAGTTAACAGAAAACATACCCAGCACGACGTCTGGCGCTTCCTGGGCTTCTTCAGCATGCATGAGAAAAAGACGGCCGTTGCGGTTGAGCGAATTCCCTAGGACAAACCTCCTTCCGGGCTGAACAGGACGCTGTTGCTGAGCTGGGGCATTTGCATTGGGGGTTGCGGCATTCTTCTTGGGGCACTCATTGGAGTAGTGACCCTTGGTTCCACAGTCATAACAGGTCACTTGTGACTTGTCTTTCGCTGCAACAGGCACAGCATTCTTCTAGTCCTTGGGGCAGTGTTGGTGTTAGTGGCGGCATTGTTGTTGTTGAACTTGGGTCATGCACGGTTGAAATTGCTAGAGTTGCCGGTTTTTTTTGTTTCCTCCGGGCCTTGGGTTTCCACGGTTGGGATAGGTCGGACGGTTCATCGAGGGTCTATTGGTTCTCGGGGAAAATCCTAGAGATGGGTTGGGACGATACTTTGGGGTATGGTGGGTTCCTTGCTGATGCATCATGTGGCGCTTGCGGTTCTCATTGGCTTGGTTGATCTTTCCTTCCATCTGAATGGCAGAGTCGACGAGGGCTTCAATATCAGCAAAGGGGATATTAACCAACACCGTCTGCATCTCATCGTGCAAACCATTCAAGAATCTTTCTTTCTTCTTGGCTTCAGTGTCGATCTCATCCGGGGCATACCTAGCTAATGACAGGAATTTGTCACGGTATTCCACTACGGTCATCCTTCCTTGCTTCAGTTCTCTGAGTTCATCTCTCATACTCTTGGTCAAACCCGGTGGCACATGGGTTCTGCTGAACTTGACCTTGAATTCCTCCCAGGTCATCATCTGTCCTCCGATCATTGCACGAACGTTGTTCCACCATGCTCTTGCATCTTCGGCTAGATAGTGGGTGGCGAACAGAACTTTCTCATTAGCTTCCACTCCTGCGACTTCTAGATTGTTCTCCATGGTTTGCAGCCAATCATCTGCATCTAAGGGCTCTTCCGACTTAGTGAAAACAAGAGGATTGGTGTTCTGGAAATTTTTGAGCTTAGATCCATGGTTGTCCTGATTTCCTTGGCCTTGATTATTGTTGGCCATCTAAGCTATCTCCTGAAGGGTGACTAAGTTGGCTTGATGTTCTGCTCTTTCAGCTTCGCGGTCAGAAACCAACATTTGCAGGATCTGCAACATCGGGTACGGGGATGAACCACTTCCTCCGCGAGGCATCTGAAGGTTGAGATAGATCATGAGAAAAGAGGGAAATTTCTAAGGTTCAAGGACTTGAAAAAAAATTAAAGTTTGACTCAGATTTTCTAGCAACTTGTTTTTCATTCATTCATAGCACACGATACAAACACACACCACAACAAAGGAAAATAGATAGTTTTAAGAACCATTCTGGAAACTACGATACAGTGGGACCGAATATAGTTCACTAACGCTAGTGCTCAAGTGCTACTACTCCTCGGAGTCGGTGTACTCATCATTCTCATCATCATCATCGTCATCGATGAAGGCGAAATCCTCCTCATCTATGAAGAAGTCCATGGCCTAATCCTCCAGAAAGTCATCATCATCGTTGAGATAGGAGTAGGGATCTCCACGAAGGTCTTCTCCAGCATTCTCCCTTTCCTCCAACTGCATGTCTCTCTCGTGGATGGTCTCCTCCAAATCCGTGGTCCGGTGGCGAAGACGGGCAATGATGCGCTCCTTCTTGTCGAGCTGACGGCGACGAGACTGGTGATCCTTCACTAGCATGGCGAGGGTCTGATCCTTGTTCTTAGCGATAGCGGACTTGTGGTTTGAGTAGTCACGGGCATTGTCTAACTCCTGCTGGCGATCATACATCATGAAGCTAAGGTGGTCCAACTTAGTCTTCATCTCGGGGTGATGTGGGGCTTCCAGTGGCTATCCCATGGCATCACGCCTTCGATAGAACTCAAAGCGGGTACCCTTGATCTGATTGATACTCTGCCCACATAGACAGGCAAGATCTTTTAGCATGGCCCTGGCAAGTCCATCGAGCCAGTTGTTCTCTCTTAAGGTGAACTTAATTCCCTCTGCAGTGGGAGGTTCAATCTTTCCTCTGAGACTTGCAACAACTAACCACTACAGATTTTCTCCTTCTTGATCATTGAGCTGAGCTCCGAAGAACTCGGGGTGCGGATGCTCCAGAAGTTTCGAAAGCTGGTCCAAGTCACGCTCAAAGATGAGTTCTCCTCCATTCCCCAACTAATAAAACTTGTTGTACTTCACGTCCATCTATAACAATATAGGATGAGTAAGTTAGTAGAGGGATCAAGTGTGTCAAATTTTATGTATTTTGCAAGAGTTTTTGAGGAACATGAATTTTCATGAAAGAATCCAAGTGATAAGAATGGGAATAAGTTTTTGTAAATACTCACTTCCTTTGGTTTTGAAACTAAGTTTTTGATTCTAACGTCCATTCTAACTAGGGTCTCCTATGGTCAGGATGGCTCTGATACCAACTTGTCAACACCCAGATTTTTAATCACAGATGCATGTTATGCCAAACATCGCAGTCCCAGGATTACCATTTTTGCGAGACATGACAGATTTGGATATCACAGTACATCATCCATTACAAACCATACATAAGGTCTTACACAAATAAGGATCTCATGATCCAGTTCTTAATACAACTCAAGCAGCGGAATAACGTAATAGTAAAAATAGCGTAGGCGAAGCTCCATCGTCGGGGTCACAGGCAATGCTGATGATAGGAGATGATGCTAGTTGTCGTAACCTTCCTATGGTCCATCATCCTGGTACTCCTCTTCATAGTCTGGCCACGGGAATAGCCAGGGACAAAGCCATGAGTACTCTTTAAGTACTCTCAAACTAATACTAACAAGTTAAGGGGGTTTTGTAGTAGGACACTAGGTGTTGGAATTATGCCCTAGAGGCAATAATAAAGATGTTATTATTATAATTCTTGTTCATGATAATGTTTATATTCCATGCTAGAATTGTATTAAGCGGAAACTTTAATACTTGTGTGGTTTGTGAACAACACCGTGTCCCTAGTACGCCTCTATGGACTAGCTCATTGATCAATGATGGTTAAGGTTTCCTAACCATAGACATGAGTTGTCAATTGATAATGAGATCATATCATTGGGAGAATGATATGGTGGACAGACCCAAACTAAGCGAAGCAATTAGATCGTGTCATCGTGTTCGTCTTTGCGAAGCTTTTCTTATGTCAAATATTGTATTCCTTAGACCATGAGATAATACAACTCCCTGGTATCGGAAGAAAGCTTTGAGGTCATCAAACGTCATCCTATGAGAGGGTGATCATAAAGGTGTCTCTGAGGTGATCGGAAAGTATCTGTTGGGTTGTATGTATCGAGATGGGATTTGTCCCTCCCAAGTCGGAGAGATATACTTCGGTCCCACTCGGTAATCGATATCAACACCACTTGCAAGCATGTGGTTAAGGAGTTAATCACAAAGTGATATCGAATTACGGAACGAGTAAAGTACTTGCTGTGAACGAGATTGAACTAGGTATGACGGTACCGACGATCGAATCTCGGGCAAGTAAAATATCGCGAGACGAAGGGAATATATATATGGGATTGATTGAATCCTGGCATCGTGGTTCATCCGATATGATCATAGATGAATGTGTGGGAGTCAATATGGGTTTCCAGACCCCGCTGTTGATTATTGATAGAAGATCATGTCTGCATATTCTCGAACCCGCAGGGTCACACACTTAACGTGTCTCGACGCTAGGATATATTGGATAATTGGTTTATGAGTTTTTGTTCGGAGTCTCGGATGGGATCCGGGACATCACGAGAGGTTCCGGAGTGGTCCGGAGAATAAGATTCATATAAGGCAGTGCAGTTTTTGGAGTTCGGAATTGTTCCGGGTTAATCGGTATTGTACCGGAAGCTTCTAGAACCTTCCGAAAGGGGACCAACATGGCCCCACCTTCCGGGAGGGGGCATGGGCCTATGAGGGAGTGCCCTGGCCTCATTGGGCCAGGGGCACAAGGCCCCATAGGGCCCAGCCGGCCAAGAGAGGTTTAAACTCTAGATAGAGCTTCTAGAAGGGGGGGTTTCCTTGCCCCCCACTCTTCCTCCTTGGGGCCGCCGGCCTTGGCTTGGGGGAGGGGCTAGGGCTGCGCCCACCCCTCTATATATACAGGGCTGGGGGCGCACCAACCCCCTACACCTTCCCCTCCAACCCTAGTCGCCCTGCTGCCCTCCTCTCTCCCTCCCGACTGCTTGTAGGCGAAGCCCTGCTGCAGAAATTCTCCACCAATTGCACCGCGCCGTCACGTTGTAGATCCAACCCATCTCTCCACCATACTTGTTGGACCAAGGAAGTGGAGACGTCGAGGTGCTGCACGTGTGCATCTCACGGAGGCACCGCCACTTGTGGTGCTAGATCGGATCGGATCGCGAGGAGGAGAAGCGAGTACGACTACATCACCCACGCCCGTTTAACGTTCAGCGCGAATCTTCAAGGGTATGAAGATCTAATCCAATCTCTCTC
The DNA here is from genome assembly GCA_023614405.1 of Avena insularis. NCBI lineage: Eukaryota > Viridiplantae > Streptophyta > Magnoliopsida > Poales > Poaceae > Avena > Avena insularis. Next base: position 266,087,983 of record CM042691.1, on the reverse strand, counting down.
GTTGTTTGCATCTCCTAGATTAGATCTTGGCTTCCCCTCTGTTCGCATCCGTAGAAAATTTTGATTTACTATGCCGCGAAACCCTTCAGTGGTATCAGAGCTAGATCTATGCGTAGATGTGTTTCACGAGTAGAACGCAACGTGGTTGTTGCGGGCGTTGATGTTTTCTGTTGCAAGCCTCTTGTTTGTGTTCTTCTTATGACGCGGGATAGTGAGATTGAAGCGGTCCAGGCCAACCTTACGCGACGTCGTTCGCGAGACCCGCTCCGCACTTGACGTGTGGCTTGTTCCACACATGCGGCTGGTGGATGTCACTATAGTTGTCATGGGATTAACACCGGAGTTTGGCAACCATAATATCACCGTTGTGGCTTACCGTAGGTAAGAATCGTTCTTAGCATCTACTCCCATAAGCCACATAAAACATGCAACAACAAAGTAGAGGCGTCTAACTTGTTTTTGCAGGGAGTGTTTTCTGTGATATGGTATGGCCCAAGATGTGATGTGTATAATGTATGCGATGATCATGTTTTGTAATGTTTCACGACTTGCATGTCGATGAGTACACAACCGGCAGGAGCCATATGGTTGTCTTTATAATTGTGTATGACCTGTGTGTCAACTTCTTATGCGCCATGTAATAGTTTCACTTTATCGCTAAGTAGTTAGCAATAGTTGCTATTAAGTGGTGGAGGCAATCATGGTGGAGTGATGGAGATCATGCGGAGCGCACAAGATGGAGATCATTGCGCCAAGATTGGCTATACCATGTCACATAAAGTTATATGCATGTGATGTTTATCCTTTTATGTATCTTATTATGCTTAGATCGACGGTAGCATTATAAGATGATTCCTCACTTAAAGATCAAGATAAAACTGTGTTCTCCCCATGTATGCACCGTTCTGAAAGTTAAATCGTGTCCAAGCATCACGTGATGATCGGGTGCTATAGACTCTACGCCACATACAACGGGTGCAAGCTTTTGCACACGCGGAAATACTTGGGTCTAACTTGGCGACCCTAGCATGTCTGAGACATGGCCTCGGAACACATGAACCGAAAGGTTAAGCATGAGTCATATGAATGATATGATCGACGCCGTTGTCCACCATTGAAACCACATCTCTTCTCGTGAAGATCGGATTAGGTGTGGTGAATTTGGATCATGTTCACTAAACAACTTGAGGGATGTTGAATTTAGTGGGAGTTCATCTAGTAATTTGATTAAGTTGAACTAGTTATCATGAACATAGTCTAATTTGTACTTGCAAATACTGTAGATCACATGGCCAAGTCCAACTTCAACTTCAACGTTTTTGCTGAGAAAGAAAAGCTTAGAAACAATGGGTCTAACTTCACCAATTGGTTCCGCAATCTAAGAATCATTCTCTCTGGCGGTCAAAAGGACTATGTCCTTGGGAAAGCGTTAGGTGACCCTAATCGCTACTACCGGCTGATGAGAAAGTTGTCTATCGATCGTGCAAAGATGATTATGGTGTGATTAAGAGCACCATGTTGTTTGCTATGGAACCGAACTTCAAAATCGTTTTGAAGACTATCCCGGCCCTTTGAGATTCTCGAAGAGCTAAAACCATGTTTCAGACTCAGCCCGTTCGAGAGATATGAGATCTCCGAGAAGTTCTTTAAGCGCAAGATGGAGGAAGGGAGTTCCGTTAGTGAGCACGCCATTAAGATGACGGGCTACACTCAACGCATGTGAGCAACAGAATGCGATTCCGGAGGAGCTCAAGATTGACAGGTTCTGCAATCACTCCTCCCAGCCTACAAAAGTTTTGTAGTGACTCATAATCAGATTGGTTCCATCGATCGATCACCGAGCTCTTCGCAAAGCTGAAGGCCGCGAAGTGGACATCAAAAGGATAATCATGTGTTGATGGTCAACAAGCCCACCTTTAAGAAAGGTAAGGAGCAAAGAAGCCCTTCAAGAAGGCGGCAAGCGCTTCGCCTGCTGAGAAGAAGCTCAAGTCTGGTCCTAAGCCGACACCGAGTGCTTTATTGCAAGGACAAGGGTCATGGAAGCATCGTCCAAGTACTTAGCGGACAAGAAGGCTGGCACCATCAAAGGTATATTTGATATACATGTTATTGATGTTTTCCTTACTAGCCCTTGTTGTAGTGCCTGGGTATTGGATACTGGTTGCTAATATTTGTAACTCGAAAAAGGAGCTACGGAATAGACGGCGACTTATGAGGATGAGGTGACGATGCGCGTTGGCAGCGGATCAAGAGTTGATGTGATGGCCGTCAAACGCTCTCCTTAGTTTTACCTTCGGGATTAGTTTTAAACCTTAATAAATGTTATTATGTGCCTGCGTTGAGCATGAACATTATTTCTGGATCGTGTTTATTGCAAGACGGTTATTCATTTAAATCGGAGAATAATGGTTGTTCTATTTATATGAGTAACATCTTTTATGGTCATGCACCTCTTGTGAATGGTTTATTTCTTCTAAATCTCGAAAGGGATGAAACACACATCCATAACATTGAGGCTAAGAGATGCAAAGTAGATAGTGATAATACTACTTATTTGTGGCACAGTCGTCTAGGTCATATTGGTGTAAAGCGCATGAAGAAACTCCATTCTGATGGACTTTTGGAGTCTCTTGATTTTGAATCATTTGACACATGGGAACCATGCCTCATGGGCAAGATGATCAAAACCCCGTTCTCCGGTATGATGGAGCGAGCAACGGACTTGTTGGAAATCATACATACCGATGTATGCGGACCGAGGAGTGTTTCGACGCGCGGTGGATATCGCTATTTTCTCACTTTTACCGATGACTTAAGTAGATATGGGTATATCTATTTAATGAAACATAAATCTGAAATGTTTGAAAAGTTCAAGGAATTTCAGAATGAAGTGGAGAACCATCGTAACAGAAAGATTAAGTTTCTATGATCCGATCATGGGGGCCAATATTTGAGTTATGATTTTCTCACGCATCTTAAAGAAAGCGAAATTGTTTCACAACTCACGCCACCCGGAACACCACAGCGCAATGGTGTGTCTGAACGCCGGAGTCGAACCCTATTAGATATGGTCCGATCGATGATGTCTCTTACTGATTTGCCGTTATCATTTTGGGGTTATGCATTAGAAACCGTTGCATTCACTTTAAATAGGGCACCATCTAAATCCGTTGAGACGACACCGTATGAACTGTGGTTTGGTGCTAAACCTAAGTTGTCGTTTCTTAAAGTTTGGGGATGCGAAGCTTACGTCAAGAAGTTGATGCCGGACAAGCTCGAACCCAAAGCGCGAATGCGTCTTCATAGGATACCCTAAGGAAACTATTGGGTATACCTTCTATCACAGAACCGAAGGCAAAGTGTTTGTCGCAAAGAACGGTTCCTTTCTTGAGAAGGAGTTTCTCTCGAAAGAAGTGAGTGGGAGGAAAGTAGAGCTAGACGAGGTTATTGAACCTTCTGTTGAATTGGAGAGTAGCGCAGCACCTGAAATTGTTCCAGTGCCGCTTGCACCAACAATAGAGGAAGCTAATGACAAGGATCATGAAGCTTCGGACGATGTCACTCTTGAGCGTCGCAGGTCGACAAGGTCGCGTGCCCCTCCTGAGTGGTACGGCAACCCTGTCTTGACTGTCTTGTTAGTAGAAGACAGCGAACCTACGAACTATGAGGAAGCGATGATGAGCCCAGACTCTGAGAAATGGCTAGAAGCCATGAAATCTGAATTGGGATCCATGAGCAAAAACCAAGTATGGACTTTGGTGGACCCTCCTAGCGACCGAAAGGCCGTTGAGTGCAAATGGATCTTCAAGAAGAAAACGGACGCGTATGGTAATGTTACCGTCTATAAAGCACGTCTTGTCGCGAAAGGTTTTCGACAAGTTCAAGCAGTTGACTACGATGAGACTTTCTCTCCCGTAGCGATGTTTAAGTCCATTCGGATTTTATTAGCAATTGTTGCGTTTCATGATTATGAAATATGGCAGATGGATGTCAAGACTGCGTTCCTCAATGGCAACATTGATGAAGAGTTGTATATTATGCAACCCGAAGGTTTTGTCGATCGTAAGGATGCTGATAAAGTATGCAAGCTTCAGCGTTCCATTTATGGACTGAAGCAAGCATCTCGGAGTTGGAACCTTCGTTTTGATCAAGTGATCAAGAGCTTTGGATTTGTTCCAAATAGCTACAAAGCTTGTATCTACAAGAAAGTGAGTGGGAGCTCGGTGACGTTTCTGGTACTATATGTGGATGGCATATTGATTATTGGAAATGACATCAACATGCTTAACGATGTGAAGAGTTATTTGAACAAGTGTTTTTCAATGAAAGACCTAGGTGAAGTTGCTTATATATTGGGCATCAAAATCTATAGAGATAGACAAAGACGCCTGATAGCTTTAAGCCAGAGTACATACCTAGACAAAGTTCTGAAAAGGTTCAGAATGGATAAGGCAAAGAAAGGTTCAGTGCCTATGTTGTCAGGTAAGATATTGAGCAAGGCTCAGTGTCCAGCTACGGTAAATGATAGGGAAGCTATGAGCAAAGTGCCATAGGTTCCATCATGTATGCCATGCTGTGTACTAGACCGGATGTGTCCAATGCTCTTAGTTTGACGAGCAGATATCAAAGGGATCCAGGAGTGGAACACTGGACAGCCGTGAAGAACATCCTAAAGTACCTAAATAGGACTAAAGAAATGTTTTTAGTCTATGGGAGTGATGAACAGCTTGTCGTAAAACGTTACGTCGATGCTAGTTTTGACACCGACAAGGATGATTCTAAATCTCAGACAGGATACGTGTATATTTTCAATGGAGGAGCTGTGAGCTGGAGAAGATGCAAGCAAAGCGTGATCGCGGGATCTACAGTAGAAGCAGAATACATGGCTGCTGCAGAAGCGTCAAGTGAAGGAGTTTGGATCAGGAACTTCATCACTAAGCTTGGCGTGGTTCCAAGTGTATTGGACCCACTGGAGATATTGTGTGACAACACTGGCGCCATAGCACTCGCTAAGGAACCAAGATATCATCCAAAGACCAAGCATATCAACCGCAAGTTTCATATAATCCAAGATTATATAGCAGATGGAGATCTGAAGATTAGCAAAGTACATACAGATCTGAATGTCGCAGATCCATTGACTAAACCTCTTCCACGTGTAAAACATGATCAGCACCTCAGTGCCATGGGTGTGAGATTGTTGCCAGATGTAAACTAGATTATTGACTCTAGTGCAAGTGGGAGACTATTGGAATTATGCCCTAGAGGCAATAATAAAGATGTTATTATTATAATTCTTGTTCATGATAATGTTTATATTCCATGCTAGAATTGTATTAAGCGGAAACTTTAATACTTGTGTGGTTTGTGAACAACACCGTGTCCCTAGTACGCCTCTATGGACTAGCTCATTGATCAATGATGGTTAAGGTTTCCTAACCATAGACATGAGTTGTCAATTGATAATGAGATCATATCATTGGGAGAATGATATGGTGGACAGACCCAAACTAAGCGAAGCAATTAGATCGTGTCATCGTGTTCGTCTTTGCGAAGCTTTTCTTATGTCAAATATTGTATTCCTTAGACCATGAGATAATACAACTCCCTGGTATCGGAAGAAAGCTTTGAGGTCATCAAACGTCATCCTATGAGAGGGTGATCATAAAGGTGTCTCTCGGGTGATCGGAAAGTATCTGTTGGGTTGTATGTTCGAGATGGGATTTGTCCGTCCCAAGTCGGAGAGATATACTTCGGGCCCACTCGGTAATCGATATCAACACCGCTTGCAAGCATGTGGTTAAGGAGTTAATCACAAAGTGATATCGGATTACGGAACGAGTAAAGTACTTGCGTGAGCGAGATTGAACTAGGTATGGCCATGCAAGCGATCGAATCTCAGGCAAGTAAAATATCGCGAGACGAAGGGAATATATATATGGGATTGATTGAATCCTGGCATCATGGTTCATCCGATATGATCATAGATGAATGTGTGGGAGTCAATATGGGTTTCCAGACCCCGCTGTTGATTATTGATAGAAGATCATGTCTGCATATTCTCGAACCCGCAGGGTCACACACTTAACGTGTCTCGGCTAGGATAGATTGGATAATTGGTTTATGAGTTTTTGTTGGTCTCGGATGGGATCCAGGACATCACGAGAGGTTCGGAGTGGTCCGGAGAATAAGATTCATATAAAGGCGGTGCAGTTTTGGAGTTGAATTGTTCGGGTTAATCGGTATTGTACTGGAAGCTTCTAGAACCTTCGGAAGGGACCAACATGGACCCACCTTCCGGGAGGGGCATGGGACTATGAGGAGTGCCCTGGCCGCATTGGGCCAGGGCACAAAACCCCATAGGGCCCAGCCGTCCAAGAGAGGTTTAAACTCTAGATAGAGCTTCTAGAAGGGGGTTTCCTTGCCCCCCACTCTTCCTCCTTGGGGCCGCCGGCCTTGGCTTGGGGGAGGGGCTAGGGCTGCGCCCACCCCTCTATATATAGAGGGCTGGGGGCGCACCAACCCCCTACACCTTCCCCTCTAACCCTAGCCGCCCTGATGCCCTCCTCTCTCCCTCCCGACTACTTGTAGGCGAAGCCCTGCTGCAGAAATTCTTCACCAATTGCACCGCGTCGTCGCATTGTAGATCCAACCCATCTCTCCACTATACTTGCTGGACCAAGGAAGGAGGAGACGTCGAGGTGCTGCACGTGTGCATCTCACGGAGGCACCGCTACTTGTGGTGCTAGATCGGATCGGATCGCGAGGAGGAGAAGCGAGTACGACTACATCACCCACGTTCCGACGAACGTTCCGCTGTGCGAATCTTCAAGGGTATGAAGATCTAATCCAATCTCTCTCATTGTTTGCATCTCCTAGATTAGATCTTGGCTTCCCCTCTGTTCGCATCCGTAGAAAAATTTGATTTACTATGCCGCGAAACCCTTCACTAGGCTCTAGGGTTGTTTTGCAAAAAGCCAGATTTACCTCTACTAAGTTCAGAAGCAAAGAAAAACTAGTTGAAAGTTTTATAACACCTAAGTGGGAATTTGAATTTCATATCACAACCCTGTTGTGGTCAAGTCAAAGTCACAATTCATTTCACAAGTCATTTTGAAAACATCTGATGGGGGAACAGTATGGCCACTCCAACTATCCATAAATACGGACGCGGCTATTCGAATAGTTTGACACTCTGTAGAGATTGTACACTTTCACCACAACATTCGATACATCCGTCAGGAACAAATCCTGAATTCACCATACTCAGTATGCGGATAATCAATCCTAACCTTTCAATTACACGCCCTAGTATAGGCACCTCTCCTGTGAGTGTGGCCTCCCAACCATGACTAACTGTCATCTTGGGTACTGCACAGGTGGACAATCTTCACAAGGTAGCCTCAGCTCAGACCTTGGTCGCGAGGGAACCCATACTAAGGTATATAAAATTCCAGTCAAGCCCTACCCAATCTACGGGTATTGTGGTTATACAGTAAAATCGGAATGGTATCGCCTCCAGACAACCATCAGTTTTATAAAGGGGTAAGGCTCATGCCTCAACATTTTTGTACCAAAACCTTCTGGTATTCGGAAACACGTGTCCAAAACATTTCAGTAGAATGACTCATCATTATAAGGTTTTCATAACCATTTTCACCAAGTATTCCCATCTACAAGTGGTCAAGTTTTATGCTAGCACTAGCATCTACAAGTGGTGGTAACTACTAAGGAGGGGTGATAAACAAGTGGGGATTTGCTAAGTTCAATCTCCTGCCTTAGGATGACATCAAGATTATCTACTTAGGCCAAATTTAATGCTATTTATGCTACCTTCAAATATCTTTCTAGCATCTACAATTCACTATGTAAACCCTAAGAGAAAGCTTTGATAAAGAAATAAAGTATTAAACTTGTAACCAAAACTAGGATTGGGTATCATCAAATGTGTCTAACCAAGCATGCCTAATGCATTGCCTAGGTTATCTAACTTTCATAGTTGCAAGTTTTAGCTTGCAAGGTTTCAAGTATTGGCTTGCCTTGAGCAGAGCAGTGGTTGAAGTTCTCATCGGCTTCTTTCTCATAGTATCCTCCTTCCTCCTTGTATCCTTGGTCGGTACTAGCGTCTATAAATAAATACGAGGTACACAATCACCAAACAAAACTTAACTATTTTCAATCATCACACAAAGGTGTACTATAGATGATCTAGCATCATCACTTAACATTACAAGATTAAAGCATTTGTCTTATTTATTTTAATTTGAGAAAAGTAATTTCTACTCATTGAAAAACTACTTAAGATTTAATATTCTCCAACTCAAACATGGGATCATGTTGACACATGTCATCACCACATATTTCAGTACATGGGAATGTGATTTAAAGTGGTGTCACAATTTAATAAGGTTTAATCTTTTTATTTTCAATAAATAAAGTGACTAGAAATGCCTATGTGGCCTTCTTTTATTACTTGAACATTATTTCTTTAAGTAAACCCATATGTTTTTATATATTCTGAAAGGTATGATCAAATGTGATTTTTGAGAGTTGGAATCAACTCAAAAGATCTTACGGTTGAATTTTGAAAAATGTTTGAATGCAGAAAATCTTCTGCCTTGTTATTTTTACCAAGAGTGATCTACAGATCCAAATGATTTGAATCCAACGGGCTTGGATTAAGCATTTCAGTACCTTTCTAGCAAAATTGGTTTCATGCATTTTGGTTTAGTGAATAGAGCTAGGTTGATTTTTGAATATAGGTATAGAACTGTGTTTGAAATTAAAAGAATAAAGCTTAATTTGAATTGTTGGGTCACGCGGGATGTTTTACTGGGCCGGCCCATTACACACAGCGCGTACGCGGGCTGGTTAAGTGTATGTCCCCACGCGTCAGTGAGGCACGGGAGGCTGGCGAGTCTGGGTGATCTAGGCCGCACGATCTAAATCTAATCGAGCAGCTCGGCTCATCGTCCGTCAGGCGGCGCCAAGAACCCTAACGCGGCAGGTGGGGTCGTGGGAGGCTCACCGGGGCTCAGGCGAGGGTCGGCGACGGGGGCGAACGACGAAGTCGACGACAGCGATTCTCCTGGTACCGACAGCTCCTCCTAGGGTGGCTCAAATCGACGGCTCCCTTCTTCTCCAGCAGCGGCGGGCTCCGGCCAAATTCCGGCGATGCACTGCTCGCCTTGCTCCGGGAGTGGAGTGAGGTGGTTCTGGGTGAGAGGGGAGTGAACTGGTGTGGCGAAAACGAGCGGTGGAGGCCTCTATTTATAGTGGCGAGAGGGGACCGACGGGCGCGGGCTGAGCTCGTCGTGGTCGATGGCACAGGCACCTATCGGCATGGGCGACGGTAGGGGGCGGTTCTATGTTCCCTGGCGAAGCTCAACGGCGTGGCGCAGGCGGTGCTGATCGGTCGGAATGCTTGGCCCTGGGCGGGTCCAACGGAGGTTTTGATGGCGCCAAAACGCGCATGTCTGTCGGCGAAGTCTTGGCGATCATCCCTGCAAGCAGCGAGGGCGGCGCGCGGTCTGTGGGTGCTAGTCGAGCGTGGCGCACGGGCGCGCTCTCGGCATGGTCGTAGAGAGGTTTGGCATGGGCGTGGCATGTGGTCCAGGGGTTGGCATTGCTCGGGGCTGGGACAAGGACTGGCGGTGGACGGTGTTGCATGTCCCAGACAAGGTTGGCGAGGCTAGTGTGGCCGCTAGCTCGCTGGTGAAAATGGGGTGGCAAGTTTGCTCTCGGCATGCTCACCATTGATGGCTAGGCTTGCTTACAGTGGTGCTAAAGATAGTTAAAGGGGCTAGATGATCTACTAAGGGCTAGTTGCAACCATAGAGGGAACAAGTTAGGCCAATTTTACTGCACACTATAGTGTTTGTTGTTTGTTTGATTTGAATCTGCAAGGTGTTTGATGAAATGGCCGTAAGAAACTTCTTTTTGAATTTTGAAAAGATTTTTGGTGGGTGTGCTAGGCATGAGCTTGAGATTCTGTGGTTGCTTGGGTTTTGAAAATTGAGCTTGTTTGAGTGGTTTTTGAAATAGTGGGATCTTCCCATATGAGATAGATTCAATTTTAAATTGTCATTTAAACTTAGCATTTGAATGTTTTTGGAAGATCACAAAGTGGGCCTTGGTACCTCATTATGAGTACTAACAAGGGGTGCAAAGCTCCACAAATGTTTATGTTAAGTTTTGAGTGCTAGGGATAGCCAAATTAGGCATGAGAGTTAATTTGGCAAAAGTGACCATTCACTTTATTTATTCATTTTGAGTTGTTTTTCTTTGGGAAAAGTTTGGGAATGATTTAGATGATGTTTATTTCACCTAAGAATCATTTTACAAGCAATGAATCACAGAACCATGGCAATCAAAAGAACTCCTAAATTAAAAACACATAAATATGAATGCTTTCATAGTTTGAGATGGGAAAGTTTTTGTTAACCCTAAGTTTGATGATTAGAGTTTGATGATCCAAGTTTTATATTTTTGGGATGTTACAAAACCTTGGTGTGATAAGTAGAATTAGTTAAGTATTGTTTGATGATTATGTACCTCGTATTTATTTATAGATGCTAGTACCGACCAAGGATACGAGGAGGAAGGAGAATACTACGAGGAAGAAGCCGAGGAGAACTTCAACCACTGCTCTTCACAAGACAAGCCTATACTAATATCTTAGCAAGCTAAGCTAAACCATGCAAGTTTTACTTGCAAGCTTACCCCACTTGATACCCAATCCTCGTTTTATTTTGCAAGCTTAGTATTTTATTTCTTTATCAAAGCTTTCTATCAAAGTTTACTTAGTCACTGGTAGATTTTAGACAGATATTTAAAGGTAGCATAAAGAGCATAAAACTTGGCCTAAGTTAGATAATCTTGATGTTATCCTGAGGCATGAGATTGAACTTAGATAGGATACACTTGTTTACCACACATCATTAGTGTTTACCCTCACTTGTAGTTGGTAGTGCTAAGCATAAAACTTGATCAACTTTATATGGGAATACTTGGTGCAAATGGTTATGAAAACCTTAGAATGATGAGTCATTCTACTTAAATGTTTTGACATGTGTTTTTGAACACCATATGATTTTGATGATGAAAATGTTAAGGCATGAGCCTTAGCCCTTTATAAAACTGATGGTTGTCTGGATGCGATACCATTCCAATTTTACCGTACAACCACAATACCCGAAGATTGGGTAGGGCTTGACTGGAAATTTATATACCTTAGTATGGGTTCCCTTACGGCCAAGGTTGAGCTGATGCTACCTTGTGAAGATTGTCCACCTGTGCAGTACCAAAGATAACAGTTGGTCATGGTTGGGAGGCCAAACTCATAGGAGAGGTGCCTATACTAGGGCGTGTAATTGAAAGGTTAAGATTGATTATCCACATACTGAGTATGGTGATTCAGGATTGTTTCTGACGGATGTATCGAATGTTGTGGTGAAAGTGTACCACCTCTGCAGAGTGTCAAACTATTCGAATAGTCGCGTCCGCGGTTATGGACAGCTGGAGTGGCCATACTGTTCCGTCGTCAGATGTTTTTAAAAGGACTTATGAAATGATTTATGACTTTGACTTGACCACAACAGAGTTGTGATATGAAATGCAAGTTTCCCCTTAGGTGTTATAAAACTTCAACTAGCTTTCTTTGCTTCTGAACTTGGTAAAGATAAATCTGAATTTTTGCAAAACAACCTAGAGCTTAGTTTTTCCTACTCAAAACCACTTCACTTGTTAATATTACTTTGCGAGTACTTAAAGAGTACTCATGTCTTTGTCTCTGGTTATTCCTGTGGCCAGACTATGAAGAGGACTATCAGGAGGACGGACAGCGGGAAGGTTACGACAACTAGGATCATCTTCCATCGTCAGTATTGCCTGTGACCATAAAGATGGAGTCTCGCCTACGCTACCGTTATTATTACGTTATTCCACTGCTTGAATTGTATTAAGAACTGGATCATGTGATCCCTATTTGTGTAAGATCTTATGTATGGTTTGTAATGGATGATGTACTATGATATCCAATCTGTTATGTCTCGCAAAAATGATAATCCTGGAATTGCGATGTATGGCATAACAGGCATCTGGGATTAAAAATCTGGGTGTTGACACCGTGGCCGAGGACACCTGTCTCGCCGAAGCTTGGAAAATGGTGAGCATGGATCCGATCACCGGTGTCAACCAGAATTCAGACAACTATTAGCGACGCGTGAAGGTAGCGTTCGACGAGCGTAGCCTTTGCGATCCAAAGTATTGCAAAATTCACATGGAGCGAGGGGAGAAGGCTATTACCAACCATTGTGCGATCATCCAGACTGCCTGCAGCAAGTGGCACAACTGCGTGGAAGAGGTGGAACGCACACAAGTCAGCGGGGAAAACATGGACAACAAGATACTCGCGAACACTAGCTTTATCATGCACTCGCTTCCATTTTGACACACTTGACACACTTCCATTTTGCAGCTTTGTCGTGCACTTGATTTGTTTCGAGAGGACATGAAGATGGAGTTCAAGTTCCATCATGTCTTCGAGGAGATCGAGAACTGCGAAAAGTGGCGGGACACTCGCCTGGGCCTCTCCAAGACCAAGGACGGCGTCTACAACCCGGAGGCCCCTCCCGCTGCTGTCGGCGAAGGAAGACCAGAGGTCGGCCAGAAGAAGGCGAAGATGCTCAAAGCTGCCGGACCTCCCGCCGAGCGTCTCCAGGCTTCGATCGAGAAATGCATCGCTAACACGAGGGCGCAGGCCGAGAAGAGGGCCGAGACCCAAGGGGAGAAGGTGGCCCTCATCAAGGTCAACCTCGCCGAGAAGAAGGCCAACTACGCCGCCAAGAAACGCAACACGGATCTCAAGTTCCTGATGGGTGGCGAGGACACGTCGAAGATGAGCTCGCCGGTCAAGGCCTGGTACATGGCGCAATGTTAGGCCATCCTCCAGGGCGAGGTCACGCCTTCCCCTTCCTCTGCGCCGAACGCCCCTGCGCCGAGCTCTGCTTCCACTTCCTCCAACCCGGTGACGTCCCCCGGCGATACGGACGACCACGCCGCGTCGGCTACGCCGCAGGAGCCCATCCCCATCGACGACTGAGAGATAGCCGAGTCTTCCTCCCTGTTCTGTAATAATCTGTCGCCGAACTTGTGGGCGTTGATTCTGTCGAACACCTTGTGGCCGAGCACTCGTCGGCGGGAACGATAAAGATTCAAATATGTCACCGTTTTCTGTTCGCCTGGGTACTCGGCCTGGATACGCGAGTGGGAAACTGGGCGTATCCAGGCCAAAGTCAAGTTCCGTCTGGCCAAAAAAAGTTCCGTATTTCGGCATGGGTTCGCCCAACGAGTGGAGATGATCTTACCATCACCAGTTTGAGCATAGGAGCGGAGCTCTTACCATCACCAGCTCTTACCATCACCAGTTTGAGCATAGGGGCTCCGCTGCCATTGATTCAACTGAAGGCGTCTCCGCAAGTTTGAGCGGAGAGGAAGCGAGGTCAAGGGCAGCAAGGGAGAGGAGGTGAGATCAAGGGTAGGGGTCAAGGAGGCTAGATCGAGGCAGCGAGGGAGAAGAGGCGAGGGCGAGTGGATAGGAATTGAGGGCGAGATCAAGTGAGAGACTCGGCGGAGCGGTATGGTAGATAGTACCCCCATACGGGTAGATAGTACTGCTCTCTGTTTTTGTGAACCAAAGTCGAGAGTTGGGCTATTTCGTGAGGCACCCCATACGGTAAAAAAATACTATCCAAAAATCTGACGGCTGATAACACCAAATGGAAGATCAAGATGAGTTCTATCCAAAATCTGACGGCTGATAACACCAGCACCTTCAGTGTATGAGGCGGCGGGTAACTCACCACTTCACCAGGCTTAGGCCTTTAAATAAATTTGAGAAACGTCAAAATGTCAAACCAGCAGCCATGCGACAAAGAACGTTGATAGAAGAGGATTATAAACAGAACATGCCATGTTTGATATTGGTAAAAGTAGGCTAATTTTGAAGATTACAAGGCATACAGTTGGCACTGAGTTTAACACTCGTAGCAATTTCTATCAACGGGCAAAAATATGTGTGTTTAGATATGATCAAGAGACCTTTCTGACGTGATTCTACAAGAAGGTGAGTTTCTGAATGCAGAAAAAACCAAAGTGGATCTTGTCACCAGCTGGTACAGCTCCCTATTCTGGCGAGGTCGTCCATTCTTTGAATCTGAAACAGCATAAAATTACAGTCGTGAATTGCCATTTTGTATAGAAAATAGAATTCTTCAGTAAGAACATATTGTACTACTACATAATTATAAGAGAGTCCACTGTCTGGAGAAACCTAAACAAATGTGGAATTAAGCCATGGTTCTATACTGCGCATGTTGCTAGATCCTAAGCGCTTGATAATTGATATCAACTGGTCACTAACGGTTATGCTTACTACTCCAATAAGTCCATTCTTTGGGGACATGTGCAACTTCCCATAGATGCAAGTGCTGCCAAGTTAAGGCAAAATAGAGAGAGGACGGCATGGTTATGACAAGATCATCATATTATAACAGCGCACAAAATTGTGATATACTCAAGTACTTCGCCACAAAGTACCTATGACATGGGAGATTGGGAGGCATACAGGAAGTGAGTCATCTTCTCCTTGGAGCAGCAATTGGCGCCCTTTGTGCTGCAGCTTGACCCTGCCCTCCAGCTTGCTCCTCCGGTATGTTTGCTGCTGCCGTGACAGCATTCATGACAATGAGACCAAGAGGAATTATGTACATCCACTGCAAAGCACGAAGTCAGTCAGATACAAGGGATAAGCAGAGAACTTTTGATGTAGAGACAACAAAGAAGAAGTTAAACAATATACACTTGATATTGGTAACTGTACTCACATATTTAGCCCAGAACGACTTCTCCGGTGGTTTCATCACTTCACCAAGTCCACTCTCAGTTTCTATTAATTGCTCTACAAATGATGGAGTTCTGCAAGCGCAAAACTTAAGTTAGAACTCGGAACAACGTGTCATCTGAGAGAGAATAGCTTTGAGGCAGTTCTCCAGCAATAGATTTGTTGCCGTGAAATGGTCGCTTATATGAATGTGAATCGTCAGCTTTCTGGTGCTTTACTTGCTTTTTTTCTCAACCAAGATAAAGCAGTGATTTACCTTGGTGCTTGTTCAGCAGTCTTCAGAACAGTGTATGAAGTGAATGTCCATTTTGATGGCTGAAACAAGAATTTAAGCACATAAATATAACCATGTGTCCTTTGGCGTGGGTTGTAGAGGGGGCAACTTTTATTCAAAGTTTAATGTAGGCAGTATATAACTCTCAACATAATTAGTTTCGAGGTTTACGAAGCGAAGCAGGTAGCTCTACTCAATAAACACAATAAGTACAAATAAAGCTATAATCTTAAATCCCTTCCACAGCTAGACCATATTTTTTTAGTACTGGAAGTTCCCTAAAACCCCCTTCATTTGAGGTTTTTGTAGGTCGCTAATAAAGCAGAAGCCTCTAATTATTAAATAAAAATAGTAAATGCGGATAAACTATGATCTTAAAGTACAATTAGTAAGTACAAAACAAATGCCATGTTGAAACAAGAAAATGATTGTATCATATTTTTTTAGTTGTACAAAACAAATGGCCAAGTGTATGTTGCTGAACAATACAGTCAAAAGGTTGTAGGTTCTTATTACCAACCACATGCAATTTGATAAAAATGATTTCAAGCAAGATAACTTACTACTTTCACTGGCCGGGGATATTGGCATCCGCCAACAGAACCATAATTAACTGCCAAAATATTTACACCATCCTGCAAATAAGGCAGCATAGCTTAATATGAGCCAAACATCCAAGAGAACTTCTACGAACATTCATCTACAGAAAATGATAATAAGGCAGCATAGCTTAATGTGTGTCAAACACCCAAGAGAACTTCTATGAACATTCATCTACAGAAAATGATGATTGTTCTTTCAAGTGTTTCATCCTGTGAAAGACGGTACTATTCGTTTGTATGACCTGTTTATCATACCAACATATAAGAAGATAAAGTATCTTTAAGAGCATCATGGAACAGACATGCTATGTGCTAGGTACAGTACATATTATGGTTTCTAAGAAATAAGCCAATGAGACCATATGTTGTTCTAGATACGACTAAAGAAAATTCCAATTTGGATACAGGATGCAAAGGAATCAGAGATGTAACAGAAAATCAGGATGAAAGTTAAAACATTCATGTTGAACCAAACTTGTAGAATACTAATGCCCTGATGTCAAATGGCTAGCAGTATAATGTTAGGGCCTATGGTGTGCTTTTTTTTAATTCTGTGATTGATGCTGAGAATAACAGTAGTCTCCTTAAAGGTATAGGCAGTATCTGGAAGGGGCATTAGGGGGTCATTTTAAAGATGGGCAGTCATATATCCAGAAAGGATAATGGACACTAATAGATGTTTCTGAAAATATATACTGAAGGAATACTTGATCATCTTTATTACAATCTCCTAGGGAACTCTAAATTTGATCTATCCCAATGGCTTCCAAACAAAACCCTCACTAATGTGCTATCCTAACTGTCATCGTCTGTGGATCTGCGTCAAAGGTACATGTGTCACAGAAAAAGTTTACAACAAGCAAACAATCAACCAACATGAATTCACCCAACCCTAAATTATATGGATCATATAACTATTAACAGGAAAAAAGGAAAAGCTGCCATCAGTGTGTTGAGATGTACCAATTCTATCATCATAATGAAGTAATCAACTGTACAGTAGAATATACAAGAAATCTAGAGAATTACCATGTGGATTACAATATGTTCATCCAAGCTGTCACGTGGAATGCATCTCTGAAAAAACAGAGGGTACGCGGTTCAGAAACTGAAAGCATAACTTTAGAATCATGACAAATTGCCAACAGAAGAACATTCCAATTATACAAATGATGCCTCTTTGATAAGATATGCATCTCGCAATGGCCTTTGCTTCAAGATAATTTTAAGTAAGTATAGTTATCAATACATTCTTAAAAATCTAAATGCATAATAATATTAAACTTATAGTGTATCCATTGGATCTATCTTGCGACCAAACATTTAGCGACAACAAGGTCAAGACAAAAACCCTGAAATTAATCAACTACTCAACTTACAGCTTTGATCGAGGAATAAATAAAATCTTTTCCTGTAGGATCCAACACATTAGACGGCAGCCTTATTGTATAAAAACCATCTTCATTCAGTAGTTCCTGCAATGCCAATAAAATGCAGAAGCATCAAATTAGTTGGGATGAACTATAAAGCAAAAATTAATGAAATCAAGAAAAAAAAAGGTAATGGAGACAAAACGGTACCGTAAATGCATCTTTTTCATCCACAGTCAACTCATTCCTCGTAAAGCGGAGCTTAGTGAGAGTCTGATCCAGAAAAGGAGTCACATAAATTCTAAATATATACAACATCACTGACTTAAAAAAAGAACATTAGAACCTAACATATGGTTAACTTGAGGGCAGTGTTAACATGGTTGCTTTTTCAATGACAAAACTAGTCAAATATTTCCCCCATTTCAAAATATTAGCAAATTAAGCCACCAACAATTCTGAAGCAAAAGTACCATCCTAAATTGAACAATAGAATGAAAACTGAAGAGGCTTGTAAGAATATCGAACAAAAACTATACGAAACAAACTAATTGGAAGAAGATAATTCGTGATAGGTTTCCTTGCTTTGAGTGATTTGGGTCTCATCACTCGAAGCAAGGAAAATTTTGGGTCTCATCACTTGAAGAAGATAACTCACGGTAGGTTTCCTTGCTTCCAGTGATGAGACCCAAAATCATTCAACGTCAGCAAATTTAATGTGAGATACCAGCAACCACATAATGTTCTCCTTATAACTAAGAAATCACCAAACAAATTATTAATAATGCGTACATCACCAATACTCCCACTAAAGAATAATAAAACAAACTTCCCCCTCCCATTCTCAAAACCCAAGTGACATATCAGACGAAGTCAAACAACAACACAGCTGTGAGAAGAAAACAAATAACAAGCCGATCTCATAATTCTGCATGAAGAGCTGAGAGGCGAGGAGATAAAGTTGCAACCGAAAAAGAATAGGAAGCCAACACACAACTTCTCAGATCTGCCCATCCACTTCCAACCTAAACTCTGAATAATATGGATGTTTTACTCTTTAGCACAACTGAAGCAGCATTTAGAGTCTGGAGTTGGAAGTTCATAAGTTGCATCAGTAATTAACTATTACGCATTCACTTATAAGTTTGGCTTCAACATGCTTAGTGCCCACAACTTTTGACCTATTTTAAATGGTTCTAGACAACCCAACTAGGGAGGATATTCTTACCCACTCTACCCATTATCTAGAGACAAATTGCGTTTAATTAAGAAAAAACAAATCTCCCTTTTAGTGCTACATCGTAAAACTGAAACACTCCTTTTGTTATTGGCTCAATTATCCTGGTGTCTGCTTCGGTTATTACAGTACACTCTAGTCTTGCTTGCATTTGCTGATTTGCATGATCGAGTAGATGAGAATCAAAGCGTATAGTTGTCCTAGCTCAAACTCAACAGGTTGGTGTAACTAAGATAGTGGTGTGTCACTTGTTGCATGAATCCAGGTTTTTATAATATCAAGTCATGAAAACCAGGCACCCGTCTCATCCAGTACCAAAGCTTCTATTTTCACATTGCAGGATTTTGTAGCCACAGCAGTGGATCTGGTTTAGATAAGACACTGAGGATACATAGAAATTTAACAAGCCAATATGATATTAGAGATATATCACCCACAGTGTAGATGCAAGCTTTAATCTTCAGGACATAGGATTGTGAAAAATGTGCAAACCAACGAATGACATAGAAGATCACTTTCTTAGTTACAGCACTATAAGTGACCCGAAATCAAGCAGATGTCTAATCTTTGTCTACTCAACCAATAAAGTAAACGTGACAATTATGCAATCAAGAAGAAAACACAAAACATAAGCAAATTAGTCACATAATTCCAACTCCTGAACGGTGTTTAGCACGCAACCAAGAAACAATAGGTTGTTTTTTCAAATCAAACGTGATATTACTAGGAAGTATCAACGTCTCTCCAGATTGGGAGACACAGAGTTAACTTGCAGATGTTCAAATGTCATGCACATTAGGCGTGTAGCCTTGACTCTACACTTCAAATGATGCACCTTTTGTTGTGACTGAAGTAGATTGACAAGCTTTCCATTCATGTACAGCACACAAGATTAAGATAACCAGATAAATATGAGTTTAGGTCTTTATGTTACACTTACACAACATAGACACCATTAGATTCATATTCAAAAGAACTTCCATTGTGATTTTGTAATCATTGACTAAATATTGTACTCCCTCCGTCCTGGAAAGGATGACACAAATTTATTTAAATTTGGATGTATCTATATACTAAACAGTGTCTAGATACATCCGAATTTAGACAAATCTTC
The DNA here is from genome assembly GCA_023614405.1 of Avena insularis. Taxonomy (NCBI): domain Eukaryota; kingdom Viridiplantae; phylum Streptophyta; class Magnoliopsida; order Poales; family Poaceae; genus Avena; species Avena insularis. The sequence continues at coordinate 266,068,484 of CM042691.1, read as the reverse complement.
GACATCCTTTTTAGGGTGGAGGAAGTATGAGTAATTTATGGTCAAAGCATGGATTTCGTTGGTCAAGACATGCCTTATATATTTCGATGGTCAAGACATGCCTTCCTAGATTGACAAGCTAGGAAGTATATACTAACTAGCTTAGCTAGGCAAGGAACTAGCTAGGACATGCATAGATATAGAAAATTTGCACTGTAAATCTGCAATGCAGCAAACCAAGATGTTCTGGCGCAAGAGCCGATGGAGTGAACAGTAGCTACGCCTTTTGGCAAAGCGCGACAACTGTCTATGGCGGGCTTTTTTATTTAGCATCATAAATGTGGCATGTCACACGTTATTATCACTCTGCTTGGTCGGCCATGATCTCATATTCTACCCAATGACGGCTGGTTTCTTTCACCTCACAGAATGTGTCTGCCCAATGTTTGGCAACCACACACGAACTGGTAAAGCTTGACTATCAAGCAAACAATGTCTTAAACCCCATTGTCTAGCACACTATATTTTATCAACTTAGCATGTGGTACCTACAGACTACGGCTAAATAATAGCAGCTAAACCGAATGAACAAACAGGTCATGAATACTAAATTTAATAGCCCTGACAATACAAATAAGCTTCCTAAATGAAAAAAACAACAAACTGGCGCCCTCCACAACCCAATCTCCAGCCACCTCCTTTCTACCCCTTCTCTACACATGTGTCAAAAGGAATAACAAATGAAACAAAATAACCACGCCTAGATCCGATCTGTAGTTCAGATTTCTTAGCAATTTTCACGGACCAAACTACTGATAAGGGCGCAGTCAACCAAATCTACATCTAGGAGGTCCAATCACGGCCCGTCCACAGATCACGGGATCAAGAAGTAGAGAAAACAGATCAGCAAGCAACGGGAGATACGTACGAGGACGAGATCGAGCAACCAAACATGGAAGGGAAGCTACCGAAGTAAGGTTGAAGCAAACCTGGGAGCCGTGGGCGGAGGACTTGAGGCGGGCAGAGAAGGACCCGGCAGGGGTGAACCCTGCGCCAGCTCCGAGGTCATGCTCGAGGGTAAACTGGACGGTGTTGGACTCAGAGGTACCAGCCGCCTGTGCTGCATCTGCGGATCGGCGGCGGGAGGAGGCAACTACCGGCGCCGGTGAGGCCGGCCGAGAGGGGGTGGGGGAGGCCCGGATGCCGCCCTCGAACTCGTCATCGTCGTGGAGGAGCAGCTCGTCCGACTGGAAGGCGGAGAGGGAGAGCGAGTGGGCGAGGAGGAGAAGGAGGGGGAGGAGCAGGAGGAGGGAGCGGCGCGGTACGGCCATGGCTTTGGAAGGAGTGGCTTCGACTTTGGGAGAGATCGATGGCCACGCCGGCCGACGACGAGATGTGTAGGATTAAGGTTTTTTTTTTCTTGCTTTTTTTAGTGGAATTTTTTTAGAAGGTTTTTTAGGTCAAACCTGGCCAACAAGCCGGCCCAACACGACATAGGTACCCCCGGATTTCATGGGCCTGGCATGGCCTGGCACACGGTGGCCCATTTAACGGGCGGGCTGTGCCGTAGCGGAGGCATGTTACGCAAGCCGGCCCGTTAAGCTATACATGCTATATTAAGAAAAAAGCTACACGGGTCGTGCCAGATCGGCACGCGTGCTCCAGGTGGCGGCCTAGGCATGGCCACAGCAGGCCAGGTGTCTGCACGGCCGGTTAAGCCACATGACGACGAGTCAGGCCCCATAAGGGCTGGACATGCGTGCTTCAAGCCGGTCCGCCAAAAAGCACGGCCCGATGGCCAGGTTTGTTGGTTTCAATGGACTTCACTAAGATTTTTTTGAGTGAATTCTTCGCCAAGATATGAACTAGACTAATCAGGGGTATGGGCCAGTGCAGGGGTTCCTAGCATGGAAAACAAAAAAATTCTATCGCATGAACACACACACAAGCCAAGATCTAATCTACGAGATCGGTGCAACGAGTTGATAGAGTACTAACCCTCGTAGATTCAAAGCGTTTAACGAGATCGGATTCTCGTGGTTGATGTAGTTATACACTTGACGATCTTAAGATCGCGGAGATGATCCTTCCAGCGTCGCGATCCGGCAGCGCTTCCACAGTTGGTCACATGTTCGGTACTCGATGAAGATCTTCCTCTCCCTCGTTCCAGCAGGAAGCGGAGGTTGTAGATCTCCTCTCGATTTTAGCAGCACGATGTCGTGGTGGTGAAACGGAGGAGTAGATCCCGCAGGGCTTCGCCTAAGCCGGAGCGAGTTATGGTCGAGTGGAGAGACCTCAGCAACTAGGGTTTAGAGGCCAAGGGGTGGAGGTGGCCGGCGGCGGCTAGGGAAGCGGCGGCGCTTGGGCAGCGACGGTGCAAGGCGGCGGCGCTAGGGAGGCGATGGCTTGTGCGGCGACGGCGGCTTGGGGGCTAGGGTTTGGGTTGAGGGGAGAGGGGTTGCCCCCTCCCCTCCTTTTATGAGAGGGAGAGGCGGTTTGGGGAGGGGGGGGCCGAGTCCTCCCCCAACTCCCTCTCCTTGGTCGGCGATGGAGGGAGAGGAGGTTTCCTCTCCTCCCTCCACTAGCATTTGACTTTCATGTTGGTATTTGACTTTTAAAACAGGTGTTTGACTATTCAAACTATAGTTTGAATTCTCTCTTCCCATTACCCAACCAAATGACCTAGGGTATGAATCATTCATCCCATTAGGGTTTAGTACATTCCATGTACCCTTTCCCTCCGAAGCAGTGGACCTTCTAGATCATTCTAGAAGCTTCCGGTCAAAATACCGAAAACATTTCCAAACCCCGAAAAACGACTTTCCTTATATGAATCTTATTCTCCGGACCATTCCGGTATCCTCGTGATGTCATGGATCCAATCCGAGACTTCGAACAACATTTGGTCTCCAACATACATTACATATACACTATGTTTGGATGTTGGAAAATTGGCTCGGAATTGAATTGGACTAAAAATTCCAAATCCAAGATGGAAAGGAAAAGGGCTCAATTTCCAATTCAGGTGTTTGGATGTGCATAAATTTTCCCCTTGGAATAAAAGGGTGGCACCTAATTCCAAATCCTGTTTAGATGAACAAAAAAATGGAATTGATTTTTTTTGTTGAATTTTGACAAATTGAGGAAGACAAGAGGAAGACGGGGGACATGGAGATGCCGGATTAAGGACTACCAGGGAGCCGCCGCCACTCACCTGGCGTTGATGCTCGAGATCCCTCCGAGCTCCCGCCGCCGTCTAGGGTTAGCACCCGCCGCCGTCTAGGGTTAGCTCCCGCCGCCAGTAACCTAGCGTTGATGCTCGCGAGGAGAAGGGGAGCGAGAGGAGGTGGGAAGGGGCAGATGAGGGCGGGGGAAGGGGAGAGACGGGACGGCTCACCGGCGGTGGCGCTGGGGACAGCAGGGAGCGGGCGTGGTCGCGTTGAGGAGGATTCGCTCAGCAAAAGCAGTGCACGGGAGGAGTTTCCACGCTTCGAAATGGAGAGCTCGGAAACTCCCGAGATCTAAGCGAAGGTTGGGCTCGGAATTGCTTCCTCTTTCCACGCTTTAATTCCAAGACCCTTCCAAACAGTATAATTTGGTCGAACAATTCCAGAATTCCAATTCCAAGCCTATTTTCCAACTTCCAAACACAGTGATATACTAAACAACATTGAATCCTTAAGTGTGTCTCCCTACGGTTCGTGAATTATGCAGACATGATCGAGACACTTCTCTGATCAATAACCAATAGAGGAATCTGAAAATTCATATGGCTCCCACATATTTCTACGATTACTTCATGATCGAATGAACCATTTACATACGATACCAATTTCCTTTTGTCTCACGATACTTTACTTATCCGAGGTTTGATCGTCGGTATCTTCGCATACCTAGTTCAACCTTGTTACCGATAAGTACTCTTTACTCGTTCCATGATATGTGATCTCTTGTGATCCAGTCACATGCTTGCAAGCCAATTGGATGGCATTTCATCAAGAGGGACCATAGTATATTTATCTGTCATATGGATGGACAAATCCCACTCTTAATCCATGTGCTTCAACACATACTTTCAGAATACTCAATGTCACCTTTATAACCACCCAATTACGAAGGTGTTTGATGTTATCAAAATATCCATCTGATGATGGTGATTAACATGATCTCATGGTCGAATGATTTAGGTTACTATGTATTTGAAAGCTTATAGCAAACGAACTATTGAATGACTTGATCTTATGTTATGCTTAAGTATAGGAGTGTGTCCATCACATCATTCTCCTAATGATATGACCTTGTTGTTAATAACATCCAATGTTCATGATCAGGAAATCATAATCATCAATCAATGAACAAGCTAGTATTACAAGAGGCTTACTAGGGACTCTTGAAGGGAATATGCCCTGAGAGGCAATAATAAAGTGTTTATTATGTGTATTCCAAGTATATGATAGATGTTTATTTTGCATGCTATAATTGTATTAATACGGAAACGTTAATACATGTGTGTTTAATAAACAAACAGAAAGTTCCTAGTTATGCCTCTCTCATAAACTAGCTCGTTGATTAACAAGATGATCAAGGTTTCCTGATCATGGACATTGGATGTTGTTAATAACAGGATCACAACATTAGTGTAATGATGTGATGAACATTCATCCGAAGTATAGCATTACGATCAAAGTCATTGAGTTTATATTGCTATAACAACTTACGAAGTAATCCTAATCCTTAGACCATGAGATCATGTCAATCACTAACACCGGAAGAGTTTCTTGATAACATCAAACGTCACACCGTAACAGGGTGATTATAAAGATGGATTCAGAACTAATAAAGTGTTATGTTGAGGCTCATGGATGGAGAGTGGAATTTGTTCATCCTGATGACGGATAGATATACTCTGGGCCCTCTCGGTGATAACACATTGATTAGCTTGCAAGCAAGTGATTTGATCACTAGAATGTTATATCGCAGGAACGAGAAAAGAGTGCATATCGGTAACGAGATCAAACTAGGTATGGAGATACCGATGATCAAATCTCGGACATGTAATATATCGTGAAACAAAGGGATTAAGAAAATTCCTTATTTGACATTGGCTTAAAACCTGTTTCCCTATTTGACACTAGAAAAATATTTTTTCCCATTTTGACATCTAAACTTTATTTTGTTCCTAAGATGACACCACCGTTGGTAGCGTTAGTCAATTCCGTTAGTCGTTCTTTTATTGGACCAAAATACCCCTCTGCAGATAAGGAGCTGATCGATTCTAATCTCTCGCTCCCGTCTCTTTCCCTAGAAACCGTGAACCCTATCTGGCACTCCATGAAGCGGTAGCTAAAATCGGAGGTGCCGGCGGCGCCCTGAGCTGAGGGGCGATGAAAGTAATGGAGGTTGCTGGTGGTAGCCTAGGCACGGTGGAGGCATGCGACAAAGAAGCCGGCACCAACAGCGGCGAAATGACAATGACCTGACGACATGACCGGACAAGGCGGCCGTAAGCGATTGGGCCACCACGGCAAGGGCGGCTTAAGGCACGAACGGCCGTAAGAAGGGCGGCCAAGGCCCGTCCGTCGAGCATGCATCAGCTAGCTACGCTGCTAGACACGGGTGAGTTTTTTTCTCTGTATGTTCGTTAGCTTCCAAGTGCAGATTTAGTGTATTTTGAGTAGATAGACAAGTGTAGTAGCTATGCTTATGCCTAAATTTCTGTTATTTTCACAGGATGGATCCTAATTCAACATATTTGTTGAAAATTAGATTGATACCCAACCCCAAAAAGGCCAGAAAAGAAATAAGATCATTTTGCTTTGATAAGTTTGTTGACAGCGATTTGACAAATTATAAGGATTTGGTTGAATCAATTTTAGAGCAGTACACGCCACGTTATTTGGAAGTTGCACATTTTCAATACTATGATGATGTGTTGAAAATATATCCAGAGGTTCGTTCTGACCAAGAGCTGATGTATATGTTTGAGAAACACTCCCAGAAAAAGGTTGTAGAAATGTTCATTGCATATTGTGATCCAGCTGAACCATATGAGCCAATCACTGAGTATTATGAGCATAGCGAAGTGCATATCCAACCAGAAAACAACATAGATCAAGACAACATAGACCAAGATGAGGATAGTTATTTTCGCAACCCAATACCTGAGAATGAGCATGTTGGTATTGACGAGGAAAATGCATATTTGGAGAAAGAGCCTATGCCTCTAAATGTGGTTCTTTTTTCTGATAAAGAGAAGGACACGGACTATGTGCAAAAGGATGACAGCGAGGATGAGAGCGAGGATGGGAGCAAAGATGAGTCTGAAATAGAGGAGGACGAGGAGGTGCATGAGGCAGATCATGCGCCAAATGTAGAGTACAATAAAGAAGACCCTGCGATGATCGAAGGTTCCACATATCCCAATATGGCTGAGTTTAAGTTGGCACTTTCTCAACATGCAGTCAAACATGAATTTGAATATAACACTAAGAAGAGTACACCACATAGGTTTAGGGGTTATTGTAAAAGAAAAGAAGAAGATAATTGTCCATGGAGGATACATGCTTCTACAACAGATGATTTGTGTACTGTCGTGGTAATGATCTAACTCTAATACCCCATTGTTTACTTGTTTTGAATAAATTGTTAAGTGTTTCAAACTAACCTCTTAACTATATCCCTGTTTTGTAGGTGAGAAAAAACCCTCATGAGCATGATTGCTCTAGTGAAAGAAGGAAAAAGAAGGTGCAAAATGCAACTAAACGTTGGATATGTGAGAAGGTGAAGGATTGGCTCATTGAAGATGCAACTCTTGGAGCCAGGGAATTGCAAAAGAAGCTCAAAGAACATCACAAGGTCAAAATCCACTACAAGAGAGTGTATATGGGTAAGCTGCTAGCCTTGAAGCAACTATATGGTGATTGGGATAACAGCTTTGACAATTTATATAGGTTTAAGGCACAAGTTGAAAGTTGTTCTCCTGGTAGCATAGTACAAATCGATCATCATACAATAAATGATAAAATCAGGTTTGCAAGAATTTTTGTTGCTCTGAAACCTTGCATAGAGGGTTTTGGTAGTGGCTGCAGACCATATTTGGCAGTAGATAGCACATTCTTGACAGGCAGGTTTAAAGGGCAACTGGCTAGTGCTACAGCCGTCGATGGCCATAATTGGATGTATCTAGTTTGTTTTGGAGTCTTTGACTCTGAAACTAATGACAATTGGATATGGTTCATGCAATTACTTAGACATGCCATAGGGTCACCAGCAGGTTTAGTTATATGTACTGATGCTGGCCAGGCAGTGATGACAGGGGTAAAAGAAGTGTTCCCAGAGGCTGAACATAGGGAATATATGTTTCATTTGGTGAGCAACTTCAAGAAGAAGTTCCATGGAAAGGTGTTTGATGATCACCTTTGGGCTACCGCTTACTCATGGAACCCGTATGTGTTTCAAAAACATTGGGTTGCAATGGAGGCAGCAAAGCCAGTCGCAACTACATATATAAGGAAGTGGCATAATAGGTTGTGGTCTAGGAGTCAATTTTCAACAATATGCAAGGTGGACTATGTAACCAACAACTTGGCCGAGAGTTTTAATAACTGGATCAAGCACCACAAATCCTTGAACTTGGACGACTTCCTGGACAAGGCACGACAATTGCTTATGATCATGTGGAACCGAAGGAGAAATGTGGCAAAGAAGTTGGATGGACTCATTATGCCCCACATTATTAAGAAGCTGAAAGCAATGACTAGAGACTTAAACTTGGAAGTGGTGCAAAGCTCGGAAGAAGTGGCCGAAGTGATAGCATTAGGAGGCAGTGGCTTTAGGTTTGTGGTGAACTTGCAAGAGAGGATTGTTCTTGTAGACAATTTCAAATTTCTGGCCTTCCTTGCAAGCATGCTCTTGCATTCATCACCTCACTTAGCAATGCACATATACAGACCTATGTTGACTTGTATTACTCCATTGCTAAATTCAGAGTAGCTTATGCCCAACTAATCCCTGCTATGCCTGACAAGACCCAATGGCCTGAATCTGACCATGGATTCTTCATGCATCCACCACTGTTAAAAGCCACTGCTGGTAGGCCTAAAACTGAGAGGTATAAAGGTTGTAGTGAGAAGAAAAGAAAATCAGGCAAGCATCTATGTCCTATTTGTAAGGACTATGGGCATCATTGGCACAATTGTAAGAAGGGTAACCCAGATGACATTGTTGCAATGTTGGCATTGAGGTAATATAGATTTAATCTTGTACTATTTATTTTGTAATGAACTATACATGTTTACTGCTATTCTTTTTTATTGCTCATGCAGAGAACCGCCAAAGAAGAAGATAAAGGCAATGAAAGGAAATGAGTCAGCCATTGTGCCTTGCATGGATGAAGCACCAACAAGGATGTCTTTTCCACCAAGGTTAGCAATTTTACATTCATGCTCATTACTACATGAAACCTGAGTTTGTGGTCTAAGTAGCTTCTTTCTCACATAGCCAAAGCTTGGAAACTTCAAGTTGTAAAAGGGGAAAAGGGGGCAACTCCGGATCCGGAGGATCAAAGAGGCATTATTTTTATTTTTGTTCAGTTGTTATGCATTGTTTTACTTTATTTCTATTTATAATTGTTGTTGCCATACATGCATGGATATAGGTCAAGAGCGGCCTCAAGTCAACCTGAGACTATTTCCCCCGAGCTTCCTATGCCCAACAAGAAAAAGGAGATTGATGTTCCTGTGAAGGTAAGAGCCAAGAAGAAAAGGAAGGAGATTGTTGTCCCTGCTCCACCACTTGACAACCCAGCAATGGGCACAAGGAGCAAGAAATTTAACCCTCCTAGCCCAGCTATGAGCACAAGAAGCAAAAGAAGGCTCAGTTTATGATTTTCTCTTTATGTCATGGGCATTATTGGAGTTGCTTTTGGTGATCTCCTCTTACTTTTGTATTCTAGTCATGTGGTTATTTGGAGAGGCCTCACGTCTGAGTGTTGCTCGATGTGTTACATATGGACTAGAGACCCTGGTTGTTTATCTATTGTATGCACTGTATTGCTATATATGAACCTGGTTATTTATCTAATATATGCATTGTCTGTATATGAACTGTGTGCATGGATATGGCATTAAAATATAGGGGAGACTCTATCCAAATTTTTAATTTTTCTTGCACTAAAATCAGGTGACAACACACTGAAAACATGAGTGGAAGGCATGTCATGCATGATCAATGTCCATTGGAACAAATGTGTCTTTCTAAAACATTCTTTTTGTCACACGACTTAATAGGGGCAAAAGAGTCTTTTCATGTTCCTATTTGACACCGTCAGTGTTCAAAATGAACTAGAGTGTCAATTGAGGAAAGAAAGGAAGTTTAGATGTCAAAATGGGAAGAAATTTTTTACTGGTGTCAAATAGGGAAGCAAGTTTTAAGCCGATGTCAAATAAGGAATTCATCGTTGAATGTGTGGGAGTCAGTATGGGTCTCCAGATCCCGCTTCTGATTATTGATCCGAGAGGGGTCTCGATCATGTCCGCATTAGTCACGAACCGTAGGGTGACACACTTAAGAGACACCGACATCCAATTGGAGCAAATGTTTCATGCCGAAAGAATAAACAAGCGCAGGAATTTATTTTACTAGATACCGAAACAGGTTTTCGGGTGAAATTGCATAAAGTGGTTATGCATGTGAAATGGAATTCTAGCAAGGGGTTATTTGTGAATGTTTGTCATTAAAGTAATTGACAAAATTCTGAATAAAATAAAAGAGTTTTATTTAATGAGAGTTTGCATTAAATTTGGTGGAAATTTAATGGGAATTTGAGTGGACTTTTGAGTGGAGGGAATTTAAAGGAATTTTGTGAGTGGAGTGTCCACCCACATGAAGAGGGGAGGGAAAGGGGCAGCCCCCATGCGCCGGCCACCCCCTTGGGGTCCCCCCCTCCTCCTATAAAAGGAGCCCCCCTCCTCACTTGTCTCTCACACCTCCTCGTGAAGGATCTCTCTCCCCTTCGAGAATTTATCCCCATAGTCTCGGACTAGCGAGATACATGTTCCTGGTGGCTATTCGGCAAGAAAGAGTTGTGCTTCCGCTGCATCGCTGGAGCGAGGAGGCGGAGGTTGCTCGGTGCCTCGAACGTATGTACGAGCACGGATGCGCTGCTGATTTGCGGCGCTAGGACTTCCTCTCGATCTTGAGATCGGCAAGAGATCGTCTACATCAACCACGAGTTGAACTCGTTAAGCTTTGTCGGTCTTCAAGGGTATGTTCTCTACGGATATACATCCTCCCGTTGTTTGTATCTAGTAGATAGATCTTGGTACATAGTTCCTATCGTAGGAAAATTTTTGTTTTCTATGCTGCGAACCCTACAGTGGTATCAGAGCCGGATCTATGCGTAGATGCTTTACACGGGTAGTACACATATGAGTATGTGGGTGATGATGATCATGTTGTTGCTCCTTTGTTGTAATTTTGGATATTGGTGGCATAGTGGGATGAAGCGGCCCGGACAAACTTTACATGTCCTCGCACATGAGACCTGTTCCACGCTTGACATGCAACTAGTTTGCATAAGTGGCTAGCGGGTGTCTGTCTCTCCTACTATAGTTAATATCTATTTTGCAAGCGAGTTGTCAACAATTTGATTATCCTCGTTGTGGTTCATGTTCGTAGGTAAGAACGCTTCTATCTCGAAAGCCCTAAGCCACGTAAAACATGCAATGGATAAATTAGAGGCGTCTAGTTTAGATTGTTGTTGGGCTAGTGTTATGATATGGTAGTGTTGTAAGTAGAAGTATGAGATGATACTCTTACAACATACATAGCGTGTAAACTCCATAGACCTTGGATTTACACATATAGGTATGATAGTGATCATACCACGATGCACATGATAGAGATCATATGCGGAAACCATAACATTTCACTAATAAACATGTGATGTTTGATAGCATCTTATATTGCTTGTTTAGCGCTTTGTTAGCATAATAAGATGATCCCTCATTTAAATATCAATATAAGAATGTGTTCTTCCTTTAGTATGCACCGATTATGTTTCGTCGCTCCAAGACATCACGTGATGATCGGGTGTTCTTGGATCCACGGCCATATTTCGGGTGTAAAACAGTTACACACGCGAATACTAAGGTTCTAACTTGGCGAGCCTAGCATGTACAGACATGGCCTCGGAACACGGACCTAAAGGTTAAGCATGAGTCATATAGTTGATATGATGCCCATTTGATGCTCGCCTTTGAAGCTATACCGACTCACGTGATGATCGGACTTGGTATAGTGGATTTGGTTCATGTAATCACCAAAAAGGCACGAGGGATGTCGTTTTTGAGTGGGAGTTCATTCGTAATATGGATTAGTTGAACTCAATCTATCATACACTTAGTCTAAACTTTACAAATTCTGTTGTAGATGGCATCACCTGCTTTTAATTTCAATGTGTTCATGGAGAAAGAGAAACTAGCAACGAACGGTAGCAACTTTACCGAATGGGCCATGAATTTGAGGATTCTCCTCTCTGCTGCACAAAAGCAATATGTGCTAGAAGCACCGTTAGGCCCCCCACCTTTTGATGATGCCCCTGACGAGGAGAAGAATGTCTATCAGACTCGTCAGGAGGACCACAACTTAGTTCATTGCGGCATATTGTATGGGCTAGAGCCGGAACTTCGAAAGCGTTTTGAAAATGGCAATGCATTTGATACAATGGGTGAGTTGAAAATGATTTTCGACACACATGCTGTCAGAGAGAGCTACAACGCTTTAAAAGTTCTTTAGTGCATGATGGAAGAGCACAGCTCCGTTAGTGAGCATGTACTCAAGATGTCGGGTTACGCCGATAAGCTTGTGTCCTTGGGAATATCGATTCCCATTGACTTAGGCATCCATCGTGTTCTGCAGTCTCTGCCACCTAGCTATAAGAGCTTCGTGATGAACTATAATATGCAAGGCATGAAGAAGTCTCTCTCTGAGCTTCACAATGCTTAAACCGCAGTGGAGATCAAAAGGAACATCAAGTGTTGATGATCAATAGGAACACCGGTTTCAAGAAAGACAAGAAGGAAAATGGAAGGAAGTAAGGCGGCAAGCACTGTTCCGTGCTGAAAAGAAACGCGAGTTGGACCTAAGTCCGATACCGAGTGCTACTATTGTAAGGGATCGCCATCGAAGCGAATCGCCCCAAGTATCCGCATAAGAAGGCCGGCAAGGCAAACAAAGGTATATATGATATACATGTTATTGATGTGTACTTGACTAGTGCTCGCAGAGCACCTAGGTATTTGATACCGTTCAGTTGCTAATATTTGTAACTCGAATCGGGCTGCAGAACAAGCGACCGCTAGCAAGGGTGAGGTCAAGATGCGTGTCGGCAATGGATCAAGCGTTGATGTGATCGCCGTGAATGCTACCTCTCCACTGCCGTCGGGATTAGTTATAAACTTGAATAATTGTTATCCGGTGCCTGCACTAAGCATGAACATTGTATCTGGATCGTGTTTGATGCGTGGTTATTCATTTTAATCCGAGAACAATGGTTGTTCCATTTATATGAATGAAATCTTTTATGGTCATGCACCGATGATGAATGGTTTATTTCTTTTAGATCTCGATGATAATGTTACACATATTCATAATGTTGATGCTAAGAAGATTAAACTTAATGATGATATATCCGCATATATGTGGCAATCGCTGCCTAGGTCATATTGGCGTTAAACGCATGAAGAAGCTCCATTCGGATGGACTTTTGGAATCACTTGATTATGAATCATTTGATACATGTGAGCCATGCCTTATGGGCAAGATGACTAGAACGCCGTTTTCGGTTCAATGGAGCAGGCGTGATTTGTTGGAAATCATACATTCGATGTATGTGGTCCAATGAGTGTGTCACGAGGTGGATATCGTTATTTTGTTACTTTCACGGATGATTTGAGTAGATACGATTATATCTACTTGATGAAACACAAGTCTGAAACCTTTGAAAAGTTCAAGGAATTTCAGAATGAAGTGGAAAATCATCATAATAGAAAGATCAAATTTCTACGGTCCGACCGTGGAGGTGAGTATCTAAGTTACGAGTTTAGCACTCACATGAAAGAGTGTGGAATTGTTTCACAACTCACACCTGCCGGAACACCACAGAGAAATGGTGTGTCGGAACGTCGTAATCGTACTTTATTAGATATGGTTCGATCTATGATGTCTCTAACGGACTTGCCGTTATCATTTTGGGGTTATGCACTAGAAACTGCTGCATTCACTTTAAATCGGGCACCATCTAAATCCGTTGAAAAGACACCGTATGAATTGTGGTTTGGAAACAAACCTAAGCTGTCTTTTCTTAAAGTTTGGGGATGCGATGTTTATGTGAAGAAACTTCAACCGGATAAACTCGAACCCAAAGCGGAAAAATGCGTCTTCATAGGATACCCTAAGGAAACTATTGGGTATTCCTTCTATCACAGATCCGAGGGCAAGGTTTTTGTTGCCAAGAATGGATCCTTTCTAGAGAAAGACTTTCTCGCGAAAGGTGTGAGTAGTCGGAAAATAGAACTCGAAGAGGTTATTGAACCTTCTCTTCAAAGTATGGCGAGTAGCCTTGTGGGAAGTTGTTCCGGAGTTGGCTCCACCTGTTGAAGAGGGAACTAATGATAATGATCATGAAACTCCAAAAGAGAGTACTACCGAACCTCGCAGGTCAAGCAGGATGCGTGCAGCTCCCGAGCTGTATGGAAATCCTGTCATGAATTTCATGGTTGATGAAAATGATGACCCTACGACGTATGAAGAAGCGATGATGAGCCCGGATTCCAACAAATGGTTAGAAGCCATGAAATCCGAGATGGAATCCATGTATGAAAATCAAGTTTGGAACTTGGTGGAATTACCTCACGACCGAAAGGCTGTGGAGAACAAATGGATTTCCAAAAGGAAAACTGATGCTGATGGTAATGTGACCGTCTATAAAGCTCGACTTGTCGCAAAGGGGTTTCGACAAATTCAAGGAGTTGACTACGATGAGACATTCTCTCCCGTAGCGATGCTAAAGTCAGTTAGGATTATGTTAGCAATTGCTGCATATTTCGATTATGAGATATGGCAGATGGATGTCAAAACCGCGTTTCTCAATGGTAATATTGAAGAAGAGTTGTATATGATACAACCATAGGGTTTTGTCGATCCTAAGGATGCTAACAAGGTGTGCAAGCTTCAGTGATCCATCTATGGATTGAAGCAAGCATCACGAAGTTGGAATCTCCGTTTTGATGAGGTGATCAAAGAGTTTGGATTTGTCCAAACTTATGGAGAAACTTGTATTTACAAGAAAGTGAGTGGGAGCAATGTGGCATTTCTGATATTATATGTGGATGACATATTATTGATCGGAAATGATATAGATCTTTTAAACAGTGTTAAAAGTTATCTAAACAGCAAATTTTCAATGAAGGACCTAGGTGAAGCATCATACATATTAGGCATAAAGATCTATAGAGATAGATCTAGGCGCCTAATAGGGCTATCGCAAAGTACATACCTTGATAAGATTTTAAAGAAGTTTAAAATGGACGGAAGTAAGAAGGGGTTCTTACCTATGTTGCAAGGCAAGACATTGAGTAAGACTCAAAGTCCGCTCAAGAAGAAAGATAGATAATGGACAATGTCCCTATGCTTCAGCCATAGGCTCTATAATGTACGCCATGCTATGTACAAGACCGGATGTGGCACATGCTATTAGTTTGACTAGTAGGTACCAATCGGATCCGTGTTCTAACATCGGATAGCGGTCAAGAATATCCTTAAGTACTTACGAAGAACTAAGGATATGTTTCTTGTATACGGAGGTGAAGAAGAGCTCGTCGCTAAGTGTTATGTTGACGCTAGCTTTGACACCAATCCGGATGACTCTAAGTCTCAATCCGGATACGTTTTTCTCATGAACGGCGGAGCGGTTAGTTGGAGGAGCTCCAAACAACCTGTGGTAGCGGGATCAACAACGGAGGCCGAATATGTTGCTGCTTGTGAGCGGCTCAGGAAGCAGTTTGGATGAAGGAGTTCATATCCGAACTAGGAGTGGTTGCAAACGCGTTGGACCCGATGGTGATCTATTGTGACAACAATGGTGCCATTGCCAATGCCAAAGAACCAAGGTCTCACAAGCATTCCAAGCATATTAAGCGCCGGTTTCACTTCATCCGCGAACATGTCAAGGATGGAGATATAAAGATTTAGAAGTACATACGGATCTCAATGTAGAAGATCCGTTGACTAAAACTCTCCCTAGAGCAAAACATGATCAACACCAGAACTCAATGGGTGTTAGATTTATCACTATGTAACTAGATTATTGTCTCTAGTGTAAGTGGGAGACTGAAGGGAATATGCCCTGAGAGGCAATAATAAAGTGTTTATTATGTGTATTCCAAGTATATGATAGATGTTTATTTTGCATGCTATAATTGTATTAATACGGAAACGTTAATACATGTGTGTTTAATAAACAAACAGAAAGTTCCTAGTTATGCCTCTCTCATAAACTAGCTCGTTGATTAACAAGATGATCAAGGTTTCCTGATCATGGACATTGGATGTTGTTAATAACGGGATCACAACATTAGTGTAATGATGTGATGAACATTCATCCGAAGTATAGCATTACGATCAAAGTCATTGAGTTTATATTGCTATAACAACTTACGAAGTGATCCTAATCCTTAGACCATGAGATCATGTCAATCACTAACACCGGAAGAGTTTCTTGATAACATCAAACGTCACACCGTAACAGGGTGATTATAAAGATGGATTCAGAACTAATAAAGTGTTATGTTGAGGCTCATGGATCGAGAGTGGAATTTGTTCATCCCGATGACGGATAGATATACTCTGGGCCCTCTCGGTGATAACACATTGATTAGCTTGCAAGCAAGTGATTTGATCACTAGAATGTTATATCGCAGGAACGAGAAAAGAGTGCATGTCGATAACGAGATCAAACTAGGTATGGAGATACCGATGATCGAATCTCGGACATGTAATATATCGTGAAACAAAGGGATTAAGATACTAGCGTAAAAGGTTCCGGCGATCACAAGAAAGTCATCGTTGAATGTGTGGGAGTCAGTATGGGTCTCCAGATCCCGCTTCGATTATTGATCCGGAGGGTCTCATCATGTCCGCATTATTCACGAACCGTAGGGTGACACACTTAAGACACCGACATCCAATTGGAGCAAATGTTTCATGCCGAAAGAATAAACAAGCGCAGGAATTTATTTCACTAGATACAAACAGGTTTTGGTGAAATTGCATAAAGTGGTTATGCATGTGAAATGGAATTCTAGTAAGGGTTATTTGTGAATGTTTGTCATTAAAGTAATTGACAAAATTCTGAATAAAATAAAAGAGTTTTATTTAATGAGAGTTTGCATTAAATTTGGTGGAAATTTAATGGGAATTTGAGTGGACTTTTGAGTGGAGGGAATTTAAAGGAATTTTGTGAGTGGAGTGTCCACCCACATGAAGAGGGAGGGCAAGGGGCATGACCCCATGCCACCCCTTGGGGTTCCCTCCTCGTATAAAAGGATCCCCTCCTCACTTGTCTCTCACACCTCCTCGTGAAGGATCTCTCTCCTCTAGAATTTATCCCCATGGTCTCGACTAGCGAGATACATGTTCCCGTGGCTATTCGGCAAGAAAGAGTTGTGCTTCGCTGCATCGCTGGAGCGAGGAGGCGGAGGTTGCTCGGATGCGTCTTGATCTGTGCTGATTTGCGACGCTAGGACTTCCTCTCGATCTTGAGATCGGCAAGAGATCGTCTACATCAACCACGAGTTGAACTCGTTAAGCTTTGTCGGTCTTCAAGGGTATGTTCTCTATGGATATACATCCGCCCGTTGTTTGTATCTAGTAGATAGATCTTGGTACATAGTCCCCATCGTAGGATTTTTTTTGTTTTCTATGCTGCAAACCCTACAACTCTTACATGTTTACAAGTCACACAAGTATTAATGTCTCCGGTTAATATAATTATAGCATGGTATGTAAACATTTATCATAAACACAAAGATATAATAATAACTACTTTTATTATTGCCTCTTGGGCATATCTCCAATAGTCGGGCCTAATGCCATAATCTATTTCGTGAGGATGGACTTGATCGTTGGCGGGGGCAGGTAACCCCTAGTGCAAATCCTATGTTTCCTCAATGAGGGTTATCGCGTTGATGCTCACGTGGGGAGGTGATGTACTTTTTTGGTTTTCGCTTTCTAAAAGTTACTCATTGTAGATTCAAACAAGGGCTTGGTACTACAGTTTGTCCGGAGATAGATGGTACTTGTGTCGGTAATTATGAGCATATTTAGCATTGCTATTCCAAGTACGTGTTTCAAGTAAATATTTTCCTTATATATGAAAATATCGGTGTGTGACATAGGAGAATACAGTTATGAACCACATTTGTGGAAGTATAGGTCAATGAGTAACTTGGAGATGATGATATAGTAATCCTTGTTTGAATCTCCAATGAGTGACTTGGAGATCATGTCGGATGTGGTTTCTACTTCATCATCCCAAATGATATTTGAAAGATATTTCCATAGCTACAAGTGTGCATGGTTTAAGAAATTGTTTTCCCCCATCATGCTCAATCTTATCTAAACTTTAATAGATGATACGTGTGACCCGTATGGTGCAAGATACCAAATATTACTAGGATAATATATATCTATGTTGGAATTATGCCCTAGAGGCAATAATAAAGATGTTATTATTATAATTCTTGTTCATGATAAAGTTTATATTCCATGCTAGAATTGTATTAAGCGGAAACTTTAATACTTGTGTGGTTTGTGAACAACACCGTGTCCCTAGTACGCCTCTATGGACTAGCTCATTGATCAATGATGGTTAAGGTTTCCTAACCATAGACATGAGTTGTCAATTGATAATGAGATCATATCATTGGAGAATGATATGGTGGATAGACCCAAACTAAGCGAAGCAATTAGATCGTGTCATCGTGTTCGTCTTTGCGAAGTTTTTCTTATGTCAAATATTGTATTCCTTAGACCATGAGATAATACAACTCCCTGGTATCGGAAGAAAGCTTTGAGGTCATCAAACGTCATCCTATGAGAGGGTGATCATAAAGGTGTCTCTCGTGTAATCGGAAAGTATCTGTTGGGTTGTATGTATCGAGATGGGATTTGTCCCTCCCAAGTCGGAGAGATATACTTCGGGCCCACTCGGTAATCGATATCAACACCTCTTGCAAGCATGTGGTTAAGGAGTTAATCACAAAGTGATATCGGATTACGGAACGAGTAAAGTACTTGCTGTGAACGAGATTGAACTGGGTATGACGATACCGACGATCGAATCTCGGGCAAGTAAAATATCGCGAGACGAAGGGAATATATATATGGGATTGACTGAATCCTGGCATCGTGGTTCATCCGATATGATCATCGATGAATGTGTGGGAGTCAATATGGGTGCCCAACCCCGCTGTTGATTATTGATAGAAGATCATGTCTGCATATTCTCGAACCCGCAGGGTCACACACTTAACGTGTCTCGACGCTAGGATAGATTGGATACTTGGTTTATGAATTTTTGTTCGGAGTCTCGGATGAGATCCGGGATATCACGAGAGGTTCCGGAATGGTCCGGAGAATAAGATTCATATAAGGCAGTGCAGTTTTTGGAGTTCGGAATAGTTCTGGGTTAATCGGTATTGTACCGGAAGCTTCTAGAACCTTCCGAAAGGGGGCCAACGTGGTCCCACCTTCCGGGAGGGGCATGGGCCTATGAGAGAGTGTCCTGGCCGCATTGGGCTAGGGGCACAAGGCCCCATAGGGCCCAGCCGATCCTAGATAAGTTTAAACTCGTTTAAACTAGTGATAGGGTTTCTAGATAAGGGATAAGTTTAAATCGTTTAAACTAGAGATAGGCTTGGAGGATGGGCAAGGGCTGGCCGCACCCCCCCTCTATATATAGAGGGCTGGTGCGCCTCCCCCAACCTACACCTTCCTCCAAACTCTAGTTGCCCCCGCCTTCCTCTCTCCTCCCGACGTTTGCGGTGAGCCTGCGCAGAAATTCTCCACCAAATACACCACGCCGTCGTGTTGTAGATCCAATCCATCTCTCCACCATACTTGCTGGTCCAAGGAAGGAGGAGACATCGAGGTGCTGCACGTGTGCATCTCACGGAGGCACCGCCACTTGTGGTGCTAGATCGGATCGGATCGCGAGGGAGAAGAAGCACGACTACATCACCCACGTTCCGATTTAACGTTCATTGCATAATCTTCAAGGGTATGAAGATCTAATCCAATCTCTCTCGTTGTTTGCATCTCCTAGATTAGATCTTGGCTTTCCTCCGCTCGCTCAGAGAAAATTTGGATTTACTATGCCGAAACCCTTCAAAGGGTATCGAGCTAGATCTATGTGTAGATGTGTTTCACGAGTAGAACGCAGCATGGTTGTTGCGGCGTTGATGTTTTCGCTGCAAGCCTCTTGTTTGTGTTCTTCTTATGACGCGGATAGTGAGATTGAAGCGGTCCAGGCCAACCTTACGCGACGTCGTCATGAGACCGGCTCGCACTTGACGTGTGGCTTGTACCACACATGCGGTGGTGGATGTCGTTTCTCTCACTATAGTTGTCATGGGATTAACACCGAGTTTGGCAACCATAATATCACCGTTGTGGCTTTCCGTAGGTAAGAATCGTTCTTAGCATCTACTCCCATAAGCCACATAAAACATGCAACAACAAAGTAGAGGCGTCTAACTTGTTTTTGCAGGGAGTGTTTTCTGTGATATGGTATGGCCCAAGATGTGATGTGTATATTGTATGCGATGATCATGTTTTGTAATGTTTCATGACTTGCATGTCGATGAGTACACAACCGGCAGGAGCCCTATGGTTGTCTTTATAATTGTGTATGACCTGAAGTCAACTTCTTATACGCCATGTAATAGCTTTACTTTATCGCTAAGTAGTTAGCAATAGTTGTAGTTGCTATTCGTGGTGGAGGCAATCATGGTGGAGTGATGGAGATCATGCCGAACGCACAAGATGGAGATCATTACGCGAAGATTGGCTATACCATGTCACATAAAGTTATATGCATGTGATGTTTATCCTTTTATGTATCTTATTATGCTTAGATCGCGACGGTAGCATTATAAGATGATTCCTCACTTAAAGATCAAGATAAAAACTGTGTTCTCCCGGTATGCACCGTGCTATAAAGTTCGTCGTGTCCAAGCATCACGTGATGATCGGGTGCTATAGACTCTCACTCACATACAACGGGTGCAAGCCAGTTTTGCACACGCTGAAATACTTGGTCTAACTTGACGAGCCTAGCATGTACAGACATGGCCTCGGAACACATGAACCGAAAGGTTAAGCATGAGTCATATGAATGATATGATCGACACTTCGTTGTCCACCATTGAAACCACATCTCTTCTCGTGATGATCGGATTAGGTGTGGTGAATTTGGATCGTGTTCACTAAACAACTTGAGGGATGTTGAATTTAGTGGGAGTTCATCTAGTAATTTGATTAAGTTGAACTATTTATCATGAACACAGTCTAAATTGTACTTGCAAATCAGTAGATCACATGGCCAAGTCCAACTTCAACTTCAACGCTTTTTGAGAAAGAAAAGCTTAAAAACAATGGGTCTAACTTCACCAACGGTTCCGCAATCTAAGAATCATTCTGTGCATGGACAAAAGGACTATGTCCTTGAGAAAGCGTTAGGTAACCCCCTGCTGAAACTACGCCGGCTGATGAGAAAGCTGTCTATCAGTCGTGCAAAGATGATTATGGTGTGATTAAGAGCACCATGTTGTTTGCTATGGAACCGAACTTCAAAATCGTTTTGAAAACTATCCCGGCCCTTTGAGATTCTCGAGGAGCTGAAAACCATGTTTCGGACTCAGCCCGCTCGAGAGATATGAGATCTCCGAGAAGTTCTTTAACTGCAAGATGGAGGAAGGGAGTTCATAGTGAGCACGCCATTAAGATGTCGGGCTACACTCAACGCCTTTGAGCAAGCTGGATCGCAAGATTCCAGGAGCTCAAGATTGACAGGGTTCTGCAATCACTCCTCCCAGCTACAAAAGTTTTGTAGTGACTCATAATCAGATTGGTTCCACTGATACGATCACCGAGCTCTTCGCAGTGAAGGCTGCGGAGGTGGACATCAAGAAGGATAATCATGTGTTGATGGTCAACAAGCCCTCCTTCAAGAAAGGTAAAGGTGCAAAGAAGCCCTTCAAGAAAGGCGGCTGAAGCGTTGCCCTGAGAAGAAGCTCAAGTCCGGTCCCAAGCCGACCTTTGAGTGCTTCTATTGCAAGGACAAGGGTCCTTTGAAGCAAGAATCGTCAAGTACTTAGCGGACAAGAAGGCGGCACCATCAAAGGTATATTTGATATACATGTTATTGATGTTTTCCTTACTAGCCCTTGTTGTAGTGCACAGGTATTTGATACCGTTCTTGCTAATATTTGTAACTCGAAGCAGAGCTACGGAATAGACGGTGGCTTGCGAGGGATGAGGTGACGGCGCTGCTGGCAACGGATCAAGAGTTGATGTGATGGCCGTTGACGCTCTCCTTAGTTTTACCTTCGGGATTAGTTTTAAACCTTAATAAATGTTATTATGTGCCTGCGTTGAGCATGAACATTATTTCTGGATCGTGTTTATTGCAAGACGGTTATTCATTTAAATCGGAGAATAATGGTTGTTCTATTTATATGAGTAACATCTTTTATGGTCATGCACCTCTTGTGAGTGGTTTATTTCTTCTAAATCTCGAAAGGGATGAAACACACATCCATAACATTGAGGCTAAGAGATGCAAAGTAGATAGTGATAATACTACTTATTTGTGGTAATCGTCGAGGTCATATTGGTGTAAAGCGTATGAAGAAACTCCATTCTGATAGACTTTTGGAGTCTCTTGATTTTGAATCATTTGACACATGCGAACCATGCCTCATGGGCAAGATGATCAAAACCCTGTTCTCCGGTATGATGGAGCGAGCAACGGACTTGTTGGAAATCATACATACCGATGTATGCGGACCAATGAGTGTTTCGACGCGCCATGGATATCGCTATTTTCTCACTTTTACCGATGACTTAAGTAGATATGGGTATATCTATTTAATGAAACATAAATATGAAACGTTTGAAAAGTTCAAAGAATTTCAGAATGAAGTGGAGAACCATCATAATGTAAAGATTAAGTTTCTACGATCCGATCGTGGGCGAATATTTGAGTTATGATTTTCTCACGCATCTCAAAGCAAGTGGAATCGCTTTCACAACTCACGCCACCGAACACCACAAACAAGCAATGGTGTGTCGAGCGCGGAATCGAACCCTATTAGATATGGTCCGATCGATGATGTCTCTTCTTGATTTGTTATCATTTTGGGGTTATGCATTAGAAACCGCTGCATTCACTTTAAATAGGGCTCCATCTAAATCCGTTGAGACGACACCGTATGAACTATGGTTTGGTGCTAAACCTAAGTTGTCGTTTCTTAAAGTTTGGGGATGCGAAGCTTACGTCAAGAAGTTGATGCCGGACAAGCTCGAACCCAAAGCGAGAAATGCGTCTTCATAGGATACCCTAAGGAAACTATTGGGTACACCTTCTATCACGTAACCAAGGCAAAGTGTTTGTCGAAGAACGGTTCCTTTCTTGAGAAGGAGTTTCTCTCGAAAGAAGTGAGTGGGAGGAAAGTAGAGCTAGACGAGGTTATTGAACCTTCTCTTGAATTGAGAGTAAAGCACCTGAAATTGTTCCAAAGGTGCCGCACCAACAATAGAGGAAGCTAATGACAAGGATCATGAAGCTTGGACGATCTCTTGAGCGTCAGAGTCGACAAGGTCGCGTGCCCCTCCCGAGTGGTACGGCAACCTGTCTTGACTGTCTTGTTAGTAGAAGACAAATGAACCTACGAACTATGAGGAAGCGATGATGAGCCCAGACTGAGAAATGGCTAGAAGCCATGAACCGAATTGGGATCCATGAGCGAAAACCAAGTATGGACTTTGGTGGACCCTCCTAGCGACCGAAAGGCCGTTGAGTGCAAATGGATCTTCAAGAAGAAAACGGACGCGGATGGTAGTGTTACCGTCTACAAGGCACGGCTTGTTGCGAAAGGTTTTCGACAAGTTCAAGGTGTTGACTACGATGAGACTTTCTCTCCTGTAGCGATGTTTAAGTCCATTCGGATTTTATTAGCAATTGCTGCGTTTCATGATTATGAAATATGGCAAATGGATGTCAAGACTGCTTTCCTCAATGGCAACATTGATGAAGAGTTGTATATGATGCAACCCAAGGTTTTGTCGATCCTAAGGATGTCGATAAAGTATGCAAACTTCAGCGTTCCATTTATGGATCAAGCAAGCGTCTCAGTTGGAACCTTCGTTTTGATCAAGTGATCAAGAGCTTTGGATTTGTTCCAAATTGCTCAAGCTTGCATCTACAAGAAAGTGAGTGGGAGCTCGGTGGCGTTTCGGTACTATATGTGGATGACATATTGATTATTGGAAATGACATCAACATGCTTAACGATATGAAGAGTTATTTGAACAAGTGTTTTCAATGAAAGACCTAGGTGAAGCTGCTTATATATTGGGCATCAAAATCTATAGAGATAGACAAAGACGCTGATAGCTTTAAGCGAGTACATACCTAGACAAAGTTCAAAAGGTTCGAATGGATAAGGAGTTGAAAGGTTCAAGGCCTATGTTGTCGTAAGATATTGAGCAAGGCTCGGTGTCCACTACGGTAAATGATAGGGAAGCTATGAGCAAAGTGCCTTATGCCTCGCCATAGGTTCCATCATGTATGCCATGTTGTGTACTAGACCGGATGTGTCCAATGCTCTTAGTTTGACGAAAGGATATCAAAGTGATCCAGTGGAACATGGACAGCCGTGAAGAACATCCTAAGGTACCTAAATAGGACTAAAGAAATGTTCTTAGTCTATGGGGTGATGAACATTTCGTCATAAAAGGTTACGTCGATGCTAGTTTCGACACCGACAAGGATGATGCTAAATCTCAGACAGGATACGTGTATATTTTGAATGGAGGAGCTGTGAGCTGGAGAAGCTGCAAGCAAAGCGTGGTCGCGGGATCTACAGTAGAAGCGGAATACATGGCTGCTGCAGAAGCGCCAAGTGAAGGAGTTTGGATCAGAAACTTCATCACTGAGCTTGGCGTGGTTCCAAGTGCATTGGACCCACTGGAGATATTGTGTGACAACACTGGCGCCATAGCACTCGCTAAGGAACCAAGATATCATCCAAAGACCAAGCATATCAACCGCAAGTTTCATATAATCCGAGATTATATAGCAGATGGAGATCTGAAGATCAGCAAAGTACATACGATCTCGAATGTCGCAGATCCATTGACTAAACCTCTTCCACGTGTAAAACATGATCAGCACCTCAGTGCCATGGGTGTGAGATTGTTGCCAAATGTAAACTAGATTATTGACTCTAGTGCAAGTGGGAGACTGTTGGAATTATGCCCTAGAGGCAATAATAAAGATGTTATTATTATAATTCTTGTTCATGATAAAGTTTATATTCCATGCTAGAATTGTATTAAGCGGAAACTTTAATACTTGTGTGGTTTGAACAACACCGTGTCCCTAGTGCGCCTCTATGGACTAGCTCATTGATCAATGATGGTTAAGGTTTCCTAACCATAGACATGAGTTGTCAATTGATAATGAGATCATATCATTGGAGAATGATATGGTGGATAGACCCAAACTAAGCGAAGCAATTAGATCGTGTCATCGTGTTCGTCTTTGCGAAGTTTTTCTTATGTCAAATATTGTATTCCTTAGACCATGAGATAATACAACTCCCTGGTATCGGAAGAAAGCTTTGAGGTCATCAAACGTCATCCTATGAGAGGGTGATCATAAAGGTGTCTCTCAGGTAATCGGAAAGTATCTGTTGGGTTGTATGTATCGAGATGGGATTTGTCCTCCCAAGTCGAGAGATATACTGGCCCACTCGGTAATCGATATCAACACCGCTTGCAAGCATGTGGTTAAGGAGTTAATCACAAAGTGATATCGGATTACGAACGAGTAAAGTACTTGCCGTGAACGAGATTGAACTAGGTATGACGATACCGACGATCGAATCTGTTGAAAGTAAAATTTCGTGAGACGAAGGGAATATATTTATATGTGATTGATTGAATCATGGCATCGTGGTTCATCCGATATGATCATCGATGAATGTGTGGAGTCAATATGGGTGCCTGCACCCAGTTGATTATTGATAGAAGATCATGTCTGCATATTCTCGAACCCGCAGGGTCACACACTTAACGTGTCTCGACGCTAGGATAGATTGGATACTTGGTTTATGAATTTTTGTTCGGAGTCTCGGATGAGATCCGGGATATCACGAGAGGTTCCGGAATGGTCCGGAGAATAAGATTCATATAAGGCAAGTTTTGGAGTTCTAATAGTTCGGTTAATCGGTATTGTCTTAAGCTTCTAGAACCTTCCGGAAGGGGGCCAACGTGGTCCCACCTTCCGGGAGGGCATGGGCCTATGTGGGAGTGTACTGTGCGCATTGGGCCAGGGGCACAAGGCCCCATAGGGCCCAGCCGATCCTAGATAAGTTTAAACTCGTTTAAACTAGAGATAGGGTTTCTAGATAAGGGATAAGTTTAAATGGTTTAAACTAGAGATAGGCTTGGAGGATGGGCAAGGGCTGGCCGCACCCCTCTATATATAGAGGGCTGGTGCGCTCCCCCAACCTACACCTTCCTCCAAACCCTAGTTGCCTGCGCCTTCCTCTCTCCCTCCCGATTGCTTGCGGTGAAGCCCTGCAGAAATTCTCCACCAAATACACCACGCCGTCGTGTTGTAGATCCAATCCATCTCTCCACCATACTTGCTGGTCCAAGGAAGGAGGAGACGTCGAGGTGCTGCACGTGTGCATCTCACGGAGGCACCGCCACTTGTGGTGCTAGATCGGATCGGATCGCGAGGAGGAGAAGCGAGTACGACTACATCACCCACGTTAAACCGATTTAACGCTCAGTCTTGAATCTTCAAGGGTATGAAGATCTAATCCAATCTCTCTCGTTGTTTGCATCTCCTAGATTAGATCTTGGCTTTCCCTCTGTTCGCTTCCGTAGAAAATTTTGATTTATTATGCCGCGAAACCCTTCAATCTAAACAGTATTTACCTCATATATACACGAGTTAGTCAAAGACATGTCAAAGCAATATGGTAAATTTACCGTGCCAAACTAAAATATAAATATGTACATGAAGGAGGATAAGGAACTTTTGCCTCATAGATGACTAATGTGTCCTTAAATATTCTAAAAATGTGTATAGAACCCAACCATCCACAACTAGGGAGATGAATCGCAAGTCTTCATAAACATCCATAACATTTTGGGTTGCATACCCATAGTGGTCTACATGATTGAGATGTTTAGTCTCGCATGTATAATCGATAAACATTGACCAAATTACATCTCCAATAGACTCATACAAACAATCTAGCAGCTCAATAAACTTTTGATTGATCTTCTTACTGGACTCTTTGAACACTTATGCTAAAGTGTTTATTCAGAACACTGATACGTCGGAAACATATCTATAATTTTTGATGCTCCATGCTTGTTTAGTATCTATTTTGTTTTGCTTTGTCTACACTTTGAGGTGCTTTTTACTTTTTTTGTGGTATTAACCTATTAACAAGTTGTCACAGTGCCAGTTGCCTGTTTTCTGCTGTTTTTGGTTCCAGAAAAGCTAGTAAGGAAATATTTTCGGAATTGGACGGGACAAACGTCAAAGTCAATAACTTTCTATGGGGAACAAGAAGTCCAGAGGGGAGACGGAGAGGCGTGCCAAGGCAGCCACACCCCCCTAGGCATGGGTGGGCCCTGCCCCGCGCCTAGGCAGGGTGTAGGGCCCCTGGCCACCGCCTCGGCCTCCCCCTTCACCTATAAGAAGCTCCTGATGCAGAAACCCTAAGGACCTGATCAATATTACACGAAACCTTCTGTAGCCACCGCCACCGTCATCCCTAGATCGGGGGGATCTGAAGTTCTTCCCGGCACCCTACCGGAGGGGAGATCATCCTGGAGGACTTCTCTCCGGTATGATGCGTGAGTAGTTCCACCTTGGACTATGGATCCATGTAGTAGCTAGATGGTTGTATCTCCTCCTTGTGCTTTCATGTATAGATCTTGTGAGCTCCATTCATGATCAAGATCTAATCTATCTGTAATCATGCATGTTGTGTTTGCGGGGATCCGATGGATATTGAGATTATTATGTTGGTTTGATTAATGGTTTTGTCTTTATGATTCTATCATGTCTGTGTTGTTTGTGATCTTGCATGATCTTCGTTGTTAGTAGCTATCTTAGCCGAGTAGTTGCTAGTGACTCCAACAGGGGGTATTTATACTCGATAGTGGGTTCATGCCTCTAGTTTCTAAGGGAAGTGGCAGAAATCTTTTCGAATGTAGATGTGATGTTGCTACTAGGGAGAAAACAACGGTCTCTTGTTCATGGAACATGTGGACTGTTTAACACTTTGCTTAAAGCAGTTGTTTGTTGCTTGCAATTTAATACTGGAGGGGGTTCGGATGATAACCTGAAGGTAGACTTCTAGTCATAGATGCAGTTGGATGCGTTCTATGTATCTTGTTGTATTGCCCAATCGAATCTCATAGGATCTTTCTGACTAGTAATTGCATTGTTATGCCTTGCTCAGTTCCTGTAAATTGCCCTGCTGTAATTTGTCTACCATTCATGCCATGTTGTTTATCTAAGGAGAGCATCTCTAGTGAACTATGGACCCCTGTCCAATCTTTACCATTGATACATCTTCCACTGTTACTTGTTTACTTGCTACAAACCATTACCTTCCACACAATACGTTTAATCCTTTGTTACAACAACCGGTGAGATTGACAACCTCACTGTTAGTTGGGGCAAAGTCTTGAGTTTGTGTTGTGCAGGTCTCCGCGTTGCTTGCAACACATGTGTGATGTTTCCTTCCTCCTAATGGTTCGATAACCTCGGTTTCTTACTGAGGGAAAACTTGCTGATGTGCTGCTTCACACCTTGCTCTTGGGGTTCCCAACGAAGCGCTCCTACATTTACTCAGCGTTGCATCAAGCTTTCTGGCGCCGTTGCCGGGGAGGCTAAGGACGTATTTACTAGGGGAGTCCTCCACTTCCTCTCTCTTTACTTTGTTTTTAGTTTGCTTTGTTTCTTTGGCTTGGTTTTGTTTGCCTCTTTTCAAAAAACCCCCAAAAAATAGTTCCTACTCTAGTTGCCACCGTGTCTGGTTTTGGACCAATCTTTGTTTCACCTATGGAAGAGATCTCCACTTTTAAGCAAAAAAGTGAAGAGAGTTTCAAAGAAGCTTGGTCTAGAATCTCCGCTTTACAAAGGGAAATCGAGCCTAAGATGAGTCTTGGCTTGGTTATTGATAGTTTCTACCGCGGTATTGCTATTCGTTATAGATATGCTTTGGATACTGTGGCTGAGAAAGATTTTTTGCTATGCACTGAGGATGAAGCTTTTGATGCCATAAAAAGTTGATTATAATCTATGGGACACCTGGCAAGTCTGATTCCTCCTTCACATTTTTTTGCTAGGTTGAACACTCTTGAGACCAGTATTGCTGCTATGAATAGTTGCTATCACACGCTTAGGGATTACCATGATTATGTTCCCATAAATTCTGAGCCTTCAAAGTGGTTCCCCACAATCAGAGTCTCTATAAATACTACACTTTTTGATGCTCGTTGTGATATCATGTCTGAATTTTGTCTCATGCCTAAAGATATTTATGATTCTTTGACTCTTTGGGGGCTTTCTGAAGGAGGAGAGGAAATTTCTCTTACTAATAATGCCACCTTATTGCCCATTGGAATAGTTGAAGGTGTGTTTACAAAAATCTCAGGGAAAATGGTATCTACTGATTATCTTGTTATTAAATATGTAGGCAAAGGACATATCACATTTGGAAGATCCCTACTGAAACACCTTGGAGCGGTAATAGATGTAGGAAAAGACATTATGCATTTTTATCCTCCGGTAAGCAATCATATCTTCCCTAAAGAGAAGAAGAATGGTAAGAAAGGAAAGAACAAGAGGGGTAATGCTTCATTTGAAAATACTTGATTCTTCTTGCTTCTTGTGCCTAACTTAAAGGCGTTAAAGAAAAGTATTTGTTGGGAGATAACCCAAGAGTTTTCTTGAGTTTTGGAAGTTATTACTTCTGTAATGACCTCTCCTTATCCTTTTCGTTTGCTTTTGTGCCAAGAATGACCTCTAATGAGAGGGAAGTAAGATTTGGGGAGCTGCTGTCCCGAAATAGATTTCTGTCCTCCACCAAAAAAAATTCTTGAGGAGTCTCTGTAACTCGGATTGAGCTCAAAATTTACGAATAAATCCCCTAGTATGTTAGCTAACTTTCGTTAGTTCAACACCTTTTGATTTGAGCAACAGAAGATGTTCGAAAAAATCGGTTTCTACCTGCTGGTCTGTTTTGACAGATTTCTGCCATTATTTTCATTTGCTTCTTATTGATTCCTTTTTGAGTTCTCTTTAGGTGAATTGAGCTTTTTGAAGGAGTTATTACAGTAGCTTGTGTTTTTATTAAAAAGCCTTGATATTCCAAAGCTTTGCCAAATGTCTAATATCTTTTGAATAAACTAATGTTGCTAATAAAGATTATGTGAAGTTTTGTATGAAGGAAAAATTTCAGGTGTAGAGAGAGAATGATGTAATGAGATGAAAATGGACAAAATCTCAATCTTGGGGATGCCACCCCGGTGTCACCCTAAGAAATATCCAAGAGGTACAAGCGTCAAAGCTTGGGGATGCCAAAGGCATCCCCTTCTTCATCAATAAAAAGCTCAGGTGTGTCTAGACACTTCGTTTTTATTGTTTCATGCATGGGTTGTGTTGTCCTTGGAGCATATTAGTTTTCATTTGCTTTGCTTAGGTTGTTTAGTTTGCCTGAATAAAGTAGTTTGGACCCCCGTTCTCGCTGTGTTGTTTTGCAAATAAGTTGCTTGGTGTTGAAAAGGAGTAGTAAGTTCTTGCTTGAAAGTGCAAGAGGAGATTGCATTGACTGTGACTTAGACTTTAGCATGACATGCTAGGTGTTGTTTTGACCTTATGCTTAGTGATTATTGTTGTAGCATGTCCTGTGCTAAACAATTGGGATTGCTTAGTGTGGCTTGAAGAAATTATGCGTTGTTTTAGGATGCAAATGCATAGTATTGTGGTATTCTCCTTTGATGTTTTGTTTGGGTTGACTTGGCACATGCTCACACCATGTTATGACTATGAACAAGTCATCATAGCCTCTATGATCATTTAGTCCTTGACTTGTAGTACCACTCTATGCTTTGATTAGTAATGGTTTGTTGCACTGCATGATTATGACCATATTGCTCTCTTATTTGGTTGCTCCTAGTCTTTTGCTAGCCTCCACTTGTATGAGTAAGTTTTAATCATGCTTCCAACTCCCAAGAAACCAAGTTATTTCAAAGTGTCCACTATAAACTCCTATACATGGTGTGTTACACCATTTCAAGTATATTATCGTTTTCAACTATCTTTCAATTAAAAACTATTTTGTTATGTAAAAACTTAATGATTAAATTGAACTTGTGTTCATATTTTTAGAAAAGCAGTATAGTGACATCACACAAACTTATTTCGCAGTTGTTTCTCTTGATAGGTCAAGACAAAACAGTTTTTGCACAAGCTGGAGCCGAAAAAACTGGCCCTTAGAATAAACTCGAGCACGAATTTGGTGAACAAAAATTAATTATATTTATTTTTATACAGTTATTATCATTTTTGTCTGTCATTTATACATGAGTAAAACAATTCCTCATCTTCTTCTCCTATTGGAAGCGCACGGTGTATGGCTGGATTCTCCAGACCACCACAAAAAGAAACCAAACATTTCGCGTCGATGGCGCGCCAGCGATGGACGATCTCTCCGGGATCATGTCTCTCCCGCTGGGTGTATACTATCTCTCTCTTTTTTTTCCGGAAAAATCTCTCCCCTGCAACTAGGAGAAGATCGCAGCAAAATGAATTTTATCTCGCGCAGTCCCTATCACGGTCCGACGATCTTAACTCGCACTTTCTTGGCGTGCATCTCGGCGAACTCGGTCTCCGACGTCTCCGAGTTGGACGACGAGGTGAGGTGCCTCACGGAGTGGCGGTCGTCGCCGGCGTGGCGGCGTCGGGGCGCCGCCGAGACGAGCACGAGCAGCGCCATGGCCGCAGACAGCGCGGCGAGCGCGGCCCACGTCGCGCGCGCGCCGCGCCGCAGCGGGGCGCACTGGTTGCCCACGATGTCCGCGAAGCCGGCCTTCACCAGCTCGCAGCTCACCAGCCGCTCCGTGCCCGGGAAGATGTCCAGCACGTTCTGGATGGAGCTCGTGTACGTCTGCACCTTGTCGTAGTCGATCGCCGACGAGAGGTCGGCTGGCGCGCAGTTGGCGCCGCCGCCCAAGTCCGAGCACGTTAGCCTCTTCAGGATCTTCAGGGCAAGAATGCGATGTCAAGATAAAATTTGGTTCTATGAGCAAGCAGTTGCTGCGATGGAGCTCATGGTTTACCTGAGGGATATCACCGATGGTGGCGGCGCCGGAGGCGCAGTTCTCCGGCCGGTACCGGTACTCAGGCGGCCCGGTGAACGGGTTGCAGATGTAGTCCAGCTGCTTCACGCCGTACTCCGACTTGAACGTGTAAATGTTGGAATTCACCTGTCGAAACAAAGATTCAGAAACAATCTGGATTATTCACACTGACTCTGTCTGCTGCTCTACTTCTGAACTTAGCTTCAGAATTCGTTACCGAGCGTGTGGGCCTTTGTTAATTACCTGGTCTATAATGTCGTGGATCCCTGCACTAACATTATGCAGGATCACGCCGCCGTACAGCTTCTCGCTGCAGGGTATGATGCTGCCTAGAGTGCTGTTCCTGGGGTTCAACTGGTACTCCTCGAGCGCCGCACACGTGTCGCCGGCGAACTTGTCGAGGAAGTAGTACAGCCCAAAGTACATCCAGAAGAGGGCTGTCAGTACCCAGCACAAGGCTACGCACCTGTTGCAAACAGATCCTTTGTCATCAGAACATGGTCTGAAATCTAACAAGGTTATTCAGCTTATGCTGGGTTTTCTGAAGAATACTCACAAGCAGCACAATTTCTGCAGCCTTAGAGGTCTTCCCACTACAATAAAGAAGCTCTGTGTTAAATTTGCATTTCAGGTATGTATAAGACACATTTTCTCACTGGGAAACATTTCATCATGATCACTTACCTAGCAAGAGAAGAACCACGGCAAGATTCAGTGTCACGGTCGAAATGGTGACAATTTCTCTGAAAATTATCTGCTGTATTAGTTACCATGGTGATAAGGAGGTTTCCTAAAATTAATTCAAAAACTAGTAATGTAGTATCAAAATCATGGGGAAAAAATCTTACAATGCGTTGATGCCTTTGCTGACCAAGCGCATGTTCTTCTCGGCCTTCGCCTGAATCTCCACGGCTTCAGTGTTGAGCGTCTCCACTGTGGAGTTCAGATGGTTAAAGGCCTGGCTGCTATTATTGTATATCTTGGACGCGTTCTCCATCCTCTCAATGGCTCCTGTGATGTTGTAAATCGTCGCCGTCGCTTCAAGCGCGGTTCTCCCTACAATCTCTTTGATGGACTCTGCTCTAGAG
Source organism: Avena insularis (assembly GCA_023614405.1). Classification (NCBI taxonomy): domain Eukaryota; kingdom Viridiplantae; phylum Streptophyta; class Magnoliopsida; order Poales; family Poaceae; genus Avena; species Avena insularis. The sequence goes on along the minus strand of CM042691.1, from coordinate 266,035,674 downwards.
TGAAATCTTACCGCGCCACAAAGCACGATTGTCGATGCAACTCTGCAAATAAAGCACGATGGTAAGTTAGTCACAGCAGATGAAATTTTTATTATACTAGTATTTTTGCTGAGATGAGTAACTTACATGGCAAAAGCTGCAAGAATAACGAGAAGTATCACAGACAAAATTTGGTATTTGTGAAGAAGATAGTCGATGCCACCATATCTTCCGTCGTTCCTCTTGGCGAAGAAAAACTTCGAGGCGAAAAGGAATGCCGCAAAAAGAATACCACCAATAAGCCATAATGCCGCGATGATGTATCCAGATCTACCTGTAAATATGGTCGACTGAAAAAGTAAACACAACGACAGTCAGTTCTAACCCCCCGTGGACACACATGCCTTCACCATCTCATGTTATTCAGTTAACTCCATCTAACATTGACCTATATCAATGTATCAATTCATTTCTGCACATTCACTTGTATTTCTCTAGTGGAAATCAGGGGAAACCCTTTCATCAAAAATAAATATGCACAGTAAAAGTAAATTTAGGATAAGCAGCATGCATTTATGCCCTAAACATGAACATGAGGTACTGCATGATTACAGCAAGCAGGGTGCATGGCTCTTGAGACTGTATTCAGAGAGAGAAGAAGAGAACTCACAGTCCAGTAATGCTCGTTTGTGATGTTGTACCCTCCCTCATACTTCCTAAAGCCATCAAGAGGATCGATTCTTCTCGTTCTTCTCGAAAGTTCGCTATCCGATCTATTGTTTCCCGTCTCTGACAAAACCCTACCTGCTGATCAACACAGCCAGTTAACACGTTAATCAGCATGTTATTCACCTGCTCGAAAGGTAAAAATACAGTATCTAGAAGCTTTCATGAGGTACGGTGGTAGATGGGGGTTATTCACCTGCTCCACGGTGGGGCGAGCTTTCGGAGTGTTGTAGAGGAGTGGTTTCGGCCTGAGCTCGCGCGTGCAGGCCGGCGCTGCATGTGATGGCGGCGAGGCAGCAGAGGAGCAGCAGTAACCGCTCCAGTCTCCTGGATTCCATGTCTGGGAGCTAGCTGCCATGGAAGAAGCTCCAAACGTTACTCTCCAACTCCAATCCGGACCAACAATTAAAGGGAGGAGGAGAAGAAACCAAAAGCTACCGCTAGATTTCTGCATGTGCTATTAGCGTTTACTGAAACTGGGATAGATGCGTAGGTGCAGTAAGACAACAGGCGGATCAGCCTGCCTGCCACCGAGTGCTTTCCATGTCACCTGAAGTTTCTAGCTGGTCTTGTCTGGTCTGGCAAGGCGGCATGCCGGTTTCCTTTTTTCTGCCTAATTTCTGAAGAAACTGCCGTGGCTTCTGACCAACTTTTGGGAAAGATGACTTTGATTTTCCTCTCCACATTTTCAACGTCTGCGGTCGATGAGGAGGAGGAGGAGGAGGAGGAGGAGTGTTTGCCTACGGCGGCTAACATTAATTGCGGATTGCGAGCCAGACAAAATCGTGCAGATACTGGAGATGAAGAACATATATGCCATTAATTTTTGGGGAGCACTGGTACACCGCTTTTCTAGAAAACGATGAAAATCTTGGATAAATGCACGGCAATTTACGTGCGAATATTGCAATAGCCATATCTGTAGTACTAGGATCTAAGAGTATCGAATTATTAATCGCCGCCGAGTGAAGTTTTGTATATCTTCTGTCAATATAGAACAAGAAAAACGAGAGACGGAGAGAGAGAACACTATTATATAATAAAATAAAAATAAACAACCAGGATCAGAAGTAATTCAGCGTTTCGCTCTTTTCGAACGAAACTCTTGTGCAACTCGCAATGCAAACCTCCCGAACGAAAAGAAAGAAACGACTAGATTATTAATCCTAGGAAGAAAACCTGTGAGGAACATTAATGGCGGACAGAGCTAGCGAACGAAAGGGAACAGAGTAAACGAAACCCCCAATTCACGCGGCACATGTCGCGGAAGAAATTCAGTTCAAGCCATCGGAACTCAAGAACAGAGAAGAGATCACCGGAATCTGGAATGCGGAGCGCCCAAGAGAAATCGCAGGGAAGAGAATCGTTACCAGTTTCGAAGCTTTATCTTCCAGACGTGGCCTCCTCCCCTGCCCCCTGGAAGCATATGTCCGGCTGGGCTGCTCTTCTGATCGCCACACCTTGTTGAAGCCGGCACAAGACGAGAAGAGAAGAGAAGACTAACAGTGACGGCACCCTCCTCCAAAACTACGACCTCCAAGTTCCGGTCTCCGTCACCATTAATTCCTTCTCGGCCGTGTCTGTCCTCCCTGCTTTCTCATTCATTCATCGCCCCCCGATCCAAACCCTTCTCTGTCTGCCCTCCCTTTCTGTTGCCGCACGTAGGAAGGCAAGTATTTATACGGAGAGGATCAATCAGGCCGGGAATATAATCAAGCCATTTAAAGCGCCATCCTTTCCTTTGGAATGGAGGAACTGGGCGACACAAGGCCCTCCAGCTAAGGAAGGAATTTTCCCTTCCGAGGTCAGGGAGCGGCAATGTATAAAAAGGGTTTGAAACTGGAAAGCAGCGGTCCGTCCGCGTGAAAATTTGGCTCGCAATCCCCAGGAGAGAACAGGGGAGGGGTTGATTTTTTTTTTTGTTTGTTTCCTTTCTGCTTCCTCGCTTCCTCCTTTTCAAAGCCGTGTGAGAGATGACGGGCGCCCCCGGAGACCGGCGGGGAGGTTTTGTGGCGTTAAGAGCATCTTCACTCGCCTACATAGGACGTCCGTTCAGACGTCGAATTTCGGTCCGACGCCGAAAATCGGTCCAGTCGCGTATCCAAGGATCTGTTTTCGTCCGGATTTCGGCGTGTTTTTGTCCGACCTATTCAGGCCGAACCCAGGTTCTTGGGTACGCCCAGGTTCCCGGGTACGCCCGACCCAGGTTCCCGGGTACGCCGGACGCCGCAAAAAAGACGTGGGCCAGCTCTGTCGACGAGACAGTCTCATTTCCACCCACTCCATTCGCCCAGACTGCCGCGAGAGCTCTGCGCCATGACTTCGTCGGCGGAGCTCCCTCGTGCCGAGACATGCTCACGCCTCTAGCTACGCTCGCCGTCGTTGCCGCCCAGCTCCACGCCTCTGCCGCCGCCGCTTTCGCCTACCTACCCTTGCCGTAACTGTGCTTCGGTTCGGTGCGCCCACCACCACGCCCGCCAGGTGTTTGACATTTGGCCGGATTTGGCCATGGACTCCGACGGCGACGAGGTGCTGTCCACTGACTCTGACGAGGGCAAGATACTCGCCATGGATTCCGACGATGAGGAGTTGCTCGCCGAACTCCTGGAAGAGGAGAGCGCCGAGGTCGCCGAAAGTGAAGAGCACTTGCAGATTCTCGCATCGCTCGCCCAACTGTACATGCAGATGGCGAAGCCGGTTGGTGGTTCGGCGCCAGTCGCATGAAGTGCAAGGCGAGAGACAGAGATGAGGGCTATCGATGTCAGACGCCGACTACTTCGCTGACCAACCACTCCATGGAGGAGACGTGTTTCGTCGCCGTTTCAGGATGAGCCGGAAGCTCTTCCTCAAGATCGTGCATGCCATCCGGGAGTTCGACCCATATTTCCTTTGCAAGAAGGACTGCACCGGCTTGGTTGGGTTTTCGTCGTTTCAGAAGTGCACCGTGGCGATGAGGTTGCTTGCATATGGAGCACCGGCTGATGCTGCCGATGACTATCTCCGCATCGTCGAGTCCACCGCCCTTGAATGCTTGTACAGGTTCTGCAGGACAGTGATTGCAGTGTTCGGAGAACAGTACTTGAGATCACCCACTGCTGAAGACACTGCTCGAATCCTCGCAGTCAATAAAAGTAGAGGATTTCCTGGTATTTGAGACCATGCTTGTTGAGGGTCATGCTCCCTCTGTGGAATTTGAGATCAATGGGCATCACTACAACAAGGGATACTATCTAGCAGATGACATCTATCCAAGATGACCAACATTTGTAAAGACTATTTCAGGCCAATGCTCCCCAAGCATTCTCACTTTGCCAAGGAACAAGAAGCTTGCAGGAAGGAAGTGGAGCGGGCATTTGGTGTGCTCCAGCAGAGGTTTGCAGTTATCCGGTTCCCTGCTATGACCTGGTCGAAAGATCAGATGTGGGAAGTGATGAACTGTTATGTGACCTTGCACAACATGATCATTGAGGATGAGAAGAAGGATCCAATGAGTTTGCTCGAGAAGGACGAGCCATACTACAGACAGGGTCCTCTTGCCGAGCCTGATCATCGGGTGCCTCCAACATGGGTTGCATTCATCGCAATGCGTCAGGAGATCTGAGATCCGGCGATGCATCAACAGCTGCAGGATGATCTTGTCGAGCACCTATGGACACGCAGGAGCAACACGACGTAGATGCTGAGTATGAACTGGCCGAACTTGGCCGAAATATGTTGTAATTTTATTGCAGGCCGAACTATGTTTACAGAACGCCGAACTCTGCTTAAAAATTTCGCCGAATTTTGGTCTTAAAGTGTTCTGTATTTGTCGTATGCCGAACTATGCCGAAATTTGGACGAAGTTTAACCGAATTTGAGCCGAATTTGAGCGGAAACGGGCGACCCAGGAACTCGGCCTGGGTGCGCGGGTGGGAAACTGGGCGTACCCAGGCCGAAAACTTGCGCCGTCCGGCCTAAGTTTGGTCCAAATTTCGGCCTGGGTTCGGCCAACGAGTGGAGATGCTCTAACCTCGTGATATCCGGTATTGATGTGATGTGATGGACCTAAATAAATTCAGGAAAGAATATAGTTTTTCTCTCGAGGGCTTGAATGAAAGCTTGTTATAGTCGGTCGGCGATGACTTGCTTGCTTTCTCCTTTTTTTTGCATGATGAAGGAAGGCAATGACTTGCTTCAAAAGGCAACCAATTTGGGTTGTTGATCGATGTGCTATATCATACTAGGATCTCGATGGACTGAACCTTTCCTATGCACCGCTACAGCTTTTGTTTTTACCATGGTCCGCTAGAACTTTAACCTTTGCTCGCAACCGTTTAATTGCCATGTACGTTTATGTCATGTCATCTCTAAACTCAGACACGAGCCATAACCAAAGTCAAATAATGCATTGCACGCGTCGTCACTAGAAATCTCTATTATACAAGAATTCATAAAAACAATGAAAATCGCAAAATACATGATGTGCGGTAAGAAACAACACATCAAAAAAGGCAAACAAGAGCAATCTAGCACAAATAATATTGTCATCTTGCTCGATTAATGCATAATGAGTGCCGGATGCGCAATATTTAAGTGGATATATTGTATAAGTTAATGTGCAATTTAAGATTGGATTTCTTAGGATCCAGCAGAATTCACGAACCATTGAACTAGAGTTTCGCCGACCTTTGGATTTCACAAACCCATCCATTTTGTATGAAGTTGTAGCTATTCTAGAGTGGGGAGTGTTTGCTCAACTGAGCTCATGGGTATCCGAATGAACTCCGTCGGATAGTAGTTTTTTTCAAGGACGGTTGTTTGGATTAAGTTACTACTCGATAATTGCTGCTTTCTTCCGTTTCTTGGTTTGTGGAAATGTAATTACTTGCTTCATTGGACAACCATAACTGGGTTGTTGATGTGCTATATCTATATCATGAGAGTTACAGAACACATGGTATCATTCCTTATTATCCATTTGACAATAATTCATAGAAGTAATGAAAAATGCAATACTGTAAAATAGTCAAACCACCATATCACAAGCTATCTATTGAGCAGTCTAGCACAAATAATATTACCGTGTTGCATGATTGATGTGTAAACGGACCTAGTGCAATTAAATATGTAAGATTTAAGTGGATATATTATATGAGTTAATATGCAAATGATATTTAATTTGTAAGGATTCAACTGAATTCATGAACCATTTCCCTCGTGTAAAAAAGGCAATACCACCGGACATGCCACATACACAATTTATGAGATTCCAAAGGCATGTGTGTGAAAGTAAGCTAGATGAAGCATAAAGACGAAACAATTCTGCCGCGTTTCTTTCAACTCAACTTTTAGCATAAAGATGGCTGTCTTAACTAGCTATGTTACGAACACCACCACACCTAAGAATGCTGAAAATCTCAAAATAATGTATGTAATCATCACAAGGAAATAACCAAACCATCTTCTCTAAGAGCATCTCCACTTGGCTACCCAGGACGCCGATCCGGACGTCAAAAATAGGTCCGGACGCTGAAAATCGTCTTAGTCGCGTTCCAGGAACCTCTTTTCATCTGGATTCAGGCGAACTTTGATTTGGACTTCTCAGGCCATATCCAGGATCCCGGAAACGCCCTGGAAACGCCGGACGGAGCGAAAACAGGCGTGAGCCAGCTCTATCGACGAGACAGTCCCATTTCCCCCCCCCCCACTCCACTCGCCCAGACTGCGGGGAACAGCTCACAGCGCCTCTGTCGGCATGACTTCACCGACGGAGCTCCTCCATGCCGAGACATGCCCACGCCTTTAGATATGCTCGCCATAGTCGCCACACACTCCGCCGCCCATTGTAGCACCCCGGATAAACCCTAATTATATTGATGCTTGTTGTTTCTATTTTTCATCATCATGACATCATCATCTTGCATACCTTGTCTCTAAACTATTTAGTAAAACCCTATATTATTTTGTACTTTACATATCCTCTTCTTATTCAAATTATATTCTTTGTTCTTGAAATCATGTAAAAATATTTACCAAAATGATTTTTAAACAAAAGAACATAAAACTAAAAATATTTTAAATATAAATAAATAAAACCTATACCTAAACCGGCCAGGCCCAAAGGCCCAGCCATCAGCCCGTGTACCACCCAGACCAAATCCTAGCTAAACCAAATCTAACCCTAATCCCACCCAACCACCTAGTCCTACCCGCCGCCGCCATACCACCCCACACCCCAGCGGTCACACACCCGACCCACCCAGACTCACACACGCAACACCACGCACGCACTCAACACCGCACCGCCCACGCACGCCAGGCCCCGACCCCCCGATCGGATCCCCACCACACGCACACCACGAAACACACGCAGGCTCCCTCGCTCGACATCTTCTCCTCCCGCGACCCCGTCATCCCCTGCTTCTCTGGTTCCTCCGCCACTAGCGCCTCACCTCCCTACCAGGCCCCTCCTCCACCGTCGAGCGCGTCCCAGCAAAGCTTCCGTCCTCGGCGCTTCGCGACCATCCTCTGCCGACGCCCGCGCCACCGCCAGTCTCCATCCCTCGCAGCGCCGCCGCCTCTTCGGTCGACGCTATCGCCTTGCCCTCTCTCGCCACGTCCCCGACCCCGCCACGCATCACCATCATCCTTTGCCATGTCATACATCATGCATGCATCATGCCGATCTTCTGCCATAATATTAAATAGTGCATCCGGTGTTTGTGCTAGTGCTTTGCTTCTTCACGGGTTAGGCCGATGAGTTGATGCGAGTGCCGACCCGATCTTCGGATGAACCTTCGACAATGTTTTCAGGCGAGCATCTCCCCCTTTCTACCTATCTTACTTTTATAGTATTTATTCCCTCCTGTTGATCTATTGCTATCTATGTTGCGATGCTCTAGTTTTCGTGTCCGTGATATCCCTTGCAGCCTTATATTGCCTTGGACACATCCTATTACCTGTTGTTTGGTAGATAGTTGGACTTGCGCGTCGTAGTTGCTTGCTTAAGTGCTGTTGCGTGTCGTCCAGTACCACAGTTGTTGGAAGCCTGCCATATGCTTTATGTTGGAGATGATCAAGACTTTAATTATTATTTAATAACTAAAAGTGAAAGTAGGTAAATGCAGAGGCACCGGTGGGTAATAGACAATATTTGGTTTTTAACCGCTCACTGGTGTCCCGTAGGACCCCGAGTTCTTGACACCTGTTCCGAGATCGAGCGCTTAACCAATGGGGTGTGGGCACCCCCATTGATTTAGTACCTGATTCTAAGTACTGTGCTGGGGGCCACAAAGTAGTTTGGGGCTTTATTACTATCCTGTACTTATGCCATGCTTTACTGCTTTATTTATGATTGCGCGTGGAGCGCATGTACTGTTTAGGAACCCCGTGATACGTTTTCGCTGTATCAACAAGCCCAGTCACACTTTCGGGTTCCCAGTCGTTTACAGCCGTCGACACAAACCCTGGGTCCGTCTCGGAGACCGGCCGACTTCGGTAAAGGTAGGTTAGTGGGGTGGCCCCGTGCTTGCTTTGGTCCAGGAAACGTCGTGTCCGAAACCCCGTCGACATACCGTTGGGTGTATGTTTTGTGATCTTGTACCTACCTGATCTGACAACAAGGGTGTAGGTGCGTGTGGAAACTTTGGTGCACCCCTGCAGGGTTAAATCTTTTCGAGAAGCCATGTCCGCGGTTATGGACGACTTGGAGCACAGTTCTCGATCATAGACAACTATAACTAAAGTTTACTGTTATAATTTGACTTGTATCCGATATGACTAGTAACCAGCTCCACTACAACGGAATGGCTAAATAAAAGTACCAACAACTGCTGGGTTTGGGATATCTCATGCTAATTGTATCTGACTAGTAAGTGTTGCAACTACAACGGAATGGTTAACTAAAAGTGCCCATTGCTTATTATATCAGGATGACTATCTATACCTGACTAGTAATTGCTGCAACGATAACTGAACCAATAAAATTGCCAACTGTGTGAGTTCCTTGGTTGACTTCCTCGTTTGGTCTCGAGGGGGAAATGCCAGGATGGGTATGCTTGGTGATAGTTTCAGGTTGGATCCGAATAGGTATTTCTTATCCCTATCTGATAGCCGCTAGCTGTATTGAGTCTCTATAGGTTGTTTAGTGCCTGCTGCGCTGCCGCTTCAGTCCACCATACCTATGTAGGCGAGAGCCGCCGAATTCTAGTCTCGCCGTGTACTGGCCTCAGTACTGACCGCTCTCTTTTTCCTTTGTCCTTTGTCGGCACCCCTTTTGTTTAAGCAGGTTTTGAGATCGACATCGTTAGCAGGGTTACCCTTCCGGCTTGGCCTGGGCAGGGTTATGGACACCATTGGTTATTCTTCAGGGCTCTTAGCCCCATTTGCATCTTGTCCGTAGTCGGACGTTGTATCATTTTCAAGGTGATTTGAATCTTTGTATGGTATATCTGTATTCTTAATTCTTGGAGTCGTTGTTGTATATATTTGTTCTGTGGGTTCCATCGAGGACTATTGGGTAATGGTATTACTTCGTTTTCCACCCGCACGAAAGTGCCTGGTGGGCACCTTTGAATCGTTTCTATGCGGGTTTGGCGGGGATCGCTGAAACTTGCATAGGGCCGATTTTGAGGGTGTTACAGAGTGGTATCAGAGCTCAGCAGTTACGATACCCCACTGGTCCAGCCTGTAGGATAACCTAGCTAACAGACGTTATAGAGTGTCAAAACTATTTTGGAAAAATCGGTTGGATAGATCTGATTAGGTCTTCTTTTACTCCTTACCCCTCTGCTATTCTCTTCTTACCTCTGCGTGTTTTGAATCTACTCTCTTATTTTTCTTCGAGTCCAGGAATTCTCGTGCTTGGGTTTCCGTCCTACCTTCAGGGTTTCACTTCCTCCTCTTGTAACGGTGCTTCAACATTCGGCCTTCATGCTATCCGAGGAATGTTTCATCTGTTGTACCTTCTAGTGGACCAGAAATTCACTATTTTTTTTCTTTGTATCCTTCGGTGTTTCATCATCATCTGCATCAGATCCGATGAAGAGCTTGCATCACTCCTTTGTTTCCAAATTATGTTTATCAAGATCTTCAGTCTGAATCTCGAGAGTTGGTTGCATAGTCTGCTATTCGTGTACATAGAAATGCTTTGAGTGCGGGATGGAGTCGCGACCATACCACTACTCTTATCATTCGCTTTTGTATAGGGAATAGCGGATTGATGCAATTTTACTCTTTCCATGGAAGTGAGAGGTGGCCTTATCTTTTGATACCTCTACCTTCGTCTTTGTTTCTCTGGAGTGTTCTCTCGACGAACGGGAACAACGAGCCCTTGTTGGTGGTGTCGTCGATTTCAAGATGAAGAAGGAACCCTTGCTAGTGGTGTCGCGAGGGTCTACATGAAGCGAGAAGATTCATACCGTCGGCCTTCTTCCCCGTACCATGAGGCGGATCTCGAGGGCGAGATCCATTGTTAGTGATGTCGAATTGTAGCACCCCGGATAAACCCTAATTATATTGATGCTTGTTGTTTCTATTTTTCATCATCATGACATCATCATCTTGCATACCTTGTCTCTAAACTATTTAGTAAAACCCTATATTATTTTGTACTTTACATATCCTCTTCTTATTCAAATTATATTCTTTGTTCTTGAAATCATGTAAAAATATTTACCAAAATGATTTTTAAACAAAAGAACATAAAACTAAAAATATTTTAAATATAAATAAATAAAACCTATACCTAAACCGGCCAGGCCCAAAGGCCCAGCCATCAGCCCATGTACCACCCAGACCAAACCCTAGCTAAACCAAATCTAACCCTAATCCCACCCAACCACCTAGTCCTACCCGCCGCCGCCATACCACCCCACACCCCAGCGGTCACACACCCGACCCACCCAGACTCACACACGCAACACCACGCACGCACTCAACACCGCACCGCCCACGCACGCCAGGCCCCAACCCCCCGATCGGATCCCCACCACACGCACACCACGAAACACACGCAGGCTCCCTCGCTCGACATCTTCTCCTCCCGCGACCTCGTCATCCCCTGCTTCTCTGGTTCCTCCGCCGCCACCAGGGGCGCCCTCACCTCCCTACCAGGCCCTCCCTCCTCCACCGTCGAACGCGTCCCCAGCGCAGCGCAGCCTTCTTCCCTCGGCCATCATCCGCTGCCGACGCCCGTGCCACCGCCAGTCTCCATCCCTCGCAGCGCCGCCGCCTCTTCGGTCGACGCTGTCGCCTTGCCCTCTCTCGCCACGTCCCCGACCCCGCCACGCATCACCGTCGTCCTGCAGCGCCCGACCCTGCCGCCAGGAGAGCTCGACATCGACTCGCTTCGTCGGCCCCCTCCTTTGCCTGCCTCGCGCGGCCTCGCGTCCATCGCTGCTAGGCGCCACCACCGGCAACCGCGGGACCCCGCCTCCCCGTCCTTCCTCCTCGTCCACCCCATCTCCTCTGCGCTGCCGACTTCTCGCTTGCGGCCGCATTCCAGCACGGACGTTCCGGCGGGCGTCGCCGCCTCGATGTCGCTGTCGTGCTTACTGAGCACCTCCCTGGCCGTTCCACCGCCGCATACGGCCTATCCCGCGCCTTCCGGTGGCCGCCGTCCGTTTCCTGCGCGCCACGCCGTCCTCCGTCTGCCCGTTTTCCCTAACGCTGGCCGCCTCGTCTCTGTTGTCCCCAGTGTGTGCCTGATGCAGATGCTTCCACTCAAGCACATGTGAGTGCTGAGAGCTGCCACTACATGTGTGTTCTTCCTTCGGCACTTGTGGTGTTTGATACTGCTTGTGTGTTTGTGTGTTTGTGTGTTTAGGATGCTCACAGTCCGTGAGACCGCCCCAGAATTCCAGACCGACCCGGTCCCTGTTCCCCAACAAGAACAACTACCCAAAGGACACCAACAAAACAAGTTCTCCTCGTTGACGGACCGGCTTGATGCCAAAGATCCTGACATCGGTCCAAGATCATCGTCGCGGATCTTCATGGACACCAAGTTCGCCTTCCCGGGATCCGACGCCACGGAACGAGCCCCAAGACCTAGAATCGAAGATCCGAAGACCAAGACTGAACCTCGCCGAACCCCAAGAACCAAGTGCGCCGAAACCCTAATGTGTGACCCTTTCCGAGCCCCATATTTTTATAATATGATATATATCTGTTGCATATATTTGTACATGCTTGCATTCATCTTATCTTGTGTGGTTTGGGGGCCTTACGTCGATTCACCATATAATTAAATATGGAAACCATATGCGGGCTATTCTAGTCTTAGTTTGTCTCCATTTAAATTTGTGTAGCGAATCGGTGATACAATTTTGCCTTGTTAAGACAACATTTAAATTGCGGGGTATCTAAATAACTTGAACCATATAATTAAGTGTCGGGGCCTCGGTTCCGCTTAATATGATCTAATTGCATCACACCTTTGCCATTTCATACATCATGCATGCATCATGCCGATCTTCTGCCATAATATTAAATAGTGCATCCGGTGTTTGTGCTAGTGCTTTGCTTCTTCACGGGTTAGGCCGATGAGTTGATGCGAGTGCTGACCCGATCTTCGGATGAACCTTCGACAATGTTTTCAGGCGAGCATCTCCCCCTTTCTACCTATCTTACTTTTATAGTATTTATTCCCTCCTGTTGATCTATTGCTATCTATGTTGCGATGCTCTAGTTTTCGTGTCCGTGATATCCCTTGTAGCCTTATATTGCCTTGGACACATCCTATTACCTGTTGTTTGGTAGATAGTTGGACTTGCGCGTCGTAGTCGCTTGCTTAAGTGCTGTTGCGTGTCGTCCAGTACCACAGTTGTTGGAAGACTGCCATATGCTTTATGTTGGAGATGATCAAGACTTTAGTTATTATTTAATAACTAAAAGTGAAAGTAGGTAAATGCAGAGGCACCGGTGGGTAATAGACAATATTTGGTTTTTAACCGCTCACTGGTGTCCCGTAGGACCCCGAGTTCTTGACACCTGTTCCGAGATCGAGCGCGCTAACCACAGGTGGGGTGTGTGGGCACCCCCATCGATTTAGTACCTAATTCTAAGTACTGTGATGGGGGCCACAAAGTAGTTTGGGGCTTTATTACTATGTTGTACTTATGCCATGCTTTACTGCTTTATTTATGATTGCGCGTGGAGCGCCTGTACTGTTTAGGAACCCCGTGATACGTTTTCGCTGTATCGACAAGCCCAGTCACACTTTCGGGTTCCCAGTCGTTTACAGCCGTCGACACAAACCCTGGGTCCGTCTCGGAGACCGGCCGACTTCGTTACGGGTAGCTTAGTGGGGTGGCCCCCCGTGCTTGCTTTGGTGCAGGAAGCGTCGTGTCCGAAACCCCGTCGACATACCGTTGGGTGTATGTTTTGTGATCTTGTACCTACCTGATCTGACAACAAGGGTGTAGGTGCGTGTGGAAACTTTGGTGCACCCCTGCAGGGTTAAATCTTTTCGAGAAGCCGTGTCCGCGGTTATGGATGACTTGGAGCACAGTTCTCGATCATAGACAACTATAACTAAAGTTTACTATTATAATTTGACTTGTATCCGATATGACTAGTAACCAGCTCCACTACAACGGAATGGCTAAATAAAAGTACCAACAACTGCTGGGTTTGGGATATCTCATGCTAATTGTATCTGACTAGTAAGTGTTGCAACTACAACGGAATGGTTAACTAAAAGTGCCCATTGCTTATTATATCAGGATGACTATCTATACCTGACTAGTAATTGCTACAACGATAACTGAACCAATAAAATTGCCAACTGTGTGAGTTTCTTGGTTGACTTCCTCGTTTGGTCTCGAGGGGGAAATGCCAGGATGGGTATGCTTGGTGATAGTTTCAGGTTGGATCCGAATAGGTATTTCTTATCCCTATCTGATAGCTGCTAGCCGTATTGAGTCTCTATAGGTTGTTTAGTGCCTGCTGCGCTGCCGCTTCAGTCCACCATACCTATGTAGGCGAGAGCCGCCGAATTCTAGTCTCGCCGTGTACTGGCCTCAGTACTGACCGCTCTCTTTTTCCTTTGCCCTTTGTCGGCACCCCTTTTGTTTAAGCAGGTTTTGAGATCGACGTCGTTAGCAGGGTTACCCTTCCGGCTTGGCCTGGGCAGGGTTATGGACGCCATTGGTTATTCTTCCGGGCTCTTAGCCCCATTTGCATCTTGTCCGTAGTCGGACGTTGTATCATTTTCAAGGTGATTTGAATCTTTGTATGGTATATCTGTATTTTTAATTCTTGGAGTCGTTGTTGTATATATTTGTTCTGTGGGTTCCATCGAGGACTATTGGGTAATGGTATTACTTCGTTTTCCACCCGCACGAAAGTGCCTGGTGGGCACCTTTGAATCGTTTCTATGCGGGTTTGGCGGGGATCGCTGAAACTTGCATAGGGCCGATTTTGAGGGTGTTACACCCATTCCTACGCTTCTTTCGCCGCCCGAACTTCGCCGTATCACGGCTTCCCTACGAGCTCCCACCACCACACCCGCCAAGTGTTCGGCATTTGGCCGGTTCGGCCATGGACTCCGACGACGAGCAGACACTCGCCGTACTACTGGAGGAGGAGAACGCCGAGGTCACCGAAGATGCAGAGCACATAGAGATCCTCGCCTCCCTCGCCCAGCTGTACCTGCAGATGGTGAAGCCGAAGCGCGGTGGTTCGGCGCCGGGTCGCCCAAAGTGCAAGGCGAGGCAAAGGATAGAGGGCTACTGCTTGTTGTACGCCGACTACTTCACCGACGAGCCGTTCCATAGAGAGGTCGTGTTTCGGCGCCGTTTCAGGATGAGCCGAAACCTCTTCCTCAAGATCGTGCATGCCATCCAGGAGTTCGACCCTTATTTCGTTTGCAAGAAGGACTGTACCGGCATGGTTGGGTTTTCCTCACTACATAAGTGCATCGTGGCAATGCGATTGCTTGCATATGGAGCGTCGGGTGACAGTGCCGATGACTATCTCCGCATGTCCGAGTCCACCGCCATCGATTGCTTGTACAGGTTCTACAGGACAGTGATTGCAGTGTTCGTAAAACAATCAATACTTGAGATCACCCACTGCTAAAGGCACTGCTCGGATCCTCGCAATCAATGAAAGTAGAGGATTTCCTGGTATGCTGGGAAGCATAGACTGCATGCGTTGGCAGTGAAAGAATTGTCCATTTGCATGGCAGGGAATGTACAAAGGCCATAAAGGAGGTTGCACTGTGATACTCGAGGCAGTTGCTACACATGATCTTTGGATCTGACACTCCTTCTTTGGCATGGCAAGATCGAACAACGACATCAACGACCTCAACTCCTCAAATGTCTTTGCCAAGTTTGTTGAGGATCATGCTCCCCCTGTAGACTTTGAAATCAACGGACACCGCTACAACAAGGTATACTATCTAGGAGATGACATCTATCCAAGATGGCCAACATTTATAAAGACTATCTCAAACCTAATGCTCCTCAAGCATTCTTAGTTTGCCAAGGAACAGGAAGCTTGCAGGAAGGACGTGGAGCGGGTATTTGGTGTGCTCTAGCAGAGATTTGCAGTTGTACGGTTTCCTGCTATGACCTGGTCGAAAGATCAGATGTGGGAAGTGATGAAGTGTTGTGTGGTCTTACACAACATGATCATTGAGGATGAGGGGACAGATCTAGTGAGTTTGCTCAAACAGAACAAGCCATACTACAGACAGGATCCTCTTGTTGAGCCTGATCATCAGGTGCCTCCAACCTGGACTGCCTTCATCGCCATGCGTCAGGAGATCCGAGATTCGGCGGTGCATCAACAGCTGCAGGATGATCTTGTTGAACACATACGGATACATAGGGGCAACACGTAGATGCCGAGCATGAATTGGCCGAACTTGGCCGAAATATGTTGTATTTTTACTACAGGACAAACTATGTTTACATTTACGCTGAACTATGTTTAAAATTTGCCGAACTATGGTCGAATGTATGTCGAACTAGGCCGAAAAATGCTCTGTATGCCGAACTACGCCAAAATCTGGATGAATTTGAGCCGAATTTGGGCGAAAACAGGCGTCCCGGAAACTCGGCCTGAGAACGCGATTGGGAAACTCGACATTCTCAGGCCAAAAACGTGTTTCGTCCGGGCAAAGTTTGGTCCGGATTTTGTTCTGAAAACGTCCAACGAGTGGGGATGCTCTAAGCTATACTGTATTGAGCAATCTAGCACAAAAAAATGGCTGTGTAGCCTAAGTAAGTACATAATTAGTGCTGAATATGCAGGATTAAGTGCGTATATATATTGTAGGAATTGTGTGCGATCAAGATTGGATTTTCAAGGATCCAAATGAATTCATAAATAATAGGATTGAGTTGTGGTTGTTTGGATTTTGCAAAACCCATTATTTCTATATTATTAATAAAGAAAGCCTAAATAGGTGGCAAACCATATTGAACCCTAACCATGTACTTGAATCAGTAATCACCATCACGCGGTTAGTTAACTGCAAAAGCACACGCACAATTTCCTAGAAATAAGAGGGTGTGCTTGTGAAACTGACCAGACTGCAGCAAAATGAGAGAGGAAAGAGATTCTGCCGTGTTTCTTTCGGCTCGACTTTTCTATCTTCACTCCTGTGTTCACAACGACGTAGGATTGTGCAAAATCTAGGAAAAGCTAGAGCGGTGGCGTCTTGGAACTAACAATACCCCAAATAGAGTACTGAATGCTAGTACTACTGTTAGCATTAGTGGCAATGTTGATTATGCTACTCTCTCCATTTCGGTTTAAAGGACATAATTTATAATTCTCTGGGCCCTAGGTGTTATCTAATTGATCCATTTAATAGCATGAAGTAGAACATGCACGAGGAGAAAAAGAGTTAGAAAAGCGTTCACATTTGTACGCACATGTACATGCAAGCAGTTTGTTCTTTTTACACTGGAATAATTACAGAGATTAAATGCTTTTATGTCTGAGTATTTTGGGATTGCATGATTTGCAAATTGTGTCCTTTAAACCGTGACGGAGGGAGTAACTTAATCCTGAAACGAGCAAAGGAAAGTATCTATGTGGGACCACTTGGAGTCAACTCGATTTCTTGCGGTTCAGGCATAACTGAAATACTAAACAAGTCTGCAGTTTCTTTTAGAAAAAGAAAGGGCGCGGTTTCATGGCTCCACAAAGCAAGACAAAATCCTCTAAATTCGGGGTCCTAGGTCTACATAGCATTTAAACTACTTCCTTTATCTTAAAATAGATATCACAAAGTGTATAAATTGTATGTATCTAGACGCTATGTCACAAAGTTGTCCCTTTGGTCAAACTGTTTTTAATTTGACAATATATTGTCCAAGAATGTGTAATCTGAATATGTGAAAACAAAAGGAGCTTCCACAAATTTTACACAAAAAAGGCCGTTTCCGATTAATTTTTATACATTTGTCAATTAGCCAACAATACCTGAGTTGCTTTAGGGGCCTGGTCAAGAAGAGAAAGAGAAGAGGATTCGGGAGCGACTAGGGTTTCTGTCCCCTCGCCGATGCTGCTGCTAGCTTGCCCCGCCTCATGGCCCTCGGACCATGAAGGTGTGAACCCTAGCCTCTTGCTGGTGGGAGATTTCATGTTTGTATTTTTAGCTAGTTTATTATGTGTCTTTGCACGTCGGCAACATTTGGACTTCTGAGAAAGGCCCCCCTCACTCTATACTCACCCCGACTAGCGCATGGAGTTATTACGCGTGTGACAGATCTTCTAGGATTTTGTCTGTTTTCATTTTCGTTGGTTTACAGGTCTAACTCTTCCGACTTACGGTTCACATCATTAGCGAAGGGTGGCTTTTTTATCTATTTAAACAAACTCTATTACCACAAATTTTGTCACGCTACAGCGAGCGAGAAACGAGAGGACTGACTCCGAACTCGTTCCGGTGCTACAATTGATGAATATTAGTAGATTTGTGTTCTTTTCTCAAAGAAAATCTTTTATGTACTCCCTTTGTCCAGAAATAATTGACTGAAGTTTGTCTAAATTCGATGTATCTAAACGTATTTTAGTATATTTAAATTTAAACAAATCTAAATCAGTTATTTTAGACCGAGGGATTTTTTTTTAGCTTTGATGACGTTTGAAAAATGCACGACTAGGGGCGAATTGGCAGTCGGTTCTACATCATTCGGTCTATCTACGGCCCCATGACCAAGTTGTCGTTTTGGACAGCCTAGAAGTAGAGAAGATCACATCGATCGATGGAGCGCGGCACTTTTTGTCTCTCGAGTCTCGACGGCAGCGTCGCACGCAGTGATGGGCGACTTTGACGGTTGCTGTGCTGCCTGCTTTTATCGTTAGCCGTGATGAGGCGGGCAGGAAGATAGGTGAGATAAGGCGCGTGCGACGACGACCGACGACGTCGCCTTCCGATATGTTTTCGTTAGATTTCCGTTACGGACGCCGCTCTTGATCTCACAAATTCCGCGAGAGAGAGCCGGCCGGGACGCGTCAGAGGTCAAACTTGCCGACTAGACTTTGCCCGATTTGGACTTCTGGTCTCGATCGGGCCGTGTTCGCCTGTTCGGGGTCCTTGCCGTGGGCGACGCGGCGGACGAGAGAGTTTACTAGTGCCTCCCTCAATTTCGATAGCTAAACCGTACTGCAAGGTTTTTTTTTTCCTTCGACGACGCAAAGTCTTGCTCACTGCTACTAGTGAGACCTGAACGGCTGAACCCGACAGAGCACGGCAGCTAGGGTGTCAAGTGGCATCCCACCAAAATCCCATTTCTATTTCATTTGTCAAAATCTAGTGTAAATTTTTTCTTAAAATTTGAACTAGATTTTGACAAATGAACTAAAGGTGGAACTTTGGTGGGATCCCACTTGACACCCTAACGGCAGCAGCAGCAGCAACGTAATCGTAATCGAAATGAATGAAAATAGAGGGAGGGAACATGCTACGCCGCCAGATAAGATAGGGATATTGTAGCCCTTGTTATCCACGGAGATGATGTACTCGTTCCCGTGCGCCTATATCTTCCACACATATTTTTGGAGATATTATCACCGCTGGAAAACATACCTCTAGTCCCGAGCCTAATAGGTTCTAGTCCTGGTTTCGGACTCTCAAAACTGCAAATCAGGACTAGAGACCCCTATCTCTAGTCCTGGTTTGCTACGGCCCGGGACTAGAGTCCATCACGTGACAGCTTCAGCGCGGCGGGTCAGGAGGACCTCTAGTCCTGTTTTGTAACACCAACCGGGACTAAACGGGGAACGGAATGCTCAAACCGGAACTACTAGAGGAACGAATTTTCAATAGCATAACTTGGGCTCCTAGAATATGGCGCCCTTGGGACAATCTATTTGATTGCAGGGTTTTGTTTTGTTCCGAAGCAAAGATATCCGCGGGGGGTGTTGCGGCAGATATTCTGTGTTTTCATTTTTTTTCATTTTGTTTCTTTTTCAATTTGTGTTTCATTATAAACTGTGTATGCTATTACATACACAATACATGTTGATGCATATATATACCCTTGCGAGCATACATATATATACAACATTCGATCATATCAAAAAGGAAAAAAATGTTTTGAAATTACATGGTCATTGATATATCATATCAATTACATGGAGATTATTAATTCATATTGAGTTTATCGTCCTCCACATAATGTTCTTCCCTTCATCAAGGACCTCCTTCATCAAAAATTCTGCCACGTGCTATTCTGGCTCGAGATTCTCCCGCAAACTGTGAATATAATATGAGTCAACTTTCCGCTCACTGGTCAACTCGCGAATGTACTCGCAAACGTAGAATCTACATAAATGAGTCCCGGTGACTGTTGCAAACCATTCACCATTTTATAAGTTAACTCATCTTTGAATGGACCTGCTATTTTCTGTTTAAACCGTGTCCAACACCTGCTTGGCAAATAAAATGAAAAAAAGAGTTATTAGTTACTTGATATTAGGAAATAAACGAAAGAGACCGATATAATGCGATAATGATTGAAATTACTTCTAGAGCATTGCTTTCATATCGCTCCACTTCTCTTGGTCCCAACTTAATGAGTTGTGGACTTTAACTAGGGACTTGTCAACTTGAATGTTTAGCATGATTCAGTGGAACCCACGGATGTTTACATAAGAAGACATGCATAATTCATCAATTACACTTAAAAAAGAATATGTACAAGACAAAAACACTCACTTGAAGTTGTAAGAAAATAATATTTCTATAACAAAATGATGCTCTATTAAAAACATGCATAGGTCTTCCTCCACGTTCTTGGGGTGATTGTGTAACGTATATTCATTAATGATATATGGGTCAATGAACCTAACATCATATCTTCTAGTTCTTTTGCATTCAAGCATCTTCATTCTGCAGAATATAATACCATATAAAAAGATATATAGTTAGGATAATATATTACATGCAATAAACGAGTTGAGCTAGAGACTTAATTACATAAATAAATCACTTAAAGACAATAGCAACCGATGATAGATTTGTCGAGGGTGTGTATTATTTGAAGTGATGCTCCTTTCTAACGTCTAACGAAATCCATTCTTTCTAGTGCTTTTTTTGTTTGCACAATGTACCAATCGTGCAGATTTCGTATATGTGTTGATAGATGCGCGAGCTCCTCATGATTGACTAGAGGCTTCCCTTTGACATATCTCCGTGCTATCTCACCCAATGGCAGATTTTCATAGCCTAAATATTGACCAAGAGACATACCTGCGTCAGTAGCAAGTTCTTTGGCCCTCACTACAGTGATGCCAATTAGTCCAGCAGCAGCCTTGCCTCTAGGGTCCATTAATTGCATGTACTTATCCATATCGGCTCTGAAGGCCTTGTCGGTATCTGAAATCACTATGAGCGGGGGAACCGATTGAATCTTCTGTTGTCTGAGCTGGGAAATTTGTTTCCCGCATTTTGCACTTGTTGTTTTTTCTGCTTTCCTTGCTTAATAATTCCACGGTCATAGTCTGACTCCAGATTCATCGATATTTGGGATGGTTGCTCAAGAAAGGACTTAGCCCACTTTTTGGTTTTTTAATCAAATACCGGCTTTGGCCTGGACTTTTTGGGTGCAAAAAAATCCTTAGTGTAGGCAGCCACCTACTCGGCGGTTTCCTCATCAGTCTTGTCATGAGGTCTCTTGGGAAGAGCCGACGAGATGTCGACTATCTTCGTCATTTTACCTTTCTTCTGAGTGGGGAGCGGGGGAGTGGCGACCATATGTTTTTTCAATGAGGTAGTATTGCACAGAGGCGGAGGCGGAGATCGAGTATTGCATGGAGGCGGAGATCGATTTGATGTACTCGCGTTGCGGCGATCGACATAGGGGTGGGTGGACTTGAAGGTTGACGTTCATCGAGGTGGGGTGGACTTGGATTCCTCGGAGTTGGTGGCCTTGACACCGAGCCTGGAAACTTGATGTACTTCTTATTCCATATAATGATGTGGCACTTGACATCGCCTAGTTTCCTAAGGCCTTCAGGTGTAGCGATGTCAATCTCTAGGTCCGCAAAATCCTCTACTAGGTCATCCAACGAGACACGAGCATAGCCAGGTGGAATTGGAAGTGAATGGTGGAGTGGTCCAGGTAGACAAGGTAAAGCAGTGCCGATCGCCACCTTGAAGGACAGTTTGTTCATTGGCTGATGTAGCTCACATTGTATCATCTCTCTGACACCATCCATGGGTAGCGAGGCGCCGATCCATCATCCAACAGTGATTGGTCATCAGCCCGAACCTCCGTGGAAGCCACGTTGCTTCTCCGCTGGCTATGATCCATTGCAGGGTCATCATCATGCGGCTGAGGTAACCTTTGGCTAATTTCTTCCACCGGCTTCTTCATCTCAGCTAGGTCCTCTTCTATCTTCTCGATCTGGTCTGCCTTCCGGTCCTTCTCTCTCTTACGACTTTTGTAACTGTTATCGTACTCGGGAAACCCTTTCTTTCACGTAACACCAGCGCCTTTTCCTCGTGTTTGTCCACCTTTTTCAAGATTCCCGAGGGAGCGTGTCATCTCGTCGTTCTCTTTGTTTGGACGAAACAATCCTAATTGAGCATTGACCATTGCTTTAACAAGTTCTTTGGAGAGTGTTACAATTTTTTCTTGAAAAATTGTCGCCCATGTTTCTGGGTTCAAATTTCCCCCGTGCCTGTACCACCAGTGCTTTGACCTCTCGGGCCATCCATCTATACCTGGAATGATCCCTCTAGTCCTCATGTCGGCCTCCATAGTTTCCCACTTAGGCACGACACTCTTGTATCCACATGTCCCCTTTTTATGGTGGTATTTCTTTTTGGCAGCATTTGCCGCATTCTTTTCCGACTTTGCCTTGGATTCAGATGATAGCTTACGTTAGAAAATCGGGCCACTTTTTGCTCAACTTCTCGTATGCTCCTTTGAACTCTGGAGTTTTCTTTTTCGCGGCATACTTCACATATAAAATTTTCTTGTGTTTCCAGAACAGTTCGCCCATCTTCATTAGAGCCAGCTCCTTGACTTTCGCTCTATTTTCAAGCCCATCCGGCCTTGGGGTAGTACCATCTGCCTCGAATTCTTCATACTCTAGAGGTAGTATGAAATGTGCTATGAGCTTCTACCAAAGTTCATCTTTGGCATCATCGGTGATATAACTAGTTGATTCTTCACCTTGTTTCTTTGACTTATTACATTCTTGAATGGTGATCAGGAGGTTGTCCCTAACAATCACCCCGCATTGATTTATAAACATCCTCTGGTGCTCTTCTGAAGCAATTGGTTCTCCATTATAATCTATTTCGTCAATGGTGAACATTTGATTACAATCCAACTTTTTGTTCGATCCTTGTTTCATTCTAGCTATCGATTGCTATGATCTGATGGGCTAAAAGAAGAAGAGAGAGTGATTAATATATATATTCAGATCAATTAATGCATAGAGGTCACCCGAGGCTTAATATATATATACCTCACCGGATGTTGTCGAGGGGCCATCATTGTTGTTTGTTTATCCTTCGTTCATATGGTCTTGCCCTTCGTACATCAGGTCTTGCTCTAGTCCATCACCGGATGGATTCAGATATGAGGATATCTCTTCTCGAGCTCGATATCTTCAACTCTAGTAATAAGAGGAATTTCACCTCTTATCATGCCCTGGAGAAGATCTTCATCGGTGCAATCATCGATGAGTTAACTATTCCAGAAAGAAAGGTAAAACAAGTTAGAAAAAAATAGTAAGAAATGAACTTTTTTTACTAAAAAGGTGACCTTTTTTTACTACATTGCAATATAAGTGCCTTGCTATATTTAGTTGAATAACATTGTAGCAAATAAATTTTACTTTAACAAATATTACTACTAACAAATTTCTACTCTAGCAAATATTACTAAACAAATAAATATGACAACACTAGCAATATGCATTACTAATAAACAATATTACTACTTAAACATTACAAATATTAATACTAAACAAATATTAATAGTAAATATTAATACTAAACAAATATTATTACTAAACCAATATTAATACTAAACCCTAAACATTAATAATAAACAAATATTAATACAAAACATTACTACAAAATATTAATACAAAACAAATATTATTACTAAACAAATATTAATACTAATCAAACATTACTACAAAATATTAATACTAAACAAATATTAATACTAAACATTACTACAAACATTAATAGTAAACATTAATAGTAAACATTAATAGTAAACATTAATAATAACATTAATACTATATCTAGTTGAATAACATTAATAATAAACATTAATACTAAACATTAATTACTACAAACATTTACTCCGGGGCGGCGGCGAGGCGATGAGGTCGGCGAATGGCGTCGAAAAAATTTCGAAAACACCTCCCCTATGCGCGGTCGATTCGTCTCAGTCGTCTTCGTCTGTGCTAAGTGTAGGGCGGGCTTGGGCACACACGTATTTATAGGACCCCCTTTCTAGTCCCGGGTTAAGCCATGAACCGGGACTAGAGGCCCTCTACTCCCGGGCAGTTAAACTACCCGGGACAAAAGACCCCCCTTTAGTCCCGGGTCCAGCACCAACCCAGGACTAGACGGGTTTTCGCCCGCTTCAGTTTTCATGCGCGGAACCACCCTCTAGTCCCTGGTGCAGTCACGACCCGAGACTAGAGTTTTTTTTATAAATTTTCTTATTTTTTAGTTTTTATAATTCAAATCAGTTAGAGAACTTTGGAAATTGATATCTCCTATTGTATAAATCTAAATAATATGTCTATTATTATTAGAAAAATATAAGGAATCTCAATATATCATCCATACATCTGTTTGCATGATGTATCAAGTGTACCATTTTCAAATCCACTATTTTTTCATATTTTTGAATTTGACAAAATTTTCAACATGAAAAGTGTTTGAATTTGAATAACTAATATAAAAATATTTTATGTTTTCTAAAATAGAGGTTTTTTTGTAATTTACTTATTTTTTAGTTTTTATAATTCAAATCAATTAGAAAACTTTGGAAATTCATATCCCCTATTGTATAAATCCAAATAATACAAATAATATCTCTATTATTATCAGAAAATATAAGGAATCTGAATATGTCATCCATACATCTATTTGCATCATGTATCCATATTTTCTGTTTGAATAACTATTTTGGGGGCCTTTAGTCCCGGTTGGAGGCAATAACCGGGACTAAAGATATTTTTCGTCATTCTCAGAATCGTCAAGCCACGCGCCACGCTTTTCAGCCCTTTCCTTCTATATCTAGGCCGAGCACCATGGCCATGCACACACATCCACACCTTCCCCTATCGCAACAATGGACACCACATAATGGGCAATTTTGACCATCGAGGAGATCGAGGCGCTGTGTGCCTCCAGCTACCGATGCCCGTCGGGCTACCGGCTGCCCGCCAACTGAATTTTGAGCGCTGGAGGGGTTCATGTCCCTCCTGCGCCTCAAGGTTCCGCACACCAGGCGGCCATCACGAACCACTTCTACCTCGAGCTCACGACAGAGCAGCGGATGGATCCCCATTGGGATCCGGACAACTACGACACCTGGAATGCCTTCTTCGCTAACCAGCAGGAACATGATCTCGCCAGGTACAAGGGTGACGACCCTCCCCCGATGAACCACAATGAAGCTGGCCGCCGCCTGTGGTGGGTGAACCAGACTATCGTAAGCGTGATGCGCTACATCGTGCAGGGAGATCATCCTCGCCAGCGGTGCCTGCAGCCGCTGCAGATCCATAAGAAGGGTGGAGGTGGTGAAGGCCGCGGACGTAGCAACATCATCATCCGGGAGCCCCCTCTCCCACGCATCATGAATCCGAGGCCAGAGTGTCAGGTGCCCCGGAATATGCTATGGCTGGGCTGAGAATCCAGCCGCGTGCACCTAGCAACGACGACAATGACGAAGACGACCCTGAAGCTGTGTACTATAGGGCTAGATATGAGCATGACTAAAGGGAGCCTTTAGTCCCGATTTCGTAGTCCCAGTTTTTTAATATTAATAAATGTCTTGAGTGTTATTTCCGGTTTTTGGCTGGACCGGTACTAAAGGGGGGACTTTAGTCCTGATTCCTTAGTCCTAGTTAGGAAATAGGGACTAATGGACCATTTACTACTACAACTTTCCCAAACTATGAAGATGTTGTTCTAAAGACCTTTAGTCCCTGCTATCGCACACCATATCTTGTTTGCAGTTGATAACTTCATATATTAGGGAGTGCCTCTATGACCAGCTATGTGGAGATTCCTGAGGACTGGATCCTTAGGCATCTCCACTGAGCTGACTATAATGTTGTTCCTGCTCTCGGACACCATATCTTGTTTGTAGTTGATAACTTCACAAGGAGGCCTATTTATATATTAAGCAGCACAACATAGTGTTGACACTCACGACTGATATGTCGGAAATGTATCTATAATTTTTGATGCTCCATTCTTGTTTACTATCTACTTTACTTTGCTTTGTCCACACTTTAACGTGTTTTTATATGTTTTCTGGTGCTAGCCTATTAACAAGTTGCCACAGTGCCAGTTGCCTATTTTCTTCTGTTTTTGGTTCCAGAAAGGCAGAAAATCAATATTCTCGGAATTGGACGGGACAAAAGCCAAATTCAATATTTTACCGTGGGAAACACGAAGCTAGAGTACAAGACGGAGGAGACCCACCAGGGGTACACACCCCCTGGCCGCGCGGATGGGCCCACCCCGCGCATGGGAGGGTGCAGCCGCCCTGGCGCCCCCCTGCCTCGCCTCTTCGCCTATAAGAAGCCCCCGATGCAGAAACCCTAGGCACCCGATCAAAATTCCACGAAATCGTCTGTAGCCGCCACCACCATCGTCCCTAGATCGGGGGGATCTGAAGCTCTTCCCGGCACCCTGCCAGAGGGGAGATCATCCCGGAGGCCTTCGTCTTCATCAAGCCAGCCTCCGGTATAAAGCGTGAGTAGTTACACCTTGGACTACGGGTCCATGTAGTAGCTAGATGGTTGTATCTCCTCCTTGTGCTTTCATGTCTAGATCTTGTGAGCTCCGTTCATGATCAAGATCTAATCTATTTGTAATCATGCATGTTGTGTTTGCGTGGATCCGATGGATATTGAGGTTACTATGTCAGATTGATTAATGGTTTTGTCTTATTGATTCTATCATGTCTGTGTTGTTTGTGATCTTGCATGCTCTCCGTTGTTAGTAGATATCTTGGCCAGGTAGTTGCTAGTGACTCCAAGAGGGGGTATTTATGCTCGATAGTGGGTTCATGCCTCTACTTAATCAAGGGAAGTGACAGAAATCTCTACGGTCGTAGATGTGCTATTGCCACTAGGGAGAAAACAACGGTGTCTTGTTCATGGAACAAGTGGATTGTTTACCTTACACACTTTGTTTAAAGCAGTTGTGTATTGTATGGAGGTCTATGTATATTGTTGTATTTCCAAATCGAATCTCATAGGATCTTTTTGTCTGGTATTGCATTATTATGCCTTGATCCGTTCCTGTCAATTGCCCTGCTATAATTTGTTTACCCTTCATGCCATGTTGTTTATCTAAGGAGAGCACCTCTAGTGAACTATGGACCCCGGTCCAATCTTTACCATTGATACATCTTCCATTGTTACTGTTTACTTGCTGCAAACCATCATCACCTTCCACACCATATAGTTAATCCTTTATTACAACAACCAGTGAGATTGACAACCTCACTGTTCGTTGGGGCAAAGTCTTGAGTTTGTGTTATGGAGGTTTCCATGTTGCTTGCAACACCTTTGAGACGTTTCCTTCCTCCTACTGGTTCGATAACCTTTGTTTCTTACTGAGGGAAGATTTCTTGCTGTGCTGCATCACACCTTTCTCTTGGGGTTTCCCGATGAAGTGCTCCACGTCAACAAGGAGTCATCAACAAGTTTTCTAGCGCCGTTGCCGGGGAGGCCAAGGACGTCTTCACAAGGGGAGTCCTCCTCAACCTTTCTCTTTACTTTGTTTTTAGTTTGCTTAGTTTCTTTTGCTTGGTTTTGTTTGCCTCTATTTATCAAAAACTCCAAAAAAATTTAGTCTAGTTTGGTTTGCTTTCTCTTATCAAAAACACAAAAAAATTAGTTCATGCTCTAGCTGCTGCTGCTGTTTTGGCTTGCCCCACTTTTGCCAAAATGAACTCTGCCGAGAACACCAAGTTGTGTGACTTCACTAGCACAAATAACAATGATTTCCTTAGCACTCCTATTGCTCCACCTGCTCCAGATGCTACCTTTTATGAAATTAAGCCCGCTTTGTTGAATCTTGTGATGAGAGAGCAATTTTCTGGTGCTAGTTTTGATAATGTTGCTGCCCATCTCAATAGCTTTGTTGAACTTTGTGAGATGCAAAAGTATAAGGATGTAGATGGATATATTATTAAGCTCAAGCTGTTTCCCTTCTCCTTGAGAGGAAAATCTAAAGAATGGTTGCTATCCTTGCCTAGAAATAGTATTGATTCTTGGATTAAGTGCAAGGATGCTTTTATTGGAAAGTACTACCCTCCTGGTAAGATTATATCTATGAGAAGTGATATTATGAAATTTAAACAACTTGGTAATGAACATGTTGCTCAAGCTTGGGAAAGAATGAAATCTTTGGTTAAGAATTGTCCCACTCATGGACTTACTGCTTGGATGATTATCTAGACTTTTTATGTAGGTTTGAACTTCTCTTCAAGAAACCTATTGGATTCAGCTGCTAGAGGTACCTTTATGGGCATCACTTTGGGTGCTACAACAAAACTCCTTGATAATATGATGGTTAATTACTCTGAATGGCATAATGAGATAGCTCCACATGGTAAGAAGGTAAATTCTATTGAAGAAACCTCCTCTTTGAGTGATAAGATTGATGTTATTATGGCTATGCTTGTTAATGGGAAAGCTCCTTTAGATCCGAATAATGTTCCCCTAGACTCTTTGGTTGCTCAAGAAGATCAAGTTGATGTGAATGATGGTGCTTAGTTGATGTAGGAGTGCTTCGTTGGGAACCCCAAGAGCAAGGTGTGAAGCAGCACAACAACAAGTTTTTCCCTCAGTAAGAAACTGAGGTTATCGAACCAGTAGGAGGAAGGAAACATCACACAGGTGTTGCAAGCAACACGGAGACCTACACAACATAAACTCAAGACTTTGCCCCAACGAATCAGTGAGGTTGTCAAGCTCACCGGTTTGCTGTAACAAAGGATTAAACATATGTTGTGGAAGGTAATGGTTTGCATTAAGTAAACAAGTAACAATGGAAGATGTATCAATGGTAAAGATTGGACCGGGGTCCATAGTTCACTAGAGGTGCTCTCCTTAGATAAACAACATGTCATGAAGGGTAAACAAATTACAGCAGGGCAATTGAAAGGAACGGATCAAGGCATAATAATGCAATACCATACAACAAGATACATAGACCGCCATCCAACTGCATCTATGACTAGAAGTCCACCTTCAAGTTATCATCCGAACCCCCTCTAGTATTAAGTTGCAAGCAACAGACAACTGCTTTAAGCAAAGTGTGTAAGGTAAACAATCCACTTGTTCCATGAACAAGAGACCATTGTTTTCTCCCTAGTAGCAACATCACATCTACAACCAAAGTGATTTCTATCACTTCCCTTGGAAACTAGAGGCATGAACCCACTATCGAGCATAAATACCCCCTCTTGGAGTCACTAGCAACTACTTGGCCAAGATAGCTACTAACAACGGAGAGCATGCAAGATCACAAACAACACAGACATGATAGAATCATAAAGACAAAACCATTAATCAATCTGACATAGTAATCTCAATATCCATCGGATCCCCGCAAACATAACATGCATGATTACAAATAGATTAGATCTTGATCATGAACGGAGCTCACAAGATCTATACATGAAAGCACAAGGAGGATATACAACCATCTAGATACTACATGGACCCATAGTCCAAGGTGGAACTACTCACGCATCATACCGGAGAGAAGGCCTCCGGGATGATCTCCCCTCCGGCAGGGTGCCAGGAAGAACTTCAGATCCCCCCGATCTAGGGACGACGGTGGCGGAGACTACAGAAGGTTTCGTGGAGTTTTGATTGGGTACTCAGGGTTTCTGCATTGGGGGCTGCTTATAGGCGAAGAGGCGAGGCCAAGAGGCAACCAGGGGGGACACACCCTGCCCAGGCGCGGGGCAGGGCCTACCCGCGCCTAGGGGGGGGGGGGTTGGCAGCCCTGGTTTGCGTCTGCGTCTCGTCTTCTGGATTCGTGTCCCTCACGGTAAAATATTGACTTTGGCTTTTGTCCCGTCCAATTCCGAGAATATTGATTTTCTGCCTTTCTGGAACCAAAAACAGAAGAAAACAGGCAACTGGCACTATGGCAA
Source organism: Avena insularis (assembly GCA_023614405.1). Lineage (NCBI taxonomy): Eukaryota > Viridiplantae > Streptophyta > Magnoliopsida > Poales > Poaceae > Avena > Avena insularis. The sequence continues at coordinate 266,006,134 of CM042691.1, read as the reverse complement.
CTTGTTAATAGTTTAGTTCCAGAAAAGATATAAAAACATCTCAAAGTGTAGACAAAGCAAAGCAAAGTAGATACTAAACAAGCATGGAGCATCAAAAAATATAGATACGTTTCCGACGTATCAAGCATCCCCAAGATTAACTCCTGCTCGTCCTCGAGTAGGTAAGTGATAAAAAGAATAATTTTTGAGGTGACATGCACCATCAAAACCAAGATAAAACCATTTGCAAGCATTGAAAGCTGGGATCAAAGAACTCTAAACATGTGCATGAAATATGGAGTTCTAATAGTAGGACATAGTAACTATGCATGCAACATGACAGGCTACAAACAAAGATCATGAATAACATGCATTGAAAAACGTTTGTTTGTTTCACATACAGAAAACATGGCATAGTGGCATTCAGCTTGTCCCTCGTAGAGTAGCAAATAGATGCATAGGACACCTTCAAAGTTCACAAGGGTGACTAGAAACAAGTAGCACAAGAACAAGTAATATCACAATATGCATCAATCAATAAGTTTTGTGACACTGTACACAGAATGACAACTATTCTCTCTTAATGGTGCCTAAAGGTAGAAGGTGGAGACTTAATAATGGTGGAATAAAAGCCTTTCATAAAGGAAGAAGGGATTTCAAGTTTCAAAAAGAGCTTCCAAAAATTATGATACTTGTTAGCTTTTAGCCTCATTGCCCCTATCATAAGCATCTTGAAGTGATTAAGGTTAAAGTGAACAAAGATGGAGTATATGCTTGACAAAGTATAAGTTGGCAATCTCAAGTACCTTGAATACGAGGGCCACACCTCATGCTACTCAACTTCAGTCACCTATAAGTTCTTGCCATTGTAAGTATTTGCATATCATAGAGAACCGCCAACGGGGTACCCCTTGCAGATGGTACAGGAGCTATCCCATAACCAAAATGACAAGGCAAGCAAACAATGATCATCTCAGCGATCTTTTTATTTACCATATGCATAGCTTTTTATTGAGAATTCTTCATATATAGCTCACTATGGTGATGCTCAAAGTTTCCACCATGATTAGGCATGGCTTAGGCGATCAGCCCAGGCATTTATCTAACACTAAATACAAACTCCATTGACTTACAAGTTCCCTCTTTATTTCACACCGGTGACATCCATAGACAAAAGAACATGATATCAACTGAGTACAAAGTACAAGTGCAATGTTGAAAACGTTCTCCGTGATAGCACGGTTCTGCTAATTCCAACGTATAAGTGCAAGCATATACAACAAAGTTGTCACAATGGTTCAAGTTTATTAGGGGCAAAGAATATAAAGTGTGCCATCAAGTTCGTGACGGCTTTAATCACTAAGTTTTCACATAACAAAATAGTTTTTAATTGGAAGATAGCTGAAAACAAGAATATACTTGGAATGGTGTAACACACCATGCATAGGAGTTTATAGTGGACACTTTGGAAAAACTTGGTTTCTTGGGAGTTGGAAGCATGAGTAGAGCTTACTCATACAAGTGGAGGCTAGCAAAAGACTGGGAGCAACCAACTAAGAGATTAATAATGGCCATAATCATGCAGAGCAACACAACATTACTAATCAAAGCATAGAGTGGTACTACAAGTCAAGGACTAAATGATCATAGAGACTATGATGACTTGTTCATAGTCATAACATGGTGTGAGCATGTGCCAAGTCAACCCAAACAAAGCATCAAAGGAGAATACCATAATACTATGCTTTTGCATGCTAAAACAACGCATAATTTCTTCAAGGCACACTAAGCAATCCCAATTGCTTGGAACAAGACATGCTACAGCAATAATCACTAAGCATAAGGTCAAAACAACACCTAGCATGTCATGCTAAAGTCTAAGTCACAGTCAATGCAAGCTCCTCTTGCACTTACAAGCAAGAACTTACTACTCCTTTCCAACACCAAGCAACTTATTTGCAAACAACACAGCGAGAACGGGGGTCCAAACTACTTTATTCAAGCAAACTAAATAACCTAATCAAACCAAACAAAAACTAAGATGCTCCAAGAACAACACAACAGTGCATGAAATAATAAAAACGAAGTGTCTAGACAGACGTGAGCTTTTTATTGATGAAGAAGGGGATGCCTTGGGCATCCCCAAGCTTTGACGCTTGTACCCCTTGGATATTTCTTTGGGTGACACCAGGGTGGCATCCCCAAGCTTGAGATTTTGTCCATTCTTCATCTCATTACATCATTCTCTCTCTACACCTGAAAATTTTCCTTCATACAAAACTTCACACAATCTTCATTAGCAACATTTGTGTATTCAAAAGATATTTACTAGAGGTGTAGAGAGAGAATGATGTAATGAGATGAACAATGGACAAAAGATCATGCTTGGGGATGCCACCACTGGTGTCACCCCAAGAAATATCCAAGAGGTACAAGCGTCAAAGCTTGGGGATGCCCAAGGCATCCCCGTCTTCATCAATAAAAAGCTCAAATCTTTCTAGACACTTCGTTTTTATTGTTTCATGCACTGTTGTGTTGTTCTTGGAGCGTCTTAGTTTTCATTTGCTTTGCTTAGTTTGTTTAGTTTGCTTGGATAAAGTAGTTTGGACCCCCGTTCTCTCCGTGTTGTTTCAAATAAGTCGATTGGTGTTGGAAAGGAGTAGAAAGTTCTTGCTTGAAAGTGCAAGAGGAGATTGTATCGATCAGACTTAGACTTCTTCACATCATGCTAGTGGTGTGACCTTACCTTGGGGCTTATTGCTGTAGCATGACTTGTTCCAAACAATTGGGATTGCTTAGTGTGCCTTTGTTGGGGGTATGACCCCAGGTAGGGTCAGGATAAGTAAGAAAGGGAAAGAGCCCTAGTGCTTGGAGCCGGATCATAGCAATGGTCCGGCCAAATCATGAAGGGGTCAGCCGAATGAGATCCGACCTGTTCCGAGTAAGGTAGTAAATACCTGACTCGACCGACATATAAGATACGTCGGCGTACCACAAAGTAACTTACATGCGGGTGAAGGTCACGCCGAGTCACGCGAGGAGAGGTCGAGTCAAGGGAAGCTTACCCATGAAGGAGAAGGCAAGTCACGAAGTCAACTTCATCCACTATCTCTCCTCAGGAATCTGCACAGTGCCAAGCGCTACAGACAAGAAGCAAGGTGGCAGAGGAGCAGAAGAAGGTCACGGAGGTGACAGTCCTCAGGCCCGAGGAACACATATGGTGGACTCTGTGCCTTTGCCGTCAATAGGAGGGGGACATGGAAAAAGGCCCGCCGAGTTACCTCTTTGGGACAAGCATATTCGTGGAATATGCTAGTCCACGTCAGCCCTAGGGGAACTAAGCCACTCCTTTATAAGGGGAGGCAGGGCAACCGGAAGAGGGGATCGATTCATTTTTCTCTAGAGGGCATAAGTTGTATCTTCTTCCTCCTCCTACTGATACAGCTCGAGGAGCAGTTGTAGCTCCATTGGTGTTGAATAAAGGTTGACTTCTAGCTTTCTATGTGTAGAAAACACTACATATTCCCTCCCCAGATCCCACTAGCATCCATTGGCCCCCAACTTCAGGCTACCCATGGCATCTGCCGTGCCACCACCACGATAGTTAGCGCCCACCATGGGGCCAGCAGCGGTGCTAGCTAGAGTCAAGATCCATACGGGAAACTTTGTCGGCACGGACGAGCACGTCGTCTCTGGCTTAGTCCAGAGATTTGACATCTGGGACTACGTCAGCGACAACGCTGGCAGCTTCGGAGTGAAGCCGCCCACGCGCAACAACATCTTCATCAACCTGGGCGCTCACAAGATCTACATCGGCGTTGATACGTCCTGCGTCTATCTGTGCCGAGTCTTCCTCGCGGGAGATCCTCCCCTCAACGCTGCTGGCGGTCAGCGTAACTCTCGCCCCACAGGCAGTGTTGAGGTGATGATGACGGTGCCATCACCGGCAGCAGGAGCGGGCGCCGGACCAAGCAAGAACCCAACAGCAGCATACCAAGCAGTGGCAAAGCCGGCAGCAGTAGATCCGTCAGGAGCTAAAGCACCAGAAGTGCAAGAGGTAACTCCCAAGGCTCCAAGGGTAAGATGGCCACCTCTGGAGAGGCCAGAGAATATCTTGCAAGCAGCCATAGATGACTTAACAACACCTATAGCACCGATAGTTAACCCGGCAAATGCATAGGCAGAACTAGAAGAAACTTGGCTGAAAATGTTAGAAGAGGCAAAGAAAGTGTCGGCACGACAAGAGTCCTTTAACCGAACTTTGCGAGAATATGCCAGGGCAAACAAGCTAGATACGGCCCCTGGTCGAATAGATGACCTAAGGATGAGAGGAAAGAATCTCCTTAGTGACATCAACAAAGAGCATGAAGCTCAGCAGGGCCATTCGGCTGACCCAGGCTTGCGAAGGTATAGTACCCCGACAAAGAACCTCAGGGCGGTGAATGCAGCAGCCTCCGAGTTGGAGAGATTGACTGGGGAATCCCGACAAAGGCAGCAAGACAGAGTAAATGAGCTGGTACGCATTGCGAACCAGCAAAATGAGGAAATACTCAGAGCTAACCCGGCAAAGCCAGGGGCTTCTCGCATGGTTCATTCGGCTGGGGCTGCCCCCGCATTATCAGCTGCGGGCGGCATCCTCACCCAGAAATGGAGCACAAAAAGATAAAGTAGTGACTTCAGAAAAAATAAACAAAAAGATTGTCCCATATGACCCGGCTGTGGACGGGAAGGTCAATGAAAATAGAGGTAATGGAAGCCGAGGTAACAGCGGCGAAAGAAACCTTGGCCGTGGCAACAGAGAGCATGGAAACCTCGAAGGGGGAACCCCTAATCCAGCAGAAGGAAGACGGTATCACCAGCAGGACCATCAGCCGAGGGATGAACCTCGGAAGGGAAGAGATGCAGGACATGTTCCACACAACCCGACATGTGACAGATACAATGACGGTTATTCTGAGATGGAAAATGCTGGATACGTTGGGAAAAACCACTATGGGGTGGAAGAAAGAGCACTATGCAGAAACTTGCCGTCAAATGACGCAAGGTTGAAATTGGACATGCTATACCGATCCGAGTTGTTAGAGGAGCAGGGCCCTCTTGGTTTGGCATGTTTTGGACCCCTGGATTATGGGCGAGTCACCTGTCCCTAACTTCCATTTGGCAAGAGGTACAAAACATATAATGGAAGTACTAAGCCACAAGATTGGCTGATTGACAACGCCACAACAGTAAAGATAGCAGGAGGAAATTTGAGATGGGCGGTGAGATATGTGTCTTAGATGTTGGAAGGGCCGGCCAGGGTCTGGCTGAATAACTTTCCAGCTGGCAGTATCAACTGCTGGTTGGACTTCGAGGAAATGTTCGTCAGTAACTTCACTAGTACATACAAGAGGCCAAACAGACCCCAATAGCTGACCATGTGCAACAAAAACCGAATGAGACTGATAGAGAATTCTTAACTCAGTGGTGTAATCTTAGAAACTCATGTGAAAGAGTAATTGAATCACAAGCGATTGCTTGGTTCGCACAAGGATGCAGATACGCGAGTGTGTTGTGGCAAAGGCTACAAAGAGATATGCCGACTATGTTGATAGAGACTATCAGAATAGCAGATTCGTATGCCTTAGGTGATCCAACTCAGCCCGAACTTATATCGGCAGAACACCTTGAGCAGCACGACCATTACGCTCGAGATGGTGCAGGATCATCCCGGCGGAATGAGTACCGAGGTAGATGAAGAGATGACATGCCGGATTACAGATATAATTCGAATAAGGTTGCTGCAGTTGTGCAGGACCAGCCGGGTAATGGAAACAATCAGCATCAGAAGAACGGTCCTCAGCAATGGACACCGAGAAATTATGGGAAGAAACAGTGGATCCTGGAGCAGAAGAAACAATGGCAAGAGAGGCCGAAGTACACGTTTGAGTAAATTCTAGATCAGCCGTGTAAGTTTCACACGCCTAACCCTGCCAAACCAGCCAACCACACAACTCGCCAATGCGCCTGGATGAAGAGTGCAATGGGAAACCCGACAGCAATCCAAGCGCCACAATAGCAAACACACCACCAACAACAGCCACAGCTTACAAGAGGAAATGCATAGCAGTTGATGTTTCCTCCACCACCTCTAAGGTATGAGAATCAGGACCGGAGGGATGCAGTTCACCAAGTGATGAATCAGAACCAAGATAGTAGAGGGAGCCCCGGAAATAATGGACGCAATGATTACAGGGAGAACCACCAGTCATACTGTGTGTTCACACGGAGCAGCAGGACAAGCAGAGCGTACAACGCCGACACATGGAAGTAAATGCAGTTATGCAGGCAGTACCGAGGTATCTGTCATGGTCAGATCAGGAGGTAACTTGGAGTATTAGGGATCATCAAAAGATCATGCCGAACCCCGAGTCATATACTTTAGTGGTAGATCCAACGTTTGTAGGGCCCAACATCAATGTGAAATTCTCAAAGGTGCTGATAGATAATGGAAGCAGCATCAATATTATGTACAAGGATACAATGCATAAGCTCGGCATATCTCCGAATATGCTGCAGTCAACCAGGACAACCTTTCATGGGATAGGGCCAGGACTGTCCTACGATCCCATTGGGAAGGTCCGAGTAGACGTCTTATTCGGCACAAGGGAGAACTGCAGAGAAGAGAGTTTGGAGTTTGAGGTGGTGGATCTATAGAGTTGCTATCACGCATTACTCGGACGTCCAACATTGTCTAAGTTTATGAGCAGTTGTCACATTGGTTACTTGAAGGTGAAGATGCCAGGACCACAGGGGGTGATAACGATAACATGATACTATAGGAAATCAATGGAATGTGCTTCGGCAGGATCAAATCTAGCCGAATCATTGGTGATCGCAAGAGAGAAAAGGAGAATTCAGGAGGTTGCAGCTTTAGCTTAGTTGGCATATCTTAACATGCCGACACTCGCTAACCCGCATGGAAGCGTGTCTTTCCAACCGACTAAGGAGACAAAGAAAATTCAGATTGATGATCATTTCCTAGAGCACACCATCACCATTGGTGCCGACCTGAATGATAAATAGGAAAGCGAGCTCACCAACTTCCTCTGTGAGAATCGGAATATCTTTGCATGGTCCACACAGGATCTGCAAGGAGTACCGAGGGAGTTGGCTGAGCACTCTTTGCATGTAAGGCCAGGTGCAAGGATGGTGAAGCAACCTCTCCGCCACTTCGCCGAAGAAAGGAGAAAAATAATAGGGGATGAGATAGCTCGGCTCCTTGCGGCCGGGTTCATCATGGAAGTGCTTCATCTGGATTGGCTATCTAACCCGGTGTTGGTAGAAAAGAAAAAGGATGACCCGAACGTAGCTGTTGTTTGGTGTATGTGCATCGATTACACGAACCTTAACAATGCGTGTCCTAAAGATCATTTTCCTTTACCTAGGATAGACCAGGTCATTGATTCAACCGCAGGTTGTGAACTGTTATCATTTGTAGACGTGTACTCTGGTTTCCACCAGATACCGTTAAACCCGACTGATCAAATAAAAACCGCGTTTATCACCCCGTATGGGGCTTATTGCTATCGCACAATGCCATTCGGCCTGCGTAATGCAGGAGCCACATACCAAAGATGTATGCAAAAATGTCTGCATGATCAGATTGGAAAAATGTTTAAGTATATGTTGATGATGTGGTTATAAAAACCAAAGAGAGCCATACGCTCCTAGAAGATATCCAGCAGACATTCACGAATCTAAGGAAGATTCCGAATGAAGCTTAACCCGGAAAAATGCATCTTCGGTGTACCGGCCGGAAAATTACTCAGATTCCTCGTATCCAGCCAAGGTATAGAGGCAAATCCGACTAAAATTTGTGTGGTGGAAAGGATGGAACTGCCGAGATGCCTCAATGATGTTTAGAAATTTACAGGATGCCTTGCATCCTTAAGTCAATTCGTGAGTCGACTAGGTGAAAAAGCATTGCCTTTGTATCAGTTAATGAAAAATCTGATAGGTTCACCTAGACACCTCAGGCTGATAGCACTTTTTATGAGTTAAAAAAGATGCTGGACATAGCGCCTATTTTAGCTTCCCCATTGTCAAAAGAGCCTATGATTCTCTATGTAGCAGCAACAAACAGAGTTGTGAGCGCGGTGATAGTTCTGGAGCGTAATGAGGAAGGTAAGTCGATGCAAAGACCGGTATATTACCTAAGCGAGGTACTATCGGCTTCAAAGCAAAACTACCCACACTACCAAAAAATGGTTTACGGAGTATTTAAGATGCTAGCGGCCAAATAGAAAAATGGGAAATTGAGTTATCCCCTTATGCCCCACAATTTGATAGACGAGATGCAATAAAATCTTAGGCAGTGGCCGACTTTTTTGTCGAATGGGCCGAGATACAGTACGAACCCCCGTTACCCGATCCGAACTATTGGATGATGCATTTTGATGATCCAAATTAAGGAATGGGTTAGGAGCAGGAATAGTACTAACCTCTCCAAAGAAGGATCAACTGAAGTATGTATTGTAGATACATTTCGCTGCATCAAACAATGTGGCCGAATATGAGGCACTTGTTCATGGCCAGAAGATGGCAAAGGAGATCGGCATATGTTGGATTCTATGTTTTGGAGATTCGGACCTCGTAGTCCATCAAGTATCAGGAAATTGGGACGCATTGGATGCAAACATGGCCTTATATCGGTTTCATGTGCAGAAAATTAGTGGTTATTTCGACGGGTGTGAATTTCATCATATACCTCGGGCGGAAAATGACGCTGCGGATACCTTGTCAAAGCTCGGGTCAACCAGACAGTCAATTCCACCCGGCATCGCCTTAGAACACCTGAGAAAGCCATCAATCATAACTTCACCAGAGTACGAATCAATTCGCCTCTCCTTAGACCAGAAATCTGAGTGTGTCCCAATGGAAATTGACAAGGGATATGAGCCGAGTAACCCGGGGGCCGATTCGGCTAACCGGAGAGATAATTGGGATAGTCCGACGAAAGATACGTCGGCAGAATTAATGGAGATTGATAAAGCAGTGACCCCGAAAAGGGACATACCGGAATGGGCACAGCCCATATTCTTATTCCTCAAAAATGAGACCCTACCGGATAATGAAGTCCTTGCTATGCAGACAATAAGAAGGGCAAAAGCTTACACAATAATAAATAATGAGCTTTATAAGCAAAGTGTAACAAACATGCTGCAACAATGTGTTGACACGATAAAAGGACATGAGATCCTCTTGGACATACATCAAGGAGAATGTGGGCACCATGCCTTGTCCAGAGCCCTTGTGGCTAAAGCATTCCGACATGGATTTTACTTGCCAAGTGCGCTAAAAGAAGCAAAAGAATTGGTAGCAAGGTGCAATGGCTGTCAGAGATATGCCATCAAAATACATATGCCTTCATCCGAGTTAAAAACAATACCGATCACTTGGCCGTTCTCAGTATGGTGCCTAGATATGGTGGGTCCATTTAAGCCAGCTCGCGACGGCATGACTCACATTTTGTTCATGGTGGACAAGTTCACAAAATGGATAGAGGTAAAGCTGATAAGAAAATATGACGGGCCTACAACGGTAAAATTTCTCAAAGATATCATTCTGAGATATGGTTACCCACACGGTATCATTATGGATAATGGCATGAATTTTGCTGAAGGAGCCTTTGCTCGATTCTGCCAAGAAAAGCACATAAGACTCGATGTTGCTTCGGTAGCTCATCCGGCATCAAATGGGCAAGTAGAAAGATCGAATGGACTCATGTTATCCAGAATAAAACCCTAGCTGATAGAACCACTCAAGAGGTCGGCAGGTTGCTGGATCGAGGAACTCCCAGCGGTACTATGGAGTTTAAGAACTACCTAGAATAGATCAACGGGATACACCCCATTCTTCCTTGTATATGGGGCAGAAGCTGTACTTCCAGCCGGCATAGTGCATGACTCGCCAAGAGTCACCCAGTACAGAAGCGCCAAAGTAAATGAAATATCTCGGAAAGACGATGTCGATCTACTCGAGGAAGCAAGAGAATTAGCATTATCAAGATCAACTGTTTATCAACAAGACCTTAGAAGGTATCATAACAAGAAGGTAAATCCCAGAGTCTTCAAGGAAGGAGATCTGGTTCTTCGGCTAGTGCAACGCATGTCCGACATGCATAAGCTATCACCTCCTTGGGAAGGACCATTCATCGTGAGCAAAGCGCTGCATAACGATGCATATTACCTTATCGATGCTCAAGCACCAGAAAGGAACAAGGCGGACAAATCCGGAGACGAGTCAAAAAGACTGTGGAATGTAGCATTACTTCACCCATTTTACACTTAGAGGAAGTGTACTATATCCAGTGTTGTTATGTATCGGTTTATCGTGTTAGAAACGAGTTAATGAAACCTCGGCAGCCCGAGCAGTGACTCGGGGACTTCCCCGTATTGTTTATCACTATGAGTATTTGTGTAATGTGAATGAAACCTCGGCAGCTCTAGCAATGACTCGTGGACTGCCCCATATCGTTTATCACTATGATTATGCGTGTAATATGAATGAAACCTCGGCAGCTCGAGCAATGACTCGGGGACTGCCCCATACCGTTTATCACTATGATTATGTGTGTAATATGAATGAAACCTCAGCAGCTCGAGCGGTGACTCGGGGACTGCCCCGTATCATTAATCACTATGATTATATATGTAATACGAATAAAGCCTCGGTAACTCGAGCAACAATTCAGGGAAGGCCCCATGTTGTCTATCTTACCCATGCATATTCGATACATCGGACGATTCGTATATCCATCTGATTGAGTAACATGAGGACATCAGAAACAACACCCCTAATCTTTCATGATCTAAAGGGAGAACTTACGATAGATAGAGTAAGAGCCAACGGAAAATCAAACACATGAAAGTTTGACTCAAACCTACGAACTGAAGTTCGCGAGCAAAAATACTCGTCGCATAAATCAACCAGAAAGATAATAACTTAACGATTACCATAGCATATGAAATTCCGAAGTTATACAGATGAAACAGTACCAAAAGAGGCAATTATCTTAAAACAACATACGCCCGGCATACCGGGGACTTAACAAAAAAGAGTTTTTTCAGCTCAGGCATTAACAAGCTGCCGAGTCATCCGCAGGAGGAGCAGCGGCAGTGGCGGGAGTTTCCAACATTGACCGAAGGTGCCTCGGCCTCTGTAGAAGGAATAGCTTCAGGAGCAGGAATCTCCAAAGTTGCCTAAACCGTCGCGGAAGTTACTTCGGTATCGACCGAAGTAGCCAGAGCATCTTGGGCATTAGCAGTTTGCCGTGAGGCTCCACCTTGGGCTTGGGAAGATTCATTCCCTTTGGAGGAGGATCGAGCCTCAGCATTCCCTCCCGAATTGCCGCTGGATTCATCAGAACTTCCTGAATTCTCATCTGACTCACCTTCATCACCAGAATCTTCGTCGAATTCATCATCATCAGCAGCGTCAATGTTCACTTCGGCCTCGTCAGGGAGGAAGCTCGGCCCCTCATTCCATTGATGCACATTTGCATATTCGATGAGCTGATAGGCACGGGCTTGGCAAGGAGCAACATAATCCGGATCCTCGACCCAAGGAGAGCCGGTACGCAAATTCATCAAAGTATCGAGGTAGATATCCTTGTACCATGACAGAACGGAAGTAAGCGCCATGTCAGCCCCGGCTCGCCCGACGGATTCTCTCCAAAGATTCAGCTGATTCTGAGAATCCATTAGCTTCGCCACGAGTACTTCCATCTTGTTAATCTTTGGTTCATTTGGCCAGAGCACATTGAAAGCCCGAATTGCAGCTTGCACTAGATATCTTCCCATGATTTTCATCGGCTCAATGGCAGTAGCGACAACAACCAAGAAATCCTTAATGGAATATTCTTGATCTGGGAGATTGGGAACACCTCGACGGCCGTGGGCAGCAATCATGACTTTAGTACTCACGGGCTTGGCTTCTGGAAAATGATCTGTAAAGCAAAACGTTATGTAAATCAAGAGAAACAACAAGCAAAGAATGACTCGGCTAGAAACCAAGAAGAAAAAGCACAAGCAAATAAGCTTACGATGGATATATCATAACATCTTCTAGAGATCCACGGCCTAGCCAGCCCTCTTCTTCTCAAACCGAGTGATCTCCCCGGTCATCGTCTGGTTTTTTAGCTCGGCTGCATCAAGGAGCTCCTTGTCCTTCTGAAGCTGAAGACTTAACTGGTTCTTTTCCTCGGAAAATTCTTGGTCATTTTTTTCCAGCTCGGACTTCTGCGAGGTTTTTAAGGACTCAACCTCGGCACGGAGCCAAGCTATCTCATCATCCTTCTCCTTGAGTTGCGCCGAGTGAGTCCCTGCTTGCTCTAAAAAATGCAGCATCATATCAGACATGGCTATGCACTCTTGATGCGACGCTGCAAACGTTTGTAACTTGACTGGGCCGAAGATGGAGCACTACAAGAAACTCGAAAATCATCTAGAAGAAGAATGGACGAGTGCAAAGTGTAGGGGCAACTAACCTTCAAGGCGGGTAACCTTTTTCGTCAGCCGAGTATTTTGATTGTTAATGTTAGCTGAATAAAGGGTACATTGTAAATTAACTGGGAAGCAAAGACTGGTACAAAAACTTGAATACAAAAAGGCCGAATGATTTACCTGTCTTTTGCAGAATACGAACCATCTTATCAAACTTATCTTCAAGTTTCCTATGCGAAAAGGGCAGCTTCTGGAACTCGGCCGTACGCCGATCATGAGCAACCTAAAATAACGGCGAATTATACAGAGAAACTATAAAAAATATCCGAATCAAGTAAAACTTGACTCAGATATAAATGGATTGATATTTAAAGTTACCAACATAAAATGATCCGAATCAAGCAAAACTTAACTCGGATTTAGATGGCTGGATATTCAAAGCTACTACCTAAACAAGGTCCGAATCAAGTAAATCTTGACTCGGAACTAGGTGGGCAAATGCGTTTTAATTCAAAACAAGCAGGTAGATATACCCTAAGCAAGGAAAGCTTCCAAATAAATAACAAATTATTCGATTGCAAGCTCGGGGACTAATGGGCATATAGTATACTGTACGCAAAAGATAGCGTAGATTGGAGCACATACCTCGTTCATTTTGTCACTTTCAAGTACAACCTTAGCAACCAAGTGCAAATGGCTGCTAATGTCGGAAAGCTGGAAAGATTGATTACTGGGATTGCCCTCAAGCTAATCAGCAGCATTCCAATTGTTGGCATACTCTACCAACGATCCGAGGCTACCACCACTCTCAGTGCATGTCAAAACCTTGCCTTTAGCTTCTCGTGCCAGTTGTGTAGCTGTCTCGGCCACCGGGCTCTTGTGAAGCACGAGTCGTGTATCGGCGGTAGAGACAGGCCCAGACTTGGCCATAGAGGCCCCTTTGCGGAGCATGTCGGCGACAGTCGGCTGAGAAGGACCGGATCTTCCTTTCTGAGATGGCGTAGAGTTGGCAGTACCGTCCTTCTTGGTCTTGACAGAAACTTCAGTAGCAGGAAAGGACTTAGGGCAAGGAATCGTACTCGGAGCGATAACAGATGCGGCAGAGGGGGCATTTGCTTCAATAGAAGCCAAGGTAGCGGCGACTTCGGCAGCAGCAGAAGTAGCAGGAACTTCGAAAGCAGCCGAAGTAGCAGGAACTTCGGCAGAAAGGGGTTCGACGGGGGAATTCCGGGGACCTTGGAAGAAACTGCCGGATCATTTGAGCGATCTGGCATAATCACGTCAGCATCAGCGCCAGGCAGAACTTCGGCCCCGTCTCGCCGAGGCGGGCTATTAGTCGGAATGGGAGGAGGACTGTCGCGAAGATGGCTCGAGACTCAAACTTCCTCTAGAGGCGACGACGAGAGCGGCCGAGTAACATGAGAGGTCATGCTCGGACCACTGGGCTTGGCAGAAAGAGGAGCACTACGAGAATAAAGATAGAGATCAATTCAGAGATAGAAAGAGAGAAATAAGAAATACAAGTTAAAATATGCAGGGAAACTTACATAGAGACCCCGGGCATGGTTTTGCGCTTCAGAATATGCTGGGAGGATTTCTTAGTTCGCTTCCTAGGAACCACATCCGGAGGATCGTTCGAGGAAGCATGCTGCTTCGATAGAGTAGGAGCCTCGGAAGCAAGGGGTTCAACCTCATGAACCAGGCCAGCCAGATTAGCTGGGAAAGAAGGATCCGGAAATGCATAAGAGATGGGCACTACGGAAACTACCTCGAGAATTTGGACGTCGTCCGAATCACCTTCATTAGCACGGGCGAAGGTTTTACCCCGGCTACGAGCGGGAACAGCTTCGGGTTTGGGGATAAACTCCTCCGGATCTGGTTCTCCATTATTCGAGGCGCTGCGATTAGCGCTCCAAGGAATATCCAACACCTCGGCGTCTTCTGAAGTCTGCTCAGCAAATTTCTGCAGAAAGAGCAAACAAAATTTAGCAAAATAATCAATGAAAAGTAACTCAGAAAGTGGAGACTCAAGTTCAAATTACCTGAGGAGGGGGATTAATACAGGAAAAGGGCTTCATTCCCCACACCCATTCCTCGGGCATGTCAGTCTTGAAGATAGCTCTAACGCGTTTCTGAATTTGAACATCGTCAAGCTCGACCGTGGAAACTCGGTTGGGATCCAAAGGGCCGCTCATGTAGCAGAGCTTGTGAGAGCGAAGTTGGAAAAGGCAGATCCAGCTGCTGATGAATGCCGTCATCAGGTCCTCGCCGTGAAGCCCATCCCGAGTCAACTCCTTTAGTCGGAGATCGAATGCCTCGGCAAGATCATTAGTCTTTTTCAGATTATAAATCCAGTTCTGCTTGGAAGGAGGACCAATGGAGAAGGCAGGAAGCCGAATCTTGTCCTCCTCGCCAGTGTTCTTGACGTAGAAAAACGACCTATGCCACTTTTTGCAGGACTCTAGGCTGATGAATCGGGGAAAGACGGAATTCTTCCAAGGTGTAATAGAAGGAGCCCCACATTGAGTAAGAGATTTCTTATAGGGGTGTAGAGACTTATCCGACACTACATTAGCTCGGATCTGGAAAAACTTCAACTAGACATCTACAGAAGGCCAGAGGCCAAAGAATCCCTCCAAGGCCGAGATAAATGCCAATAGAGAAGAGATGGCATTAGCCGGCAGGTGATGAGGATAAAGGCCGAAGAAGTCAAGGAATTTCCTAGCAAAATCACTAAGAGGGAGGCCGAATCCTCTAGCGAAATGAGACATAAAAACTACGTACTCGCCATCATCAAGTACGGGAGAAGGCTCCTTGCCGGGTAAGCGACACTGTACCTCGGCAGGAACTTGACAAGTCTTGCGGAGCCACTCGATTTCTCCATGAGTGATGGTGGACCCTTTCCACGAGCCGCGCTCTGGGCCCACCATGAGTTCTTCCTCCCCCATGATGGTGCCGCTAAGTGAGCTCGACATGGGCTCACTGGAGGAACCAACAGAGGAGGAGTCGCTGGCGGCGGGGAGAGGCCTTGAAACCCAAGGCCCCGTCACAACAACACCGATCACGACAGCGATGAAGGAGGAAAACCACCACAGAAACCTAAAGCAGAGGCGAAGCACGGCGAGCAAGGACCAAGAAGCGGCGGCACGCCGCGTGAGGGGGAAGCACGACGACGTAGTCGCTAGAGCAAATGCGCAGCGGCACGCTGGCAAGAGCGGAAGCGCGTCAGCATGGTCGCTAGAATAGAAGCACGACGGCAATGACGCGAGGAGGAAGACGAGGGAAGTGGAGAAGGGGAAAGTGAACCAACCCATCCCCACTCCCCTACTTATAACCGCGTATGGCGAGCGGTAGTGGGATCGCAGGTGCGGCACGGTAATCACAAACCACCATGTATAGTGTGTACTCGATCGATGATGGGAGCCACAACTAGGATCACACAGCGCAAGAGGAGATCCGGCCGGCATAACCGTTGCGGTGATCGAAGAGTCACTGCATCGATAGGACTGCTATAGTAATTACTGTAGCAATGTCAGGATGAACTGTAGCAGTACAAAAAACGAGACGAAAGGTAATGAGTGATACACGTAGGATGAAGCTTACTTGAGAAGCTAAAGGGATACCTCGGACAAAGGAGGCTGACTCAGAAAACGAGACGCACCTCATTAATAGAGGGTGAGCAAGAGGGAGATCAAATGAGAACATCACTAACGAAGTAATGAGTCAGAAAGAAAAATAAAGAATAAGTATCAGGAAACCGATGTGGTCCAGCCGAGGTATGCGGCGGGACCACACCAGCTTCTGGGACTAATGTTGGGGGGATGACCCCAGGTAGGGTCAGGATAAGTAAGAAAGGGAAAGAGCCGGATCATAGCATGGTCCGGCCGAATCATGAAGGGGTCAGTCGAATGAGATCCTACCTGTTCCGAGTAAGGTAGTAAAGACCTGACTCGGCCGACATAAGCTACGTCGGTGTACCACAAAGTAACTTACATGCAGGTGAAGGTCAAGCCGAGTCACGCGAGGCAAGGTCGAGTCAAGGGAAGCTTACCCATGAAGGAGAAGGTAAGTCACGAAGTCAACTTCAGCCACTGTCTCTCCTCAGGAATCTGCACAGTGCCAAGCGCTACAGACAAGAAGCAAGGTGGCAGAGGAGCAGAAGAAGGTCAAGGAGGTGACAGTCCTCAGGCCCGAGGCAGACATATGGTGGACTCTGTGCCTTTGCCGTCAATAGGAGGGGGACATGGAAAGAGGACCACCGAGTTACCTCTTTGGGACAAGCATATTCGTGGAATATGCTAGTCCACGTCAGCCCTAGGGGAACCAAGCCACTCCTTTATAAGGGGAGGCAGGGCAACCAGAAGAGGAGATCGATTCATTTTTCTCTGGAGGGCATAAGTTGTATCTTCTTCCTCCTCCTACTGATATAGCTCGAGGAGCAGTTGTAGCTCCATTGGTGTTGAATAAAGGTTGAGTTCTAGCTTTCTGTGTGTAGAAAACACTACATTCCCTCCCCAGATCCCACTAGCATCCATTGGCCCCCAACTTAAGCCTACCCATGACATCTTCCGTGCCACCACCACGACAACCTTGAAAGAATTATGCGTTGTTTTAGCATACAAAAGCATAGTGTTGTGGTATTCTCCTTTGATGCTTTGTTTGGGTTGACTTGGACATTCTCACACCATGTATGACTATGAACAAGTCACCATAGCCTCTATGATCATTTAGTCCTTGACTTGTAGTACAACTCTATGCTTTGATTAGTAATGTTTTGACGCTCTGCATGATTATGGCCATTATTGCTCTCTTAGTTGGTTGCTCCCAGTCTTTTGCTAGCCTCCACTTGTATGAGTAAGCTCTCCTCATGTTTCCAACTCCCAAGAAACCAATTTATTCCAAATTGTCCACTATAAATTCCTATGCATGGTGTGTTACACCATTCCAAGTATATTCTTGTTTTCATCTATCTTCCAATTAAAAAGTATTTTGTTATGTGAAAACTTAGTGATTAAAGCCCTCACAAACTTGATGGCACACTTTATATTCCTTGCCCCAAATAAACTTGAACCATTGTGTCATCTATGTGGTATATGCTTGCACTTATACGTTGGAATTAGCAGAACCATGCTGTCATGGGGAACGTTTTCAACATTGCACTTGTACTTTGTACTCAGTTGATATCATGCTATTTTGTCTATGGATGTCACCGATGTGAAATAAAGAGGGAACTTGTAAGTCCATGGAGTATGTATTTTGTGTTAGAGAAACGCTTGGGCCGCTAGCCTAAGCCATGCCTAATCATGGTGGAAACTTGCAGCATCACCATAATGAGCTATATATGAAGCATCCTCAATAAAAATCTATGCACATAGTAAATAAAAAGATCGCCGAGATGCTCATTTTCTACTTGCCTTGTCATTTTGGTTATGGGATAGCTCCTGTACCATGTGAAAGGGGTACCCCGTTGGCGGTTCTCTATGATATGTATGTACTTACAATGACAAGAACTTATAGGTGACTGAAGTTGAGTAGCATGAGGTGTGGCCCTCGTATTCAAGGAACTTGAGATTACCAACTTATACTTTGTCAAGCATATACTCCATAGTTTGTTCACTTTAACCTTAACCACTCCAAGATGCTTATGATAGGGGCAATGAGGTCTGAAAGCTGACAAGTACCATAATTTATGGAAGTTCTTTTTGAAACTTGAAATCCCTGCTTCCCTTTGTGACGGGCCTTTCTTTCACCATTATTTGAGTCTCCACCTTATACCCTTAGGCACCATTAAGAGATCATAGTTGCCATTCTATGTGTAGTGTCCCAAAACTTATTGATTGATGCATATTGTGATATTACTTGTTCTTGTGCTACTTGTTTCTAGTCACCCTTGTGAACTTTGAAGGTGTCATATGCATCTATTTGCTACTCTATGAGGGATTCCACTATGCTATGTTTTCTGTATGTGAAACAAACAAACGTTTTTCAATGCATGTTATTCATGATCTTTGTTTGTAGACTTTCATGTTGCATGCATAGTTACTATGTCGTATTGTTAGAACACCATCTTTCATGCACATGTTTAGAGTTCTTTGATCCCAGCTTCAATGCTTGCAAATGGTTTGATCTTGGTTTTGATGGTGCATGTCACCTCAAAAATTATTCTTTTATCACTTACCTACTCGAGGACGAGCAGGAGTTAAGCTTGGGGATGCTTGATATGTCGGAAACATATCTATAATTTGTGATGCTCCATGCTTGTTTAGTATCTACTTTGCCTTGCTTTGTCTACACTTTGAGGTGTTTTTATATCTTTTCTGGAACTAACCTATTAACAAGTTGCCACATTGCCAGTTGCCTGTTTTCTTCTGTTTTTGGTTCTAGAAAGGCAGAAAATCAATATTCTCAGAATTGGACGGGACAAAAGCCAAAGTCAATATTTTACGGTGGGCGTCACGAAGTCTAGAGGGGAGACGGAGAGGAGAACCAGGGCCACCACACCCCCAGGCGCGGGTGGGCCCACCCCGCGCTTGGGTAGGGTGTGGGCCCCCTGCCCACCTCCCAGCCTCCCCTCTTGGCCTATAAGAAGCCCCCGATGCAGAAACCGTAAAAAACCCGATCAAAACTCCACGAAACCTTCTGTAGCCGCCGCCACCGTCCACACCATACATTTAATCCTTTGTTACAGCAACCGGTGAGATTGATAACCTCACTGTTCGTTGGGGCAAAGTCTTGAGTTTGTGTTGTGCATGTTTACATGTTGCTTGCAACACCTTTGAGACGCTTCCTTCCTCCTACTGGTTCGATAACCTTGGTTTCTTACTGAGGGAAGACTTGCTGCTATGCTGCATCACACCTTGCTCTTGGGGTTTCCCGAAGAAGTGCTCCACGTCAACAAGGAGTCATCAACAACATAATGTCGACACTCATCCCTGTCATAGTGCCACCACCCACCAAAAAAGTCGCCACACCTGTTTTGTCCCGGTTGGTGTCTCCAACCGGGACTAAAGGTTCATATTTAGTCCTGATTGGAGACATCATCCGGGACTAAACATGCTCGCGCCGGCCCTAGCCTGCTGATACCTTCGATCCAAATTACAGATGTAGTATAGTTCTTTTTCCCTAGTAGACCTAGGTTTATCGAATCCTCGGGAAGCAGATAGCAAAGTGAGATTACTTAAACGGTCCTTCGAGAGTTTTAGAATTCCTTTTGTGTTTTCATCGGACCAAGAGTTTGCGATCTTTTTGTTGTTGTTGATGATGGAGAGAGAGAGAGAGAGGGCCTAGGGCCTTCGGTTTCACCAGTAGGTGTGCAAAAACATCTGATGTAAATAAAAGATAATAATAAAGTATGCATGTAATTGTTAGAGCAAGATAATTATATGTGGGCAGCGCATCCATAATTTCTATTGCCTCTGCAACCGCTTACAGCAATAACCTACTAGTCTCATGCATAGAAGAAAGAGAACTAATGATATGCATAGTGATGTCACCGTTAATCCCAAGCAAATCCCTCACATACAGCCGTACTACCCCTTCTATCACAGGGGTTCCCAACCTGCAGATCAGTCATCACTCACACTCCCTATACCTGGATCAATCATTGGGGTCTTGGGTACCTGACAAGTCTTTAGATTGACACAAGAGAGGGTACAATAATCATCATGTCATACAAACCAATACATGATCCCATCTATGATAAATAGTCTTGATGACCCACAAGTATAGGGGGTGTATCGTAGTACTTTCGATAAATAGGAGTGTCGATCCCAACGAGGAGCAGAAGGTGTTGACTAGTGGTATGGAGCAGGAAATCTCTGTAAGTACTTAGCAAACGGATTTTTAGGGGTTTTCTAATAAAGCAACAAAACAAAGTACAAGTAATAAAGACAACGAACAACTGTAGCAAATGGCCCAATCCTTTCTTAGCAAAGGACAAGCCAGTGGAAATACTTATAAGTACCAAACGTTCTCGAGGACACATGGGAATTCTGTCAAGTGCTTTCGCTTCATATAGCTAAGTACTCTTCTTTGGTGTTGTAAGTGTTGTGTGGGTGAACCTGTGCTAATGTACCGACCTTACTTGTACTAATACATACTTGTGATTAAACCCCCTGCAAGCATCCGCAACTACAGGAAAGCAATTAAGATATAAACCTAACCACAACCTTAAACTCTGAGATCCTACGCTCCCTTATGCAATGGTGTCCTAACGGGGGTTCAGGTTTCTGTCACTCCAACAACCCCACAATTAGTAGCCAAATACACAATGCATTCCCCTAGGCCCATAAATGGTGAAGTATCATGTAGTTGACGTTCACATGACACCACTAGAAGAATAGCACCACAACTTAAATACTAAACCATTGAATGATATCTCAACACAAACCCACTACTAACAACATGACTTCTCCCATGTCCTCAAGAACTAAACGAACTACTCACAAGACATCATATGTATCAAGATCAAAGATGATATGGTGATGGATAACAATCTGAACATAAACAATAATCCAATGGTTCCACTCACAAGCATCAACTACAATAGTAATCAACACCGGGAAAGTTTCCCCTAAGAACTAATGCAAGATCCAACACAACTGTTACAGCGGGATGGAGTGGTGATGATGGTGCTGGTGGAGATGATGATGTGGATGATGATGATGATCACGATGAAGCCTAGCTTGATGACGGTGTTGATGGCGACGATCTCCCCTCTCCGGGAAGGAATTAACCCGGTAGAAATCTGTCTGCCGGAGAGCTCTTTCTCTCTCGGTGTTTTCCGCCCCGCAGAGGCGGCGGAATCTTTCTGTGGCCGCTTCCTGGTATTAGGGTTCCGAGAGGAAGTTATAGGCGAGAGGGCGGAGTCAGAGGCCGTCCAGGTGGGACACATCTCCTCTAGGCGCGGGGTAGGGGGGACCTGCGGCCGGGGGTGTGGGCCCCCTGTGGCCCAGCTACGCCTCCCCTTCTGGCTTCCTTCGTCTTCTGGGAAAATATAATTTCCAATATTTTTTTGGTATTTTTCTGATCTTCGCGAAATTGCATCAAAACACCTCTTTTTTCCATCAGAATCCTGACTCCGGCAGTTCATCCTCCAAGAATCATCCAACATGCAAAAACAAAGGAAAAGAAATAATAAGTAACACCTCATAATAAGACACATATCAATAAATAGAGGCAAATTATGATATAGAATGGTGATGCAAATTGGACGTATAAAAGAAAACTAAGAAGCTTAGACCTTCACTTGTCCCAAGATTATACCTTCGCTTGTCCCCAAGTGAAAACTAAGTTCAGTAAACATGTCCACAGATTTATGGAGTGAAGTGTAGATAAAAGAATACAGACAAGAAGCATCACACTTACCATTACACAACTCATAGAAGAAGGCAACTCACCATTGTATAACTTAGCTTGCAACAAGTACAGGAGTCACAATAGAGATGCATAAATATAAATCATAATTGGAATTGGAAAATTTTGTTCCTAGTCATAGAACAGCTGGCAAACAGTTCCACAAAAATCTTTTGAAGAAGTTTTCACAACAGGAGCACTCTTTGCTCAAAAAGCTTTTTCACAATGATGGCTTTCAAAGTAATACTCAATAGATAAGAGTCTTGTGCAAACAAGGAAGATAGAGAACATGAGTGAATAAATCATCATATGAATGCTTGAAACACAACAACTAAAATGCTTGCTGGCGATAGAGAGGAAGTAGGCTTACTGACTCAACTCAGAAATAGGAGAAAGGTCCCTTCATAGAGGGAAACAGGGATTTCAAGTCATAAAGAGCTTCCAAAAGATTATGGTACTTACTATCTTTGAGCTCTCATTGCCCCTATCATAAGCATATTGAGATGATTAAGGTTAAAGTGAACAAGGATGGAGTATATGCTTGACAAAATATAAGTTTGCAATCTCAAGTCCCTTAAGTACGAGGGCCGCTCCTCGTGCTACTCAACTTTAGTTACTGGTAAGTTCTTGTCATTGTAAGTACATGTGTATCATAAAAAACCACCGATGGGGTACCCCTTGCACATGATACATGAGCTATCCCATAATCAAAATGACAAGGCAAGCAGACAGTGAGCATCTCAGCGATCTTTTTATTTACTATTTGCATAGCTTTTTACTGAGGATGCTTCACAGATTGCTCACTATGGTGATGCTGCAAGTTTCCACCATGATTAGGCATGGCTTAGGCTAGCGGTCCAGGCGTTTCTCTAACACACATACATCATTCCATGGACTTACAAGCTCCCTTTTTATTTCACACTGATGACAACCGCAAACAAAAGAGCATGATATCAACTAGATAAGTATCCATAAGTGTTGACACCGTTCCCCATGACAGCACGGTTCTGCTAATCCCAACGTATAGATGAAAGCATATACAACTTCGGTGACACAATGGTTCAAGTCTATTAGGGGCAAGAAAATAAGGTGTGCCATCCAGTTCGTGAGAGCTTTACTAACTAGTTTTCACATAACAAAATAGTTTTTTCATTCAAAAGATAGATGAAGCTTGAGAATTTGCTTGGAATAGCAATAATGCTAATAGGTAGATATGGTGGACACAAATGGCACAGGTTTTGGTTCAAAGGGGTTGGAAACATGAGAAGTACGCCTTCTCAAAATAGGTTTTTGGCTACCAAGGCTGGGTAGCAAGAAAAAGAGTTGAAAGAAACAAGCAAACCTACAAGTGATAAAGCCAAACATGCAACCTTCCTTGAAGACACAAAAGATCTTAATTAAAGAATACTAAACTTATGAGCCAATCAAGAAAGGAAATAAAATGATACAAAATACCTGTAAGCTTTTTCTCTTTTCCTTTCAAACCTCAAAAAGTGTTGCTACTGACCAGAGCTTGGTTTTCCAAAACCAATTTAGATTTACTTGATGCTCCCAAAGTGATGCTAATACTGATCAACAAGATCAATCATATAATAGAGATTGCAAACTAAAATAAGAAGTGTAAAAAGTAAAAGATGAAACTTCTCATTAATATTCCATAAAGGCACTCACACCAAGGGATACATAGAAACTAAAGGAGAGGTACTTCCGCATGCAAACCAACC
Organism: Avena insularis; assembly: GCA_023614405.1. NCBI lineage: Eukaryota > Viridiplantae > Streptophyta > Magnoliopsida > Poales > Poaceae > Avena > Avena insularis. The sequence continues at coordinate 265,982,592 of CM042691.1, read as the reverse complement.
TATAAGATAACTTCTCTACCAAAGATATGAATCCACTAAAAAGGCAAAAGATAAAAGATAATGATGTGATACCACGACACTCCCCCAAGCTTGGAACAAGCCAAGGGGATGCCAAACCTGATGATGAATTACTCCTTCGGTGGTGGTGTTCTCTTGTTTAGGGTAAGGAAACCCTCTAGCATTTTACGAATCCTGTCATTCTCCTCTTGAAGTATATCCACCTTAATCCTCAAAGCACGGTACTTATCACAAAACTCGTCAGTGGTTCGAAGGGCTTCCATTGCCTCAGGGAAGGGTCTAAAGTCTAGAACGGAGGCTATGATCCCCTGCATGTTACGAGAAAAAGCACGTCCAATGTTAATTGCTCCTACAAAAGTAGGTTTCCTTGCCCTTGTCCATGTGGCGGTTTGTTCCTCCAACTTTATGTCCTCCACGGGCTTCTTGCCTTTGTCGTTGGCGGAGACCATGGCGCTCTAAACTTGAGAAGATTTCCAGACAGAAACAGATCGAAATGAAAACATGACGAGAACACGATGCACGAACCTTGGGGGATCCGGGGGGTTATATATTATGAAATTTCAATGCAAAAGGAAGGTACTGGTACAAAAACGAGGCGGAGACGGAGCTCGGGGGGCTGACACACCCTCTAGGTGTGGCCAGCTGGGGCCCGCGCGTAGGGTGGGTGTGGCCACCCCGGCCTCCGTTTCCTCCTCTGTTTCATTTTGTAACCTTCCATATGTAATAAAAACATCAAAAATATTGGTTTTTCATGAACCTTCTATTTTCAAAACTTTTACCTAATCAAAGACGAACTCTGTAGATTCCTTTTCTCCTTCTCCTGAAAATTTCTTTCATGTTGGGCGTTACACAAACTTCAATGGCAACATTAGCATAAGAAAAAACAATAAATCTTTAGGTTCACACTTCAACCGAAATCCATCAAAACAAAGCTACTGTAGCAACTCATTTCCAAAAACCCAAAAGAATCTGGAAGGGAATCAATAAAAGAGGCAAATGCAAATGATGGCAGAAATCTGTCAAAACAGACCAGCAGGTAAAGATTGATTTTTTCGAAAATCTGTTGCTCAAATCAAAAAGTTCAAAACTAATGAAAGTTGGGTAACAACTTGGAGAACAAGCACAGAAAAATACAGCTCCATTCGAAATACTGAGCTTCCTCACGAATTTTTACAGTGTAGCACAAAAATCTATCCCACGACAGCCACTTTTCGCAACTCCTCCACTTCTCAAAAGTAGTTGAACTTGACACAAAAACCAAAACAAAAAGGATAAGGAGCGGTTATTACTGAGGTAATAACTTCCAAGACTCGACAAAACTATTGGGTTATCTTCCAAGAAGTACTTTTCTTTAATGCCTTTAAGTTAGGCTTGAAAGTTTCAAAGATGCTCACATAGGAAATATATATCTGGAGTGGAAGAGAGCATCAAGAAGCAAATAACCAACACATTTGAGTCTAACCCACTTCCTATGCATGGGGGTATCATGAGAAAACAAATTGTTGAAACAAAAAGCCATTAGCATAGGAAGACAAAACAAATGCAACTTCAAAGCTTTCAACATAAAACGGGGAAACTTAACAATATTGAGATGCATAAAACCATGTTTCCCTCTCTCATAATAACTTTTAGTAGCACTATGAATAAAGTTGATAATATAACTATCACAGGAAACAATTCTATCATCAGAATAAGCATACTTACAATCATCAAAAAGAGGCCCAAGGTCATAAACTGGATCAATAGAAGCAAGTTGTTACATCCTAAAATCTTTATTAGGCAAGCTATTTTCACAAGGAGCTTTAGCAAATTTGGAAAAGTTACTCATAATAATCTCCATCAAACTTAGTTAAAACTTTCTCCTTCTTACAATCTATAATATCCCCACAAGTGTTCAAGAAAGTTCTACCAAAAATGATAGGACAAGTTTTACTAGCTGCTGAATTAAGCACTAGAAAATCAGTAGGATACTTAAGCTTACCACAAAGAACCTCCACATCTCTTACAATACCAATGGGGCAAATGGTCTCTTTATTAGCAAGGTGAATAAACACATCAATGTCCTCAATCTCACAAGGAATAATCTCATGCATAACTTCCCTGTAAAGCTCATAAGGAATAACACTAGAACTAGCACCAATATCACATAAACCATAATAGCAATGATCACCAATTTTAACAGAAAGCATAGGGACACTAGCTTTTCTAGCTTTACTAGGACGAGAGATAATATTAGAAGCATCTTCACAGAAGACAGTGTGCATCCTCTATATTTCTAGTGACAAGGTCTTTCACAATAGCTACAATAGGCTCAATTTTCTTTGTGCCTTTGTTATTAGCACTAATCATCATAGAATACTCCTTTACCTTATATGGTAAAGGTATTTTCTCAACATAAGGTTCAAGCACAATATGATTAGTAGTACAAACTTCAGTGCTTCTAACAGGAACATGACTAACAACATCTTTATGAGGTGCATGGTACTTATTCCACTTATTTTTAGGAATTTTTATGTAAGAGGCAAAGGCTTTAAAACAATTGGCAATACTTTGGGAGTCAAGAACAAACTCATTACTAATATCACGAAAGTAATCATTCCCATAAAAGATTTTATGCATTCATAATCATAATTTATACCTGACTTTCTTCCTTTGTCATTCTCCTAAGCTTCAGTGTTCTCTTGAATACGGTCTAGGAGATCCCATTTAGCTTCTTCCTTCATACATGTGAATAATCCAGCACAAGAAGCATCTAGTAAATCTTTATCATGAAGAGAAAGCCTGGCATAAAAGTTACTGATAATGATATTGTTAGGGAGTTCATGAATAGGACATTTAAGCATTAGGAACTTCAATCTCCCCCAAGCTTGAGTTGTACTCTCTCCATCACGAGGCCAAAAGTTATATATCAAATTCCTATCCTTATGAATTTCACTGGGAGGATAGAATTTAGAATAAAAGAGAGAAGCCATTTCCTCTCATTCCATGGATTGACCATTCTTCAGCTCTCCCTTTCAAGGATATAGAGAGTAACTTCTTCTTCACCTGTTCAGTTGTGATACCCGCATAATTCATGGATAAAAAGCAAATGATCACCAGGATGGACAGTTCCATCCCCAAAATAATAATTATCCATAACACGATCAACAATACTTGTAGGAATCTTAAAAGGATCTATCTCAACAGGCGGTGGTTCATCTACTATCCTAACAGTGGTAGTAGTTTTCCCAAACAGAAAACCAGGTGGGTTATCCATATTGGAAACAAAGTAACAAATAGAAACAAAAAGCAATACTCACAGTAGAAGTTTCCTTTACCAGTTCGCTTCACTCCCTGACAACGACGCCAGAAAATAGTCTTGATGACCCACAAGTATAGGGGGTGTATCGTAGTACTTTCGATAAATAGGAGTGGCGATCCCTACGAGGAGCAGAAGGTGTTGACTAGTGGTATGGAGCAGGAAATCTCTGTAAGTACTTAGCAAACGGATTTTTAAGGGTTTTCTGATAAAGCAACAAAACAAAGTACAAGTAACAAAGACAACGAATAACTACAGCAAGTGGCCCAATCCTTTCTTATCAAAGGACAAGCTGGTGGAAATACTTATAAGGACCAAACGTTCTCGAGGACACATGGGAATTCTGTCAAGTGCTTTCGCTTCATATAGCTAAGTACTCTTCTTTGGTGTTGTAAGTGTTGTGTGAGTGAATCTCTGCTAATGTACCGACCTTACTTGGACTAATACATACTTCTGATTAAACCCCCTGCAAGCATCCGCAACTACAGGAAAGCAATTAAGATATAAACCTAACCACAGCCTTAAACTCTGAGATCCTACGCTCCCTTATGCAATGGTGTCCTAACGGGGGTTCAGGTTTCTGTCACTCCGGCAACCCCACAATTAGTAGCCAAATACACAATGCATTCCCCTAGGCCCATAAATGGTGAAGTATCATGTAGTCGATGTTCACATGACACCACTAGAAGAATAGCACCACAACTTAAATACTAAACCATTGAATGATATCTCAACACAAATCCACTACTAACAACATGACTTCTCCCATGTCCTCAAGAACTAAAAGAACTACTCACAAGACATCATATGGATCAAGATCAAAGAAGATATGGTGATGGATAACAATCTGAATATAAACAATAATCCAATGGTTCCACTCACAAGCATCAACTACAGTAGTAATCAACACCAGGAAAGTTTCCCCTAAGAACTAATGCAAGATCCAACACAATTGTTACAGCGGGATGGAGTGGTGATGATGGTGCCGGTGGAGATGATGGTGTGGATGATGATGATCACGATGAAGCCTAGCTTGATGACGGTGTTTATGGCGACGATCTCCCCTCTCCGGGAAGGAATTAACCCGACAGAAATCTGTCTACCGGAGAGCTCTTTCTCTCTCGGTGTTTTCCGCCCCGCAAAGGCGGCGGAATCTTTTTATGGTCGCTCCCTGGTATTAGGGTTCCGAGAGGAAGTTATAGGCGAGAGGGCGTAGTCGGAGGCCGGCCAGGTGGGCCACATCTCCTCTAGGCATGGGGTAGGAGGGACCCGCGCCTGGGGGTGTGGGCCCCTGTGGCCCAGCTACGCATCCCCTTCTGGCTTCCTTTGTCTTCTGGGAAAATATAATTTTCCAATATTTTTATGGTATTTTTCTGATCTTCGCGAAATTGCATCAAAACACCTCTTTTTCCCATCAGAATCCTGACTCCGACAGTTCATCCTCCAAGAATCATCCAACATGCAAAAACAAAGGAAAAGACATAATAAGTAACACCTCATAATAAGACACATATCAATGAATAGAGGCAAATTATGATATAGAATGGTGATGCAAATTGGACGTATCAAGCATGCACAAAAATCTACTTGGCTAGGCCGAAGCCCTTAGCCTAAGGAAAATTACTCACACAAGTGGAGAATAGATCATATGATTGATAGTCAATAGTCTTACAATGTCACCAATTGGAGAATAGATCTACTATTACAAGTGGTGGAACATGGCTTTGGTCGTGGAGAAGGGTTTGAATATTTATATCTAGATCTATTCCTAAGGCGTGGTGGCTTCTGGTGGCAGGGAGAGTTAAGGTCAAAAAAGAAGCGTTGTTTCTCATCGCCCGAAGCCTCTTTATATAGGGGTCCCTTCACGAAAGTTGTTCTGTTTGACCTAAGGGAGTCGATGGCAACTATACGTCCGGAATAAATTTCCCATCGTATAGTTGGTCGTTAAAGCTTCTGGATCCACTTCACAACTCATGGTTTCTTTGACGTGTTGAAAACCTCGTATCTTTGGCTTTTTTGTTGTGATTCCCATCATCATACGTCATTATCTACGCAGGGAAAAATAGAAAGAAAAGATTGCATACCCCTTTGATCATTAGGCATTAGTGGCAAGATTTAGAGAGATATTTCATCAAATATATGAATAATATCTAGTTTAAATGTGGACGTGGATGGCTATATTTCACAGCCATCAACCTCCCCAAGCTTAAACTTGATCGTCCTCGAGTAAAACCAAAATCAAAAAGGAACTCAGCATTTAAACTGAAATAACGAGATGATGATCTTACTCATGATTGGTAGTCTCATGTTTCCTCCATTTTGTTAATCTGAAAAACTTCAGCATAGATAGAGTAATGGCAAGCATATCATACGGGTTTCATGAATCCTTATAGCTCAGCAAAATTATTATAAGCATGGATGATTCAAAAGAGTAAACTTTATTCTAAGTCATGTAACCGACTCATAGGCTTGCCTTTGAATAAAAAAATATAATCATGTAGAATTAAAAGTGTGAGATTTTGACATGAAGAGCATATACACTAAAGTATCTCAATTCTCCCACATCAATAAATCAAGAATTTTCAAGCACTACTTTTCTATTCATTGTCCTTCAAGAATTTCAGTTCTTAAGTAGTTGAGAGCATGCCAAAAAAATCATTAGTTTATCGGGATGTGATGGACACTCGTGGCACCACTAAGGTTTTTGTTCCTTTTGCACAATGATTACTCATATCAGCCAGAGGAGTGATTCTATCTTGAACACAACTACCCGGGAGTGCCAAGGATCTTATCCATTATAGCATTGCTGCTACATATGTTTAATCAACTCATAGCCTAAATCTAGGAGTTTCCTCCATGAAGATCGTTCATAGGCTAGAGGAGTTATTGGCATCCCATAAATTTTGACACACATAAAGCTATATCATTCTTATGATTCACAAGTCAAACTTTGGCATGCTCACAAAAACTGCTAAATATTAATTCAATTGAACAAATCTTTTCTAAGAGAGTTATCAAGTCAATCATTATTTTCTGCGGTGTTGAGTGTCTTTAGTAATAAGCTTTCAAGACTAAACACTACAACCCCCAAGCCTTCAATTGTGAGATTTTTTCTTATTTCAATTGTTTAGCAAATTTTTAGGCAAGACTTGGTTAACTACAAGAGCTAGAACAAAACGTACTCAACTAAATACCCATGCAAACAAAGTTTTACTATAATATAGAGACTCACTCCACCAATATAACATCTTATTATCTACTATTAACTAGCATAGGTTTCTCAAACTTCAAAAGTGAGGAGTCATAAGGCATACCTCTCATGTTTGGTTCCACTTCTCTCTTCCCTTTAGATTTTGTTTCTTAGAAACTCGAAGTCAATCACTCTCCTGCAAATACATGAGAACCTAGAGGCGAAAAGAAAAAAGGGGAAAATAAAGATAAATGGAGAAATATTTTTGTGGTTTTTGATGAGGGGGATTAAAGAATAGAAAATTGGCGGCAAAGCTCGGCTTGAAAATCTCGAAAACGAAATAAAATAACTAAAGATAAAGTGTTAGGGAGACCAACACGAGTGCTTATAAACTCAAATAAAAGCATAACCTTGAAAAATAAATAAAGCAAATGAATGCATTAAAAATTGATAGAAAACCTTGAAGGGAATATGCCCTGAGAGCCAATAATAAAGTTATTATTATGTATATTCGAAGATTATGATAAATGTTTATTTTGCATGCTATAATTGTATTATTATGGAAACGTTTATACATGTGTGTTTAATAAAAAATAGAAAGTTCCTAGTTATGTCTCTCTTATAAACTATCTTATTGATTAACAAGATGATCAAAAGGTTTCTTGATCATGGACATTGGATGTTGTTAATAACGAGATCACAATATTGTTGGAAGAGGCGTGGTCATGGCCTAAATTGGTTCACCTCTTCCCGAATGCCGGGAGAAACCCTAGGTGCATGTTACAAAAGATAATGGCTTATAGGAGACAAGAGATATGTGACGCACCGTCACATCCCCACGCCCCCGTTAAAACTAATAGCATGTGAAAGGCGGCTTGACGCGGCGGAAATCAACGCCACTAGACGTATAGGACCGACGTGTTTGACTGACGGTATATATTATGGACATGCTCATCGTTCGTCACACGTGCCCAGTAATTACATACCGAGGTCGTTGCGCTAGCCCGTGCCGCCGATATTGACGCGTGGAGCAGCATGGTGTGATGTTGCCAACACCTCTCCTAATTAGATGCCTGACATCGCCGCTCATCTTCAACGAGAGCATATCATGTGACTCACTAGAGGTAATAAACGACATCGATCGGCGGGCATAACTTTAATTTATTCACTAGCCAACTCCTCTTCCTCTTTTTCTACACATAATACATCAGGTGGCTCCTCTTTCTCTACGCATAATACACCGTCCGACCCCTCTCTCCCTCTACAGTTTATCCACCGCCACACACGGGCAAAAACGAGGGGAAGGAGATGGACGAGGCATGAGATGCGGGAGAGGCTCTGCCGCCATGGAAAGAAAATAAGAAGGTAGCCACCTTCACGTCTTCTTCCTTAAGAAGGTAACAGCCACCGAGACAGGCGTGATATCATTCCACCTCAATATATGTGGTTGCATTACCTTCATGAGGACTATAGCTCGCAAAGCGACGGTGGCAGCAGCAAAGGAGGCAGCCAACCGACAGCTCATGTTTTCCACGTGGATCCATATGGCGATGGCACGAGGGAATCCGGCGGCGGAGGCCGCTGTGCAGGACACCGAAGGCTATCTACCGGGTTCAGGCTCGTAAAGCGGCTGCGGTGGGGACGTCTAACTACGGTGGTGCAGGAGGCAGGTGCCGCGGCGAATGCAGGCCAACCGTTGTCGAGCGCCGGATTTGGGGGAGCATGAGGAGTAGGCGCATACAGCGCCTAAGGAGCGTGGCGATGTGGCCATAGGGTGCCAAAAATGGTGGGAAACTCTATGCCAACCACCGACAACGCGCCGGTGAGTGCGCCAACATCTCTCCCGTAGCTTTAGTTTATGTTAAACCTTTCTAAATTAGTTGTAATATCTTCTAAGATTTGAATAAAAACGCTGTTTTGAATGAAAAACCGCTTAAAATTGAATGTTTAGGAATTGCAACCTTCAAGATTCGGCTCAGCCGCTATTGAATCTTTTAACATGCGGCGGTGTGCCGCTTCCACAACACTATTACTAGCTATTAATGACGGCGTTCACCGTTTGTACACTCATGGTATGTTAGTTACTGAGAGTGTGGGCACTACGCGCCACAGGTAAAATTTATTAGCGGCTCATGAAATAAACGGTCCGAGTCCATTTTTCTCGACAGCGTCACTAGGCCTATCCCTACTAGTGGGTGTCAAGACATTGTATAGGTTTAAGCCGAAGTACTCTCTATGATACAAATTACTTTTCGCGGCTTTATTAGGTGATATATTGTCTCAAATATGTCTTTAGGTAAAATATTGTCTAAAATATGTCTAGGTTCCGTCAGCATGAACCTTACCAGCATCATCCGTGAGTTATAGAAGCTTTTTACGGTTGATGATATTCTTGTTCCATCTCATGTAATTGATCTATTCGAGACACTTATTGGGGAGGAGGCAAATGATAAGATACGTGCCGAATTTTTGGACAATGAAATTTTCGATGCTTTATTTCAAATTGGGCCTCTAAAAGCGCCCAGTTCTAATGGATTTCTAGCTCATTTTTTCAGCATAATTGGGGAGTTTTGAAGGAGGATATAGTGCAGTGAAGGAATTTTTCAGAACTGGGATTATGCCTGAGGGTGCAAACACCACGTCAATTGTTCTGATTCCGAAAGTGACTAATCCAAGTAAGCTTTCTGAGTACCGGACTATTAGTTTGTGCAATTTTCTTTATAAAGTCGTCTCAAAATGTTTGGTGAACATAATGAGACCAATGTTTGATGATATTGTCTCCCCCACCCAAAGTGCATTTGTTCCTGGCCGCTTAATTATAGATAATCCTCTTTCAGCATTTGAGTATATTCACCACATAAAATAGGCGAAGGAACCGACAAAGAGTTTTTGTGCTTACAAACTTGACTTGTCAAAGGCATACAATAGGGTTGACTAGTCATTCTTGAGGCAAGTGATGCAAAAGATGGGGTTTTCTCACCGGTTTGTCGAGTGGATTATGACTTGTATGACTTTGGTGAGATAAGTTGTTAAATTTAATGGAACCCTCTTGGATTTGTTGCACCGTCGCGTGGTCTTCGGCAAGGTGACCCGTTATCCCCTTTCTTATTCTTATTTGTGGTTGATGGTCTATCTACTCTATTGAATAAAGGAATTGATGAGAATTTGTTATCACCTATTAAAGTGTGTCATGGTGCTCCCGGAGTTTTGCACCTATTATTTGCTGATGATACACTATTGTTTTTCAAATCGACACATGATCAAGCTCTTCATGTGAAGCATGTTTTGTCGGTTTACGCATCATCTATGGGCCAGCTTATCAATCCCACTAAATGCTCCCTTTTGTTTGGTGAGTACTGCTCTCCCAATATACAAGAAGACACCAGGAACGTGCTTGGTGTTATATCCATAAATTTTGATGAGGTGTATTTGGGGCTGCCTAAGACGGATGGACGCATGTCTAGAGGCAAACTCTAAAATCTTCAAAATCAATTAACAAAGTGACTACTAATGTGGGGTGGTGGAAATCTAGCACAAGCAGGAAGGGAGGTTTTTATTAAATCAATGTCTCAAGCTCCCCCAACTTATATAATGGGTGTTTTTAAACTACCGTTTCATGTATGTGATGATTTAGCAAAGTTGGTGGGAGACTTATATTGGGGTGCAAAAGAAGGAAAAAGGAAGACTTATTGGAAGGCTTGGGAAAAATTGCAAACACCTAAAAGGCAAGGAGGCCTAGGCTTTTGGTATTTTCGGATCTTTAATCAAGCCCTCCTCGCTCGCCAATCATGGAGATTAATCACCAAGCCAGATAGTCTTTGTGCTCGTGTTTTGAAGGCTAAGTACTACCCCAATGGTAGTTGTAACATTCCAGCGATTAGGAACCAGCCAGGGATAGAATTATAAATATGTGCATTTGCATGCATTCAATTGCCAAAAGTAGGGAAAAAATCGCCAAACAAAACCTTGGAGAGATCAGAGTTTCCTTCACTATTTTGAGTTAGGATTTAGCTCTTTATAGCTATTGCTATAAATTTTGACATGATCTCTAGGAATTTAAATGATTTTGGGAGAATAATTCAAATCCTTATTTAAACTTGAATTGCTTTTGAAAAAGATTTGAAATTTAGAAGGAGTTAACATTTTAGTATTTTTCAAAAGGGTTTGTAAATCATAGTATGAATTATTGAATGATATATTAGATATTATACAAGAAAAAGAAAACAATATAAATAAAATAATTCATTCAAGCAAGTATATTTATTATTCTTTTATTTATTCAATAATAATAATTCAAATAGAATTGAATAAACAAGAGTTAAATACATCCTATCTACTTCCTAATATAATCTTCCTGATCCTCAATAGCAACTTTGTACCTGTGCACAAAGAAACAAACAAAGGTGACAAAATTAAATGGTTATGGTTAGTTTGCTCTCAGTTTGAACAATGAGATGCATTGTTAAATACATCACTGAGCAAAATCAATTTATAAAGGGGAAAGTTTCACCAAAATGAAGTATCCGTTCTTTAAGTAAAGATGGTTTCAGTGCAACATCATTAACCAGAAGGGGAAAGTTTCACCAGATGAGATCACAGTAAAAGGAAGAGGCAACATATCTTTTCTCTTTGATATGATCCATAGGGAAAGTAAACAGTCAAGCAGCTTATTCACATTCATGCATGGAGTGTGATGTCAACAGCAGGAGAAGAGGGGTAAATATAGGTCACAACTCGCACACAATAGGGCTTACTCTGCTACACTAGCTCACAGCGATAGCAACTATTCTATCTCAAGAACACAAGGAACCACCACTAGCACTTGCTAGATTTCCACCAGATCAACCAACAAAACATCACAGAAAACCACCAGAGCATCATCGAAATGGTTACATAGGAGGGGTGGATTTGGAGTTGGGCAAGGGCAAGTCAGGAAGGGATCTAGAAGGGAAGGACACATCAGTTCCAGAAGCAAGCTAAGCAAGATCCACACAAGAGCAATAGCACATTGATGCATGTAAAATGCATACATGAACTTTGTAGTTTATTAATAGGTTTTCCCACATATTTGCATCATATATAATGTTATATCCATGTTTTATATTGATTTTTTTGGAATTTACCAATGATCCCCTTTATTTTGGCTATAACCCGGTAGAGCAGAAAAACCATGTTTTTAATGTTTTTGATGTTTCAGTATGTATACAAAGTCAAATGGACCTGCACTTTTGGAAATGCCAATATTTATCCATGAGAAGCATCTGGAGCACAAGAATCCCACTAGGAGGGCCAGCGGTCCAAGATATCCTAGGTGCCAGGCGCGCCACCTATGATATCTCCCTCCTCGGTCGTCCGATCATCTTGATTCTTTCGCCCATGGAGTTCTCTTGACCTAAAAATCCCAATATAAGGACCCTCCTGGGAGTCCTCGAGACGGAGCGCAAAAAAACGAAAACACCACCAAACAGAGTCAGATCCAGTGAATATTGGAGGAGGAAACTTTGCCGGAGCCACCTCCCGAGAGATCTCCACCCTCTTCAACATCTCTGGCATCATCACCATGATGAAGATGGAGTAGTCCACCTCCAGGCTATGGGTTTTTGGCAGTATATTGATCTATTTCTATCTTGTTCTTCATAGATCTAGTACCATATGAGCTACCCTACATGATTATGATCATATTTGTAATTCCTATGTGGTGGATCTTTGTTCTATGATTTGATATTTGAGATTGGAATTTATTTTTGTGTAAGATGTTTTGATATACGCATATCATGCACCCCATTCTTAATTGCTTGTTTTGATCCAACTTTTATGCAAGAACTTGTATGGGGAGAAGTGTGTATTAGATGGAGTAGTATGGTGGTGGAAATTGAATTTTGACAAAAAATATTCAAGATCTACTTTGGTTTTTTACCTTTCTTTTGCTGTCTTACTAGGGATAAAGTGAAATCATATGATATAGTTATCATGTGACAATGTGATAACCTTGTTAGATCAAGGTAGCACATTTGTATTTCAAACATCATGTTATATTGCTTAAAGCTATACTTTGATTTTTGTTCTTAATTCACGATTACATGGAGTTTTCCCTTTCTAGAGGAGTATAAGGAAGATGTATTCCATATCTATGTTAGAATGTGATGCCCATATTGATTCCTTTATCAAACACATATAGAGTTTCCATGAATCTTTATCATTGATGAACTGTTTTGTGACCACTACAACTTAAAAAGAGAGTAGACAAGTGAATCCATGAATCCCGGTACGATTTTAATCATAAGAAACACATTTCCATTGCATCTACTATCCTTTTTATTTTCTACAATTTATTATTTCAAAAATACAAAAATACTTTCCCTACTTGCAATCACTCATAAAAACCCCAAAACAACTCTACTATCTTCCATATCATCTAGTTTGAATTACTTTACTTTATTTACTTTACCTTATTTTATATTTTATTTCATTTTACTAATACGAAACCTTGTGCTGGAAAACCACTTGGTGGATTTGGGGACACAAGAGAAATTATTTTACTTTACAGGTTGCTTGAAGAGGATAAGACAAATACCCTTCCATAACCAATTCCCCGAGAGTTCAATATAAACCCTCGAGTCACCCTTGTGGGGAAAAGAAGCTTGGTACAACACTCTACACTTGGAGTCCCAATGAAAAGTGGCCACGTTTATTGCCATCACACATTATTCATCACAACAACATCACCAACATCATCTGGTTGGTGAGTTAAAAACAGATCTTCTATTTGATTGTTCTTATCCATTCAATAAGAGCATGATCCATTGGATGGTTAGAATCTTAGATATAAACCCAAGTGGGGTGTATATTCATCATTTAAACCTAATCAAAATCAAGAAGTATTTGTTTAAAACCATGGCCTAGGTCTCAATTTTTGCATCATTGACCTAAGCTGGTACTCTCTAGTTTTAAAACTAGATGCAAGCAAATGCATGGATTGTCTTCTATTGGGCACATCCCAATTTCTGGGTAGCACCTCAATAGTATCCATGAAGCTACCATTTGCAAACTTTCATACACTAGATAAGTAAATAATTTTCCTAAAAAACAATTTAGGAATCATTTATTTTCCTCTAAAATCATTCACAAAGTTCATTAGTGCAATTAAAAAGTAGTGTCATCATTTAAAGTAAATGAATCCTTATCTAATACATGAATGGATCATTTCAGTAAATAATCACAGAAAGTGGTTTATATATTCTTAATCTCAATTTTAAGTACATCATCAGAGTAAGCTCCAAAGTAAAAACTACTAGGATTCCTCATAACCAAAACATCATGACAACTTGCATTTATAGCCAACAATAATGCTTCAATACTGAAGCATTCCAACTATAACCAATAATTATACATTAATCCAAGACAATAATCATGGCATCTATATAGATTCTGATGGGGTTCGTTGCATAGAAAACAAAAAAAATTCTATAGTTTGCAACTGCCAAGATCGAATCAAGGCGATGCTATGTAATGGTTACAAATGGACTCACCCACAAAGACCATTAGCGGGATAACATTCCCTTAAACAAATGTGGTTGATGTAGATGTAAACGACCATCCTCGAGGATGTGAAGACGATCAATGCCACAAACGGGCAGCACCTCCGTAATCAGTCACATGTACGGTGTGTTGATGACTCCCGAACCCTCGCTCTAGCCGAGAAACGGAAGTAGCGGATCCCCGGGAACTCCAACAGAGCTATGCCATAGTAGAGGTGGTGGAGGGGAAGATCTCGAGCAGGGCTTCGCCTAAGCACCTTTTCTAATGGCAATGGGTAATGCTAGCAAGAGGGAGAAGATGCCAACCAAAGGGCATATGAGAGAATGGGAAAGTGAGTGGGAGAGAGAGGGATGACTCCTCATCTTTTATAGGGATAGGGGAGAGGGGGAAAGCCCTCCTCCTTGGCTGGCGCCATGGGGTGCCCCTTCCCCTCCTCTCATTCATGTGGGTGGACTCTCCACTCACACAAAATGCAATATCCACTTTCTCCATTTATTATCCACTCAAAAAACCAAAGGTCTTTCTATTAAAGCACTTTAATTCTCTTATTTTAATGCAATCCAATTTAATGAATACTTCATTTAATGAGTACTTCATTTAATGAACACATTAATATTTTTATCCCTTGCTTTGTTTTGATACCTCAAAACCATTTTGGCAGATTCGATAGAACAAATTCCTGCAATGTCCATTGTCTTCCCCTATGTTTCCTATCCGCTCAATTGCGTTGACTAACCTTAAGTGTGTCTCCCCATGTGTTTGAGAACTATATAGACATGATCGAGACTCTCTCCAATCAATAATCATTAGCGGGACTTGGAGATCCATAATGACTCCCACTAGTTCCATGAAAATCCAATGATCGTCCGAACCTCTTTCATTGTAATCAAATTTCTTTTGTCTCGCGATATTTTACTTGTTCAAGATCTAATCACTTGGTATCATCCATACCTTGTTTAATATTGTTCCCGACAAGTACTCTTTTTCTCGTTCCTGTGATATGACATTCTAGTGATCAAATCATTTGCTTGCAAGCTATGTCAATGTGATATCACCGAGAGGGTCCTGAGTATATCTCTCCATCATCTAGATGGAAAAATCCCACTCTTGATCCACGAGCCTTAACTAACACTTTCCAAGTACCTGACGACACCTTTATAATCACCCAGTTACGGTGTGATGTTTGATGGAATCAAAGTACCTTTCCGGTGAAAGTGATTGACGTGATCTCATGGTCTAAGGACATTGAGTTATTACGAATGTGTTAGCAATATAAACTTGAGGACATGATCGTATTGCTAGATCTACTTCGGGTGACTGTTCATCATATTATTCTCCAAATATATGACCCTGTTATTAACAACATCCATTGTTCATGATCAGGAAACCTTTGATCATATGTTAATCAACAAGCTAGTATTAAGAGAGGCATTACTAGGAGCCTTATATGTTTATAAATCACACATGTATTAATGTTTCCTATAAATAAAATTATATCATGAAAAATAAACATCTATTATAAACCTGGAATAGCATAATAACTAGTTTATTATTGCCTCTCGGGCATATTCCTTTCAGTCTCCCACTTGCACTAGAGTCAATAATGTAGTTTATATAGTCATAAATCTAACACCCATAGAGTTTTGGTGCTGATCATGTTTTGCCCTTGGGAGAGCTTTAGTCAACGGATCTGCAACATTCAGATCCGTATCTACTTTGCAAATCTCTACATCGCCATCCTGAACATGTTCCCACATGGAGTTAAATCGGTGCTTTATATGCTTGGAATTCTTGTGAGACCTTGGTTCCTTAGCATTGGCTATGGCACCATTATTGTCACAATAGATCACAATTGAATCCAAAGCACTTCGAACCACACCCAGTTCAGAAATGAACTCCTTCATCCAGACTACTTCCGCCACTGCTTCTGAAGCAGAGATATATTCCGCCTCCATTGTAGATCTCGCAATCACTGGTTGCTTGGAGGTCCTCCAACTCACATCTGCTTCATTCATCAAAAATACATATTCATATTGTGACTTAGAGTCATACGGATATGGTGTCGAAGCTAACATCGACGTAACACCTTGCGACGAGCTCTTCTTCACCGCCATATACGAGAAACATGTCTTTAGTTCTTCTCAAGTACTTAAAGACATTCTTAACTTCCTTCTAGTGTTTTAAACCTGGATCAGATTGGTACCTGTTAGTCAAACTAACAGTACGTGCCACATCTGGCCTTGTACATTGCATAGCATATATAAAAGAACCTATGACTGAGGCATAGGGGACATGGTCCATCATTTCTCTATATGTTGTTGTAGCTGGACTTTGAGTCTTACCCAAAATCGTCCCTTGTAACATCGGTAAGAACCCCTTCTTACTTCCGTCCATTTTGAAC
This sequence comes from Avena insularis, assembly GCA_023614405.1. Classification (NCBI taxonomy): domain Eukaryota; kingdom Viridiplantae; phylum Streptophyta; class Magnoliopsida; order Poales; family Poaceae; genus Avena; species Avena insularis. Next base: position 265,966,146 of record CM042691.1, on the reverse strand, counting down.
TTCTTCAAAATCTTTTCAAGGTATGTACTCTATGATAATCCTATTAGGCGTCTTGATCTATCTCTATAGATCTTGATGGCCTAATATGTATGCAACTTCACCAAGATCTTTCATCGAAAACTTACTACTTAAATAATCCTTTACGCTTTTCAAAAGTTCTATATGATTTCCAATCAACAATATTTCATCCACATATAATATTAGAAATGCAACAGAGCTCCCACTTACTTTCTTGTAAATACAACCTTCTTCGATGGTTTGGAAGAATCCAAAACCTTTGATTACTTAATCAAATCAGAGATTCCAACTTCGGGATGCTTGCTTTAGTCCATAAATGGATCGCTGAAGTTTGCATACCTTGTTCGCATCCTTAGGATCGACAAAAACTTTAGGTTGCCTCATATACAACTCTTCCTCAATGTTTCCATTAAGGAACACTGTTTTGACATCCATCTGCCAGATTTCATAATCAAAAAATACAGCAATTGCTAACATAAGCCTAACAAACTTTATCATCGCTACCAGTGAGAAAGTCTCATCGTAGTCAACTTCTTAAATTTGTCGGAACCCCTTCATGACAAGTTGTGCTTTATAGACGGTCATATTACCGTCAGCGTCCGTTTTCCTTTCGAAAATCCATATATTCTCAACGGCCTTTCGATCGCGAGGTAAGTCTACCAAAGTCCAAACTTAGTTTTTATACATGGATTCCATCTCGGACTGCATGGCTTCAAGCCTTTTGTTGGAATATGGGCTAATCATCGCTTCATCATACGTCGCAGGGCCATCGCTTCCATCTACCATGAAATTGAGGATTGGATCACCGTACAATTACGGAGCTGTACGTATCCTGCCTATCCTGCGAGGTTCGGTAGTACTCTCTGTTGGAGTTTCATGAGGAGGGGGTGGTACCTCATCATCATTTCCTTCTTCCATTGGTGGAGTCAACACTGGAACAGATTCTGGCGCTACGCTACTCGCCACTTAGGGAAGAGAAGGTTTAATAATCTCATCGAGTTATACCTTTCTACTACTCACATCTTTCGAGATAAACTCTTTTTCTAGAAAGGATTCTTTCTTGGCAACAAACACTTTTCTTTCGGATCGGTGATAGAAGGTGTATCGAATTGTTTCTTTTGGGTATCTTGTGAAGACGCATTTTTCCGTTTTGGGTTCGAGGTTATCAGGCTGAAGTTTCTTCATATAAGCATCGCAACCCCAAACTTTAGAAATGATAGCTTAGGTTTGCTTTAAAAATATAATTCATACGGTGTCGTTTCAATAGATTTCGATAAAGCCCTATTTAAAGTGAATGCAACTGTCTCTAATACGTGACCCAAAAATGATAGTGGAAAATTGGTAAGGAACATCATAGATTGTACCATATCTAATAAAGTTCGATTACGACATTTAGATACACAATTACGTTGTGGCGTTCTGGAGGGAGTAAGTTGTGAAATAATTCCATATTGTCTCATGTATGTGCCAAACTCATAACTAATATATTCTCCTCCACGATCGGATCATAGAAATTTGATCTTTCGGCTACGATGATTTTATATTTTACTATGAAATTCTTTGAACTTTTAAAATGTTTTAGACTTGTGTTTAATTAAGTAAATATACTCATATCTACTTAAATCATTCGTGAAGGTTGCAAAATAACGATATCCGCCGTGTGTCAACATACTCATTGGATCGCATGCATCAATATGTATTATTTCCAACAAATCGGTTGCACGCTCCATTGTTCTGGAGAATGGAGTTCTAGGCATCCTGTCCATAAGGCAAGGTTCACATATTTCAAATGATTCATAATCAAGTGATTCTAGTGGTCCATTAGAATAAAGCTTCTTCATGCGTTTAACACCAATATGACCAAAACGGCAATGCCACAAATATGTAGCAATATCATCATTCAACTTGATTCTTTTGGCATTCACATTATAAACATGTGTATTACTAATATCAAGATTCAAAACAATAAGCCATTCAATATAGGTGCATGACCACAAAATATGTTATTCATATAAAAGGAACAACCATTGTTCTCGGATACAAATGAATAACCGTCTTGCATCGAACATGATCCAGACATGATGTTCTCAACGTAGGCACATAATAACAATTATTTAGGTTTATTATCAATCCCGATGGTAGATGAAGTGGAAGCGTCTCGACATCGATCACAATAACCTTCGATCCATTGCCTATGTGCATCGTCACTTCATCCTTCGCTAGTGATTGACTATTCTTTAGTCCCTATTTTGAGTTACATATATTATCAAATACCCAGGTACTACTTCGACTACTAGTAAGGTACACATCAATAACATGTATATATAATAAGTTGTTGAGCTCAAGTTATGGTATCTTGTTTGAATCTTTGTTCTTCCGCTAAAACATATTAAATAAGTTAAGTTTGGTTTATAAGTTTGAACGACTTGTAAGTACCGATCTTTCGGTATTGTAATAATAATGTGTGTATGTTTGTAATTTAGACCCACAATATTTCTGTTGTACCACTTCGAGGGACATGATATTTGTGGAACGTTGTTCCGTAGGTGTTATGTCAACGACTATAACATACTACACATGTAGTGGTATGCTGGGTCACCGCAGTAGTCTAGAGGACACCGTCTTTTTTGTAATGCTTCTTCTAACTAGCAAGAAATATCTCATGGCCTAGACTTGCTAAAAAGGCCTGATTTGGCATGTTGGTAATGGACAAATATTCGTATTTGGAGAGACCATTGGATCCCTAGACCTGTCTCATTTTAGCCAATTTCCCGTAAAGGTAGATGCAGACTTCGGTTGGTAGCTAAGTTAATTAATTGACCAATTTGGTAACTGGAAGATCGAGCTTCTGAGACAATATTTCTTGTCAGCTGATGTAGCGGGGATTCTGAAAATTAAGATGTCACCACGTCAAGGAGCAGATCATATCGCTTGGGCTCCGAAAAAAGAGGATTGTTTACAGTATGTAGTGCGTACTGGTTTGCAATGGATGATGTGTGGTGATTATGTACGGAGTCCTCTAGCTCTGCTTTGGATGGCACTATAAAAGTATGGGACATGGTCTGGAATTCCGATGTGCCCCCCCAAAGTTAAGCACTTTGCTTGCCGTCTTATTGCTGACTCTCTTCCAACATGGTGTAATAAATTTAAAAGAACCTTGCAGCTAATGGATCAGTGTCCTATATGTGGTGCAGCATCAGAAGACAATTTTCACCCATTTATTCAATGCACATTTGCAAAGGAGCTATGGCTCTTTATGGCTGAAACGTGGCAATTGTCTGATCTCAAAACAATTTCTAACACAGGGATAGAGTAGCTTTTAACCTTGCTGCAGATAGTCTCTAGAAGTTGCACTAATATGATCTTAATGACCTTGTGGAGGTCATGGCATGTTAGAAATGATCATGATTCATGATAAACTGCCTCCATCTGCTGAAATATCTATGCAATTTTTGATAAGTTATCTGGAGTACTTAATTATGATTAAGCATCATTCAGGAGCGAATATAGCTAAAGGAAAGTTTATCCTGGACACTGAGGAAGTGAAGATGCATTTGGTTGGTGTGCAATGTGCTAAACACAATCTACCGTGGACTCCACACTCGCCCGCTGGTGCAAGGTAAATACTGCTGGATTCTTTGGATCTAAAGGTGATGCTGGTGCATGAATCGTTGTTCGTGATCACAACGGGAAGATTTTATTGTCATCTTGTTGCCAGATTTTATCTTGCAATGATGTTTTGGATGCAGAGCTAAGTGCAATGTTGGAGGGGCTTTTATTGGCCTTGCATTGGTGCAACAAACCACTGATCGTTGAGGTGGATTGCCTGAAGTTAATTAATATGATAAACAATGTAGAGCTAAACTGATCAGCTTACGTCACGACAGTTGAAGAGATTAAGACTTACTCAAGGTTAGACAAACTTGTATTACTCATGTTAGACGATATCGGAGTATTAGTAGCCATTTCATGGCAAATTATGTTAGATCAAGCAGTCGTACGACAGTATGATTGGGCTCTGGCGGTCTGGCCCCGAGGGTCCAGCTAATACTTGCCAAATACTTTATAATCCCTGATGTTTTTAAGTAATACAAGTGATTCGTAAAAAAAGTCTAGATTCAATAAACCTCCTGACGACTAATTTAGATCTGAAGGAGTAGTACATTGGAAACACAGGGTTGGGATATAGAGAGAAAAATAACTCGGTCGCTCCAACTACATGCCAGGAAGCGACCGAGTTATTTTTCTCTCTATATCCCAACCCTGTGTTTCCAATGTACTACTCCTTCAGATCTAAATTAGACCGCTTGGGCTTGCTCGGCGTTGCCAGGTCTGCATTCTTTTGCATGGCAGTGGGCTGTTCAGTGCTCGGCCGATTAGCTGTGTCAGCTCGTGGGCGTGGACTCGTGGGCTGTGTTAACCCACAAACGAAAAGGAGAGGAATCTCGGCTGCGTGGTTCAAATTAGAAATCTTTTTTTTCGTGCAGAGCTAAAATAGACATATTTTTTGCTGTAGAATTTCTAAATCCCAAAAGGAAGCGGCCTTGGTTGACCGAATGTCTACCTAAGTGTAAAACCCTTTTTGAACAATAAAACCGGAAAAAATACTAAAATAATCTAATAATACAACATAGATCCTGCACATGGAGAATGTATATATGCAGGTATGTGCATACCAAGTTTAAAAACAAATACAAAAGTACGTATTCCTCCTATCTAATTTGACTCACATTTGTCTAGATTCAGAGATATCTAGATATCTTTTAGTGCTAGATACATCCATATCTAAATAAATTTGTGTCAATTAATTTAAATCAAAGAGAGTAACTTATATGGCTGACAGAAATACCCGAGTGACAATATAACTAAGGACTGGATATATACTGTTCAAAGAAACACAAAGCTCCATTTTCTCTTTTTCTGTAGGCCACATACGGTCTTTTTTCTCAAGGGAATATGAATGTGCTTGAATTATTTTTTTCCAAAAAATTGATTTTTTTTTCTATTTTCTAAAGCCTGGGTCCATGGCCACCTTTTTTTTACGGAATGTACACCCGGTTGGGAGTAAGGCTATCTTCAATACTTGTATCCCTTCTATCGTACTTTTTGTTCACACGCTCATTCTCTAGTCAATACAATACACAGGGGTTTCTCAAAAAAAGTATAGTACTTTCTCGGTTTTAAATTAATGGATTTAGATTTATCTAGATTCGATGTACTCCCTCCGTCCACTTTTGTGTCGTGGAACGATCCAACGAACAAAATCCATCACGTACATGAAAATTCCGTTTTTTCCAAAATGCCTTCTGTCATGACAGCCCTTGTTCCTGTCTCCGCAGTACCACACCTCTCTCTCTCCTCTCTCTCCCTTGACCCACATCGAGCTCCGCTCGCATGGCTCCTTACCGCCGGCAGGACTTCCTGCTGCTTCCCTTCAATCCCCGTACCAGAGACTCCCCGGTGCCCCTCCTCCTGGTTACCGGGTGGAGCAGCCCGCGACGAGAGAGGCTCCAGCGACATGGAGGACAAATGTCACATTTTGATGTGTCGGCGCTTGATCTGCATGCGAAGACACCGGACCTGCGTGCTCCGACACTTGATCTGCTCTCCTATGGAGAGAAAATGAAGGAGCCGATCTGTGAGTGGCGCTGGAGCAGCGGAAGTTGCCGATCTGCTCCCTCTCAAGGACGAGCTGGATCTGTTGTGCGCATGATGGTGTTCTGCGTGCGGCCGCGACCAAGGACATCGCCGAGGAGAAGGCCATCGTGCATGTGGCCAACGAATCCAAGGCCATCGTCGTCGTTGCCGAGGTGCTCGCTGCATCGCCGCTGCTGGGGCTGGCGGCCGACGAGCTATCACTATCGGGGTCGGTGACCGGCGAGCTGTTGCTGTTGAGATGGTAGCGAGGATAATCAGTTGGTGAGATCGCTAGGTCCTAGAAGAGGAGGTGTGTTGTTTCAGCCGATGATTTGTGTCCGTTGGGGGAATGTGCATGTGCTGGGCAGGACGCGCGGGAAAGGTGCTGGGCCGAACTGTCGGGCGAGGTGCTGGGGTGCGACGCGCGAACGAAGCGACGAGCTGGGAGATCCGTGATCGCGACGTGACTCAACTTTCAAGTCGATCAGAGGTATGTCAAGCTTCATGCACTAGCCAACGCAACCAAAAGTCCGAACTGATGGAAAGGGCTAGTGCAATCCACTTATACACTTCAACACTCCGTCTCACGTGTGACGGGGAGAAGTCAGCACGTGCAACCGGAAGAGAGCGACGGCGCGCGAAACTCACGTATGACTCAAGAGGCCTATACGTGGACACAGAGAGGTCAACAATAATTTTAGGATAAATTGTGAAAGCCAGGACTCGAACTCGAGACCTTAGGCTCTGATACCATGTCAAGCTTCATGCACTAGCCAACGCAACCAAAAATCCGAACTGATGGAAAGGGCTAGTGCAATGCACTTATACACTTCAACAGTTTTTTACTTAAGCGTCTTTTTTATCGTTGTTGGAAAACTTACATTTGTGGACGGAGAGAGTATTTAATATTAAAATATGACTAGATATATTCGAATCTAGGTCTACTAATTTGAATCGTAGAGAGCATAGAGGGTGGAGCAGTTTTAAGTTTTACTAACTTTCAAGACATTGTAGATGTCCATAAGACGAAATCAAGGGTTAAGTTTCTTGTACCGATATTTGCCTCCCAGAATCCATTTTGATTATACTTCCTCCGTTTAGAAATATAAGACGTTTTGTGAATTGAATGTATCTAGATGTCTTTTAGTATATATATTCGTAGATGTTCGGAGTGAACCTATACACTAAAAAACGTCTAGATACATTTATTTTACAAAGCTAAAATGTGTTGTATTTCTGAACGGAAGAGAGTATACTTTATTTCCTTTTGTCCTAATAAGTGTGAAGTTTGAATAACTTTATGAAACAGGTAATAACATTTACGGAACCAATTTTGTATCACTATATCCGTCTTAAAAATATAGTTTCATATATTATACTTCTATACTAGTACCTACTGGGTGTCATATACTCCCTCAGTTTGAAGCTAAAATATCTTATATTTTAAAATGGAGGAAGTATATTGCTACACTTTTAAATAAAGTTCATCAAATTTATAAAAAGAATGACTTAGAGCAAGGACTAGAAGTACAATTATTTGAGTACGAATATAGTATATTTGGACTATGTCCGGACGTATCGTATTGAACTATATCCAAACATTCACTTCGGGAACGAGAATTTGTCAAGACTCGGGACTGAACTCTTCTATACTGCCAAAAGATATTGATTCCCTCCAAGAGGTATGGATTGGTGTACAGCTGTTTCCCTTATCGTGAATTTGTTTTTAGCATGTCACGGCACAGGTGACGTATACGTGTAGCTAAAAAATTGGAAAATAAGCTCATTCGTCGAGGCACCTTGTTGGAGAACGGAGTATGAAACGATAAGCGTCATAGGTGTGTATCATGGATATGCCACTACTTTACCTCGTATACTTTGTGCTAGAAGGAACGGTACGGTTTGCAGCTCCTCCCTATAGTGTAAGTGATCCATCAGTTTTGTAGCATTTCTTTTTCACCGTTCATCCATGGATGATGCATCATTGAGGATTTTTTTTAGATTTTATGAAACCATAGACGTCTGCATCATTGAGTACTTAATTTGTCTTAGAGGAAAGACGCTCTCTGCTGCGCCTGCCTATAATGTAAGTGATCCATCGGATCCGTAGGTTTGCGTTTTCATCATAGATTCATGGAAGAGGGTTGAGGACAAATTTTAGCAAAGAAAATTCGAGCAGTTGGAAAGGCAAGCTTTTATCTTATATTAGACTTCTTCCAGTAGACATTCTTCTCATGAGTTTACGGATGTTTATGTTTTCCCTCTTCGAAATGTTGAAAGGTGCTCATTAGCGTCGCTGGATTTGGGGATAAGAAAAATATTCTCACAACTGTGGGAACTAGTTCCAAAAGAAAAAGAGTTAATATGGAACCATTTTTGGCACAATGTTGTGGCTGGTAGTACTCCTGGAGTAGGTCGTGGATTTGGTGAACCTAGATGCTTGTGAACCTGTTTTGAACAATAAAATCAGAAAATCAATACTAAAAAGAATGTCAAATGCAACATAAGTTTTGTGTGTTGAGAATGTGCATACCAAGTTTAAAACTAAAATATAAAAATATGTAACTTGTACAGAAATGACAAAATGTCCGTGTAACAATATACGGGCTGAATATGTACTATTTCAAAGAAATACAAAGCTTCATTTTATCTTCTTTTTTTGTGTAGGCCACATACCATCTCAAGGTAATATGTATGTGCGTGAATTATTTTAATTTCACTTAAACTTTGGAATATTTTTCTATTCTCTAACAACAGGACCATGTACAACCAGGTTGCACCGGCTATTTTTGGTTGGGAGTATGGTTATCTTCAATACTTGTATCCCTTCTATTGTGAATAGAGAGGGTGGAAAACAAGGGTTAAGTTTCTTGTACAGATATTTGGCCCCCCAGTAACCCACTTTGATCGTACAATTTATTTGAGGCTTCTACATTTTGTTCTAAGTCAAACATTGTGAAGTTTGAATAAATTCATAGAAAAAATTAATAACATCTATGGCACCAATTTAGTATCACTAGATCTGTCTTAAAATGTATTTTCATATTATACTTATTTGATGTCCTATATACCGCTACACTTTTCAATAAGGTTGATCAAAATTTAAAACCTTTGACTTAGAACCAGGGCTAGAAGTACACTTATTGGAGCACGGATGTAGTATTCGGACTGTGTCCAGACATATTGAATTACATCCAGCCATTGACTTCGGAACTGAGGTTTTTGTTTTATTTCGACAATAACTTCGGAACCGAGAATTTGTCAAGACTCAAGACTGAACTCTTCTATACTGCCAAAAGATATTGAATCCCTCCAAGATGTATGGATTGGTGTACAGCTGTTTCTCTTATCGTATTTGTTTTTAGCATGTCGCAGTACAGGTGATGTATACGTGTACTGATTTTTTTTGGAAATAAGCTCATACGTCGAGGCACCTGGTTGGACAATAGAATTTGAAACGATAAGCGTCTGCATAGGTGTGTATCATGGACATGCCACTACTTTACCTCATATACTTTTTGTGCTAGAAGGAACGGTATGGTTTGCAGCTCCTCCCTATAATAATGTAAGTGATCATCAGTATTATACTTTTGTAGCATTACTTTTTCACCGTAGATTCATGGAAGATGCATGATTTAAGACAACAAATTAGGTTTCATGAAACCATAAAAGTCGGCATGGGTGTATCATGGACTTGCCACCACTTTATCCCATATACTTTGTGTTAGAGGGAAAGACGCCAACTGCTGCGGCTGCCTATAATGTAAGAGCATCTCCAGCAGCAGCGTAAAATAAAGCGCGCGCGTGCGAAAAACCGCTTTTTTAGCGCGGGGGAGCTGCGTTTCGCAATCCAGCAGCGCCAAAATGCCGCGAGCGGGAATTTTTTTACAGCGCGCGTGGGAGCTTTGGCGCGCTCGCAAGCGCGTGCGCTATAAAACGAAGCGTAGCGCTAGCATCCAACCGCCACCGCTTCCGCGCGCGCTGCCGCTGAACAGTTCTCACGCGTCCGTCGCTCCGCCTCCACGCGTCCGTCGCTCCGCCTCCGCCGCGATGCCGCCGTGCAGGAATGCGACGGGGTTCACCGGCGTTCGCCAACGCTCCACAGGCGCGTACTCCGCCGAGCTGCGCGCCGGCGGAGAGCGGTTCAACCTGGGAACCTTCGACACCGCCGACCGGGCGGCGCGCGCCTGGGACGCGGCGGCGTGGCGCGTCGTCCGCCCACGCCGCTCGATGAATTTCCCGGACGTGGAGAGCGTCCAGGAGGCGGAACTGATGGCGCCTACTCCGGCGCTCATCACCAACGAGAACCGCCGCCGTCACCAGCAGCAGCAGCGCCGCCTCGACATCGCCGCCTCCGACGAGCGCGCGATGGCGGAATGGCGGCGTCTCTTCCCGCAAGATGTCCAGGCGGAAGAAGAATTCTACGCCGCGCGCCGGGCACAGCGGGACGAGCAGAAGAAGGCGCGCCGGGCAGCGCGGGCCGAGCATCGTCTGCGCAAGGAGGCGGAGGAGATGGTGGAAGCCGAGATCGACATCGACGAAGAATCGGAGATTTTCGCCGAGCTTTGGGACAAAGTGTCCTTAGACACTACCTCCCTCGACTCGGACTGGGACGATTCCGATGATGAGTAGTTATTTAGGTTGCTTATTTCTATGTTTAATCTTCGTTTAAGTTTGTTTCCGATTTGCGTTGCTCGAGCAATGTTTAATTTCAAGTTTAATCTATCGTTTAAGTTTGTTTCGGTCAAATCTGTGTTTTTGCGCGCTAAATTTACAACGCCTGTCTTTTTTCTTGCGCGCAAAAATTGGCGCGCGCGCAAAATTTACCGCCGCTACTGGAGCGCGGCTCAATTTCGCGCGCTAAAGTCGTTTGCAGCGCGCGCCAAAGGGCTTTTAGCGCATGGCGCTTTTGGGCGACTGCTGGAGATGCTCTAAGTGATCCATTGGATTCGTAGGGTTGCCTTTTCATCATAGATTCATGGAACATGGTTGACAACAAATTTTAGAGAAGAAAATTCGAGTGGATGGAAAAGGCAAGCTTTTATCTTATATTAGACTTCATAAACGTTATTGTCACGAGTGTATGGATGTTTATGTTTCCCCTCTTCGACGTGTTGAAACTTGAAAGGGCATTGGTGGAAAACGGGTCTGTAGTCCCGGGCCGTAATGGGCTCTAGTCCCGGTTTTGAACCCGAGACTGCTAAATCAGGACTAGAGACCCCTATCGCTAGTCCCGATTCGCAATGGCACGGGATTAGAGTACACCACGTGGCAGTTTCCACGAGGCGGGGGCAGAATCCCTCTAGTCCCGGGTCATAACACCACCCGGGACTAAATTGGTTCCTGCCGTGACAGAGATTCGTGTGTTTCTCTCCCGCGGTAGAGATTCTGTGTTTTTATTTTGTTTTTTCCATTTCGTTCCTTTTTCGATTTGTGTTTCACTATAATTTCAAATATGTTTCCGTACAGTTATTCTACGCTACTACATACACAGTACACGTTGATGTATATATATAATTAATATTCGATTCCTTGCAAGCATAAATATATATATATACAATATTCGATCATATCAAAAGAACGAGAATGTTTGAAATGATATATCATATCAATTATATGGAGATCACTAAAGCATATGGAGTTCATCGTCCTCCACATAATATTTTCCCTTTTCATCAATGCCCTCCTTCATTAGAAATCCCGCAAGTTCCTCTTGAATTGCTTGTACGCGCTATTCTGGCTCTAGATTCTCCCGCAAACCGTGAATATAATGTGAATCAACTTTTCGCTCACTGGTCAACTTGCGAATGTACTCGCGGACATAGAATCCACATAAATAAGTCCCCGGTGGCTTCTGCAAGCCCTTCACCGTTTTATAAGTTAGCTCATCTTTGAATAAACCATATATTTTCTGTTTGAACCGTGTCCAACACATGCTCGGCAAAGAAAATGAACAAAGGAGTTATTAGTTACTTCATATCAGAAAATGAATGAAAGAGCTGATATAATGCGATAATGATTAAAATTCCTTATTGAGCATTGCTTTCATATCGCTCCACTTCTCTCTGTACCAACTTAATGAGTCGTGGACTTCAACTAGGGAATTATCAACTTGAATGTTTAGCAAGATCCAGTGGAACCTGCGTACTTTGCATAAGCATACATGCATAACTCATCAATTACACTTAAAAAGGAATGTGTACAAGACATAAACGCTCACTTGAAGTTGTAAGGAAATAGTATTTCCTTGACGTAATTATGCTCGATTAAGAACCTGCACAGGTCTTCCTCCACATCTTTAGGGTGATTGTGTAACATATAGTCATAAACGATATATGGGTCAATAAACTCAACGTCATATCTTCTAGCTCTTTTGCATTCAAGCATCTTTATTCTGCAGAATATAATATCATACAAAAGGATATATATAGTCAGGATAATATATTACATGAAATAAACTAGCTGATCTAGAGACTTAATTACATAAATAAATCACTTATAGATAATAGCAACCGAGGATAGATTTGTCGAGGACGCGCTGATTGTATAACTGAAACAGTTCGGTCATTTGAACCTGTATCGAGTACTGTTTGAAGTGATGCTCCTTCCTAACGCCCATCGAAAACCATTCTTTCTGGTATCTTTTTTTGTTTGCGCAGTGTACCAATCATGCAGATTTCGCATATGTGTTAATAGACATGTGAGCTCCTCATGACTGACTAGAGGCTCCCCTTTGACATACTGCCGTACTATCTGACCCACTGGCGTATTTTCGTATTCTAAAAATTTACCAAGAGACATATATGCATTGGTAGCAAGTTATTTGGCCTTCGCTATAGTGATGCCCATTAGTGCAGCAGCAGCCCTGGCTCTGGGGTCTATTATTTGTATGTACTTATCCATTTTGGCTCTAAAGTCCTTGTAGGTATATGAAAACACTTTGAGTGAGGGGACCGATTGAATATTCTATTGTCCGAGTTGGGCAACTTGTTTCCCGCTTTTTACACTTGTTTTTTTTTCTGCTTTGCTTGCTTAATAATTTCGTGGTCATAGTCTGATTCCAGATTCATCGATATTTTGGATGGTTGCTCAAGAAAGGACTTAACCCACTTTTTGGTATTTTCATCAAATACCGGCTTTGGCTCAGGCTTTCTGGGTGCAAAAAAAGCCTTAACTTGGGCATCCACATCCGCGACATTTTCATCATCAGTATTGTCATAAGGTCTCTTGGGAAGAGCCGGCGGGATGTCGACTATCTTCGCCGTTTTACCTTTCTTTCGAGAGAGGAGCGGGGGTGTGGTGACCTTTATTTTTTCAATGAGGTATTATTGCATAAAGGCGGAGGCGGAGATCGAGTATTGCGCGGAGGCGGAGATCGAGTTGATGTACTCGCAATTCGATGATCGACATCGGGGTGGGGTGGACTTGGAGGTTGACGATCATCGGGCGAGGTGGACTTGGAGGTTGACGATCATCGAGGTGGGGTGGACTTGGATTCCTTAGAGTCGGTGGCCTTGGCGCCGAGCATGAAAACTTGATGTACTTCTTCTTCCATAGAATGATGTTGTGCTTGACATCTCCCAGTTTCCTAAGGCCTTCAGGCGTAGCAATGTCAATCTCTACGTTCACAAAATCCTCCACTAGGTCATCCATCATGACACGAGCATAGCCAGGTGGAATCATAAGTGAATGGTGGAGTGCTCCAGGTAGACAAGGTAAAGCAGTGTCAATCGCCACCTTGAAGGACATGTTGTTCATTGGCTGATGTAGCTCACATTGTGTCATCTCTTTGACATCATCCATGGGGTAGCGAGGATCCGGTGCATCATCCATCAATGCTTGATCATCAACCTGGACCTCCATGGAAGCCACACTGCTTCTATGTTGGCTAAGATCCAATGCAAGATCATTGGCCTACAGCTAAGTTGATGACCTTTGGCTAATTTCTTCCATCAGCTTCTTCATCCCAGCTAGGTCCTCTTCTATCTTGCCGATCCGGTCTGCCTCCCTGTCCTGCTTTCTCTGACGGCTTCTGTAACTGTCATCATACTGGGGAAACCCTTTCTTCCATGTAATACCACCGCCTTTGCCTTGTGTTCATCCAGGTTTTTCAGGATTCCCAAGGGCGTGTGTCAGCTCATCGCTCTCTCTCTCTCTCTCTCTCTCTCTCTCTCTCTCTCTCTCTCTCTCTCACACACACACACACACACCGAAACAATCCCAATTGAGCTTCGTTCATTACTGTAACAAGTGCTTTAGAGGGTATTAGAATTTTTTCTTAAAATAATGTCTTCCCTGTTTCTGGGTCCAATGTTCCCCCGTGCCTGTACCACCAGTGCTTTGACCTCTCGGGCCATCCAGCTGTACTAGGAGTGATACCTCTATCACTCATGTTCTGCTCCATAGTTTCCAACTTAGGTACGACACTCTTGTAGCCACATGTCCCCATTTTATGGTGGTATTTTTCTTTTTGACAACATTTATTGCATTCTTTTCTGACTTTTCCTTGGCTACAGAAGATAGCTTGTACTTTACAAAATTGGGCCATTGTTCTCTCAACTTCTCATTTGCTCCTTTAAAGTCTGGAGTTTTCTTTTTCGCGACAAACTTCGCGTATAAAACTTTCTTGTGGTTCTGAAACAGTTCGTCCATCTTCATTAGAGCCCACTCCTTGACTTTCGCTCTTCTTTCAAGCCCACCCGGCCTTGGGGTAGTACCATCTGCCTCGAATTATTCATACTCTGGAGGTAGTATGAAATGTGCTATGAGCTTCTACCAAAGGTCATCTTTGGCATCATCGGTGACATGACTATTGGATTCTTCACCTAGTTTCTTTGATTTATTCCATTCTTGAATGGTGATCGGGAGGTTGTCCCTAACAATCACCCCACATTGATTTGTAAACATCCTTCGGTGCTTTTCTGGAGCAATCGGTTCTCCATTATTATCTATTTCCTCGATGGTGAACCTTTGATTATCATCCAACTTTCTGTTTGGGCCTCATTTTGTTCTAGCTATCGATTGCTTCAATCCGATGGGCTAAAAGAAGAAGAGAGAGTGATTAATATATATATATATATCCAGATCAATTAATGAATAGAGGTCACACGAGGCTTAATATATATATACCTGATGAGTGCATATTTGCATCATGTTTTATATTATTATTTTGCATTGTAGTGGTTGGATCTTGGTATTTTACTGCGTTCGCGCGCACCTTTTATGTTTATTTTCACCAGGATCAGATCAGATGATGGATACGATGGACACAATTCTTGGACCAGTTATATTGGAGTGAAAATGAGTCAAAAACAACGTAAATTGCTTATTTAGGAAATATTAATAACACTAGAAGAAAACCCAAAGCAGTTGGAAGATATAGTGGGTTTAATGACCAACTATACGGCGGAAATAATTTTTCTGGCCATATAGTTCCCGCCGTATAGTTGGCGCCGACACCGCCTCCTCAAATAGTTTCACCCCGTGCAACTGGATCGGAGAGACGACATACAGAACACCCAGACATCATAGAAACCTCACCCCGAAAGGCATCTAGAGGGGGAACTCATCCACCGGGGATCCATCTTCGCCCTACACAGATCCAGGAGGCTAAGGGATCGATCTTTGATGGCTCAGTTGATGTGGAGCCTGTTGGGAACCCCAAAAGCAAGGTGTGAAGCAACACAACAACAAGTCTTCCCTTAGTAAGAAACCGAGATAATCGAACCAGTAGGATGAAGGAAACGTCACACAGGTGTTGCAAGCAACGTGGAGACCTGCACAACACAAACTCAAGACTTTGCCCCAACTAACAATGAGGTTGTCAATCTCACCGGTTGTTGTAACAAAGGATTAAACGTATGGTGTGGAAGGAAATGGTGGTTTGCAGCAAGTAAACAACTAACAGTGGAAGATGTATCAATGGTAAAGATTGGACCGGGTCCATAGTTCACTAGAGGTGCTCTCCTTAGATAAACAACATGGCATGAAGGGTAAACAAATTACAGCAGGGCAATTGACAGGAACTGAGAAAGGCATAACAATGCAATTACTAGACATAACGATCCTATGAGATTCGATTGGGCAATACAACAAGATACATAGACCGCCATCCAACTGCATATATGACTAGAAGTTCACCTTCAGGTTATCATCCGAACCCCCTCCAGTATTAAGTTGCAAGCAACAGACAACTGCTTTAAGCAAAGTGTGTAAGGTAAACAGTCCACATGTTCCATGAACAAGAGTTCGTTGTTTTCTCCCTAGTATCAATAGCACATCTACAACCGAAGAGATTATTGTCACTTCCCTTGGAAACTAGAGACATGAACCCACTATCGAGCATAAATACCCCCTCTTGGAGTCACTAGCAACTACTTGGCCAAGATAGCTACTAACAACGGAGAGCATGCAAGATCACAAACAACGCAGACATGATAGAATCATAAAGACAAAACCATTAATCAAACCAACATAATAATCTAAATATCCATCGGATCCCTGCAAACAAAACATGAATGATTACAAATAGATTAGATGTTGATCATGAACGGATCTCACAAGATCTATACATGAAAGCACAAGGAGTAGATACAACCATCTAGCTACTACATGGACCCATAGTCCAAGGTGGAACTACTCATGCATCATACCGGAGAGAAGGCCTCCGGGATGATCTCCTTTTCTGGCAGGGTGCCGGGAAGAACTTCAAATCCCCTCCGATCTAGGGACGACGGTGGCGGCGGCTACAGAAGGTTTCGTGGAATATTGATCGGGTGCTTAGGGTTTCTGCATCGAGGGATTCTTATAGGCGAAGGGGGAGGCCGAGGCGGTGGCTAGGGGTCCCACACCCTGCCTAGGCGCGGGGCAGGGCCCACCCGCGCCTAGGGGTATCTGGGAGCCCTGGCATGCCTCTCTGGCTCCCCTCTGGTCTTCTTGTTCCCCACAGAAAGTTATTGACTTTGACGTTTGTACCGTCCAATTCCGAGAATATTTTCTTACTAGCTTTTCTGGAACCAAAAACAGCAAGAAACAGGCAACTGGCACTGTGGCAACTTGTTAATAGGTTAGTACCAGAAAACATGTAAAAAGCACCTCAAAGTGTAGACAAAGAAAAGCAAAGTAGATACTAAACAAGCATAGAGCATCAAAAATTATAGATACGTTTCCGATGTATCAAGCATCCCCAAGCTTAACTCCTGCTCGTCCTCAAGTAGGTAAGTGATAAAAAGAATAATTTTTGAGGTGACATGCACCCTCACAATAAAGATCTAACCATTTGCAAGCATTGAAAGCTGGGATCAAAGAACTCTAAACATGTGCATGAAAGATGGAGTTCTAACAATAGGACATAGTAACTATGCATGCAACATGAAAAGCTACAAACAAAGATCATGAATAACATGCATTGAAAAACATTTGTTTGTTTCACATACAGAAAACATGGCATAGTGGCATTCAGCTTGTCCCTCGTAGAGTAGCAAATAGATGCATAGGACACCTTCAAAGTTCACAAGGGTGACTAGAAACAAATAGCACAAGAACAAGTAATATCACAATATGCATCAATCAATAAGCTTTGGGACACTGCACACAGAATGACAACTATGCTCTCTTAATGGTGCCGAAAGGTAGAAGGTGGAGACTCAAAAGTGGTGGAAGAAAGGCCTTTTATAAAGGAAGCAAGGATTTCAAGTTTCAAAAATAGCTTCCAAAAATTATGGTACTTGTTAGCTTTCATCCCTCATTGCCCCTATTATAAGCATCTTGAAATGATTAAGGTTAAAGTGAACAAAGATGGAGTATATGCTTAACGAAGTATAAGATGGCAATCTCAAGTCCCTTGAATACGAGGGCCACACCTCATGCTACTCAACTTTAGTCACCTGTAAGTTCTTGTCATTGTAAATATTTGCATATCATAGAGAACCGCCAACGGGGTACCCCTTGCACATAGTACAGGAGCTTTCCCGTAGCCAAAATGACAAGGCAAGCAGACAATGAGCATCTCAGCAATCTTTTTATTTACCATATGCATAGCTTTTTATTGAGGATGCTTAATAAATAGCTCACTATGGTGATGCTACAAGTTTCCACCATGATTAGGCATGGCTTAGGCTAGCGGCCCAGGCGTTTCTCTAACACAGGATACAAACTCCTTGGACTTACAAGTTCCCTCTTTATTTCATATCGATGACATCCATAGACAAAAGAGCATGATATCAAGTGAGTACAAAGTACATGTGCAATGTTGAAAACGTTTCTCGTGGCAGCACGTTTCTGCTAATTCCAACGTATAAGTGCAAGCATATACAACATATATGACACAATGGTTCAAGTTTATTAAGGGCAAAGAATATAAAGTGTGCCATCAAGTTTGTGAGGGCTTTAATCACTAAGTTTTCACATAACAAAATAGTTTTTAATTGGAAGATGGCTGAAAACAAGAATATACTTGGAATGGTGTAACACACCATGCATAGGAGTTTATAGTGGACACTTTGGAATAACTTGGTTTCTTGGGAGTTGGAAGCATGAGTAGAGCTTACTCACACAAGTGGAGGCTAGCAAAGGACTGGGAGCAACCAAATAAGAGAGCAATAATGGCCATAATCATGCAGAGCAACAAAGCATTACTAATCAAAGCATATAATGGTACTACAAGTCAAGGACTAAATGATCATAGAGGCTAATGGTGACTTGTCATAGTCATAACATGGTGTAAGCATGTGCCAAGTTAACCCGATCAAAGCATCAAAGGAGAATACCATAATACTATGTTTTTGCATGCTAAAACAACGCATAATTTCTTCAAGGCACACTAATCAATCCCAATTGTTTGGAACAAGACATGCTACAGAAATAATCACTAAGCATAAGGTCAAAACAACACCTAGCATGTCAATGCAAGCTCCTCTTGCACTTTCAAGCAAGAACTTACTACTCCTTTCCAACACCAAGCAACTTATTTGCAAAATAACACAGCGAGAACGGGGGTCCAAACTACTCAAGCAAACTAAACAAACTAAGCAAATCAAACTAAAACTAAGATGCTCCAAGAACAACACAACTTGGTATGAAACAATAAAAACGAAGTGTCTAGACAGAACTGAGCTTTTTATTGATGAAGAAGGGGATGCCTTGGGCATCCCCAAGCTTTGACGCTTGTACCTCTTGGATATTTCTTGGGGTGAAACCATGGTGTCATCCCCAAGCTTGATCTTTTGTCCATTCTTCATCTCATTACATCATTCTCTCTCTACACCTGAAATTTTTTCTTCATACAAAACTTCACACAAACTTCATTAGCAAAATTAGTTTATTTAAAAGATATTAGACCTCTGGCAAAGATTTGGAACAGCAAGGCTTTTCACTAAAAACACAAGCTACTATAGTAACTCCTTAAAAAAGCTCAATTCACCTAAAGAGAACTCAAAAAGGAATCAATAAGAAGCAAATGCAAATAATGGCAGAAATCTGTCAAAACAGACTAGCAGGTAGAAACCTATTTTTTCGAACATCTTATGTTGCTCAAATCAAAAATTATTGAACTAACGAAAGTTATCTTACATACTGGGGGATTTATTAGTAAACTTTCAGCTCAATCCGAGTTACAGAGACTCCTCACGAATTTTTATGGTGGAGGACAGAAATCTGTTTCGGGACAGCAACTCCCCAAATCTTACTTCCCTCTTATTAGAGGTCATTCTTGGCACAAAAAGCAAAACAAAAAGGATAAGGAGAGGTCATTACTGAAGTAATAACTTCCAAGACTCGAGGAAACTCTTGGGTTATCTCCCAACAAGTACTTTTCTTTAACGCCTTTAAGTTAGGCACAAGAAGCAAGAGAATCAAGTATCTTCAAATGAAGCATTACCCCTCTTATTCTTGCCTTTCTTACCTTTCTTCTTTTCTTTAGGGAAGATATGATTGCTTACTGGAGGATAAAAATGTATAATTCCTTTTCCCACATCTATCATCGCTCCAAGGTGTTTCAGTAGGGATCTTCCAAGTGTGATCTGTTCTTTGCCTACACATTCAATAACAAGATAATCAGTAGACACCATTTTCCCTGAGATTTTTATAAACACACCTTCAGTTATTCCAATGGGCAATAAGGTGGCATTATTAGTAAGAGAGATTTCCTCTCCTCCTTCAGAAATCCCCCAAAGACTCAAAAAATCATAAATATCTTTAGGCATGAGACACAATTCGGACATGATATCACAGCGAGCATCAAAAAGTGTAGTATTTATAGAGACTTTGATTGTGGGAAACCACTTTGAAGGCTCAGAATTTATGGGAACATAATCATGGTAAGCCCTAAGCGTGTGATAGCAACTATTCATAGCAGCAATACTGGTCTCAAGAGTGTTCAACCTATCAAAAATATTTGTGAAGGAGGAATCAGACTTGCCAGGTGTCCCATAGATTATAATCAATTTTTTATGGCATCAAAAGCTTCATCCTCAGTGCATAGCAAAATATCTTTCTCAGCCACAGCATCCAAAGCATATCTATAATGAAGAGCAATACCACTATAGAAACTATCAATAACCAAGCCAAGACTCATCTTAGGCTCGGTTTCCCTTTGTAAAGCGGAGATTCTAGACCAAGCTTCTTTGAAACTCTCTTCACTTTTTTGCTTAAAAGTGGAGATCTCTTCCATAGGTGAAACAAAGATTGGTCCAAAACCAGATATGGTGGCAACTAGAGTAGGAACTAATTTTTTTGTGTTTTTGAATAAAGAAATCCAACCAAACTAAACTAATTTTTTTGCGTTTTTTGAAAAGAGGCAAATAAAACCAAGCAAAAGAAACAAAGCAAACTAAAAACAAAGTAAAGAGAAAGGAAGTGGAGGAATCCCCTAGTGAAGACGTCCTTAGCCTCCCGGGAAACAGCGCCAGAAAACTTGTTGATGGCTCAGTTGATGTGGAGCCTGTTGCGAACCCCAAGAGCAAGGTGTGAAGCATCACAACAGCAAGTCTTCCCTCAGTAAGAAACCGAGGTTATCGAACCAGTAGGAGGAAGGAAACATCACACAGGTGTTACAAGCACCATGGAGACCTGCACAACACAAACTCAAGACTTTGCCCCAACTAACAGTGAGGTTGTGAATCTCACCGGTTGCTGTAACAAAGGATTAAACGTATGGTGTAGAAGGTAATAGTGGTTTGCAGCAAGTAAACAAGTAACAGTGGAAGATGTATCAATGGTACAGATTGGACCGGGGTCCATAGTTCACTAGAGGTGCTCTCCTTAGATAAACAACATGGCATGAAGGGTCAACAAATTACAGCAGGGCAATTGACAGGAACTGAGCAAGGCATAACAATGCAATTACTAGTCAGAAAGATCCTATGAGATTCTATTGGGCAGTACAACAAGATACATAGACCGCCATCCAACTACATCTATGACTAGAACTCCACCTTTAGGTTATCATCTGAACCCCCTCCAGTATTAAGTTGCAAGCAACAGACAACTGCTTTAAGCAAAGTGTGTAAGGTAAATAGTCCACATATTCCATGAACAAGAGACCGTTGTTTTCTCCCTAGTAGCAACATCACATCTACAACCGAAGAGATTGACTAGGAGGGTCTGGGCGCCCTGACACGCCTCTCTGGCTCCCCTCTGGACTTCTTGTTCCCCACGGAAAGTTATTGACTTTGATGTTTGTCCCGTCCAATTCCGAGAATATTTCCTTACTAGCTTTTCTGGAACAAAAACAGCAGAAAATAGGCAACTGACACTGTGGAAACTTGTTAGGTTAGTACCAGAAAACATGTAAATAGCACCTCAAAGTGTAGAAAAAGCAAAGCAAAGTAGATTCTAAACAAGCATGGAGCATCAAAAATTATAGATACGTTTCCGACGTATCAATCTTCATCATCAAACGCTGCATCACCCCCATCTCCATCCATATTCATCATCAACTGTTGCATCACCACCATCTCCATCCATCTTCTTCATCGGGGATCCATCTTTTCCCTAGGCAGATCCAGGAGGCTAAGGCATCGATCTTCATCATCAACCGCTGTATCACCACCATCTCCATCCATCCCACCTACATCTTGTCTAGATCTTGTTGTAATTTCTGTACTCGTTGTGGATTTATACAAGTACTATTCATCTATGATAGATTCCATTGTCTTTGCGATGATGTTGATTGCCTCCATGTCTGAGTAGATCATTAGTTCTTGGGGAGATGGAGAAATCCTAGCATGAGATTGAAATAAGTTAAAGTTTATTATGATATTCATCACTATGACCATGTGTTAGATTGTCTTCATCTTGATGTTGGGAGAAGTCGAACTCTCAATATTTGCCTCTTATGGGCACTTAATGGAGGGAACTAATTGTTGGTAGATGGAGGCGTGTTAGCATTTACAGTAACTATAAAGCTGCTGTCAGTCCTTATGTATCAACTTGGGAATCGAGGAAACTCACAAAACACTATCCATGCCATGGGATACGTCCTAAGGGATCAAGTCCCTTAATAGCGCAGTAATTCAATTGATTTTGATTGCTGTCTGCTGTAGTTATGAGGATGATGTGAGTAGTGGTTGCTGCCTATTTGTCCAAATACGGAGTTCCTCCCACACATACATAGTTGAGAATGTTCATGATAATAAACTTTAACTTAGCCTTTTATAAATGTTACAGGTGTATCCGCTACTCCCCGAGAATATTTTTTGCACTGAAGTTTCAAATCTTTTTTACATACATGATACTTACTTTCTGTATTCAGTTTTCTTTACTTTACTCATTGTTCTCTTATACCAAAAACCCCAAAACACCTTTTTACACAACACTCGCATTTTATCTTGTTACTTAGAACTTTATTTAGCATTTCTATTTTAGTATTCATTTCAAGAGTTATTAGACTTCAGACTCCTGATCCCTGTGGGATCGATATCTTTATTTCGAAACTAGCTACAAATGATATGTGCACTTGCAGTCATCAAGCTATTTTTGGGTGCCGTTGCCGGGGAGATAAGCGTTGTAGGTCTTTTAGTTCTTGCTTATTTACTTTAGTTTTGTTAACTTTTGTTTTGAGTTACAGGTTTCCACCAACATGATGGAGTTTGAGCATATGATTAGTGCTAACCCACTCAGCCACTTTGGGAAGCCCTATGACATTAATAAAAGATACAACTCCAACGAGAAGATAAGGGGGTTTGAAATAAATCCTCTACTACTTGGTATTCTACACAAGAAGCAATTTACTGGAGATGAAGAAAATCCTGATCCATATGACCATATTGAATGCTTCAAAGATATATGTGTCACTTTCCAATTACCGGGGTATACTGCTAATAAGGTAAGGCTGAAATTTTTTAGTCAAACTTTTACATGTACAGCTCTCTCATGGTATAGATCTTTACCCTCAGAAGACACTACTACCTGGGATAATTTAGCTTGTGAATTTCGATCCAAATATTATACATTATCAAAATCTTTTGGAATTAGGCGTCTTATAATGACTTGGAGGAACCGTCCTAATGAAGGGCTAGTAAGAGCTTATATAGGATTTAAAGATTTACTTAATTAATGTCCTGATCATGATTTGCCTAAATGGTATTTATTGCATATATTTTATGGCGATTTAATTGAACCTAATAAAATTGAACTAGACTCTTGTGCAAGAGGAGCTTTTATGGATTTACCCATAACTAAAGCTTGGGCTTTACTTAATAGAATTCACGATCATAGAGTTTCATGGAATTTTGTTCTAGGAAGTGAAGGAGGCACAGAAATAGATTATAATTGTATTCATGACTATAATAAGAAGGGCCATGTTAATGAATTATCTAAAGAACTTTATTTAGATTCAGATCTTGTGCTGCAAGTTGTTAAAGCTTTTACAGAACACATCAAAGCTCCAAAAGAGGGTTCGGCCAAGTATGATCCACCACCCGAACCTGAGAGTAAAAGAGAAGTTAAAGCAACATTGGCCTCCCTAGAACCAATGTATGAGATACCTTTCCCTAACACTGCACATAAGCATATTTTGCAATATGAACAGGTTAAAGCAGTATAGGAGAAGAAAGAAGAGGAAAATGTGCCAAAAGTTGAAGAACATCTGGATGAAACCAAAGATGAAGAGGTAACCAAGGAAGAAATTATGGCTATATATGCACATTTTAACATAGTTGAACTTGATGAATATACTTCCATATTGGTTGAAGGTAAAACTAAGGTAAAAGATATAGGTAAGCCTATTCTTCCCTGCATATTTAAAGAAACCTCGCATTATGGTCTATGTGATCTTGGCACCATAGTTAATGTTATATCTTATGGTTTTTATTTAGAAATAAAAGAAGAGATAGCACCAGCTACAATAGAAAATATTGATATGACAATCATGTTAGCCAATAAAAATCTTAGAATTCCAATGGGAGTAGTTGAAGATGCAACTATCACAATTGACAATAAAAAAATTCCTATCAATTTTGTAGTTGTTGATATGCCAGCTGACACTCTTTGCCCAATTATATTTGGAAGAAACTTTTGGGCGATGTAGGTGCCACAGTCGACTTCAAAAAGGAGATTGTATCTCTTAAGTTTGGGAAAGCAGAAAAAGAATTCCACTTTTCCAAATTTAAAGACAAACCTCTACTTATACAAGTAGAAGAGAAAGAGAAAACTATTGAGGAGATGGCGGCTCTCTTCTTTAGTAATCAAGAAGAAGAAGCAAATGAAGACTCAAATTGTGAAGAAATAATTATGGAAGACAAGTCTCTAGAAGAATTAGAAAGTGAATTCGATTCACTTCCCATCTTGGTACCTCCAACTGGTGAGGCTTTTGAAGATCCAGAAAAGAGAGGGGATGAAGAATTACCACCCCCAGAATAAAAAAAACCATATAATCTTAAATATAGATTTTTTGGACAATACTAATAGATTCCCTATATTGTTAGTGCTAAAATTTCAGGGGATGAAGAAGAAGAACTCATGAAGGTACTAAAGGAGCATCGCAAGGCCTTTGGGGTACTCAATGGACGATTTGAAGGGCATTAGTCCCATGATAACCGTCCATCGAATATTCATGGAGGAAGGTGCTAAACCAGTTGTAGAATTTAATAGAAGGATAAAGCCTGAAATGAAGGAAATGGTAAGAAAAGAAATAGTACGCCTACTGGATGCTGGTATAATTTATCCTGTAAAAGAAAGTGAATGGGTGAGTCCGGTTCATTGTGTTCCTAAGAAGGGCAGTTTTACTATTGTTCCTAATGAAAACAATGAATTGATACCTACTAGAACTATTGTTGGATATAGAATGTGCATAGATTTTAGAAAATTGAATAAAGAGACTAGGAAAGATCAATTTCCTTTACCGTTCATAGATCAAACTTTAGAGAGGTTATCAAACCACACTCATTTTTGCTACTTAGACGGATACTCTGGTTTTTCCCAAATAGTTGTTCATCCCGATGACCAACTTAAAACAACTTTCATTAGTCCTTATGCTTTACATGCTTACCGACGCATGCCTTTTGGTTTATGTAATGATCAAGCTACTTTTCAAAGATGCATGAATGCTATTTTCGTAGATTTTATAGAACCAATAATGGAAGTATTTATGGATGACTTTTTTGTCTATGGAACTTCGTTTACTAGTTGCTTGGATAATCTCAAAAGAATTTTGCAGCATTGCAAAAAAACAATCTTGTTCTAAAATGGGAGAAGTGCCATTTTATGGTCAAAGAAGGAATAGTCCTTGGACATAAGGTATCAAGTAAGGGTATTGAAGTAGATAGGGCTAAATTTGAAGCACTAGAGAGAATGCCACAACCAAGGGACATAAAAGGTATAAGAAGTTTTCTTGGTCATGTGGGTTCTTATAGAAGGTTCATTAGGAATTTCTCTCGAATTTCCAAACCTTTAACTAATTTGTTGCAAAAAGGAGTAAGATTTAATTTTGATGATAAATGCCTTATTGCCTTTGATAAACTTAAATATGCTTTATCTCATGCCTCTTTCATTAAACCACCTATTTGGGATATGACTTTTGATTTAATATGTGAATCTAGTGATGATGTTGTAGGAGTAACTCAAGGACAACACATAGGTCGCAGATTTAATATTATACATCATGCTAGTATAACTCTCAATAGTGCTCAAAAGAATTATCCTAAGGAAGAAAGAGAACTATTTGCTATATTTTTCCCCTATGATAAATTTTTTTCTTATATAGTTGATACAGAAGTAAGAGTTTATATGGATCATGATGGTTTAAAAGAACTCCTCGAGAGGAAGATTCATAAGACAAGACTCGTTGGATCCTTTTACTTCAAGAATTTGAGTTGTAGATTATGCAGAGACAAGAAGCAAAGATAGTGGATGCAGCATCTATATTTTCCCAGAAATACACCAATCTTATTGAGAGGAGCTTTAGTCTTGGTGATTTTAGTTTTCGAGAATTATTATATGAATTAAGGTCAATTCCTCCCAAAAAGAAGAAGTCCTTGTTGTTGGAGGAGCTTGTCACTTCCGACTAAATAAACGGTAAGCGAAAGGTAAGTTCTCTTCCTCTAATAAGTGCTTTGTCTTCATAGTTTTTGACATGGATATACCCTATGGGTGCCTCACATTGGTATACCCGGTCTAGGCCAGGGAAGTCCCACATGAATACTTGCTGCCCAAGAATACTCCGGGTGGCCCAAGCCCAGTATAAGTTCGAATCCTTGGAGAACACGACCAAGCTATAGATAGAATATTCAAGGATGAAACCCTAACTTGTAACCGACTCGACCTACCCCCGGGACCTGGCCTATCTATATAAAGACCAGGAGGGCACGACGAGGAAGACCTAGACAACCCATACACACACCTCATGCCAGATCGCATTTGTATACCCTTTGTAACCTTCGGTTCCACCGTAATCAAGAACAGACAAGTAGGAGTAGGGTTTTCCCTCCGGGAGCCTGAACCTGGGTAAACCTCGTGTCACCTTGCTATGTGTATGTTAACCGTCTCGCGATCTCTAGCATACCCATCTTCTCCAAAACCCAAGGTCATAACAATGGGCATTGACGAGTCAAACCCTCGTCAGTTTTACTTTAAAACTTTTTTGCCTTTGAATTCCTCTTGTTTTTCTAAAGTTTTTGAGGGGTTTTTGTAACTATATGGGCGCAACTATACGGCCAGAGAAATATCTCCCATCGTATAGTTGGTCGTTAAAGGTATTGTACCCCCTTGCAAAATATTAGCCCGGGGTACAAAGAGTACGTCGATCCAAGCTTCTATAAAAGTGATCCTGATGAAGGCTGGAGCGACTTTTACATCAGCCATGACGTCTATGATCCCCTAGAGATCGAATGGGCGGCAAAGAAAAGAACTCAAGAAGATAGAGAAGGCCACAATCCGCATGGAAAAGGGCGTGTGGAGATGGTCAAGTTCATCACCACAGACCCTAGGTCGCACAAGCGTAAGGAAATGCCTAACATTGGTGCAGGCTCTAGCAAAGAATTGTCGTTGCCCCGCTCGAGGCCTATCACTGGCGCTCGTATGATGGTGAATCCTCAAGAAGAGTGGAGGAATAGTTTCTACTACCTCACTAACTCATTCGGTCGAACCGAATAATTTTACATCATGTTGAGAGTAATCTTTTGTGAACTGTTAATTGCTAAGGTGTGGAAGCCTGCTAAAATTATTCGGATGGTTCGAGTAAGGTACTATTCATGAACTTATTTCTATGTATCCTATATGATAAACAGATGTTGCAACTGCCTCATTTATTTTATCAACTCAGCTTTATGAATATGAGGATCACATCCATTAAGCTAAACTGCTCGGGACGAGCAAGAGTCTAAGATTGGGGAAGTTGATGAGTGTATATTTGCATCATGTTTTATATTATTATTTTGCATTGTAGTGGTAGGATCTTGGTATTTTATGGCATTCGCACACACCTTTTATGTTTATTTTCACCAGGATCGGATCAGATGATGGATACGATGGATACAATTCTTGGACCAGTTATATTGGAGTGAAAAGGAGCCAAAAACAACATAAATTGCTTATTTGGGACATATTAATAACACCAGAAGAAAAACCAAAGCAGTTGGAGGATACAGTGGGTTTAACGACCAACTATACGTCGGGAATAAATTTTCTGGTCGTATAGTTCCTGCCATATAGTTGGGGCTGACACCGCCTCCTCAAATAGTTTCACCCCGTGCAACTGGATCAGAAAGATGACATACAGAACACCCAGAAATCACCGAAACCTCACCTCCGAAAGGCATCTGGAGGGGGAACTCATTCACCGGAGATCCATCTCCGCCCTACGTAGATCCAGGAGGCTAAGGCATCGATCTTCATTATCAACCGCTGCATCACCACCATCTCTATCCATCCCATCTACATCTTGTCTAGATCTTGTTGTAATTTCCGTACTCATTGTGGATTTATACAAGTACTATTCATCTATGATAGATTCCATTGTCTTTGCCATGATGTTGATTGCCTCCATGTCTGAGTAGATCATTAGTTGTTGGAGAGATGGAGAAATCCTAGCATGAGATTGAAATAGGATAAAGTTTATTATGATATTCATCGTTGTGACCATGTGTTAGATTGTCTTCATCTTGATGTTGGGAGAAGTCGACCTCTTAATATTTACCTCTTGTGGGCACTTAATGGAGGGAACTACTTTTTGGTAGACGGAGGCATGTTAGCACTTACCGTAACTACAAAGCTGTTGGCAGTCCTTACGTATCAACATGGGAATCGAGGAAACTCACAAAACACTATCCATGCCATGGAATACGTCCTACGGGATCAAGTCCCTTAATAGCGCGATAATTCAATTGATGTTGATTGTTGTCTATTGTGGTTATGTGGATGATATGAGTAGTGGTTGCTGTCTATTTTTCCAAATACGGAGTTTCTCTCACACATACATAGTTGAGAATGTTCATGATAATATCTTTAACTTAGCCTTTTATAAATGCTAGAGGTGTATCCGCTACTCCGTGAGAACGCTTTTCCCCACTGAAGTTTCAAATCTCTTTTACATACGCGATACTTACTTTCTGTATTCAGTTTTGTTTACTTTACTCATTGTTCTCTTATACCAAAAACCCAAAAACACCTTTTTACACAACACTCGCATTTTATCTTGTTACTTAGAACTTTATTTAGCATTTCTATTTTAGTATCATTTCAAGAGTTATTAGACTTCAGACTCCTTCTCCCTGTGGGATCGATATCTTTATTTCGAAACTAGCTATAAACGATATGTGCACCTGCAGTCATCAATACCTCGCAGAATGCTGATGAGGGGCCATCATTGTTATTGTTTGTTTGCCCTTCGTCCATCAGATCTTTCCCTTTGTACATCATGTTTTGCTCTATTCCATCACCGGATGGATTCATATATGAGGACATCTCTTCATCGAGCTCGATATCTTCACCGGTAGTAATAAGAGGAATTTCACCTTTTATCATGCCCTGAAGAAGATCTTCACCACTGCGATCATCCATGACTTAACTATTCCAGAAAGAAAGGTAAAGCAAGTTATAAAAAATCCATGACTTAACATTTATAGAAAAATACTAATAATATACTACTAACATTTCCTAATACTAATATAAAAATTAATATACTAATTATAATAATACTATATTTATAGCATTTATATACTAGTATACTAAATTTGTAGCATTTATAAAAATTAATATACTAATTATAATAATACTAATAATATACTACTAACATTTCCTAATAATATACTAAATATACTACTAATAATATACTATAATAATACTTAACATTACTACAAACATTAATACTAAACCCCAAACATTAATACTAAAGAAATATCAATACAAAACATTACTACAAAATATTAATACTAAACAAATATTATTACAAAACAAATATTAATACTAAATATTAATACTAAACATTAATACTAAACCCTAAACATTACTACAACCATTAATACTAAACAAATATTAATATTAAATATTAATACTAAATATTAATATTAAATCCTAAACATTACTACAAACATTAATACTAAACAAATATTAATAATAAACATTAATACTAAGAAATATTAATACTAAATATTAATACTAAACCCTAAACATTACTACAAACATTAATATTAATAACAAATATTCATATTAATAACAAATTAACCTCCGGCGAGGTGGGCGGCTAGAGGAGGCGAGGTGGGCAGCGAGCGCGCGTGGCAAGGTCGGCGACGGTGCGACATGGCGAGGCGGCGCTGTGGAATGGCAACACGGTCGGAGACGATGGTGGCGGTGCGGGAATCAGGCAGCACCTCCCTGTTCTCTGTGTTGTTCGGCCTTCGTCTTCCTCGAGGATCGATTCGCCAAGTGTTGCGGTGGGTGTGGTGGGGTCGAGCGCGCGCTTATATAGTCCTCCCTCTAGTCCCGGGTTAAGACACATCCCGGGACTAGAGACCCTTTAGTCCCGGGCCGTCGCTTAACCCGGGACTAAAGAACCCCCCCTCTAGTCCCGGGTCCAGCCCCCGCCCAGGACTAGAGGTTATTTTCGGTCGCTTCGTTTTCGCGCGCGGAGCCACCCTCTAGCCCCGGGTCCATCCCCCACCCGGGACTAGAGGTTTTTCTTGTAAATTTTCTTATTTTAATTCATATCAATTAATATCTCCTATTGTATAAATCCAAATAATACAAATAATATGTTTATTATTATCAGAAAATAATAAGGAATCTGAATATAACATCCATACATCTGTTTGTATCATGTATCAGTTATGACATTTTCAAATCAAAATGCAATCACTATTTTTTTCATATTTTTGAATTTGACAAAACTTTCAACATGAAAATTGTTTGAATTTGAATAACTAATCCAAAAATATATTCTATTTTCTAAAATAGAGGGTTTTTTGTAATTTACTTATTTTTTAGTTTATATAACTCAAATCAATTAGAAAACCTTGGAAATTCATAGCTCCTACTATATAAATCCAAATAATACAAATAACATGTCTATTATTATCAGAAAATAACGAGCATGAGAATATATCATCTATACATATGTTTGCATCATGTATCCATATTTTCTGTTTGAATAAATATTTCGGGGGCCTTTAGTCCTGGTTGGAGGCAATAACCGGGACTAAAGATATTTCCCGCCATTCTTAGAGCCGTCAAGTCACACGCCTTGCTTTCCCGCCATTTCTCTTTGCTTCCCGTCATGTTTTCCCGCCCTTTCCCTCTATATCTAGGCCGTCCGCCATGGACGTCGACACACATCCACACCTTCCCCTCTCATAACAATGGATACCATATACTGGGCAATTTTGACCCTCGAAGAGGCACTGTGCGCCTCCAGCTACCATTCAGGACTAAATATGCTCGCGTCCTCCCTGCTCTCGCACACCATCTTGCAGTTTATAACTTCTCTAACTAGATTAATATGCCTAGGAGCTAACTAATTTCACATATTAGGAAGTGCCTCTATGGCCAGCTTAAGGGAGATGCCGAAGGACTAGGCTCCGTCGGCATCTCACTCAAGTTGGCCATAGTGTTGGCCCTGCTCTCGCACACCATCTTGTTTGTTGTTGATAACTTCACAAGGATGCCTATTTATAGATTAAGAAGCACGAGATAGTGTCGACACTCATGACATAATGTCGACACTCACCCCTATCATTAGTGTTGCCACCCACCGAAATAGTGTCGCCACTCACTGGCATAGTGTCGCCACTCACCGAAATAGTGTCTCCACCCACCAGCATAGTGTTGCCACTCACCGAAATAGTGTCGCCACTCACTAGCATAGTGTCGCCACTCATGTTTTTTATCGGTTGGTGTCTCCAACCAGGACTAACTCATCTTTAGTCCCAATTGGAGACACCATCCGGGGCTAAATATGCTCGCGCCAGCCCTAGCCTGCAGCAACCCCTTAAGTCTCGGTTGGTTTCTCCAACCAGGACTAAAGATGGACCTTTCCATCTGTTTCCCGCCATGTTTTTCTTTAAGTCCGGGACGAAAGATATTTCCCGCCATTTCCCTCTGCTCCCTGCCATGTTTTCCTGCCCTTTCCCTCTATTTATAGGCCGACCGTCATGGCTCATCCCCTATCTCCATGCCCACCGTTTTAACCATAGTTTGGAACGTGATGTTAACACCCGTATTTTTAATCCCAGATGCCTATTATGTCGTACATAGCAATCCCAGGATTACCATTTTTGCGAGACATAACATATTGGTATCATAGTTCATCATCCATTACAAACCATAATAGTCTTACAAATAGTTGTTCTCTTGATCAAGTCTGGTTACAATCAAAGAAGTGGAATAATAATAGTAGTATCATGGTCGAGACTCCATCTTCTGGGTCACAGGCAATGCTGACGATGGGATATGATCCTAGTTATTGTAAGCATCCTGTTGTCCATCCTCCTCGTAGTCTCCTTCATAGTCTGGCCATGGGAATAGCCAGGGACAAAGCCATGAGTACTTTGACATACTCGCAAACTATCACTAAATAAGTAAGGCCATTCTAATAGGAATCTTAAGCTCTAGGTTTGTTTGCCACAAGCCAATTTTATTTCAGCCAGTATCTAGTAATAAAATCCTAACTTTAGTTATCTAAGTTACCTATGTGGGAATCTACTTTCATCGCCACAACTTGTGGGGTCAAGTCAAAGTCACCATTCAAGTCACGGGTCATTTGGAAAACATTTGACAATGGAATAGTATGTCCATCCAACTGTCCATAACCGCGGACGCGGCTATTCGAATAGTTTGACACTCTACAAAGGTGGTACACTTTCACCACAACATTCGATACAACTGTCACTAACAATCCTGAATCATCATACTTGGTAAGCGGATAATCGATCCTAACCTTTCAATTACACACCCTAGTATAGGCACCTCCCCTATGAGTTTGGCCTCCCAACCATGTAACATCCCAAAAATATTAATCAAGGTTATCAAATTCCAATCACCCAAATTTAGGGTTAACAAAAACTTTTATTAATATGAATGCTTGTATGGACTTGTTTGATTGTTGTGAATAGCAAGGATTGGTTTAAATATGAAAACAACATCATCTAAATCATTTCCAAGTAGAATCAAATGAAGAGAAATTCAAAAACAAACTATATAAGCAAATGGTCACTTTTGCCAATCTTGCTCACTAGACCACTTTGAGTGTTTCTAGTACAAGATTTCTAACAGAAACAAATCCAATTCTTTTCACCCCTTGCTATACCAAGTAAAAGTGAACCCAAGCCCACCTTGAAAACCCACAGAAACATTTGGCAACCCTATTCAAATGACATTTAAAAATTGAATCTAGTTCATATGGTAATATCACCATTTCTCAAAACCCTACCAAACCAGTTCACCTTGACAAATCCAATCAACCAGATACTCCTTAGTATGTGACCATTGCACCCATCAAGTTTCATCCAAAAATTCAAATATGAATTTCTTTCGGCCATTTCATCAAACACCTTCTGAGCACAAATCAAATAAGACAACAAACACTATTGTGAGCAGTGCTCTTGCCAAACTTATCCCCTCTCTAGCTCTCACCACACTCCCAGTAGGTCATTAACCTTGCCTAAGCAGCTCTAGCCCACTGTGTACTCGACCATGCCATCAATGACCACCATGGCCGAGCACACTTGCCACCCCACCGTCGATAGCAAGCTACAAGTGTAGCCAACCTCGCAAACCTTGTCTACCATGTCGCCTGTGCCTCACTGCCCCCTCTAGACCAGCCCTAGCTCGAAGACAAAGAGAGGAACCATCGGAAGCTCCATGCCCGTGGCGCTGTCGACCATGCCAACGCGCACCGCAGTGCACGCGCCATTCCTACTCAACCCGACCACCTCGAGCCTTCATCGCCCGTCTACACGATCACCACCGTCCCAGGAGACCACCAGACATGCTCGTTTCATCGACCGTGCCCCGTAGTCGCCGCACGCCGCGTAGTTCGCCGTCGGTACCACTTAGTGCATCGCACGTTCCCGACTGAACCGCACCGCCCCACGCCTCGACTTTAAGCTAGAAACGACCGCCAGGAGACTACGCACCGTCCCCTAGCCTCAGCCATGCCCGTAGCTCGCTGTAACAATGACCTCGACGAGCATTGCCCATGCCGCTCGGCCTCTCTCACTCGCCTATAAAAGGAGGCCTCCCCCACTTGTTTTCTTCACACCAGTTCACTTCCCACCTCTCAGTGATCCTTCCCACTTCTTCCCGGAGCAAGGCAAGCTCTCCCTCGCCAGAACTTCGCCGGAGCCTGCCGCTGCTGGAGGAGAAGGGCACCATCAATTGGAGCCACCCCAGGAGGAGTCGCCAGTACCAGGAGAACCGCCGTCATTGACTTTGTCATTCGCCCCCATCTCCGACAATCACCTGAACCCCGGTGAGTCGCCCTAGACCCTACTGGTCGTGCTAGGGTTCGAGCCCGTCGTGTCCTGTTCAGGCGAGGACGACGGCCGTGAGCCGTTGATCCTTAGTCTAATCCTATGGTCGTAATCATCCTATACCCCTTTGCCACCCTCTGTCTCACTGACGTGTGGGGACACCACTTAACCAGCCCGCGCGCACTGTGCATAGTGGGCCGGCCCATTTAGCTCTCTCGCGCGACCCAGTAGTTTGTATTTAGATTTGTCTATTGAGTTTCAAACCTAGTTATGTCTGTTGATTCAAAAATCAATTCAGAGAGTTTTACTGAACCAAATTGCATGAAACCAATTTTGTTCGAAATATATGTAAATTCTTAATCCAAGCCCGTTGGATTCAAACCATTTGGAATTATAAATCACCTATTGTAAAAATAACAAGGTAGAGACATTTCTGCATTCAAACATTTTTCAAAAATCAACCATAAATACTTTTGAGTTGATTCCAACTCTCAAAAGTCACATTTGACAAGACCTTTCTGAATATATAAAAATATCTAGGTTTACTTGCAGTAATAATGGACAAGTAATAAAAGAATGCCCCATAGGCATTTCTAGTCACTTTAATTAATTAAAATAATAAGGTTAAACCTTATTAAATTGTGACACCACTTTAAATCATATTCTCAAGTATTAAAATATGTGGTGTGGTGGTGACCTATGTCAACATGATCCCATGTTTTAATTGGAGAATATTAAATCTTAAGTAGTTTTTCAATGAGTAGAAATTACTTTTCTAAAATAAAATAAATAAGACTAATGCCTTAATTCTTGTGATGATTGTGATGATGCTATATCATCTAGTGTGAACCTTGTGTGCTAAATAAAAGTAGTTAAGTATTGTTTGGTGATTATGCACTTCGTATTTATTTATAAACGCTAGTACCGACCAAGGATATGTTACTGGTTCTTTTGTGCTTCCGGTGTATCTTTTGTCTTCCCACACATGCCCAAGAAGCCTAGAAGGTTCACGCAAAGATTCTTCATCACATGCATCACGTCAATTGCAAAGCAGACCACTAGGAATTTCCAATAGGATAGCTTCCAAAATATACATTTCTTCTTCCACATGGGTGTGTGTTCGTCAGCGACCTTCGGAACATATTTTCCGCCAGGACCCTTTCCAAAGGTTACTATTTGATCCAAATCTTTAACCATATCAAATATATCAGCACCAATATGTTCCTTAGGCTTTGTCTGGTGACATGCCTGACCGTTGAAATGCTTGCATTTCTTTCTTAAGGGATGCTTGGCCAAAAGAAATCGATGATGCCCATTATACACATTCTTCTTATAATGTTTCAAATATATACTTTCAGTCTCATCTAAACAGTGCGTGCATGCATTATATCCCTTGTTTGTCTATCCTGAAAGGTTACTAAGAGCAGACCAATCATTGATTGTTATGAAAAGCAATGCTCGGAGGTCAAATTCTTCCTTCTTGTGCTCATCCCACACATGTATGCCGGGTTCGTGCCACAACTGTAAAAGTTCTTCAACTAATGGCCTTAAGTATGCATCCATATCGTTGTCGGGTTACTTCGGGCCTTGGATCAGCATTGTCATCATAATGAACTTTCGCTTCATACACAACCAAGGAGGAAGGTTATAGATACATAGAGTCACGGGCCAGGTGATGTGATTGAAGCTCTTATCCCCAAAAGGATTCATGCCATCTGTATTTAGACCAAACCTTATACTCCTTGAGTCATCTGCAAAGCCCGGGTACTTTCTATCAATTTTTCTCCACTACGACCCATCAGCGAGGTGTCTCAACATCCCGTATGACTTACATTACTCCTTGTGCCATCGCAACAACTTAGCATGCTCTTTGTTTCCGAATAAACGTTTCAACCGTGGTATTATAGGAGCATACCACATCACCTTGGCAGGAACCCTCTTCTAGGGGGGCTCGCCCTCAACATCACCAGGGTCATCTCGTCTAATCTTACACCGCAGTGCAGTGCATACCGGGCATGCATCCAAATTCTCGTACTCCTCACCGCGATAGAGGATGCAGTCATTAGGGCATGCATGTATCTTCTAAACCTCTAAACCTAGAGGGCATACAACCTTCTTTGCTTCGTACGTACTGGCAGGCAATACGATATCCTTTGGAAGCATATTTTTCATCATCTTCAGCAACTTTTCAAATGAGGATTCAGGTATACCACACGCTGCCTTCTATCACAGCAATTCCTGTGTGCTGTAGCTTTTTCAAACCATTTTCGCATTTGGGTACAACAACTTTTTGTGATCCTCTAACATGTGATTGAACTTCTCCCTCTCCTTTTCATTTTCATAGTCTCTCTGTGCATCGGCAATGGTCTGACCAAGATCATGAGCGGTCTCATCATGTGTCTATTCTTCAGCCTCCCCTTCAGCTTCCCCCATAGAAGTATCTTTGTACTCACGAAAACCATGATAGTTGTCATCATCCTCCTCTTCTTTATTGTCTTCCATTATAACCCCTCTCTCTCCGTGCTTGGTCCAACAATTATAAATGGGCATGAAACCGGACTTCAACAGGTGGTTGTGAAGGATTTTTGACTCAGAGTAATCCTTCTGATCCCTATATCCACTACATGGACAGAATACAAAACCATTCCGCTTGTTTGCATCAGCCACTCGGATGAATTCATGCACGTCATTAATGAACTTGCCAGAGCGTCGATCACTACCGTACATTCATTCCCGGACCATCTGCATTATTGTAAAAGTATATCTTAAACCATTACATAGCATCAGAAATAGAGATCAGTGGACAATTTAATACAAGTTATAATGAGAGCTTCTAGAGCATTAAATTAGAATTTTGAAAAAATTACATGCACCAATTTTTGAATTGGAGAAAACAATTAACATGAAAAAAGTAGAGTTTTTTTATTATTGTTCTAACAGTGAACCTTATTACATTCTAAGCTCTGAAACTCTAAAATTACACATTTCTATTTTTAGTAACTTTGTGCCTAATCAAAATTTGTTACACATATCTAAAAAACATCTACTTCTAGAGAATGCGAATCTATCTCTACTTCTATCGTATTGAGCTAAAGTAACAATAAGATATGAAAGGATGAAATTCCTAATCTTTTAAAATCTTGGATTTAGGGGTTGCAACCAATTCTTGAGAAAAAAAGGCATGAACTCGTCTTGCTTTGGAGAAAAAATAGCCATGACTCAGGCATGAACGAAGCAGCGGCATTATATAGGGAACCAACTAGTCTCGGATGGTGATACGAACCGGAACTAGTTGTCCATGCACAGTGCAACTGGCTCAGTGCAGCTGACTCGAGGCCTCTTGTCCCGGACCGTATTACGGACCGGGACTAGAGGTCTGCTCCGGACCGGGACTAGTGTTTACCTCGGTTCGTAGCCGTTAGAGACGTTACAAATCGGAACTCGTGCCAGGATTTGGTTCGAACAAAAGGCCTCTTTTCCACTAGTGGGGTATAGACAAATAATATCATATTTACTGATCTAGATACACCTCGCTCAAAGATAAACATATATAAAATTCACTGTCGAACATATGTTGTGATATGGGCCGGACTCGAGAGTGGGGCCCGTTGGAACGGCAGAAGAGGCGCGACACATAGTAACATTCTTTTTGGTTTACTAGCCTCAGTGAACGACTCAGATAGGCTCTATGTAAGATCCAACGGCTAAAAAAGCTCGCTGCGGGACTGACCTTAGGAAGCGGGTAGACAACCAATCTTACACCTTTAGTTAATTATCGCGTAACTGAGTGGAGTATCATTTGTACACCCAACATACCAAATTGGACTAGGGGTGTAGGACCACACAATTGAAAACAAATATTTACGGGCCTACTGATTGTTGATATGACAAGAGTTGTTACACAATAAGTACCTCCACTCTAATGCACCATCTCAACTTGGATTGAAACTCACCGATTCTCCCTTTTGAAAAGAACTCACGAGGATTAAGGAGTTTTTCAACATCGCAAAGAGTCACCAATATGATATTTTGGGAAGATTCATGGCTATGAGATACTCATGTCATGAGCAATAGCCGCCAATCTACAACAATTTTTAGAGAAAGAGGTTACAATGACGGATGCCATGACTAAGGTGCCGCTGAATGTTTGCTCTCAGCGAACACTGCTCGATGACAAATGGACTTAGTGCCTTGATATGCTTCTGGTTGTTGTTCGCTCAAATCTATTTATACCAACATGATAAATGACAACCATTGTATTCGTTGTAAATTCATATGAAAAGTCGTAGTAACTCTTAAAATCAAGATTCTTATCTGGTACTGTCTGGTACATGTACAGATGGTCGTATTAATTAGAAAAATATAATCTTGCCAAGTGCAACCAGAGCGGAGCAAATACGTGTTATTATTGCAATGAGGAAGAACATTTGTTTCTCGCATAACCCCACATGTGGAGGGCGATGTTTATGGCTTTAAATCTCCCAACGCCCGAATATCTCGAATATGTGTGAGAGCTGAATAATCATGGTAAGTAGAAAACTTACTGCTCAAAATAGAAAGACACGGGATACACTAAATTGTCATAATGATCCTATTTTTAACAAACAAAAGAATTTCCAATTTCTTGCAGGGTGTACGTATTTCTTTAGATAACAAGCAACAAGTGTCCGACTTTATAACTTAATAAAGCAACAAGGTTCAACAAAGTTGTATCCAGGAAAACACGACTTCCCCTGGTCCTGCGGCTCCCGTGCCCCTCTCTCCTCCCGAGAGTTTGAGTCAACCGTCAAGTGCCGGCCCGATCCCGAGCCCTCTCCGGCGGCCTTGCCAGCCGGAGAGGGTGGAGGAGAGGCGCCGGAGTAGTCCTTAGGTGTAGTGTCAGGTCTTTGGGCCCTGTGCCTGTAGTATGGACTAGGGTGCCGGATCTCTCTGGCCAGATCTGGTACATCCGGCTATGGTGGTGTCTGCTGCTTCTCCGGCGGTTGGAGACGGCGGCGGCTGTCCTGAGGCTTGGGATCTCCACTAATAAGGTCAGCGTGCTCTCTTACAATCTCTCGCACACCACCGCATACACACCTCCACGCCAGATTACATCGGCGCACCCCTATAACCTTCGGCTCCGCCGTAATCAAGAGCAGACAAGCAGGAGTAGGGTTTTCCCTCCGGGGGCCTAAACCTGGGTAAACCTCGTGTCCCCGTGTTGCTTGTTTGCTAACCGTTACGCGATCTCCAGCAACCCCATCTTCTCCAAAACCCAAGTCCATAACAATGGGCATTGACGAGATTAAACCTCGTCAATTGGCGCCGTCTGTGAAAACTGGGGACGCTGATTGTGCGATCGTGACGGTTCCAACCCGAGCGATCTACAACTCCGCGGCGACGGAGAGTCATCTCCTCTTTGGCGCCTTCGACTTCACCGCTCACTCACCGGCCACCCTGAAGGACTTCGAGCCCGTTGGCGATGGACTCGAGATCTTGTTCGGGAGCTTATGCTTTCAGGTGGGGCAGACCGGCACTCTCCGCCTCCCAGAGCGGGTGCCTCTGCCGTCGATCAGGCCTGCTTCATGGGCTCCGCACCCCGTGCTACGCACATCACCATCGACAGATGAGTCCTATGACAGCTGCTGCTGCAACTCAGATCTGTGCGATCCACCATCGGATGAAGGGACCTACGGTTCCGTATCTGAAAGCTGCGGTAGAAGCAATCCGATCTCTGGCGCTACCGGTCGCGCCATCATCGGTGACGTGGATCAGGATCACAATCCGCCACCCAACCGCAGGGTAGAAACGGTGGGAACAGAAGAAGCCAGTCCCTCCACCCAACGGGGACAACACCGATCGGGTCATCTGCCTCAGCGAGGAGGGATGGGCTCAAGCACGCGAGGCTGTAGCAGGCAACAAGATCCTGCCCGCCGATGCCTCACGGGACCTGCTGATGGCATACCACATGCTCCTCATCGAGGAGCACAAG
This sequence comes from Avena insularis, assembly GCA_023614405.1. Lineage (NCBI taxonomy): Eukaryota > Viridiplantae > Streptophyta > Magnoliopsida > Poales > Poaceae > Avena > Avena insularis. The sequence continues at coordinate 265,926,123 of CM042691.1, read as the reverse complement.
AAGCAGGTCAAGATGCAGGAAGTGCTTGACAAGCGCAAGCAAGCAGCCTCGGAGTCCAGTGCGCGACGAGCTGCGCCCTCTGCCATGGATATTGGCTCCAGCTCGCATGGCAACAAGCACCGTTCTCGGATGGAGAACATGGACCCCAAGGAGCGTCGCGAGGTCACTCGAGCCCTCAACACGTCCTTCATGGAGATGGATGCCGACGGCAACGTCATCCCAAAGACGCCCCAAGCCGCAATCATGGCGGCCACCGCATACCTCGTGTCTCACCCACCTCCGGAGGGGGACCTGAAAAGGGCCATGCATAAGTCCGCGCTTACCGGACTCGGACTCGTCGGAGCTGCGCTCCACGAAGAAGCTCCTGCGGAGCCAAAGAAGAAGGCTACGGTCAAGTTCAACCGTAGCCCCACACCTTCATCTGAAGATGAAGAGCACGACCTTCCTCGAAGGCAAAAAATCTCGCGCCATCGCAGCCGCGATTACGACGCTCGAAGCAAGCTCACCCAGTGCAAAATCGACAAAGTGTGCGCCAAGCGTACATGCTCGTCTGAATCAGAGATGGACGAATACGAAGGAGAACTCTGCGGAGCACGATGCTTCATCATATCTGTTCGACGGACAAGGATGTCACAGAACTTCAAGCTTCCTTCGGACACTCCGAAGTTTGACGGCACACAGGACCCCAACGCGTGGCTCAACGACCACTTGTCGTCCGTCAAGCTGCACGGCGGAAACAAGGAAACCGCCATGCAATGCCTTCAGCTGCAGCTGACAGGCGCAACTCGGATCTGGCTTAGTAACCTATCCTCAGGATCCATCCGGTTTGGGAGGCTGGCGTCTGATTTCGTCCGAAACTTCAAAGGCACCAGCAAGAGGCCTGCCTCGATCGAGGAGCTGCGGGCCTGCACTCAACGAACGGTCGAATCCATTCGCTCGTACATACTGTGCTGGTCCAACACCAAGAACTCCGCGGCGCACATCTCCGAGGAGAGGGCTATCGACGCCTTGAAGGACGGCATCAAATGCCAGGACTTCAAAGAAGAACTTGGGCGCGTCAAGCCCAAGACACTAGACCACCTCATGGACATCGCCAACAGGTGGGCCGACGGTGAGGACTCCGTCCACCGAGCGCACTCGGAGGAGGAAGACGACTACGGCCGGCGATGTGAACGTCGTAGCAAGAGAAGATCGCACGTCTACGACGATCGCGATGGACCCGACATGGTCGCGGCTAGCTACGCCGACCGCCGCAGCGACGGCAACCGCAACAGCGGCGGGTACCGCGGAAGCAACTTCAGCGACGGAGGACGCCCAACACAATCGTGGCAGCACCGCAGCCGCGACGACAGACCCTCAGCATACAAAAAACTGTCGGGGTCCATGCACCATCCACTTCTACATCGACAAGCAGGATGGCAAGAAGAAGGCAAGCCACATGTTCAAGGACTGCCGCGAGTTCCAGAAACTCAGCGAGAGCATGGCCCAGATGAGGCAGCAAGCCCCGAACCCTGGATACGGGAACACACCCGCACCAGGCGAGATTGCACATGGAGCTCCTCCACCACCACCTGCGGGAGGCCCGAACCACCCAATCGCGCCCGCGTAGAATAATGGTAGGCACAGGTACCCCGCGTCGAAAGGAACACTGATGATCCAAAAAGGGCGCCCAACAAACAGGGTGCAGAAGAAAATCACCCGTCAGATCAATCTGGCCGTGACAGCTCCACCCACCATCCCTGAGTACCTCAGCGGATCGGAGTCCTGCATCACGTTCAGCCATTCGGATCACCCTTGCCAGGTCCCTCGCCCAGGTCATGCTGCCCTGGTGCTTGAGGCGCAGATCAGAGGGTTTGACATGAGCCGCGTCTTCATGGACGGTGACAGCGGCATCAATTTGATATTCGCTAGCACCCTAGCTGCAATGCGGATCCCGCTGTGCAGCCTGGAACAGTCCGACACAACGTTCCATGGCATCGTACCAGGAAAGGGCATATTCCCCCTGGGAAAGATATGGCTCGACGTCATCTTCGGCAAGCCGGTTAACTTCTGATGCGAGCGCGTGGACTGGCCATCACAATACCATGCCATCCTCGGGTGCGTGGCATTCGCACGATTCCTGGCAGTACCGCACTACGTGTACCTGCTACTCAAGATGCCAGGACCCAGGGGCGTCATCACGGTCCACGGGAGCTTCACCCGATCGGACCACTGCGACAGGGACTTCAACAGAATCTCCCAGTCATTCGGCATGCAGGAGGAGCTCGTAAGGCTCCGCGAGGTGACGGACAACGGGGCACCCCCAGTCGCAAGACAGAACGCACCAGACATGTCCTTCGACTCCACCTTCAACACAAAGAAGGTGCAAGTCCACCCGACGGATGCCTCCAAGACGGCGTTGATCGCCAACGACCTTAGTCCCGCATAGGAAAGCGCGCTCATCGAATTCCTCTGTGAGCGCTGGGAAATCTTCGCCTGGTGTCCTGTGGACATGCCAGGAGTTCCCAGGGAATTCACCAAGCATGCACTCAACGTCTTTCCAGACACCAAGCCCATAAAACAGTCCATCCGACGACTGTCCGAACCGCGGGCCGAATCCATAGGAGGCAAAGTCAACAGACTGCTCGCCGCAAACTTCATCAGGGACATCAAGGAGAGCGAGTGGCTCACCAATACCGTTATGGTCCCCAAAAAGGACATGGACATCCTGCGGATGTGCGTGGACTTCACATCGTTGAACAAGCACTGCCCGAAGGATCACTTCCCTCTCCCTCGGATCGATCAGATCATCAATTTGACTGCAGGATGCGAGAAGCTCTCCTTCCTCGATGCCTACTTAGGCTACAACCAGATTCGACTAAAGGTCGAAGATCAAGAAAAAATGGCGTTCATTACGCCGTTCGGAGTGTTCTGCTACAACACAATGCCTTTCGGGCTGAAGAACGCAGGTGCTACGTACCAGCGATGCATGCAGGCATGCCTAAAGGACCAGATCGGCCGCAATATCCAAGTCTATGTCGACGACATAGTAATCAAAACAAGGGAGGCGAGAATGCTCATCGACGATCTCCGCGAGACGTTCGATAATCTTGACCGCTACAAGATAAAGCTCAACCCTAAAAAGTGCGCCTTCGGCGTCCCATCTGGCCAACTGCTCGGCTACTTCATCTCCCAGCGAGGGATCGGGGCGAACCCGAAGAAAATCCGAGCCATAATGGCCATGGAAAACCGAAGAACCTCAAGGGCGTCCAGGAGCTTGCCGGGCGAATCGCGGCATTGAGCAGGCTCATCAGCCGCATGGGCGAAAAAGCTCTGCCGTTCTACCAGCTGCTACGCAAAGCAGAAAAATTCGAGTGGACGCCCGAAGCGGACGACGCATTCGAAGATCTAAAGCGGTTGCTCTCTACCTCGCCAGTCCTAGTCACGCCAAAGGAGCGCGAGCCTTTACTGCTGTACATAGCAGCCACACACCAGGTGGTAAGCACCGTACTTGTGGTCGAGCGACCCGAAGAAGGCAAGACCCATGGGGTCCAACGCCTAATATACTACCTCAGCGAGGTATTAACGCCGACAAAGCAGAGGTACCCTCACTACCAGAAACTCGCCTACGGCGTGTTCATGACGGCTCGTCGGCTGATCCACTACTTCCAGGAGCATCAGGTGATGGTCGTCAACGAAGCACCCCTGAACAACATCCTGAACAATCCGGAGGCCACGGGACGCGTGGCCCTGTGGGGCATCGAGCTGTTACCTCTAGACATCGTCTATGAGAAGCGCCACACGATCAAGTCTCAGGTCCTCCCGGACTTCCTTGTACACTGGATGGAGCTGCAGCTGCCAGACACCCCAGACATGACGCAGTCATGGACAATGCACTTCAACGGATCCAAGCGCGGGCAGGGCGACAAGATGAAGTATGTCCTCCGGATGAAGTTTCGAGCTTCCAACAACGAAGCCGAATACGAGGCCCTCATCCACGGCATGTGGATGGCCAAGATCTGTGGCGCAACACGCCTAGTCATCTACGGTGACTCCAACCTCGTCATCCAGCAGACGATGAACAAGTGTGACGCGCACGCCGCCAACATGATTGTGTACCGCGCACTCTACAATGCACTCGAAGTAGACTTTGACGGCTGCGAGCTTCGGCACGTTGGAAGAGAAAGCAACGAAGAGGCCAACAGACTCGCCAACATCGGCTCCACCTACGCACGGGTGCCACCAGGTGTGTTTCTTGAACAGATCTGCGTGTCGTCCATCAAAAGGAAATTCCCCAAGGGATCACCCGAAGAAGCAGAACACTCGGGGGCTGCGCTACCCGAAGGACAGGAAGGACCTGAAAAGCTCGACACAAAGGTCACCGTGGTCAACCTGATGCAGGTCATGGCAGGCGAAGAGACTTGACGCGGCCATACCTCCGATATCTGATAGACGGAGAGCTGCCTGATAGCCCGACAGATGCCCGGCGCATATCTCGCCAGTCCAAGGCCTTCACCGTCATCAATGGCTAGTTGTACAAGCGCAGCATTTCGGGTGTACTCCAAAGGTGTGTCACCATCAGTGACGGAAAAACCATCCTCCAAGACATCCACGAGGGCATCTGCGGCCATCATGCGGGCAGCCGTTCCCTTGTCGCCAAAGCTCTGCGAGCTGGATTATACTGGCCAACGGCCATGAACGACGCCAAGTACATTGTCCGAAGATGCAACGGGTGCCAAAGGTTCGCTGACAAACCACACGCACCCGGATCAGAGCTCAGGCCCATACCTTTGGCCTGGCCCTTCGCCTAGTGGGGCCTCGACATGATCGGCAAACTGCCAAGATCCTCGAAAGGAGGCCACGTACACCTCCTGGTCGCAGTCGAACAATTCACCAAGTGGATCGAGGCCATGCCCGCCACTAACCAAAAGGGCAAAACTGCCGTCAAGTTCTTTGAATCCATTGTCTATAGGTTCGACGTGCCGCATAGCATCATCACCGACAATGGGTCGAACTTCATCTTCAAAGAATTCCAGGACTTCTGCGAAGACCTCGGAATCAACATCACATACGCCTCCATGGCGCACCCACAAACAAACGGGAAGGTCGAGAAGGCCAACGGCCTCGTCGGTGCTGGCATCAAGAAGCGCCTAATGAGCCCACTCGAGCGGCTCGCCGGAGCTTGGACACAAGAGCTGCCCTCTGTCCTGTGGAGCCTGCGTACAACGCCAAACAGCTCAACCGGCTACACGCTCTTCTTCATGGTGTACGGAGCCGAAGCCGTGCTACCAGCAGAGGTACGTCACAAGGCCCCACGAGTCGTCGCTTACAGCGAAGCCGAATCGATGGCCGCACTCGAAGACGCCGTCGACACACTCGACGAGGCGCGTGACATAGCAACAGCTCGATCATCGGTGTACCAACAGAGTCTCCGTAACTAACACAGCCGACGGCTGTGCCCAAGGTCCTTCGTCGAAGGATACCTAGTCTTGCGAATCAAGCAAGAGAGACCGAAAAAATTCGAGTCACCATGGGAAGGACCCTACATCATCACTGAAGTCATCCCAGGTGGCGCCTATCGCCTCAAGCACGTGGAGTCTGGAGTCGCATACTCCAACCCATGGAATGTCGCACAGCTGCGATGCTTCTACCCCTAGCTACCTCCCTCTTTTACTTTCAATAAGGCTATTCAGCCAAACAATGTACCTCCTCCATTATGATATGAATAAAGCTAAGTGTCTCGCCCCAAAATTTTGTTTATTGTTCGCATCTTACTCCATGTTACAACGCACTCAGGGGCTCCCCCCACCTCACGACTTCGTCAACTGAGGATAACGCGTGTACACCTGAGTAGCTGACCACGTCAGGCTAACGAAAAGGACACGTATACAAACAAAGCACTATGTGCTAACAACAACATAACCTTTTACAACAAAGGGCAAAACACGCCCAGTCAAATATATACAAAATTTACATCTATCTTTTTTACAGGTCCTACCTATTCTGAAGAATAACCTGCACACGCTGCTCAAACAGATCTACGATTTGTTCAGCATACTGGCTTACATCCGCATAATGTGAACGCATATCCCACTCACCACCATCCGGCCGAAGAGACGGCCCATCCGCTACAACAGACAAATCTACATAAGGACGATGTAACCGCACAAGGGAGAGTGCACCCTTCACCCCCGCGACAAGTTGATGTCGCACCAGTTCCCTGACATGATGCACATTTCAAAACTTCGCCAGCAGGCCAGAGAGAGTTGACGGCGCACCATCCAGCGGAAATATTACATGCAGAACCGACACCAACGAAGAGGTCACCTGACATAGCACCCGCGATACCTGGTGGACACGATCATGCACCGTCGCAAGGACCATGGCACGATCATGGTCCATCCAGAAGAACCCGCCGGCCTCCATATTCTGCTGGGTCAAGCAGTTGATCTGAACAGCAACACGCTCCTTTTCCTTCCTTGGAGCAAGGTTAGCACCTGCAATACTCGCAAAAAGTAAGACGAAAGGCCAACAGGTGCATCCGAAAACAATGAGCAGCAGCTCGAAAAACTCACACTGAAGTTGTTCGGACAAACGATGTAACTCCGCCATCAAGTACTCCTCTCTGGCATCACCTCGCTCCGCTTTCGATTTCTAAACATCGGCGTGGCCACGCACCCCAAGCAACTCTTTCTCAAGGCCACAGACGCGGTCTCGAAGAAACACAAGCTGCGACGCACCATCCAGGGATGGCCGCAGCTGCGGTGCAGACGAAGTTTCAACGGGAGCATCACCCGAAGGCTCCTAGAGTAAAAGAAGACAAGGATATAAACGAGCAGACGAAGGAGCACAGAACTCGGAAATTCATTATGTGCAGGAAAAAGCCACTGCGTGGCACAAGGATCATTCATGGATATAATTACAATAAAGGAAACAAAAGCTATCCTACAACTACAAGGCCTAAGAAGCTGCATCCTGAGTAGCCTCGGAGCCGGACTGCCTCCCCTTGGCCTCTCCCTGCTGCCTCAACGCGTACTCAGCCAGCAGGTCAATCAACTTCGGCCCATAACGCTTACAGCAAGAATCATAGAGGGCGAAGGCTACCTCAGATCCGTCAGCAGCCGTCGGCATCCGGGAGGTGACCTGATGAAGATCCAGCCCCTCTCCAAACGCGAGGGCCATCGCCAGCCCGACGGACGCGCTAATGCCTTTCTGCTTGCGCTTGTACGCCGCAGGCGCTTCGGCTGACAGCGCATCCGCCAAGGCATCGACATCCTCGAGGGCGACGCCCTTGGGGACGAGCTCCTTGTAGAAGCACCCGAGAACCTCCTTGGCTTTGGCAAGCGAGCCGACCACGGTACTACAGCGGTCTTCGACCGCCGTAGCAGCATCATCCAGAGCACTTCCATGCTCCAGAGCACCGCGATCAAACTCGATGCCCACGGCATCTAAAGAAACAAAAGAAGCAGCATAAATAAAAGAACAACAAGGAAAGACAAGGAAGCCAAAAAGGGAAGACGAAGAACTCACCCGGAATAGCCTTGGCAGCCGCCATCAGCTTGCCGGATACCTCTCTCTCGCGCGAAGCCGTGGCGGTGGCGAGCTGCTCCTCGCGGTCCGTCGCCTCCTGCTGCAGGCGCTCTTTGGCCGCAGCCGCGTCGACTAGCTCCTGCTCGAGGCGCCCTTTCGCAGCAACGGCGTCCTCAACCTTCTTCTCTGCTCGCCAGAGGCTCTTTTTGAGAGCATCAAGCTCACGAAGGGTGGTGTTGTTGTCCTCTGCAATCAGCAGAACACTTATCGGATCGCAGGACAGGAAATGCAAGAGGAAGCAAAAAGATCAACTCATGTACGCACCTTGGAGCTGTTTGAAGCCGGCTTCCAACACCAGGTGCTGTTGCACCAACTGGTTGGCGCCGTGCACAAAAGGCTGCAAAAGATACCACCCGTCAACAAAGACTCGGGGGCTACGCCCAAAGAACGAGCAAAGCAAGTTACACATACGAAAAACGCTCGGGGGATCCCCCCGAGGCTCAAAGAAAAATGATCAGCAGATCTTCCTAAAGATACTCGGGGGCTCCCCCCGAGACAAGAAGCAAAAACAATGATCAGCAGATCATCCGAAAAGGCTCGGGGGCTCCCCTTGCGGCAGAAAACAAAATTACTTACGTGGTTAGACGGCGACTCCGAAGGTTTGCCCGCAGTATTCTGAGGGATAACCACTCGATCCTCCTGTGGAGGAGGGTTCGGAGCAGCACCCACAGAGGTGGCCACCGTCTGAGGAGGAGGAGGAACAACCTTCGACTCCCCCACCATCTCCCGAGCGCCATCGCTGGAGGAGCTGTTGGAAGAGTGGTTGCAAAGGAGAAACATTAGACAAGAGCAATCAAAGCAAACAGACAAAAGAAAACGTAGAGCAACCGAAGTACACTTACGAGTCGAGCTCGCTCAAGTTGAAGACAGGCGGGGTTCTCCTGCCCTTCTTCTCCTCCTTCTTCTCTTCCTTCTTCTCTTCCTTCTTCCGCTTCACCGGCGGGTGCGGTGCCACAGCCCGCACGGGAACGACAGGAATTGGAGAAGAAGAGCCCCCATGACCCCCACTGTGACGCTTAAGGCACAACGGGTTCCTCGGCGTTGGCGGAGTCGAAGCATCTGACGACTCGCTGGAGCTCTGTGTCCTCTTGCGAGTGTGATTCTCGCTCGACTCGATGGCCTCTTCGGCCGGTGACCGCGCTGATGGAAGCTCAGACATGAAGTCCACCACCTCATTGTCGGGTGCATCCGGAAACAATTCGGGAAGTGGCGGCGACATGCCCGGCACCTTGAACTCCTGCACAAAAGAAGAAAATTTGTCAGCAGACAAGTAAATACAAGGAAAACGCAGCCAAAAATAGCGCTACGTGCACGTCCCAGATCTACACCTGCGGAACTGGACGAGAAGCGGAGAACGGAGAAGTCAGCGACTTCCCCGGGATATCCTCTCCAGCCTTGAACTTCAGCAGCGGGCGAAGGATTCCGTCGAGATCTCCCTTGGAGAATTCCTCAGCCGAAACCCTAGTCAGATCACAGCGACCAGAATAAAGGAACATCGGGTGCGCCCTAGCCTGGAGCGGCTGCACCCGACGTTTGAGAAAAGTGTGGATGATATCCACATTGTTCACCTCTTTATCCGGAGTCAACTGAAGATCCTCCACTCGACGATAGAGAGCCTCTATCTCCGCCACCTCGCCATCCAAGATCTGGTTCTTCCAGGACCTCTTCGGCTCGATTTTCTGGGAGGGGTCAAAAGGAACAAGTCCAAAATCCTGCCCAGCCACCATGGAGTCGCGGATGTAAAACCATCGCCTCCGCCAGTACTAGACAGATTCGGACATAGAAAAGGAGAAGAAAAGAAGATTGGATTTGAGAGAAATGATGCAACCCCCACTGGGATAAACACCATCGGGGCCAGATTGCCTCTTCACGGAATAGAGTTTCCGGAAGAGGCCAAAGTGCGGCTCGATACCGAGCCAGCACTCGCAGAAAGTGATGAAACAAGCGATATGAAGAAGAGAGTTGGGAGAAAGATGATGCAGCTAGATACCATAAAGGAAAAGCAATCCACGAAGAAAATCATGGACTGGAAAGGAAAAGCCCCGAAGGACAAAGGCAACGAACATAACCCGAAACCCAACGGGTGGACGGGGGATTACCTCGTTGCCAGAAAGTTTGATGGCCTCCCTATTCTGCGGGATCAGGCCTCGTTCACGGAGCTTGCGAAGATCACTATCACGCGCCTCCGATCGCCTCTAGCCACCGTCGGTGACACGGGTCGCGGCGGAACCCTTCTTACCACCAGCGACAGCACTGGTGCCAACCGCAGAGGAGGACTTCTTGGGCTTCCCCATCGCAGTACGGTGGCGGCGCCGACGGAAAGCACGCAGTATCAAGGAAGGAAAAGCTTGGGGAAATTCCAGCGTGCAGCGAGAAAGCTTAGAGAAGATGGGAGCAGTGAAACAAGAATGGCTGCGGTGAAAACAAATTAACTTTTCCCCAATGATTATAAGGACGAGGACGATGCACGATGACCGTCCATCGGGAAGACCTAGAGATAACATCAAGATCTGGCCATCCACGTGTCAGTACAGTAGCGAACCATCACTCACACGTCGTCCACTACGCGTGGAAATCGAGGCGACGCCGTAATTATCTCCACGCCGGGCATGACCGGTCAACTCAAAGTCAGAACGTGGGACCCATGTTCGTCCAGTCACGTCATCTCTGGCGCCGCAGACGCTTGAGGTCACCGATCGTCAACACTGACGTCATCCAAAGCTATACTAGCAACGGTTACAATTCTTCGGCTAGACAGCTTAAAGTACTCACTTGAATCTACGATTCGACTAACTACTCGGGGGCTACTCCTATCAGGAGCGCTGGGAGCGCACCCCAAAAATAAACAAAACACTACAACACTGAACTATTTCTTCGAGTCCTACGTCGAGTCTGTGAGTCCACTACGGACTCGGGGCTACTCCCATAGGGAGGATGGATTCAAGCATCCGAAAATTTTTGTGTCCTACGGACCTGAAGCCGAAAAACGGCTGAATTAAAGTCTCTGCTCGAGTCTACGACTCGAACAGACACTCGGGGGCTACTCCCATAGGGAGCGCTGGTCGCGCACCCTATGAATTCTTCGAGTGCGATCCTTCGGATCAGCATGCAAAACTTTTCGGCAACTCTGCCCCAATTAACGCTAAGTGAGCAACGTCCTCCTTAGCCACCCGAAACACCTCCGTGGTGATAAACATTCGGATGCTGCGTTTGCGTTGCAAAGATAAGACCTGCAGATACCATCTGATGGCCTGGCAACGCACACGACTGCGCTCTGCTAGTAAGAATCCGTGCCAACAGGCGCGATGAAAAATCCCGACGGACGCGTTGGGTACATCATTTAAATTTACTGGGATTCCACTCCTGTAAGTCCTCAACGGCCTGAGTCGAATTACACCAGCATATGTTCCGGGTTCAATTCGAGGGACTCGAATCTGAAGAAGATCGTGTTGTTTTGTCCTAAGACAGTTAACTGACCCTGATCCGTCGAGAGAGTCAGGCACACGCATCAACAATCCCTACGCACTCAAATCATACTCTAGCAAACAGAGATAGCTGCACCCGAAAGATTGAAGAGTCCTTAGTCGAATCTACGATTCCACTGAACACTCGGGGGCTACTGACATGGTTATACCCTGCGGGTACACGATCTCAGCATACCTGGTCCAGCCCAAGGAAGGCTCATGACAAATGTACGCCAGCCCATGAATACTTTCGGGTGGCCAGGGCCCATGACGTCTTCGGATCCTTGGAGAGCAAGACTAGAGTAGATAGAAAATTCAAAAGGGTAAACCCTAAAACCTGTAACCGACTCGGTCTATGCCCGGGACCTGCCTACCTCTATATAAAGGCCAGGAGGGCACGTCGAGGAGGCTCTCTTACAATCTCTCGCACACCACCGCATACACACCTCCACGCTAGATTACATCTGCGCACCCCTGTAACCTTCGGTTCTGCCGTAATCAAGAGCAAATAAGCAGGAGTAGGGTTTTCCCTCCGGGGGCCTGAACCTGGGTAAACCTCGTGTCCCGTTTTGCTTGTTTGCTAACCGTTCCGCGATCTCCAGCAACCCCATCTTCTCCAAAACCCAAGTCCATAACAATGGGCATTGACGAGATTAAACCTCGTCAGCGTTGCTCTGCTTTGTCTTCCACTTCTGAACGGCCGTGGTGGCAGGGGGTCATGGAGAAGAAGTGGTGGCGCTGCTGATGGGAAAGGAGGCTGGGGGTCTTCTGCTCTGTCGCTCCGGCGCGGCGGCAGGCGGTCACCGATTGAAGGACTTGATGTGCTCCCATGGGGGGAGATGGTATTCATCTTTCTTGATGAGGCGAGCCCCTGCTTTAATAAGCACTGCCTTCTCCATCGACGAGGCCTTGCGACGTTATTTCTACTCTCGGCCGGCCAAGGTGGCGAGGGAGAGGAGAATAGAGCTGCTGCGATCGAATCCACGATGAGATGGGCCTGGGTGCCTTTGGCATCACATCTTCTGCTGCATCGAAGAGCTCCTTGCTCGGTGGCCATGACTGCCACTGGAATCCTCGGCCAAGGAAGGCCAGCTTCACGCCAAGAGGGCGTGATTTCAACCTCCAAGATGGAGGCCGCTATGGAGCGCGGCGCCAACATCCAGCATCTCCACTCTGCCAAGTGGTTCGTCCCCGGTGGGATGGAGGTGGCCGACGGCTTGGGCTCAGTCGCAGTGGAGAGGTTTAAGGACCTGATTGCGTTTTCTATAAACATTCTAGGGTCCTCATTGTTTATTCGCAAGTCCTCCTTGCATTTTCATTTCTGTAAAGGGCATGCTTGTTATTTGTACCCACCGCTTGGAATATAGTAATGGCAGCACCAGGGTCATTCTAGACCCCTCTATCGTTAAAAAAAACAAAGTTGTATCCATATGTGCACTCTCTTCAATGTGTTGAAGTGTGGATTCTCTAAAAGGTACAACCACCTTGAGATGGTAACACATGCTATGATCAACCAGTTTGGATGGCAATACCACTAAGATTAGTGATATGTATGTGTGACATGTATGTATTGTGCTTGTTCATGACTTTGGTCATCCTTTATGTTGAGGACTAAAGATAAAAGTAAATAGATGTGTGCGTCATTTGATGTGTAAAGGTCGGAGGTACCATCTTTTTTGAGAAAAAAGAGAGTAAAGATACCTTAAGAGGAGCAAAATGTTCAATGATTTTTCAAATCTTTCGAAAGGAGAAGTAGGTCCAAAGTATTTTTCGCCCAATACACTACAAGAACATATGGCTATGTGCCACACTTTTTTCAACCGCATAAGACAAAACTAGTTGTAAAGTTTTTCGGCCGAAGGATTTCTTGCCGGCAAACAAGGAGGACAGATAGGTGTGCGTCATGGCCGACTCGATACTATACGGTCCATTTTGGTGTCGTGGTAGCTTTCATGCAAGGCCGACGCGTTATAATTCCACAGTAGATAGATGCATATATAAATTAGCGTGTCATACATTGTGCACGACATTTACACTGATTCACACGCTAGCAGTGCCTCATGTTTACTGGTCACTGGTCAGGCATGTGTCACTAACTTGTGTGACCTACCACAGATGACGTTCGTTTTCATCTATTTATCTTGCATTTCGTGTCTCCTGCTTAAATATACGTATATCTCCCTAATAGAGTTGTTGCGACCGAATCCACGATGAGATGGGCATGGGTGCCTTCGGCATCCCATCTTCTGCTGCATCGAAGAGCTCCTTGCTCGGTGGCCATGACTGCCACTGGAATCCTCGGCCAAGGAAGGCCAGCTTCACGCCAAGAGGGCGTGATTTCAACCTCCAAGATGGAGGCCGCTATGGAGCGCGGCGTCAGCATCCAGCATCTCCACTCTGCCAAGTGGTTTGTCCCCGGCGGGATGGAGGTGGCCGACGGCTTGGGCTCAGTCGCGTTGGAGAGGTTTAAGGACCTGATTGCGTTTTCTGTAAACATTCTAGGGTCCTCCTTGCTTATTCGCAGGTCCTCCTTGCATTTTCATTTCTGTAAAGGGCATGCTTGTTATTTGTACCCACCGCTTGGAATATAGTAATGGCAGGGTCATTCTAGACCCCTCTATCTTTCAAAAAAATAAAGTTGTATCCATATGTGCACTCTCTTCAATGTGTTAAAGTGTGGATTCTCTAAAAGGTACAACCACCTTGAGATGGTAACACATGCTATGATCAACCAGTTTGGATGGCAATAGCACTAAGATTAGTGATATGTATCTGAGACATGTATGTATTGTGCTTGTTCATGACTTTGGTCATCCTTTATGTTGAGGACTAAAGATAAAAGTAAATAGATGTGTGCGTCATTTGATGTGTAAAGGTCGGAGGTACCATCCTTTTTGAAAAAAAAGAGTAAAGATACCTTAAGAGGAGCAAAATGTTCAATGATTTTTAAAATCTTTCGAAAGGAGAAGTAGGTCCAAAGTATTTTTCGCCCAATACACTACAAGAACATATGGCTATGTGCCACACGTTTTTCAACTGCATAAGACAAAACTAGTTGTAAAGTTTTTCGGCCGAAGGATTTCTTGCCGGCAAACAAGGAGGACAGATAGGTGTGCGTCATGGCCGACTCGATACTATACCGTCCATTTTGGTAGCATTATGGTAATGCAAGAGCGTTATAATTCCACAGTAGATAGATGGATATATAAACATGATGCGCTAATTTATATATCCATCTATCTACTGTGGAATTATAACGCGTCGGCCTTGCATGAAAGATACCACGACACCAAAATGGACCGTATAGTATCATGTTTCATATTAGTAATATGAAATATAATATAAAACAAACTAAAGTAAATAAAGTAAAGAAAAGAAATGCAAACTAGATGATATGGAAGATAGTAGAGTTGTTTTGGGGTTTTTATGAGTGATTGCAAGTGGGGAAAATATTTTTGTATTTTCGAAATAATAAATTACAGAAAATAAAAAGGATATTAGAGTAATGGAAATGTGTTTCTTATGATAAAAATCAGACTAGGGTTCACTTGTCTACTCTTTTTTTAAGTTGTGGTAATCACAAAACAATTCATCAATAATAAAGATTCATGGAATTTTTATATGTGCTTGATAAAGGAACTAATATGGGCATCACATTCTAACATGGAGATGGAATACATGTCTCTCTTATACTCCTCAAGAAAGAGAAATCTCCATGCAATCTTGAATTAAGAGTATAGCTTTAAAAAATAATGTTTGAAATACAAATATGTTATCTTGATCTAACACGGTTATCAACTGTCACATGATAACTATAGCACATGATTTCACTTTATCCCTAGTGATGCAGCAAAATAAAGTTAAAAACCAAAATAGATCTTGAATATTATGTGTCAAAATTCAATCTCTACCACCATGCTACTCCATCTAACACACACTTCTTTCCATACAAGTTGTTGCATACAAGTTGGATCAAAACAAGCAATTAAGAACGGGGTAGATGATATGCATCTATCAAAACATCTTACAGAAAATAGATTCTAATCTCAAATATCAAATCACAAATCATAGAACAAAGATTCACCACATAGGAATTACAAATATGACCATAATCATGTAGGGCGGCTCATATGGTACTAGATCTATGAAGAACGAGAGAGAGAGAGAGAGAGAGAGAGATCAAGCTACTGCCACAAACCCATAGACCGGAGGTGGACTACTCCCTCTTCATCATGGTGATGATGGTGGGGATGTTGGAGAGGGTGGAGATCTCCTCGGAGGTGGCCACGACAGAGTTTCCCCCTCCAATCTTTGCTAAATCTGACTCTGTTTGGTGGTGTTTTCGTATCTGGTGTGCTCTATGTAAAGGACTCCCCGGGGGTCCTTATATAGGGATTTTTAGGTCAAGAGAACTCCGTGGGCGAAAGAATCGAGGTGATCGGACGGCCAAGGAGGAAGATAGCATGGGTGGATCCCCTGGGCTATCTTGGGCCTCCTCGCCCTCCAAGTGGGACTCTTGTGCTCTAGATTCTTCTCGTGGATAAATATTGGCATTCCCAAAAGTTCAGGTCCATTTGACTTCGTATAGGTCCTGAAACATCAAAAACATTGAAAACAGAGTTTTTCTGCCTTGCCGGGTTATAGCCAAAATAAAGGGGATCATTGTTAAATCCTCAAAAATCAATATAAAATATGGATATAACATTATATATGATGCAAATATGTGAGGAAACATGTTAACAAACTACAAAGTTCATGTATGCATTTTACATGCATCAGTTTGATCAATTTGAAAGTAGATGGATGGTTGACCATTTTAAAGTTGGACCCGGATCTATTTTCAAGTGCGACACCCTACATTCGTATCGAATCATCACATTTGAGGTCGTGAGCAATGGATGGAGGGTCCTCGAGTGTCACCACCAAGGACCGAAGTGCGACTCCATGTTGTATGTTAATAAAGAGCACTTGCAATGTGTGTTCATATCGTTGTGGAAGTACATTGTCGATTACCTGTACAATTTTTTAACTATAATAAAGAATGAATCCATATAAAAGGTCACTCCTATGATACACGCAATTAAGGCGACTTGCTCCACTGTGTCCCATATGTTGAGCTGCTTGAGAAAAGTCTAACTTATTACCTTACTTATTATTGTAAGAATGGGTATCACCCTCCCAAGGGGTGCCCCCAAGTATAATAGGGTCTTATGTGAACAAAAGTAAAAAACAAAACTGCTCAATAAGAGGACCCCGATCATGATAAGGTCAATAAGTCAAAAGATCAAGCCAAGTGATAAGATAAATTCAAATATGAAATTATGAAGCAAGAACCTCACTAGGTGGAGGCCTAATTGGAGTAGTCAACCATGGGCTAAGACCCATGAGAATATATCTAGTGCTACAGAAGACTTGGGTGCTACCAGTTTCCAAGCAATCTTGACTATTCAACATGATTCAGTGGACAGGATTGGACATAAGTGCAGATGCAGACCCACCGTGGTTCAAATGCAAATGAGACCCTGCCCTTCCTGAAACTTCCTGAAACTGTGGCACAAGATTACTTTCTTAGGTTTCTACCACCGCTCATACTTAATCGCTCACACTGATTCATTGAAGTGGTGATTGTTTACTTATTTTAGTGATTAAAAACTAATCCTCTTGTTTCATAATATAAGATGTTTTAGCTTTGTGAAAGAAGTGTATCTAAAATCTACACATTAAAAGAGATCTAGATACACTCCTTTCACAAAGCCTGAATCTATACATAAAAGAGGTCTAGATACACTCCTTTTACAAAGCTAAAACATAAGGAGTAACTCTGTTTAGTTATCTGAGTGCCTAATTCTACTTTCTGATTCCAAAAGCCAGAATCATACAAGCACACCGAAAGGAAGTGTGGAAATATTACCACGATGTAGCTTACTTGATTGTGTAAAATGAGCAAATCAATAGACTCATGATGCAGCACCAACAAAAGGTGTGTATTAACAAATTTAAATAATAGTAGTTCACTTCACTTCGACAATGTATCCGTCTAAAAACAGATAAACATGTTTGTTCTCTCTTATAGAAAAAACTACACCCTTTTTTTAGAAATAGACGACTTGTATTTTTTTAGATTTGCATATATCTAGACGCGTTTTACCGTATATATATATATATATATATATATATATATATATATATAGATAAAGTTAAGACACTTATTTCTAGACAGAACGAGTGTCAAAGATGAAATTTCTGTATATTCTAATTGCACCTTAATTGTGCACAACGGTACTTACAGAGAAACGGGAGACTACACTATGTCGTCCACTTATGAATCCCATGTCACTTTTTCAGAAAGTGGAGGGTATGATTTGCATTTGAACCATGGTGGGTCTTTTTTAGACGTAGACCTGCAGTTTTATCCAATCCTGTCTAAGGCTGGTCATAGTAGGAGTAACTTCACTCGTAACTAAGAGTCCAAGTCAGCATTTTTGCTTATGTGGCAATGATTTAATAAGGAGAGAGATGGATTGAGTAACTAGCTATGTTACTATAACATCACACATACCAAGGCAAAGTGTGTCTGCAACCTAATTAATGTGGCATTGCATGTTATCACACCTAAGTTATTTCCCACTACGAAGGTAGTAACTTAGACTAGTAACATATGCATGTTACTACTCTAAGTTACTCCCCACTATGACCAGCCTAATAAGTCTTATTGAATGGTCCAGATTGCTTGGGAAACTAGTAGCACCCAAGTGATGTGTAGCACTAGATATCCTCTCTAAGACTCATCTGCTCTCTCATCCAAATCTCTCGTGTGCTAGTGGACCAAGTTTTACTATTGTATCGCTCCTACCTAGCACCAAAAAGATTAGCCTTGGTCATTTGTCAAGGACCCATTTCCTATATAAACCCCTGATGGGTGGAGGGCTTATTCATTCAGTCCTCATTCAATACAAGAAGGGGACAGAGTTAGAGCTCCAACTTGGCACTCTAGTTTGGATAATTATTGTAATGTGTGATGCTAAAGCATTAATAAGTTTGCTTACTAATATATTGATATTTTGTTGTCCAAAATCATGATTGTTAGCTAAATGCAAGAATTTTTTTGTGGTACCGTGCATGGGTTTTCTGATATCTGTTTCGCGACAACACGTGTGGTACTGCAAAACAATTTTCAGGAGAACCCGATGTGTTCTCTAGGTTAAGGAAATCCGGGATCCGTTAGAGATGCTCGCAGGGACCTCTATATTATTCCTATTTCATATAGGTGGGGATGAACCCTAATTAGATGCACGAGGACCCCCGGTCATGGCATGACGACACGGGGAGTGAAGCCTAGAACCGGCGCCAGGGGCACCTCCATCCTCATCCCTCTCCATCACTGCCGCCAGCCCCGACCGCGATAGTGGCGGCCCCTCTCCCAAAGGGGATGGGGTACTATGGCCGGTCTCACGTCAGAGCTAAGAGTTGGAGAAGCGGCCCTTGTGGCAAGGCGGTGGTGGCTGTGTTGGCCGCTCGGGAGGCACCATGGCTAGGCCTAGATGCGATCTGCTTTGGCGAGCGGTGCACACATCGTAACCACCGCTGGAGGTGTGAGATTCACGGCCTAGATCGAATAAGGAGATGACCTTGATGCTCTTCTTGTGCCATAGTATCATTCTACCTATTGTTGTTGGTCCTCCTCAATCTAGCTGCATACGAGTTCCGGACATCTTGGGGAGGATCTTCTCGGATTGGCTCTTGGCACCACTTGATCTCTGGGTCAGATGGGTTCTAGCCATGAGCGTCCATATCATCAGCATGTGCGGCTTTAAGAGGGAATGTTGTGAAGCTTCGTTTGCGGTCAACGCTATGAGACATATCTACGTCTAGATTTGCATGTTGTTGTCTGAGGCAGATAATGTTATGATGGCTATGATTGGAGGGCCAAAAGGTTTTTATGGCTCATGTTGAGTTCACGAATGGTAATGGTGATGGGTGGTCTTGGTTGTGATGAGGGAAGGCTAGTGTTTGATGGCTTGCAGTAGCGGCATCGGCAAATGGGTGCGTCAACATTGGAGGATTTTTTTGGTGGTGCTCATCTAGTATCAAGTCTCGATTTTCAGGGAGAAAACCCACATTTCTAACCTTCATTGTACCTCACAATAGTCTTGTTGAAAGCATTATTTTGGGATCTTAGAATTTCCTCATGTGGAAACCTAAGATCTATTTATTGGACGATGACGGTGCTTATAATATGTTCCATTTTTAGAGGTATGGATTTGAGAGAAGCCTTTTCTAGTTTGTGTGTTGTCTTTGGTGGTGGTTTGTGTGCTACTAAAATGGTTATTCACTATGGCATGTTTTTAACTGTATGCATCTTTTTTTAGACACTTTGTTAGTGCAAAGTCTTATAATTGATATCTTTGTCATATTAATATATTCGCAACACAAGGAAGAAGAATTTCTCCCACCGAGCACGGCGTGGTGGCTCCTTGGCTCCATGTAGCCTAGTTTTTTAAACTATTTTTTTAGATACAGAGTTTTCAAAATATTCTAAAATAAATACCTGGATGTAGCCAACAAGATCTACTTGTGTGTAAAATTTTGGACCAAAATACTTCATATTTTAAGCGAATTCGGTTTTTGTTATCAATGAATAGTGTTCAACACTACTCTAAGAGCACCTCCGTTCGTTGGGTGTTCCCAAACCAACATCCGGTGCCAAATAGCGTTAGATGGATGAAACTTTCGGCTTAGGAATGGCCAAATTCCTACTCGCGCACCTAGGTGGCGTTCCCAGAGAGGCTTTTTTTGGAAAATTTGGTGACATTTCACCACAATTCGGCTCAAATTCATACAAACATAATTTTAATCACATAGTTTAGCATAAGAATGAATACAAATCATTGTTCGGCATAGTTCGGCATAAAATGAAACATAGTATAGTTCGGCATACCATGAACCATAGCATAGTTCGGCATAAATTTAACAAACTTTGAGACACAAATTATATCAAACTATATGTTGCCTCTGTCTATCCATATGTGCTCCACCAGATCATCCTAGAGCTATTGATGCACTATCGGGTCTCGGATCTCCTGACGCATAGTAATCAAGTAAGCTCACGATATCGGCACCTAGTGATCGGGATCTACAAGAGGCCCCTATCTATAGTATGCTTGCGCCTTCTCGACCTCATCCACTGGATGCTTCCGCTCGCCCTCAATGATCATGTTAGTGCATGACCACACAACAGTTCATCACTTCCCACATCTGATTTTTCGACCAGGTCCTACCAGGGAACCGGACAGCTGAAAATCTCTGTTGGAGCACACCAAATGCCCACTCGACATCCTCCCTGCAAGCTTCTTGTTCCTTGGAAAACTGGGAATGCTTGAAGAGCATGGGGATTGAGATAGTCTTTATAAATGTTGACCATCTTGTATAATGCCATCTGTAAGATAGTATCCCTTGTTATAGTGGTGCTTTGATCTCAAAGTCCACTCGGGTAGCATGATCCTTGAT
This sequence comes from Avena insularis, assembly GCA_023614405.1. Taxonomy (NCBI): domain Eukaryota; kingdom Viridiplantae; phylum Streptophyta; class Magnoliopsida; order Poales; family Poaceae; genus Avena; species Avena insularis. The sequence continues at coordinate 265,905,583 of CM042691.1, read as the reverse complement.
ACGTCCAAAACGTATCTACTTTCTCGAACACTTTTGCTATTGTTTCTTCTCTAAACTTGTGTGATTTGGATACAACTAACACGGACTGACGCTGTTTTCAGTAGAATTACCTTGGTGTCTAGTTTTTGTGCAGAAAATCAACTATAAAGAAAAATCCCGGAAAATATGCCAAAAATCCTATTTCACCAAAAGATCCACGGAGCTAGAGTACGAGACGGAGTGGAGGCCTAGGGGGCCCACACCCTTGCTAGGTGCGGGCCACCCTAGGCACCCCCTCGGCCTCCCTCTTCGCCTATAAGATGCCTCTTGACCTAAAAACCGAGGGGGTTCGTCGTTTTTCCAGAAAGAGTTCCGCTACGCCGCCACCACCATAAGTCGCGATTCGGAACTAGAAACTCCGTTCTGGCACCCTGCCAGAACGGGGAATTTGGGGAGGATCATCGTCATCGTCATCACCAACGCCTCTCCATCAACCATCAATGTTTCCCTCATCCATGAGTGAGTAATCCTCCGCTGTAGGCTATGGGGATGGTAGGGATTGGATGAGTTCTATCATGTAATCGAATAAGATTGTTAGGGCATGGTGCCTAGTATCTCTATTAGTGCTATTTGACTTTCTTGCAACTTGTTGTGCTTAATGCTTGTCACTAGGGCCCGAGTGCCATGATCTCAGATCTGAACTTATTATTGAATCATTATGATAGTATTGTTTGTGATATTATCTGCAAGTTGTGTACACTATCATTGTCCGGATCCAAAGGCCCTGAAGTGATAGAAATTGGGACAACCAGAGGGGATGGCTGTGATGTGAGGATCACATGTGTTCATGGAGTGTTAATGCTTTGCTCCGGTGCTCTATTAAAAGGAGCACCTTAATTGCCAATAGTTCCCTTCAGGCCCCGCTGCCACGGGCTGGCAGGACAAAAGTGAATGGTTCGCAGCATAGAAAACAAAAAAAATCCTACGATGGGAACTATGTACCAAGATCTATCTACTAGATACAAATAACGGGCAGATGTATATCCATAGAGAACATACCCTTGAAGACCGACAAAGCTTAACAAGTTGAACTCATGGTTGATGTAGACGATATCTTGCCGATCTCAAGATCGAGAGGAAGTCCTAGCACCGCAAAGCAGCAGCGCATCCGTGCTCGCACACACGTACAAAACACCGAGCAACCTCCGCCTTCTCGCTCCAGCGATGCAGCGGAAGCACGGCCCTTTCTTGCCGAATAGCCACCGGGAACATGTATCTCGCTAGTTCGAGACCATGAGGGATAAATTCTAGAGGGGAAGAGAGATCCTTCACGAGGAGGTGTGAGTGAGAGAGAGGGAGAGGGGTGCCTTTTATAGGAGGAGGGGGGCACCCAAGGGGGTGTCCGCCGTCCATGGGGGCTTCCCCCTCCCCTCCTTAATTCATGTGGGTGGACACTCCACTCACAAAAACCTCTTCAATTTCCTCTACTCAAAATCCCACTCAAACTTGCTATTAAATTTTCACCAAATTTAATGCAAACTCTCATTAAATAAAAATCTTTTTATTTATTCAGAATTTTTTCAATTGCTTTAATGACAAACATTCACATATAACCCCTTGCTAGAATTCTATTTCACATGCAAAAACACTTTCTACAATTTCACCCAAAAACCTGTTTCAGTATCTAGTGAAATAAATTCCTGCGCTTGTTATTCTTTTCGGCATGAAACTTTTGCTCCAAATGGATGTCACTGTCCCTTAAGTGTGTCACCCTGCGGTTCGCGAATAATGCGGACATGATCGAGACCCTTCTCCGATCAATAATCAGTAGCGGGACCTAGAGATCCATACTGACTCCCACACATTCAACTATGACTTTCCTATGATCGTCGGAACCTTTTACGCTTGTATCTTAATCCCTTTGTTTCACGATATATTACATGTCCAAGATTCGATCATCGGTATCTCCATACCTAGTTTGATCTTGTTACCGACATGCACTCTTTTCTTGTTCCTGTGATATAACATTCTAGTGATCAAATCACTTGCTTGCAAGCTAACCAATGTGATATCACCGAGAGGGCCCAGAGTATATCTATCTGTCATCAGGATGAACAAATTCCACTCTTGATCCATGTGTCTCAACATAACACTTTAGTAGTTTCTGAAGCCATCTTTATAATCACCCAGTTACGGTGTGACGTTTGATGTCAACAAGAAACTCTTCCGGTGTTAGTGATTGACATGATCTCATGGTCTAAGGATTAGGATCACTTCATAATTTGTTTATAGCAATATAAACTCAATGACTTTGATCGTAATGATATACTTAGGATGAATGTTCATCACATCATTACACTAATATTGTGATCTCGTTATTAACAACATCCAATGTCTATGATCAGGAAACTATGATCATCTTGTTAATCAACGAGCTAGTTTATGAGAGAGGCATAACTAGGAACTTTCTGTTTGTTTATTAAACACACATGTATTAACGTTTTTGTATTAATACAATTATAGCATGCAAAATAAACATCTATCATATACTTGGAATACACATAATAAACACTTTATTATTGCCTCTCAGGGCATATTCCCTTCAGTCTCCCACTTGCACTAGAGACAATAATCTAGTTACATAGTGATGTATCTAACACCCATGGAGTTCTAGTGTAGATCATGTTTTTCTCTAGGGAGAGTTTTAGTCAACGGATCTGCTACATTGAGATCCGTATGTACTTTACAAATCTTTATATCTCCATCCTTGACATGCTCGCTGATGGAGTGAAACCGGCGCTTAATATGCTTGGAATGCTTGTGAGACCTTGGTTCTTTGGCATTGGCAATGGCACCATTGTTGTCACAATAGATCACCATTGGGTCCAACGCGTTTGCAACCCCACCTAGTTCGGATATGAACTCCTTCATCCAAACTGCTTCCTGAGCCGCTTCCGAAGCAGCAACATATTTGGTCTCCGTTGTTGATCCCGCCACCACGGGTTGTTTGGAGCTCCTCCAACTAACCGCTCCGCCATTCATGAGAAATACGTATCCGGATTGAGACTTAGAGTCGTCCGGATCGGTGTCAAAGCTAGCGTCGACATAACACTTAGCGACGAGCTCTTCTTCACCTCCGTATACAAGAAACATATCCTTAGTTCTTCGCAAGTACTTAAGGATATTCTTGATCGCTTTCTAGTGTTCCGAACCTGGATCCGATTGGTACCTACTAGTCAAACTAATAGCATGTGCCACATCTGGTCTTGTACATAGCATGGCGTACATTATAGAGCCTATGGCTGAAGCATAAGGGACTTTGTCCATTTTCTCTCTTTCTTCCGCCCTAGCCGGACTTTGAGTCTTACTCAATGTCGTGCCTTGTGTCATAGGTAAGAACCCCTTCTTACTATCTTCCATTTTAAACTTCTTTAAAATCTTATCAAGGTATGTACTTTGCGATAGCCCTATTAGGCGCCTAGATCTATCTCTATAGATTTTTATGCCTAATATGTATGATGCTTCACCTAGGTCCTTCATTGAAAATTTGCTGTTTAGATAACTTTTAAAACTGTTTAAAAGATCTATATCATTTCCGATCAATAATATGTCATCCACATATAGTATCAGAAATGCCACATTGCTCCCACTCACTTTCTTGTAAATACAAGCTTCTCCATAAGTTTGGACAAATCCAAACTCTTTGATCACCTCATCAAAGCGGAGATTCCAACTTCGTGATGCTTGCTTCAATCCATAGATGGATCGCTGAAGCTTGCACACCTTGTTAGCATCCTTATGATCGACAAAACCCTTGGGGTGTATCATATACAACTCTTCTTCAATATTACCATTGAGAAACGCGGTTTTGACATCCATCTGCCATATCTCATAATCGAAATATGCAGCAATTGCTAACATAATCCTAACTGATTTTAGCATCGCTACAGGAGAGAATGTCTCATCGTAGTCAACTCCTTGAATTTGTCGAAACCCCTTTGCGACAAGTCGAGCTTTATAGACGGTTACATTACCATCAGCATCAGTTTTCCTTTTGAAAATCCATTTATTCTCCACGGCCTTTCGGTCGTGAGGTAAGTCCACCAAGTTCCAAACTTGATTTTCATACATGGATTCCATCTCGGATTTCATGGCTTCTAACCATTTGTTGGAATCTGGGCTCATCATCGCTTCTTCATACGTCGCAGGGTCATCATTTTCATCAACCATGAAATTCATGACAGGATTTCCGTACAGATCGGTAGATGCACGCGTCCTGCTAGACCTGCGAGGTTTGGTAGTATTCTCTTTCGGAGTTTCATGATCATTATCATTAGTTCCTTCTTCAATCGGTGAAGCCAACTCCGGAACGACTTCCGGCGCTGCGCTACTCGCCATACTTTGAAGAGAAGGTTCAATAACCTCTTTGAGTTCTACCTTCTGACTTCTCACACTTTTCATGAGAAACTCTTTCTCTAAAAAGGATCCATTCTTGGCAACAAAAACCTTGCCCTCGGATCTGTGATAGAACGAATACCCAATAGTTTCCTTAGGGTATCCTATGAAGACGTATTTTTCCGCTTTGGGTTCGAGTTTATCCGGTTGAAGTTTCTTCACATAAACATCACATCCCCAAACTTTAAAAAATGACAGCTTAGGTTTGTTTCCAAACCATAATTCATACGATGTCTTTTCAACGGATTTAGATGGTGCCCGATTTAAAGTGAATGCAGCAGTTTCTAGTGCATAACCCCAAAATGACAACGGCAAGTCCGTCAGAGACATCATAGATCGAACCATATCCAATAAAGTACGATTACAACGTTCCGACACACCATTTCGTTGTGGTGTTCCGGCAGGTGTGAGTTGTGAAACAATTCCACACTCTTTCATGTGAGTGCTAAACTCATAACTTAGATACTCACCTCCACGGTCGGACCGTAGAAATTTGATCTTTCTATTATGATGATTTTCCACTTCATTCTGAAATTCCTTGAACTTTTTAAAGGTTTCAGACTTGTGTTTCATCAAGTAGATATAACCGTATCTACTCAATCATCTGTGAAAGTAACAAAATAACAATATCCACCTCGTGCCGACACACTCATTGGACCACATACATCAGAATGTATGATTTTCAATAAATCTGTCGCCCGTTCCATTGAACCGGAAAATGGCGTTCTAGTCATCTTTCCCATAAGGCATGGCTCACATGTATCAAATGATTCAAAATCAAGTGATTCCAAAAGTCCATCCGAATGGAGTTTCTTCATGCGTTTAACGCCAATATGACCTAGACGGCAGTGCCACATATATGCGGATATATCATCATTTAGTTTAATCCTTTTAGCATCAATATTATGAATATGTGTAACATTGTTATCGAGATCCAATAGAAATAAACCATTCATCATCGGTGCATGACCATAAAATATTTCATTCATATAAATAGAACAACCATTGTTCTTGGATTTAAATGAATAACCACTTCGCATCAAACACGATCCAGATACAATGTTCATGCTCAGTGTTGGCACCAGATAACAATTATTTAAGTTTATCACTAATTCCGACGGCAAGTGGAGAGGTAGCGTTCCGACAGCGATCACATCAACGCTTGATCCATTGCCGACACGCATCTTGACCTCACCCCTTGCTAGCGGTCGCTTGTTCCGCAGCCCCTGATTCGAGTTACAAATATTAGCAACTAAACCGGTATCAAATACCTAGGTGCTACTGCGAGAACTAGTCAAGTACACATCAATAACATGTATATCATATATACCTTTGTTTGCCTTATCGGCCTTCTTGTCTGCCTAATACTTGGGGCGCTTCTCTAGTGGTGGTCCCTTACAATAGTAGCACTCGGTATCAGACTTAGGGCCAACTCGGGGTTTCTTTTTAGGCACGGCAACCGTCTTTCCGCCCTTACTTCCCTTCTGTTTTCCCTTCTTGTCTTTGTTGAAACCAGTGTTCTTATTGATCATCAACACTTGATGTTCCTTTTTGATCTCCACTTCTGTAGTTTTAAGCATTGATTGAAGCTCGGGGAGAGACTTCTTCATGCCTTGCATATTATAGTTCATCACGAAGCTCTTATAGCTAGGTGGCAGAGACTGCAGAACACGATGGATGCCTAAGTCAATGGGAATCGATATTCCCAAGGACACAATCTTATCAGCGTAACCCGACATCTTGAGTACATGCTCACTAACGGAGCCGTGCTCTTCCATCATGCAGCTAAAGAACTGTTCTGAAGCATTGTAGCTCTCTACAGCAGCATGTGTGTCGAAAATCATTTTCAACTCACCCATTATATCAAATGCATTGTCGTTTTCAAAACGCTTTCGAAGTTCCGGCTCTAGCCCATACAATATGCCGCAATGAACTAAGTTGTGGTCCTCCTGACGAGTCTGATAGACATTCTTCTCCTTGTCAGGGGCATCCTCAAAAGGTGGGGGGCCTAGCGGCGCTTCTAGCACATATTGCTTTTGTGCAACAGAGAGGAGAATCCTCAAATTCATGGCCCATTCGGTAAAGTTGCTACCGTTCGTTGCAAGTTTCTCTTTCTCCATGAACACATTAAAATTAAAAGCAGGTGGTGCCATCTATAACAGAATTTGTAAAGTTTAGACTACTTTATGATAGATTGAGTTCATCTAATCCACATTACGAATGAAATCCCACTCAAAAACGACATCCCTCGTGCCTTTTTGGTGATTACATGAACCAAATCCACTACACCAAGTCCGATCATCACGTGAGTCGGTGTAGCTTCAAAGGCGAGCATCAAATGGGCATCATATCTATTATATGACTCATGCTTAACCTTTCGTTCCGTGTTCCGAGGCCATGTCTGTACATGCTAGGCTCGTCAAGTTAGAACCTTAGTATTCGTATGTGTAACTGTTTTTACACCCGAAATATGGTCGTGGATCCAAGAACACCCGATTATCACATGATGTCTTGGAGCGATGAAAACATAATAGGTGCATACTAAAGGAAGAACACATTCTTATATTGATATTTAAATGAGGGAACATCTTATTATGCTAATAAAGCGCTAAACAAGCAATATGAGATGCTATCAAACATCACATGTTTATTAGTGAAATGATATGGTTCCAGCATATGATCTCTATCATGTGCACCATGATATGATCACTATCATACCTTTGTGTGTAAGGCCAAGGTCTATGGAACTTACACGTTATGTGTGTTGTAAGAATATCATCTCATACTTCTACTTACAACAACACCATATCATAACACTAGCCCAACAATAATCTAAACTAGACGCCTCTAATTTATCCATTGCAAGTTTTACGTGGCTTAGGGCTTCCGAAGATAGAACCGTTATTACCTACGAACATGAACCACAAAGAGGATAACCAAATTGTTGACAACTCGTTGCAAAATAGATATTGACTATAGTAGGAGAGACAGACACCCGCTAGACACTTATGCAAACTAGTTGCATGTCAAGCGTGGAACAGGTCTCATGTGCGAGGACATGTAAAGTTTGTCCGGGCCGCTTCATCCCACTATGCCACCAATATCCAAAATTACAACTAAGGAGCAACAACATGATCATCATCGCCCACATACTCATATGTGTACTACCCGTGTAAAGCATCTACGCATAGATCCGGCTCTGATACCACTGAAGGGTTCGCAGCATAGGAAAAAAAATCCTATGATGGGAACTATGTACCAAGATCTATCTACTAGATACAAACAACGGGCGGATGTATATCCGTAGAGAACGTACCCTTGAAGACCGACAAAGCTTAACGAGTTGAACTCGTGGTTGATGTAGACGATCTCTTGCCGATCTCAAGATCGAGAGGACGTCCTAGCGCCGCAAAGAAGTAGCGCATCCGTGCTCGCACACACGTACAAGACACCGAGCAACCTCTGTCTCCTCGCTCCAGCGATGCAGCGGAAGCACAACCCTTTCTTGTCGAATAGCCACCGGGAACATGTATCTCGCTAGTCCGAGACCATGGGGGATAAATTCTAGAGGGGGAGAGAGATCCTTCACGAAGATGTGTGAGTGAGAGAGAGGGAGAGTGGTGCCTTTTATAGGAGGAGGGGGGCACCCAAGGGGGTGTCGCCGGCCATGGGGGCTTCCCCCTCCCCTCCTTCATTCATGTGGGTGGACACTCCACTCACAAAAACCTCTTCAATTTCCTCCACTCAAAATCCCATTCAAACTTGCTATTAAATTTCCACCAAATTTAATGCAAACTCTCATTAAATAAAACTCTTTTTATTTATTCAGAATTTTGTCAATTACTTTAATGACAAACATTCACATATAACCCCTTGCTAGAATTCTATTTCACATGCAAAAACACTTTCTGTAATTTCACCCGAAAACCTGTTTCGGTATCTAGTGAAATAAATTCCTGCGCTTGTTATTCTTTCCGGCATGAAACTTTTGCTCCAATTGGATGTCAGTGTCCCTTAAGTGTGTCACCCTATGGTTCGCGAATAATGCGGACATGATTGAGACCCTTCTCCGATCAATAATCAGTAGCGAGACCTGGAGATCCATACTGACTCCCACACATTCAACGATGACTTTCCTGTGATCGTCGGAACCTTTTACGGTTGTATCTTAATCCCTTTGTTTCACGATATATTACATGTCCAAGATTCGATCATCGGTATCTCCATACCTAGTTTGATCTTATTACCGACATGCACTCTTTTCTCATTCCTGTGATATAACATTCTAGTGATCAAATCACTTGCTTGCAAGCTAACCAATGTGATATCACCGAGAGGGCCCAGAGTATATCTATCCGTCATGGGGATGAACAAATTCCACTCTTGATCCATGTGTCTCAACATAACACTTTAGTAGTTTTTAAATCCATCTTTATAATCACCCAGTTACGGTGTAACGTTTGATGTCAACAAGAAACTCTTCTGGTGTTAGTGATTGACATGATCTCATGGTCTAAGGATTAGGATCACTTCATAAGTTGTTTATATCAATATAAACTCAATGACTTTGATCGTAATGCTATACTTCGGATGAATTTTCATCACATCATTACACTAATATTGTGATCTCATTATTAACAACATCCAATGTCTATGATCAGGAAACTGTGATCATCTTGTTAATCAACGAGCTAGTTTATGAGAGAGGCATAACTAGGAACTTTTTGTTTGTTTATTAAACACACATGTATTAACATTTTCGTATTAATACAATTATAGCATGCAAAATAAACATCTATCATATACTTGGAATACACATAATAAACACTTTATTATTGCCTCTCAGGGCATATTCCCTTCAAAAAGATGATGTGCAAGTTCTCATTGCGAGCACGCATGACTATATATGGAGCACATGCCTATGATTGTTTAGTACTTGGATGCTTTATCTTATTTATCTACAATTGCCCTAGATCTTGAAGTTACATGTTTAGAATCGTCCATGCAACGCCCATCCATCCATCCCTATGCCTACCGCACTCACATCCTACTGTTACTATTGATCCTGTTTTGTTGTTGTTGCTTTGCTGTTACTACTACAAACTGTTGCTACTGATAAACTTCTATGAGCAAGAACTATTTCCAGGTGCAGTTGAATTGACAACTCAGTTGTTAAGGCTTGCAAGTATTCTTTGGCTCCCCTTGTGTCGAATCAATAAATTGGGTAATACTACCCGCGAAGACTGTTGAGATCCCCTATACTTGTGGGTCATCAAGACTATTTTCTGGCGCCGTTGCCAGGGAGCATAGCTTTATTTGTAAGTTCACTTGGATCTACTATTGTTTACTGCTACTTCTTTCATCATGGGGAAGTCTCGTGATGGAAAGTTTCCTATTTTACCATCCACTACAAGAAGAGGTACAGTCCTAAACACATCTGTTGCTCTTGATTCACGGTCTGTTATAAGTAAGCTTGTTACACCACCACCACATACACATGCTACACACACTACTACTACTGTTGCTGAATCTGAAACTGCTTTTGATGCTCATGATGTTACTTCTACTGTGCTTGATGCGAGTGGTTCATTAGGTCCTTTCCTAGATGCTACTATGGCTGGTCTAGGAAATACTGAAACTCCTAGTGAAGACACTGTTACACCTGTTAGCTCACCTGAGTCTAAAGAGAGTTATGATATTAATGATGGCTACATTGAGTTTACTGATGAATTTGTTGAAGAGTGCCGAAACACACATGGTGCTAGTGCTATTAAGAGTCTCCTTGCAAGACGTACCATTATTCCTAAATTGTCCCCTAATCCTAAGTTTGCCACCTCTCCCATAGATATTAAAGATAAAGATTATGATTTCTCTCTTGATTTATCCTATTTAGACATTGTTGAGAAAGAACCTTTTTGTGGTACTAAAAATGAGAGTGTTGTAGCTCATATGAATGAGCTTTCCACTATGACTGCTTTATTCTCTGATGATTTTAAGACGCGCAAGTACTTTGTTACAAAAATCTTCCCTTTTTCACTAAAAGGAGAAGCTAGGGTTTGGTTTAATAGATTACCTCCTGGTTCCATTGATAGCCCTGATTGTTTGATTGTTTCTTTCTTCCAGAAATATTTTCCTCCCAGTGCTAGACATGTTGCTTTGCAGAGACTTTTTGATTTTAAACAGGGAGAAGAAGAGAAATTGCCTGAGTCATGGACAAGGTTCTGTGCCTTGATTTATGCACATCCTGGATGTCCATTGCCTAAGAATGAGCTTCTTGATATTTATTATAATGGACTAACTGATGATTCTAGGACATACCTAGATAGCTTTGCTGATTGTGTTTTTAGGAAAAGAACTCCTACAGATGCTAAAGAATTAATGGCTAAAATAAGCAAGAATTATGATGATTGGACTTTAACTAAGCTAAATACACCTGAGCCTATTACTCCTGAACCAGTTGTGCCTGAAACAGATCCAATACCAACGCCAAAGAAGAGGGGAGTTATTGCATTAAATGATGAAGTGATTAAAGAAGCTAAGAAATGTCTTAAGGAGAAAGGTATTAGAGCTGAAGATGTGAAGAATCTACCTCCTATTGAAGAATTATGTAAGCCAATTCCCCACTCATCTACTATTGAGGTACACTCTCTCCACTTTGATGAAGGTGATATTCCCTATGGTAAGCCTCCTGATCAATGTTTAGAGGAACTTGACACATTTATTGTTAAACAAGGTAATTTTAATAAACAAGTTCAGAATCATTTATTGGAAAAACCTAGAGCTATTAAAGAGTTGAAAGATATTGTGGAAAGAACTTATAATGATATTAAAATGCTTTGTAAACACTTTCAAAGGGTTCAAACCCAACTTGATCAACTTGCTAAGGTACAAAAAGATATGCTAGTTAATGCCTTAGGAGATAAACATGCTTATGGAATTAGAACTAGGAGTGGTATACCTACTCAAGATCCTTTATATCCCGAAGGACACCCTAAAAGAATTGAGCAGAATTCTCAACAAGGTGAGAGTAGTGGTAGTCCTCGTAAGAGAAAGAGAAATAAAAAGAAACACAAAATAGTTGAGGAACCACTTGAACCTGTTGTAGATCCTAATAGTATATCTGTCTCTGATGCTGAAACTGAGAGTGGTAATGATAAAAATGATGCTCCTAATAAGGAGGAAGTTGAGGAAGATCCTGAGAAGCACACTAAGAACACCAGGTACACTAAGGAAGATTTTATTGCTAATAAACATGGTAAAGAGAGATAACCTTGGGTGCAGAAACCTATGCCTTTTCCAGGTAAGAAACACAAGTCAAAGGAGGAAGAACACTACAACAAGTTTTGTGAGTGGATGAAACCTTTATTTTTGCAAATTCCTTTGACTGATGCTATTAAGTTGCCTCCTTATTCAAAGTATATGAAGGATATTGTCTCTAATAAAGGAAGATTCCCAATGAGGAGATTTCTACTCTGCTTACTAATTATTCCTTCAATGGTAAGGTTCCAAAGAAACTTGGTGACCCAGGTATACCAACTATTCCTTGCTCTATTAAGAATAATTATGTTAGAACTGCTTTATGTGATTTGGGAGCTGAAGTTAGTGTTATGCCTTTTTCTCTCTACAAGAGACTCTAGTTAGAAAAGTTGATACCAACTGATATATCTTTGCAAATGGCTAATAAGTCAACTACTATTCCTGTTGGTATATGTGAGGATGTTCTTGTTCAAGTGGCTCATAATTTCTTGGTTTGAACTGATTTAGTTGTGCTTGAAATGCCTGAAGATGATAATATGTCTATTATTCTTGGGAGACCTTTTCTTAATACTACAGGTGCTGTCATCAATTGTAATCAAGGAAAAGTAACATTCAATATTAATGACAAAGAGCATACTATTTATTTTCCCAAGAAGGTTGATAAAAGCTATTGCCTGAATTCCATTGAAAATATTGAGAGCATCAAGGTTGGAGAAATATATTGTCCCATTCCACAAGAAAATTTTGAAACTATTATGATTGGGACCATTGCTATCAAGTTTGAGGTAACATAATCACCTTGTGGAATGCAAAATTTTGTTTCATATAAGATTGTTTTGGTAACAAGACTTGATTAACCTTGTTAACAAAAGGATTTTAATGAACAAAATAATGTTTTCACGGTGGTTATACTTGCTTTCTTTTAATTTTTTTCCTTCCTAGTCTTTGCCTTTTTCTTTTGCTAGCTTTAGTTTTGTTAGTTGTTTGCTTGTTAGAGTGTCTTAGAACTTTTGTAGTTTGGTTTTGGTTTGCTTTTGCTTCTTCTAAAAAAAATGTTTCTACGAGAAAAATCAATTTTCATACCCTGGAAATTGGCCAAAAATAAAGTTCCCAAAAAATCCCAGAAATTCAAAATAAATTTTTCCTCAAAAAAAGGGGCAGAGGGACACCTAGAGTGACCCAGGGGGCCACCCTAGGCCAGCACACCCCTGGTGGGCGCGGCCAGCCCCCAGGTGGCGCCTGGCTGGGGTGTTGCCCACCTGGCTCCCTCCAAGATGCCTCCTCCCAGCCATCTTCTTTCTCTCTCCCGAAAAACACCGGAAAACTTTCTCAAGCTTGAGTTCCTGCTATTCTTGCTCGCGAATTTTGATCTCCTTGCTCAGCCCATCTTTGTTGCTAATTTTTGGAGGGATTGCTCCTTGGTTTGTGCCTCCTCCGCTTGTCCAATTATATTTGTGATTGGTAGATTGTATCTTGAGTATTTTGCTGCTATAGGTGATAGGTTGTGTGAGATTACATGCTTTTTCTATGCTTAGAGATTTCATTTTTATGCATGTGTAGCCCTCTAGCAAGTTCCTATAGTAGTTTCTCATCATTTATCAACTTGAAATCACTTGGTTTGATGTTTGTCTAAAAATTTCAGAAAAAAAAGAGGTCATGGACAACCACACATTTGGTGAAATTTTTGAGAGTGATGCACCTAGATGGGCAAGGCCTTCAAGATCATCCTCCCGAGCTAGGCCCTCATACAATGAGGATCTCATTACACCGAGATTTGGCGACGATGGAGATGAGGGGGATGCGCACCCTTCCACCTTTCCTTGCCTAACCTTTTTGCGGGATGCTGGGATTCTTGAGGATTTTCTATGTACTAACAAGCTATATGCAGGATGAGAGCGTGCAATATGCTACGCTCACTAAATATTTGTGGAGAGCTTCTCTTTTACTAATAGCTTGTTCAAGCTAGATGTATCTTTCAAAATTTATGGCAGGCCTTACACCATGACATTGAAGAAATTTTGTGAGGCCCTAGGACTTGGTACAGCTGGGTCGGCGAAGAAGATTCCAGCTCAACCCACTGATTTGTTGGAGCTCTACCGCCGGATAACCAATGATGATGACCGTAGAGCCCAACGGGGAAAGATAAGAAATATTCAACTCCCAGCCATCAAGTACTTTGCTTACTATCTTGCCACTAGTGTTCTTGTTAGGGAGAACACTAGTAATATTTCTAACTATCATTTGGCCTTCATAGCTTGCACTCAACAATGAAACTAAGTGCAATATTGGTTCTCTCATTGCTCGTCGCTTAGCTGCTAAACATTTATGGGGGAATTATTGTTGCACGTGTTGTTGCTGCCTTGGACCTTGCTGTTGATCCAAATGATACAGTTTTGGCTCCTCAGAGGCTTGATCTTGCTGCCATGAAGGTGCATCACTTTGTCACTGGTGGCTCTACCCTTGAGAGCCTGGTTTATAAAATGATGTTTACTGACGGGGAAGAGAGAGAGATCCCTCTCCCCCAAACCACTTTGTTCAGTATTTCTCAGGGACCTTTGTCACGCTCCAAGGAGGAGATGGATGACAATCTGCGCATTCTTGGTTTCCATGGACACTATCAGGGGGACGTGCCCTCATACGACCCCTCTTTACACTACATAGGGGAGTCCTCGAGCTCGTACCAGGACGAGGGATCCTCCTCGACGTACTATGGAGGTGCTTCTACTTGGTCACCATGGAGTTGAGCCCCACTTAGGCCAAAAGCCTAAGCTTGGGGGAAGGTATACCGACATTACACTCATCTATATATCATGTTTCGTCGGTTATTTGTATATCCATTGTTTTGCTTTCTTTTTGGTTTTTGTTCCTTCTTTCTCAAAACACAAAAATACCAAAAATATTTTCGTTGTTTCTCTTGGTTTGTTTCTTTGCTTTTTAGCTTTGGTTTGCCTTAAAGAAAAATCCAAAAAAAAATTGCTTTGTTTGTTTTTGCTTTGTTTGCTTGTTTGAAAAAAATCGAAAACACCAAAAACATTTGTTGTTCTTCTTTGGTTTTGTGAGTTCTCTGCAGGGTTCAGCCGTCCTCAGTGGATTTTGGTTTCATATTATTATTCAAGTCACACAAGTGAAGGGCAATAATGAAGATTAAGACAACTTGAGGTGTGGTAAGAGGCCGATAACAAACTCTATTTGTTTTCATTTTTGTACATATACTCATCATTGAGAGCATGCTTAGTCTGTCCATGTAAGGTGTATGTTACTGATGGATGCTTAGTAGTTCTTGCTTTCTTGTGATTAGCTCCAGCTTGCTAATAGTTTGTAGCATGTCATATGAATGTTTGTTTGCATTGTTTTATTCATAACTTGGTATGATATTGTGGTATCCTCCTCTGAATGTTTCATATGAATCGACTTGGCACATGCTCACGCATGCATATGACTAAACAATAGTCAGTAAGCCTCGTTGATTTATTTTGCCTCAGAGCTCTTATATCATTTTCATGTCATAATTAGTCATGTTTTATTGCAAGCATGATTATAACAATTATTGATCTCTCATTTGTCGCTCCCTCTCTATTGCTAGCCTTCACTTGCACTAAGTATGAGCTCTACTTGTGCATCCAACTCCCCAAATCCAATGTTGCCAACAGTGTCCACCATACCTACCTATTAGCATCATTTGCTATTTCAGTGCATATTCTATATGCCTTGTTTTCTTCCAGATAAAATGTTTAACTGCTTTGAGAAAGTTAGTTAGTAAAGCTCTCATGAACTTGATGGCACACTTTATTTCTTGCACCTAAAAATTCTGAACCATTGTGACCTGTCCATGGAAGTTATATGCTTGCAAATTATAGGCTGAGAGTTAGCAGAACCATGCTGTCACGGGGAACGCTTTCAACACTTATGGATACATATCCAGTTGATACCTTGCTCTTTTGTGTGCAGATGTTGTCGGTGTGAAATAAAAGGGGAGATTGTGAGTTCATGGGGTATATATATGTGTTAGAGAAACGCCTGGGCCACTAGCCTAAGCCATGCCTAATCATGGTGGAAACTTACAGCACTACCATACTGAGCATCTGTGAAGCATACACAATAAAAATCTATGCAAATAGTAAATAAAATGATCACTGAGATGCTCATTGTCTGCTTGCCTTGTCATTTTGATCACGGGATAGCTCATGTATCATGTGCAAGGGGTACCCTGTTGGAGATATACCCTAGAGGCAATAATAAATGTAGTTATTATTATATCTTTGTGTTTATGATAAATGTTTACATTCATGCTATAACAGTATTAACAAGGAAACATTAATACTTGTGTGATTTGTAAACTTAATTTGAAGTCCCTAGTAAAGCCTCTATATAATACTAGCTTGTTGGTTAATAGATGATTGTGGTTTCCCTATCATGAACATTGAGATGTTATTAACAACAAGATCATATCGTTAGGAGAATGATATGATGGACATACTCCTATAGATAAGCGTAGCATAAAGATCAAGTCATTTTAATAGTTCAATTGCTATATGCTTTCTGATACATAGTAATCTAATTCCTTCGACCATGAGATCATGCATATCACCTTTACGGATGGATTCTTTGATGACATCAAACACCACCGTGGCGGGTGGCTATAAAGGTGGCATTGAGTGTTCGGAAAGTATTGGTTGAAACACATGGATCAAGAGTGGGATTTGTCCATCCATATGACGGATAGATATACTCTAGGCCCTCTCGGTGAAATGTCATCCAATTAGCTTGCAAGCATGTGACCGGCTCACAAGGGATCACATATCACGGGAACGAGAAAAGAGTACTTATCGATGTGAGGTTGAACTAGGTATGCGGAGAATCTGGCGATCATAACCTCGGATAAGTAAACTATCGTGAGACAAAGGGAAATTGATATCGTATGTAAGTGGTTCATTCGATCAAAGTAATCGTAGAAATATGTGGGAGCCATATGAATTTCCAGATTCCTCTATTGGTTATTGTTAGGAGAAGTGTCTCGATCATGTCCGCATAATTCACGAACCGTAGGGAGACACATAAGGATTCGACGTTGTTTTGAGTAGTTATGGAATGATGAGAAAGAGACCGAATGTTGTTGAGTCCGGATGGGATCCGGGATATCACGAGGAGATCCAAAATGGTCCGGAGAATAAGATTCATATAAGGAAAGTCTCGTTTGAGTTGGGGAATGGTTAGGTGTTTTCATGAGAATGTTCTAGAATGTTCCGAATGTCCGGCACTCGGAGGAAGGTACATGGATGTGTTGTATCAAGTTGGTATGATTGCATCATGTACTAAGTGTCATCGCTGTTCCAAATAAAGGATTAATTCAAATCCTAGTTTGAAAAGTCAAATAGCTAAATTGAAAAGTCAAGCGGCTAAATTTGGAAAGAGGAAAAGAGGAGGAAGGGAAACCGAGTTGGGAGAGTCCCCTTCCCAAGCAGCCGCACCACCCAAGCCGAGTTGGGGAGGGACTCCTCTCCCTCCCCTTGGCCGGCCCTCCACCTATATAAGGAGGCGGGGCTCCCTCCTAGAGACACAAGTTCCCGCCCAAACCCTAGCTTGGCGCCACCACCTCCTGCAGTGCCGCCTCCTAGGGTTGCCCTAGCCGACTTGGGCTGCCCCAAGCCCCTAGCGGCTCTAGCACCTCCTCCTTGGTGTGTCTAAAACCTAGATCGCCGAGAGCTCTCTCATACTCCACCATACTCGCTCGGCAAGCGAAGCCTGCGAGATCTCTCCCTCTACTTAGGTACCACGTCGTTGTCTGCGGAATCACGAGAGAGTGCTACAACCTCTGCTGCTCTTTGGAACAAGGGAGAGGAAGGTCTTCGTCAGTACCGAGCGTGTGACCGATCATGCGGGCGCTGCCTTGATCTTGGGAAGGATCGTCTACGCGATCTTGAGATCGGGAAGAGTACGACTACATCACCCACGAGAATCCGCTTTCGTTAAACACTTTGGAATCTTCGAGGGTGAGTTATTCCATCGACTCTTTGCTACAATCTAGTAGATAGATCTTGGCTTGTTTGTTTGTATGCGGTAGAATTTTTTTGTTTTCCATGCTACGAAACCCTACAGTGGTATCAGAGTCGTGTCTATATGTAGATCTGTTTCACGAGTAGAACACAAAGGTCATTGTGGGCGTTGATGCGTTTATTGTCGATTGCTTCGTGTGTACTTTTCAACGTGCGGGATGTTGGGATGAAGCGGCCCGGGCTAACCTTACATGACATCGTTCATGAGACTTGCTCCACGCTTGACATGCAACTTGTATTGCATAAGTGGCTTTGCGGGTGCCTATTTCTCCTAGCATAGTTAAGATCCAATTTACAACGGGTGATTAACAATACTAGTATCAATGTTGTGGTTCTTGTTCGTAAGTTAGAACGATACTTATTGAAAGCCCCAAACCACGTAAAACATGTAAAGAAAGTAGAGGCGTCTAACTTTGTTTTGCGAGGGTGTCTTGTGATGTGATATGGCCATGATTGTGATTATATTTGATGTATGCAATGTTCCTTATTGTAAGTTGGCAACCGGGCAGAATATATGGTTGTCTTTAATTTATGTTAAGACCCGCGTGTCTATTCAAAGTAGTTGTAATAGTTGTAGCCGGTGGACGACAACCATGGAGAAGCGTCATTGACCTTGATGCAATGCCGGTGATGATGGAGATCATGTTCGTGCTAGAAGATGGAGATCGGAAGCACAAAGAAGAAAGGCCATATCATATCACATACTATGAATTGCATGTGATGTTAATCCTTTATGCATCTTGTATTGCTTAGTAGACAACTGTAGCATTATAAGATGATCCCTCATGCACATGAATTTCAAGTCATAAAGTGTTCACCCTTAGTTAGCACCGTTGCTAAAGCTTGTTGTTTCGAAGCACCACGTGATGATCGGGTGTGTTAGATTCCGCAAGTGTATACAACGTGAGCAAGCCAGATTTGCTCATGCAGAAACTAAGGTTTGATCTTGACGAGCCTAGCATGTACAGACATGGTCTCGGAACACGGATCATATAGTAGATATGATGAACATGTTGATTGTTCGCCATTGAAACTATATCAACTCTCGTGATGATCGATGTTGATGTGGTGGATTTGGTTCGTGTGATCACTAAAACAACGTGAGGGATATTGTTTTGAGTGGGAGTTCACCTAGATTAAACTTATTAATTTGAACTCAATTTGTCATAAACTTAGTCTAAACTATTGCAAATATGTTGTAGATCAATGGCATCCCCTACCATCAACTTTAATGCGTTCCTAGAGAAAGAAAAGTTGAAAAACAATGGAAGCAACTTCACGGATTGGTTCCGCAATTTGAGGATTGTCCTCACAGCTGGTAATTTGACCTATGTCTTTGGATGCACATTTGGGTGACCCACTGCATTCTTGCTACCGATGAAGTAAAGAATGTTTACCTCACTCGGAAGACTCAGTACTCCACAGTTCAGTGTGCTATCTTGTATGGTTTAGAATCGGAGCTTCAGAAAAGGTTTGAGAATTTAGACCCATATGATATTGTCGAGGATATCAAATTGATCTTTGAGACTCATGCGGCAATTGAAAGCTATGAGGCTTCTGAAAAGTTCTTTAACTGCAAGATGGAAGAGGGCACTCGTCGTGAGCATGTGCTTAAGATGTCAGACGCAAACAAACTTCAAAGCTTGGGTATTGTGATTCCTAATGCTTTGGGGATTTACCGTGTCCTCAATCACTACCACCAAGTTACAAGAACTTTGTGATGAACTACAACATGCAAAACATGAACAAGGCGTTGCGAACTCTTTGCCATGTTAAAGTCTGCGAAGTGGAGATCAAGAAAGAGCACCAAGTGTTGTTGGTCAATAAGACCACCAAATTCAAGAAAGGCAAGTCTAAGCGGAAGGACACTTCAAGAAGGGTGGTAAGAAAGTTACTACGTCGAAGAAGACCAAGGCTAGACCTAAGCACGATCTTGAGTGCTTTCTTTGCAGGGAGAAGGTCCTTTGAGCGGAATTGCCCAAAGTACTTGGCGGATTTGAAGAACGGCAACATCAAGAAGAAAGGTATATCGATATACATGTTATTGATGTGTATCTCACTAGTACTACGTAGTAGTGCACAGGTATTTAATCTTGGTTCGGTTGCTCATATTTGTAACTCGAAGCAGTTTGCGCGAATAAGCGGAAGCTAGCGAAGAGCGAGGTGACGATGCGGCGTTGGAAGCGGATCAAAGGTTGATGTGATCGCGGTGACGCTACCCCTTCATCTACCATCGGGATTAGTTTTATACTTAAGTAATTGTTATTTGGTGCTGCGTTAAGCATGAACATTATATCGGGACCTTGTTTATTGCAGAGGCGGTTACTTGTTTAAATCCGAGAATAATGGTTGTTCGATTTATATGAGTAATATGTTTTATGCACATGCACCTTTGATAGATGGTCTATTCTTATTGAATCTCGATAGTGGAAATACATATTAATAACATTGAGGCTAAACGTTTTAAATCGGCGATAACTCGACCTATATGTGGCATCGTCTTGGTCACATTGGAGTGAAGCATATGAAGAAACTCCATTCGATGGACTTCTTGAATCACTTGATTTGAATCACTTGATAGATCTGAAGCATGTCTGATGGGTAAAATGACTAAGACTCCATTTTTTTGGTATGATGGAGCGAGCTACGGACTTATTGGAAATCATACATACCGATGTGTGTGGTCCAATGAGTGTAGCATCGCGTGGTGGTTATCGTTATGTTCTTACCTTCACGGATGACTTGAGTAGATATGGGTATATCTATTTCATGAAACATAAGTCCGAAACTTTCGAGAAGTTTAAGGAATTTCAAAGTGAGGTAGAGAATCAACGTAACAAGAAGATTAAATTTCTACGTTCTGATCGTGGAGGTGAATATCTTAGTTACGAGTTTGGCGAGCATTTGAAGAAATGCGGAATACTTTCGCATGATTGACACCGGGAACACCACAACGTAATGGTGTGTCGAACATCGTGTCGAACTCTCTTAGATATGGTTAGTTCTATGATGTCACTTACAGATTTACCGCTATCATTTTGGGGTTATGCATTAGAAACAGCGCATTCACTTTAAATAGGGCACCGTCTAAATCCGTTGAAACGACACCGTATGAATTATGGTTTGGGAAGAAACCTAGATTGTCGTTCCTTAAAGTTTGGGGTCTGAAGCCTATGTAAAGAATTCTGACCGGACAAGCTTGAACCCAAAGCGGAAAAATCGTCTTCATAGGATACGAAGGAAACTATTGGGTATACCTTCTATCATAGATCCGAAGGCAAAATCTTCGTTGCCAAGAATGGATCCTTTCTAGAGAAGAATTTCTCTCGAAAGAAGTGACTGAAAGGAAAGTAGAACTTCGACGAGGTTGTCGAACCTTCTCTCGAAATTGCGAGTAGCGCAGCCGGAAGAAGTTCTGTGGTGCCTACACCAATAAGAGAGGAAGCTAATGATGATGATCATGAAACTTGGTTGAAGTTTCTACTGAGCCTCAGTCAGCGAGAACTTCGTACCACTCCAGTTGGTATGATCCCGTTATGAGTGTCATGTTGGTGGACAACACCGATGACCACGAGACATATGAGGAAGCGATGATGAGCCCAGTTCCAATAAATGGCAAGAAGCCATGAAATCCGAGATTGGATCCATGTCGAAAACCAAGTATGGACTTTGGTGGACTTACCGGATGGCGGAAGGTCTCGAGAACAAATGGATCTTCAAGAAGAAAGCAGATCTTGATGGTAATGTTCTTGTCTATAAAGCTCGACTTATGTAAAAGGGTTTCAACAAATTCAAGGAGTTGACTACGATGAGACTTTCTCACCGATGTGAAGCTAAAGTCTGTGAGGATTATGTTAGCAATCGATGCATATTACGATTATGAGATATTGCAGATGGATGTCTAACTTGAGTTCCTCAGTGGAGACATTGATGAAGAGTTGTATATGATGCAACCCAAAGGTTTTATCGATCCTAAAGATGCTAACAAGGTATGCAAACTTCAACGGTCCATCTATGGATTGAAGCAAGCATCCCGAAGTTGGAATCAACGTTTTGATAAGGTGATCAAAAGTTTTGGTTTTATACAAACTTATGGAGAAGCTTGTATTTACAAGAAAGTGAGTGGGAGCTCTGTAGCATTCTTAATACTATATGTGGATGACATATTATTGATTAGGAATGATGTAGACCTTCTTAATAGTGTCAAGGAATATTTGAATAATAGTTTTTCAATGAAGGATCTTGGCGAAGCAGCTTACATATTAGGCATAAAGATTTATAGAGATAGATCGAAACGCCAAATATTATTGTCACAAAGTACATATTTGGACAAAGTTCTAAAGAGGTTTGGGATGGAAGATAGCAAGAAAGGGTTCTTGCCCATGTTGCTATCGACCTTGAGTAAAACTCAAAGTCCGACATCGGCGGAAGATAGAGAAAGGATGAGTAAGACTCCTATGCCTCAACCATAGGATCTCTAATGTATGCCATGCTATGTACTAGACCCGACATTGCATATCTTTGTTAGTTTAACTAGCAGATATCAAAGTGATCCGAGTGGATCATTAGACAATGATCAAAAACATCCTTAAGTACTTAAGAAGAACTAAGGATATGGTTCTTTCTTATGGAGGTGATGAACACTCGTTGTTAATGGTTACACCGATGCTAGTTGGAACACCGATCCGGATGATTCTAAATCACAATCTGGATCGTATTTATTTTGAATGGTGCAACGATTAGCTGGAGGAGTGCAAAGCAAAGCGTTGTGGCGAGATCTTCAAGCGAATCGGAATACATGGTCGCCGGAGGCTTCACAAGAAGCGATATGGATGAAAGAGTTCATTACGAGCTGGGTGTGGTTCCTAGTCGCTGGACCCAATGTCTATCTCTTGTGATAACATGGGCGCCATAGCCAATGCGCAAGAACCAAGGTCACACAAGAAGCTGAAGCATATCAAGCTTCGTTTTCACGCTATTCGAGAACATATCCAAGATGGGGATATAAAGATTTGCAAAGTACACACAGATCTGAATGTGGCGGATTCGTTGACTAAACCTCTCCCGAGGGCAAAACATGACCAGCACCAAACTGCCATGGGTGTTGGTATATTACCATGTAATCTAGATTAGATGACTCTAGTGCAAGTGGGAGGCTGTTGGAGATATGCCTAGAGGCAATAATAAAAGTAGTTATTATTATATCTTTGTGTTTATGATAAATGTTTACATTCATGCTATAATAGTATTAACAAGGAAACATTAATACTTGTGTGATTTGTAAACTTAATTTGAAGTCCCTAGTAAAGCCTCTATATAATACTAGCTTGTTGGTTAATAGATGATTGTGGTTTCCCTATCATGAACATTGAGATGTTATTAACAACAAGATCATATTGTTAGGAGAATGATATGATGGACATACTCCTATAGATAAGCGTAGCATAAAGATCAAGTCATTTTAATAGTTCAATTGCTATATGCTTTACGATACATAGTAATCTAATTCCTTGACCATGAGATCATGCATATCACCTTTACGGATGGATGCTTTGATGACATCAAACACCACACCGTGACTGGGTGGCTATAAAGGTGGCATTGAGTGTTCGGAAAGTATTGGTTGAAACACATGGATCAAGAGTGGGATTTGTCCATCCATATGGCGGATAGATATACTCTGGGCCCTCTCGGTGAAAT
Source organism: Avena insularis (assembly GCA_023614405.1). Lineage (NCBI taxonomy): Eukaryota > Viridiplantae > Streptophyta > Magnoliopsida > Poales > Poaceae > Avena > Avena insularis. The sequence goes on along the minus strand of CM042691.1, from coordinate 265,882,139 downwards.
GTCATCCAATTAGCTTGCAAGCATGTGGTAGCTCTGAGGGATCACATATCAGGAGCGAGAAAAGAGTACTTATCGTAGCGAGGTTGAACTAGGTATGCGGAGATCTGGCGATCATAACCTCGGATAAGTAAACTATCGTGAGACAAAGGGAAATTGATATCGTATGTAAGTGGTTCATTCGATGTAAGTAATCGTAGAAATATGTAGAGCCATATGAATTTCAGATTCCTCTATTGGTTATTGTTAGGAGAAGTGTCTCGATCATGTCGCATAATTCACGAACCGTAGGGAGACACACTTAAGGATTCGACGTTGTTTTGAGTAGTTATGGAATGATGAGAAAGAGACCGAATGTTGTTGGTCTCGGATGGGATCCGGGATATCACGAGGAGATCCGGAATGGTGGGAGAATAAGATTCATATAAGGAAAGTCCCGTTTGAGTTGGGGAATGGTTAGGTGTTTTCATCGGGAATGTTCTAGAATGTTCGGAATGTTCGGCACTCGGAGGAAGGGTACATGGATGTGTTGTATCAAGTTGGTATGATTGCATCATGTACTAAGTGTCATCGCTGTTCCAAATAAAGGATTAATTCAAATCCTAGTTTGAAAAGTCAAATAGCTAAATTGAAAAGTCAAGCTAAATTTGGAAAGAGGAAAAGAGGAGGAAGGGAAGCCGAGTTGGGAGGAGTCCCTCCTCCCCAAGCCGCACCACCAAGCCGAGTTGGGGAGGACTCCTCTCCCTCCCTTGGCCCGGCCCCTCCACCTATATAAGGAGGCGGGGCTCCCTCCTAGAGACACACAAGTTCCCGCCCCAAACCCTAGCTTGGCGCCACCTCCTGCAGGTGCCGCCTCCTAGGGTTGCCCTAGCCGCCGACTTGGGCTGCCCCAAGCCCTAACCGGCTCTAGCACCTCCTCCTCCTTGGTGTGTCTAAAACCTAGATCGCCGAGGCTCTCTCATACTCCACCATACTCGCTCCGGCTTAAGCGAAGCCTGCGAGATCTCCCTCTACTTAGGTACCACGCCCGTTGTCTTTGCGAATCGCGAGAGAGTGCTACAACCTCCATTGCCTGCTAGAACAAGGGAGAGGAAGGTCTTCGTCAGTACCAGCGTGTGACCGATTCTTGGGGAGCGCTAGGAGCAGTCTTGGGAAGGATCGTCTGCGATCTTGAGATCGGGAAAATCGACTACATCACCCACGAGAATCCGCTCTTGTTAAACACTTTGGAATCTTCGAGGGTGAGTTATTCCATCGACTCGTTGCTACAATCTAGTAGATAGATCTTGGCTTGTTTGTTTGTATGCGGTAGAAATTTTTTGTTTTCCATGCTACGAAACCCTACAGTGGTATCAGAGCCGTGTCTATATGTAGATCTGTTGCACGAGTAGAACACAATGGTCATTGTGGGCGTTGATGCTTTTATTGTCGATTGCTTCTTGTGTTTACAATAAGCATGTATTTACAATAACAAGAACTTACAGGTAACCAAAGTTGAGTAGCATGCGGAGCGGCCCTTGTACTCAAGGGACATGGGATTTCCAGTTTATAGTCTGTCAAGCATATAACTCATATTGGACCTCACTTTCACCTTAACCATATAAAGATGCCTATGATAGGGGCAATGAGAGCTCAAAGCTAATGAGTACCTTACTTTCAGCATTTGGAAGCCTTTCAAACCTTTCAAAACCTTTTCACCTCCTTGTTGAGTCACCACTTATTCTATGAGCACCTTCTTGAGATCATAGTTGTCATTCTTGTGTTTGTCTCAAAACTTGGTTGATTATGTCATTACTTTGATGCTTGTATCTCTGACATCTTTACTTCTAGTCTTCATGTGAACTTCAGAGGTGCCTTGGCATTTATATTGTGCTCTACAGACAAAGGCAAGCGAGATACCACTCTATCATACCTTTTTATGAGCATTGCAATGTTACTTATGTTTATGTTCCATGCTACTTATTATTATTGAGTTGGTTTCTCTTCATAGCCTGTAATGACTATTGAATAGACTTAGTTGCATACTTCTTACTATGAATGGTTTAAGTATCTACTCCTGTGCTGAGAATATATGAATCATATGAAGCAAATGTGTTCGTGGGAGTTCTTTTATCGCACTCAATTTTCAACTGAATTGCTTGAGGACAAGCAATAAGCTAAGCTTGGGGAAAGTTGATACGTCCAAAACGTATCTACTTTCCTGAATAATTTTGCTATTGTTTCTTCTCTAAACTTGTGTGATTTGGATACAACTAACACGGACTTACGCTGGTTTCAGTAGAATTACCTTGGTGTCTAGTTTTTATGCAGAAATCAACTATAAGGAAAAATCCCAGAAAATATGCCAAAAATCCTATTTCACCAGAAGATCCACAGAGCCAGAGTACGAGACGGAGTGGAGGCCTAGGGGGACCACACCCCTGCCAGGCGCGGGCCAGGCCTGGCCGCGCTTAGGGGGTGCGACCACCCTAGGCACCCCCTCAGCCTTCCTCTTCGCCTATAAGATTCCTCTTGACCTAAAACCGAGGGAGGGTCGTCGTTTTTCTAGAAAGAGTTCCATTGCTGCCACCACCGAAGCATGATTCGAACCGAAACTCTGTTCGGCACCTACAGCAGGGAATTTGGGAAGGATCATCGCCATCCTCATCACCAATGCCTCTCCATCAACCATCAATGTTTCTCTCATCCATGGGTGAGTAATCCCCCGTTGTATGCTATGGAGATGGTAGAGATTGGATGAGTTCTATCATGTAATCGAATAAGATTGTTTGGGCATGGTGCCTAGTATCTCTATTAGTGCTATTTGACTTTGTTGCAGCTTGTTGTGCTTAATGCTTGTCACTAGGGCGAGTGCCATGATCTCAGATCTGAACTTATTATTGAATCATTATGATAGTATTGTTTGTGATCTTATTTGCAAGTTGTGTACACATATCATTGTCCGGATCCAAAGGCCCCAAAGTGACAGAAATTGGGACAACCGGAGGGGACGACTGTGATGTGAGGATCACATGTGTTCACAAAGTCTTAATGCTTTGCTTCGGTGCTCTATTAAAAGGAGCACCTTAATTGCCAGTAGTTCCCTTGAGGCCCCGCTGCCACGGGCTGACAGGACAAAAGATGTTGTGCAAGTTCTCATTGCGAGCACGCATGACTATATATGGAGCACATGCATATGATTGTTTAGTACTTGGATGCTTTATCTTATTTATCTGTAATTTTCCTAGATCTTGAAGTTATATGTTTAGACTCGTCCATGCAACGCCCATCCATCCATCCCTATGTCTACCACACTCACATCCTACTGTTTGCTACTACTGTTACTATTGCTCCTGTTTTGCTGCTGTTGTTGCTTTGCTGTTACTACTACAAACTGTTGCTACTGATAAACTTCTGTGAGCAAGAACTATTTTCAGGTGCAGCTGAATTGACAACTCAGTTGTTAAGACTTGCAAGTATTCTTTTGCTCCCCTTGTGTCGAATCAATAAATTGGGTAATAGTACCCGCGAAGACTGTTGCGATCCCCTATACTTGTGGGTCATCAATCCTCAACAAGCTTGGCGAATACGGTAGAGGACTGGGGGATATTGATGTCGTTGTTCGATCCTATTATGCCAAAGGAGTGCCAAATCTAGAGATCCTGTATACCAACCGCCTCAAGTATCACATTACAGCCTCTTTTGTGGCCTTTGTACATTCCCTGCCAAACAAATGGACAGTCCTTTCGTTGCCAATCCATGCAGTCGATACTTCCAAGCATCCCAGGAAATCGGTATCCCAGGATTTGCATATGCTCTTCATCTTCGGCGACTACGATGATTTCTTCCTCCAACAGCATGGCAAACATCTCCTCATCATCAAAGTCCATGGACAAGTAGGAAAAATGTCGAACACTTCGTGGGCACGGTGGACACGAGCTCAGAACGAAGCTGCCGACGCCGCCGAGAAAAGGCGAAACAAGGATAGCAGCGAGGGGAGGGGATGTTGCTGTGGCGGTGGACCCTTCTAGCAGGGCAGCACCGGCGGTGACATGGAGGCGAGGGTGGGTGGAGAGGGCTCTGTGTCACGGGAGATCCGAATCTTGGTGGGGAAGTGGGATCTCGCCGACAGGGCTGGTCCACTCGTTTTTTTCCATCTGGAGTTCCCTGGCGACACCCGACGTGTTGGGTTCGGCCTAGGAATACCAGATAAAAGTTGGACCAAATCCGACAAAAAAATATGTCCTAGAAACACAAGTGGACAAAATTTTGTCATCTAGATAGAAAAAATAGCTTGGCCTACGGAGAATGCTAGTGGTAGCAAAGATACTCTATAGTGGAGATTTTCCCTTTTTATGCAATTTTGTCTTTTTTGTTGAGCGCAAAATATACAGTATTTCGAGCTAAAAATCTATACACCGGTATATTTCATGCTTCACTACACACAGATTTGTTTTTCAGATTTTTTTGACAAACTTTGAAATAAAATTTCTCATTTTTTTTAAAAGAAAACGTTGGCCGGCTCCGTTCGGCTTATTCGTCCTCCCACTGGATTCCTCTCTCCTATCATTCCTTCCCCGGCGAAGGAATCTCCAGAATCTCCTCCCCAAGAACCACTTTCCCTTGATTCTCACTGTTTACCTAGAATCCATCGCGGTCCCGCCGCTCCTATAGAACTAGTTTATTCCCTTTCGTCCGCTACAAAAATCTTCTCTTCTTTTATACAGAAAAAATAGTTTTGATGATAGTGACAGGCTCGTGTTGGGGTTCATGAGACTCCTGCTAGTACTTAGGTGTCAGGTTGCGAGGCTCGGGCGCTAGCTCTCCATTCCCCCCTTGGATTCTGGTTTTCTCGTCCAAGATTCTGTTTTTTTCCATGGCCTGTAAAGAATTTCTGCTTTGAGTTTGCTTTCCTGAAGAACTGCGGCGCTGTATGATTCTTTTCCCTTGATTTTTCCAAGACCTGCAATCGGTAGATTTTGCAGGAATGGATTCTTATGCTTTAGGGATAGAATAGATATGCATGATCCAGAAATCTCACTTGTACTTGAAAGGGGACGTTTCGCTTCCTCTATATTGGTCGTTTCCATCTGTATGCTTTATTATTGTGCAAAATTGTTCCCTTTTGTCCAAACGCAAGCGATAAATTCTGCACAAGGGAAGAGCTAGTAGGATTTCTCTTACCAATTTATTTTCTTCTGATGTTGCTATAAGTAAATGTTGCCTGTGAGTGTCTGTGCAGGAATTGACTGAATTTTGTGTCTTTAGGTTCAGAAAGATTTTATCTTGGAGGAGGAGGAAGGTCAGCAATGGGGGAGATTGGGACACCAGATTACAGCGATGTGGGCTCAGACATGGACCTGCTCATGCTCTCAGCGTTTGATGGCTTTGACAGTTTCACAGAGCTCATCGCCAGTCCTTCTTTTGGTGACTGTATCTCATCGTCTTTCAGTGTTTCGCCTGCGCAGCAGTTGATATGCATTTCACCTTCATCACCTCATGTGAATTCAGAGGCGCAAGGTGATGTTTCTAATACTGATGGTAGTGACTGCTATGCCAGTTTAGCCTCTGCCCCAAAGGTTCCCACTGTCCCAAAGGCTGTTTATGGCGGCGTCACCCTGACGGAGAGGATGCTCAGGGCATTGTCCATGCTTAAAGAAGCATCAACTGGTGGAGCAGTCCTGGTGCAAGTTTGGATCCCTGTAACAAATGGAGATCATCAGGTACTTACCACCTCTGACCAGCCTTTCTTGCTTGATGAGAGGCTGACAGGGTACAGGGAAGTCTCTAGGCAGTTCACATTCTCAGCCACAGAAGGGCCTGGTCTGTTCCCTGGATTGCCCGGGCGGGTTTTCATATCCGGTATGCCAGAATGGACATCAAACGTCATGTACTACAACCCTTCGGAGTACTTGAGGGTAAATTATGCGATTCACAATGAAGTCCGTGGATCCTTCGCCATGCCGGTTTTCGACTCAAGCGGCGGGTCTTGCTGTGGAGTGCTTGAACTAGTCATGACACAGGAAAAGAATAACTTCTGTTCAGAGATGGACAATCTTTCTAATGCTTTGCAGGTTGTTTATTCTGTTGCTCCTAATATTCTTATTCAGAATAGTATTCACTACAGTTCTGGAGAAATGTACAGTAGTAAAACAAACTACATGTTTCAAGAAGACTACTTTTATTATTGAACTGCCTGCTTTCAATATAACAGCTTTCTTTCTGTTGAAGTATGCTGTAGAATTAATCTACTCCCTCCGACCCATATTACTTGACTTGGATTTTTCAAAATTTGGATGAACCTATATACTAAATAGTGTCTAGATTCATTCAAATCTAGACAAATTTGAGTCAACTAATATGGGTCGGAGGGAGTATTACAATTCGTAGTTGCAAAGTTTGTTACTGCTGAAATCATTGCTTTGTCTTTGTTTTCTATGCAGTACGCTACAGATTCATATGTTGTACCAAACAGGCACAATATCATGAACTGAAGCAGATAGTATGAACTGAAGCTTGAATTTGGTTCCAAGTTTGTGTAATCAAGAGAGGTGATGTGCTTTTAGTGCACTTGATAGAAAATATATGCTAGTGGACCCCCAGTATTGGTATACACTATTCATTTGCGGACTACCTCACCTAAAAAAGTTATTGAAAAGAGTATGTAGTAAAAGAAGGTAATCTGCTTGTTGGAGCTACTTTCAATCTTGATAAAAGGACAAATATAAAAATTTCATGCAGTATAATAAAGTTTCTTTAATCTTTTCCAGAACGCATAATAGTGCGAGTACACTGTAATACCTTATATGCCCCATAAGAAAATGCTTCTGTTAGTTATACATCAATAGTTTTAACACCAGATGTTCTAGGACCTTTAGCTTTCTTACACATCTGTTAATTCATAGCAAAGTAGTGGACAGTTAAATTTAAAACAATGACTGAAAAAAGTGTAGATATAATATTCATATAGGAGTAATTGTTATTAGTTACTTTGGCCCCTCCGATCACCATTGTCTTGGTATATAATGTGGTAAACGTTTTAATAAATTTACCACAAATATGTTTAAAACTATCAAGCGTTGGAAAACAGAAATGAGTTAATGAAATTTTCCGAACTTCTGTAAGTTAATTCTGTCACTGGATGGGTGCTAATTTTCACTTTGTTCCAGTCCAATCCTGTGCATATATGATTTTTAATTTCTTCCAGGTTCTGTCGGTATGAAGTATTTCTCATAGTACTAATTGTGGCATTGTAATCTTTGCAGTCTGTTCATTTGAGCACCGTGAAAGCAAGGAAACATCCTCAGGTACCAATCTGTACTACCACTACAGCCATTTTTTCACAGAACGGACATGTATCAGCATAATCGTTAAAACTTAACCCAATACTCTACATTGCAGAGCTATACTAGGAATCAGGAATTAGTATTCACGGAAATATCGGACGTTCTCCGAGCTGTTTGCCATAAACACATGCTACCTTTGGCACTTGCATGGATTCCAGTTTGTCCCAACAGCAATTTGAATGTGTCAGAAGAGTATGTTAACCAGTCTGTGAATTTTGTTTTGACGAACAAAGAAGTCCTTTGCGTGCAAGAGTCTGCTTGTTATATCAATGACATGAGAATGCATGATTTTGTCCGCGCCTGTGCTGAATGTCCCCTTAAGAAAGGACAAGGGGTTGCTGGAAATGCAATTTTATCAAATAACCCGTTCTTCTCATCTGATGTGAGAGAATACGATATGCATGATTATCCTCTCGCTCATCATGCACGCAAGTTTGGTCTTCATGCTGCTGTTGCAATAAGGTTGCGTAGCACATACACTGGTTATGATGACTATGTCCTGGAGTTTTTCCTTCCGCCTATGTGCAAAGTTGGTGAAGAACAACAGCTCTTACTTGACGACATCGCAGTGACCATGCAGAGAGTATGCAGTACTCTGAGAACAGTTTCAGATGCTGAACTGAAGCAAAATGCCATAACAGGGCCATCAGGAACAAGATGCTCATCATCTGATGTTTCTATTAATTCCTGCAACCAAATTGATACGATATCCAGTGAAATCAAAACAAATGTGCCTTTGGATAATCAGATAAGAAGCACTGCTGAGCAACTGGCAGATAATAAATATGCTAAGAAGGTCATTCTCAACTTTTATCTCCCTCCTCTCATAACCCTGTATTCTGATTGGTCCAGACTTTTGTTATTCACCCCTTAACTTTTTTTAAAGTCCCAATTGCTTTTAAATTGTAAGATGAACCCCACAATCCAATTTTGGTTGACAAACTGTTGGACCAGTTTCCTATATAGAAAAAATGGCCCATTTCCTTGTATTCTACTGCAATGTAGATATAGATGTTTGCTCCTGTTGTATCATTTCCCTGTCGATTTTGAATCTTACCAAGTTTAGTGCATTAAGAGAATGTCCTTTGAAACTAAGAAGTTTGAATGCTGTTTCAATTTATAATCCAGATCTATATAGCTGAATGCCCTTGTATAGTTCCAAAAAATAATGCGCTAGTCGTGTTAAATGAATATTGTTGGAACAGAAACTCATATCCTTAATCTTAGGATTCAAACATGTGTAGTATAAGAAAATCCTACTAGAACTGCAAGTCCTCTTGCTCTGGAAGAGGAGTGGGAACGGGAACCTCTGCCAAACCAATGAGGGTGTGGACATAGGAACACAATACGAGCAATCAAGTAATTCAATACCAAACTGAAATGAGAGGATTAGACACTAGGTTTCTTCATCACTAGAAAGGTGTGATAGGGCAAGGATCCGAGGGTCCTAAAAGGTGTGATAGCCCGATAGGGTTGTGAGAGAGCGACAACCCCTTGTACTCTTTCTTTAAGTCATATAGTTGAACAATGAATGTCTAATCTCTTGTCATATACTTTGCAGCTCAAACCTGGTGTTACATCTCAAAATTTTAAAAAATGCAGCTCAACACAGAAGAATGTCAGTTTGAGTATCCTTAAGGAATCTACATCCCATGGACCTAAAATACGCATCTCTGCAGAGAAGAATGTCAGTTTGAGTGTCCTTCAGCAATACTTTGCTGGTAGTTTAAAAGATGCTGCAAAGAGCATTGGTGGTAAGTTCTTTATGCTCTCACGACCATTTGCTGGTTTCTTTCCGTCTGAATGAGGCACATTTCTGTTAGAAAAATCCAAGCAAAGGATATTATGCTGTAGGAAAAGAGAAACTTATAGTTCTTTGCCTGTTCTTTGCAGTTTGTCCTACAACATTGAAAAGGATATGCCGGAGGTATGGAATATTAAGGTGGCCATCTCGTAAGATTAAGAAGGTAAATCGGTCCCTGGAGAAGATTCAGAATGTGATAAGTTCTGTACATGGAGTCGAAGGAGTAATAAAGTATGATCCTGCCACTGGATGTCTTGTTTCATCGGTTTCTCCTTCCGAAGAGCCTTCGATGAGAAATGCTGAACATAGAGGTACTGATCCCCTACCCATTGAACCTGACTTGTCCAGCCATAAGTTCCAACCTGATTATGATGCTTACCAAAGAGAACATTCAGGCCAAGTTGTACTCACGGAAGCACACAATGCAAAAAAATGTGAAGATCACATTAATTTGAACCATGGAGGGTTGTTTCCAAATTCACGTTTTGACAGAACATCAGAAGGGCCACGGTGTCAGGATGCGTCAAATAGTTCATATCTTGCAAAAGAAACTACTCTTGCCATCAGAATGGATGATATGCGGGTAGAGGGAGCGGATCAGAAGAATGTGCAGTGGGATTCTGTTTCTATGCCACAACAATGCAAAGTGGATGTAACGAACAAGGCCAGTACGAAGGTTGAGCAAAGCCTTGCATCATCTTCCAGCATGACAGATTGTTCCAGTGGTGGTACATCAAGTGATGGAACTTTGAACATAGTTAACGGAAGTAACTCAAGCATAGTCGTCAAGGCCTCTTACAAGGATGATACTGTAAGGTTGAAATTACTAGCATCTATGAACTACCAGAATCTGCTCGATGAGATCGCCAAGAGGCTGAAACTATCAGTTGGCACATTTCAGCTCAAGTACAAGGATGATGAGGATGAATGGGTGATTTTAGAAAGCGACGCTGATCTCCAGGAATGCCTTGATGTGCTAGACACCACAGGGTCACGTATTGTAAAAGTTCAAGTACGAGATGTTCAGTGTGCTACTGGAACTTCTTCAGGTAGTAGCTCCATATCCAGTCAAATAAGTTAGGGTGCTGGTGAAAAAGCTGGTGAAAAATGCAGGAGTTCTACTCATGGCATATTTTGGCTTTAGTATGGCTCCGATCAATAAGAGCTACTCATGACATATATGGTAAACATATTCATTCAAACCAGGGGTGTACAATTTTCTTTTTTAGATGGAACTGATTTTGATCTGGTGGCCTAGTTGGTTCAATATATTTTGGTAGAAATGTCAGCAAACTTTTGTTTAGACATGCAGCAGAACTTGCACTAGCATTGCAAGTTTGAAGTACATGAACGATAGTACAACATGCATTTCATATTTGAAGTACAAGAAGGGTAGCTGAATTTGGATGCTATATGACATGTTTTATGATCTACATGACATATATTGTGCCCAGAGTTTGTGTGCTATATCGTTTCCCTTATGATTTCCAGCTTCTCTATAGTAAAAGCATGTACAGCACCATGATAGTTGTGGTTCTCCACTTAGCATGTCAACAATTTGTTCTGTATCAATGTCAACAATACTATTCTTAGACCATGATAAATCTCGGTTATGCAGACAGATCAAATTGTGCAACCCATAACTAGCAACTGACATGTCAATTTGTTTGCTAACTGAGTAAATTGTAGCAACTGAATATAGTTTCAGTATATTAATGGTCCTCTCAATAGGTGTTTGGAGTTGTACATGACGAAGGTTTCATTACAGTATTATTTTTGGCATTTGACGAGCTTTTGTTCTCATAAATAATACTCCCTCAGTTTCAAAATATAAGATGTTTTAGTTTTATGAAGAAAATGTATCTAGACTTATTTTAGTATGTAGGTTCATTCGGGTTTGAAGTGAATCTACACATTAAAATAAGTCTAGATATATTTTCTTCACAAACCTAAAACATCTTATATTTTAAAACGGAGGGAGTACCTGACAAGACGATATGCAGCAAGAAACCGTGGTGTATTTGCATAGCCAACGTCTATAGGATAAAATTTACCAGCTATTTTTTTAAATAAAATATTTTTTATTTATTTCAAAATATAATATGCGATTTTCGGAATTTTCAAAAGTAGCACATTGTTGGTGTCGGCAACCCTGACTGGGCCAATCGGTGTTGTCCACCCCGTGTGACTGTTGGTGGCGGGGCCCACCAGTCGACAGGCCACAATGGTCGTCGTGCAAGGCGGCAGACGGTGTCGGTCACACCAACTGGGGCACTCGCGCCAAGCCACACTGACTAGGGCACACGCGGTAGGTGACCCCGTCTGGTCCATTAAATATAGCGCCCGCTGTGATGCCCCCAGCTGCCGCCCGTAGCACTCTTTCTTCCTCCCGTTTCTCTCCCCTGCCGCAACTCTTTCCCTCTCACTCCCATGGCCATGTCGTTTTTTCTCTTTCGGCAATACTTAGTACAGCTGTAGTTTAATCTTTGATCTACTGATTGGTTAGCTTGGGAGACGATTTGGTGGTGGTGGTGAGGAGCAATGGCAATGGTGGAGGCTGGTTTTTTAGCTGACTGAGCTACGCTGTGGTACCGACACGGTGACTAAAGACCGAGGGCTTTGCCCGCTTCAAGGGTAAACCCTAATCTCTCGCTAATTATAGTGCATTATTGGTTAGCTGGTGAATATTGTTATTTTGATGTGCGAATATGGGTCTAGGCAGATTAGTAATGGTCTCGCAATATTATTTATGTAGGTATTCGTGGAGTAATTTTTTAAACTGTATTATGTGCTACTATTTAGTTTATAACAAGTTGATTTTTTTTAGGTCAACAATTATGTCAAATATAGTGAAGTTTGTTTTTTATACTACGGTCATGGTCAAGTCAGAAAAAATGACCGGAGGGTTGATCTGAGTAAGTTTCAATATAGAGAGTTGGAACTGACGGCTCCTCTAACATGGACAATGACTAACTGACAGCGTGTTTAGGACTTGCTGATACATATTGGTGTGCATGCATTGTGGTTATGGACAAATGCAAGGTCAAACATTTCATTTTATTTGAGGCCTATAGATCACAACTCTAAGTGGGTGGGATGGTTAAAAGGTTACCGGACCAAGCAAGTTAACCCTATCGCCTTGGTGCTTCCCGTGGCAAAGCATCTCAGTTCTCCTTTAGCCCAAGGTGGATACGATCATGGTCAGAGTAGTCAGGCACAAGCTGGAGGGGTGGGTACGATTCCGGACAGAGTAGCCATGCACACACTAGAGGTGGTGGTTATGAATCAGAGCATAGATCTTTTTTAGCGGGAAGGCAGATTTGGACAAGAGAGATGGTCATCTGCAACAACAAATGGAAAAGGAGGATGCAGACGATGAGAGTGATATTGCAGATGATTCTGATGAGTCAGATGAAGAAGAGGAGATACTGATTCCTACCTCATGGAATCAAGACTTCTTAGTGAATGATGGACACGATTCTGTTTGGCAGTATCACCAGAACAATATCGCCCAGTGTGCCTTGTATCCGAGTAAGAAATATCTATAGGAATCAATCATAGCTCCATGGAAATGGTTTTCAGAACTAAGGTGTCATCGCAAAAGTACTTGACGATGGAATGCGAGAATGACGGCCGTCCCGCAAGGGTACATGGCTATTTCCCTAAATATGACACTAATTGGAGGGTGAGCGACTTTGTGCCGCACATATCTCTACTTCCTAGTATCCTTCAGGATCATCGAAACCTAACGTCTACCTTCCTACAAAATGCAAATTTCTTTGGAGAAAGGAAGAGGATGTCCCCATCTACATTCTCACCAAGCCTAATATCATTCCCCCTCGAGTTAATCGAGCTAGCTTGTTACTCTTGGATTCATGGAAAACCCTAGGAGGCTAGGGTCTCCCGGAGGCTTTTCGCTTATGTTTTACCTCGTAGAAAGTTTATGAGGTTTTTGGAGGCCACCTCAAGGCCTACCACTAGTGATTGACCTCCCACTTCATGGAGGAGGATCACGGAGAAGAAGGTGAGCCTTCGTGATTCTTAGGAACCTTCATGGATTCACACACCTCTCCAACTGTGACGTAGCCCCCCCCCCCAAGGGAGTGAGCACCTGCTTACATGTTCGTCTCTGGTATGACTCGGTTATTTCTATCGAAGCTCTTTACTAGTGTTGTTTAAATTGTGATAGCTTTCATGCTTGAAGTTTTTTAATTATCATATAGGTTTCCTCACTTAGTTTGCACTAGGCCACTTTGTTTATCTGCAAAGCCTAAGGAGTGAGATGGTTGACTCGAGTGAGGAAGGAGATGGCAAAACCTATGTGACCAAGGAGTTTAAGGAATTGCTCCCTTTGTTTGGGATTATAAATCCTACGCGTATACCTAGGTCGTTAATTTGACTAATAAAATATTACTTATATAGCACAAAAATTATACCATTAGAAAATATAGCATCTAAAATTTCTAATGGTATATTTTTTGTGTTATTCTATTTATATTTTATTGATTAAATTAGCAACTTAGTTAACCGTACGTGACCTATAATCTCAAACGGAGGGAGTACTAGCTAAAGAATGGGCCAAGTATGACCAAGATCTTGATGACTATATGGTAAGCTAATGGACACACGTCTCAAGGCATTGAATGATAAGGGGTCGTCCCTTAACGAAGCTTTGGTGGATTCTATGAAGAAACCGATTCCAGTGGAGGATTAGGATCCTCATGGAGATCTTCTCCCAATGTTTATAACTTTAGGAAGTTCCCTCCTCCCTCTTATAACAACATGCCTTATAACTATCACCCACCACACATGCCTAAGCCGCATATCAACCCTTCGGGGAATCCACCTAAACTTGATCAATGCAACTTATCTTTTTGGAAATCTTCCATATGTTCTCATCTTCACATTGTATGATTGGAGCTTAGAGCATTGAGAAGCATGGCTATGAAGAATTTTATGATGAGAGGTGCATGTCATCTCTCGAGAAAATCAATTTTCAACTCAACTTCACAACTGTTGATAAGTTCCACCATTGCTTGAAGCACGAAATATATTACCAAGTTGTCAACATTGATTCCGTAAAATAACTTTGGGAAAAACTCACATCCTTGCTTGAAGGCACCACGGCCATCCAAAGTCAAAGATATGAAGCCACCAAAAAAACATGCAAATGTTTGCTTTCAACGATGGAGAATCACTTTCAAGTGTGTATGCTAGGCTCATAGATCCAAAGGAGAAGATTCGAGGCCTTGGTGGCGATAGATTCAACAATGGATTTGTTGCGACCGATGAGTTCATCAAGAGTAAGTTTATCAAAATCATTTCTCGCGAGTACCAAGAGTTGGCTTTCAATGTCATCTTCAATGATCCTTTTTGCCAAATGACTTCGGAACAACTTATGGGGTATTTTGTCGCTCACGATGACATGGTTACCACCACCAAGAAGACTAAGGAGATTGCTCGAGCTATGAACAAGTCTAATCGTGCTTTGAAGGCCAAGGTTGTTGAAGCAAGTGAAGAGGAAGAAACTCAAGATGAAGAAGAAGGTCACATGACCTCAACAAGTGAAATTGATGCGGATCTTGCTTTCTTTGCCAAGAAGTATGAGCAGTTTTCTAGGAAGAATGGAGGAAGTTTTTCAAAGGAGAAAAGAAGAAGTTGCTACAATTACAATGAAGTGGAACACTTCTCTTGACAAGTCTCCATGTGAGAGAAGAGAGAAGTGAGAACAAGCCCACGTATGACAAGGAAACAAAACCAAAGTTGAATACAAATTCTCTCAACGAAAAGAACAAGAACAAGAGGCGAGAAGGGAAAGCTCTCATAGACGTTGTTTATTTCATCTCATTTTGTTAAGGGGACTACTACATGTCCGTCCGCCGGGGGATAAATCTTTAAAATCTCCAGGGCCCCGTGCGGCCACGTGTTTCTAAAAAATTCGAAATCCTGTTTTTCTATATTAAATTCCATTTTTATTTACAAATTGTCTCGTTTTTGTTATATGTAGCAAAAGAATGTTCGCTCACGAGACAAAATAAAAAACTAATATCGCCAGAGATCTCACAAGAGTTTAGCCGAAGACCCATCGTCAGACACTTTGTAGCAAAAAATTTGGTCTCATGTAGCAAAACCGACTTCACCGGGAGACCTTGCCGGGACATTGTAGAAGAAACTTAGCAAAATTAGAAAATAAATGTAGCAAAAAAGTTTAGCATATGTAGCAAAAAAATAGACTTCCACGAAGACATCGCCGGAGACTTTTGCTTGGAGACCTCGTCGCAAACATTGTAGCAGAAACTTTGCGCTATTATAGCAAAACTAGAAAATAGATGTAGGAAAAAAGTTCAGCATCTGTAGCAAAAAAAAGACTTCACGCTACTTGTAGCATCGTCGCAGACCGCTTGTAGCACCGCTGCCGACCACATGTAGCATCGTTGTCGACTGCATATGGCAAAGCTCGACGCCGTACACAACAACGTCGGTGGCCATGGATAAGATGGCCATACGGCCTCAAGCTCCAATATAGGGCTATAGGGCGGCCGCAGAGAGGTGTTGCGAATGGGAGCGGGAGTTTCGCAAGCGTGCGTCACCGCAAACAGGGGCAGTGGCAGCGGAGCGTGGCATGGACGACGCTGGCTGGGAAAGGCAACGGAAGCACGCGACCAGGACTATGGCTGCTAGGTGGCGGCACGCGGCCAGCGACAGCGAAGGCGCGCGGAGGCAGAGCGCATCAAGGATGGCGCCAGCTGCGACGCACGCACACGACCACACGGTCAGCAACAGCTCATGCGTTGGAGAATTGTTTGAAAAAAACATGAAGAGATAAGGTCCTAGCAGGTCCTACCACGACAAGAAGGAAACGTCTATGAGGGACCTGGACAATAAAAGTCACGGGATCCCAAGAGGACTAGTATCATTTCCCTTTTGTTAACCACCGTGTTGTTTCGTCGGCGCTTTATCTTTCTCAACATTATTACCTAGTTGTTTTGTAATAGGGGCATCAGTTTTGTAATAGCTTTTGACCACCATATTTAATTTGCTTAGTGTGCTTTGTCAACATGGTTAAGTTGCTTACTGAATTGTAATTAAGTTGATTTTTTCAATGATCCTTCAAAATTTTCCATCATACTTAAGTTGTGTTTTACAATATAAATTCGGCAAAATCCACTATTTCTTTGATATATTTCGGGTCAATTATAAAATGGTTTTCATTATAGACCGCTCATCCAATCGAACGGCCCAGACATCAACGAAAACCTACAATAAAGCTCCCCCGCGGCGAAGCGCATTTCCTTCTTTCCCTGTCCGCTAAAACCCTAGCCTCCCCCGCCGCCCCCCCTCCCAAACCCCTCAGCCGCCGCCGGTGAAGCGCGAGCGGCGAGATGGCGCTCTACCTGCTCTTCGAGTCCGCGTCAGGGTACGCATTCTTCCATGCCTACGGTATCGACGAGATTGGGCAGAGCGTTGACGCCGTCCGCTCCTCCGTGCTGGACCTCAAGCGGTTCAGCAAGGCCGTCAAGCTCGCCGGGTTCACCCCCTTCTCCTCCGCCATCGACGCGCTCAACCAGTGCAACGCCATCTCGGAAGGTATCGCGTCCCCTCACAAACCCTCTCTTCAAGTCTCACGAGAGGAAGGAACGGTGGGTCGGTGCTGATTTTGGTTGGTGCAGGGATCATGACGGATGAGCTGAGGAACTTCCTGGAGCTCAACCTGCCCAAGGTCAAGGAGGGGAAGAAGGCCAAGTTCAGCGTCGGCGTCATGGAGCCCAAGGTCGGGTCCCACATCACCGAGGCCACCGGAATACCCTGCCAGTCCAACGAGTACGTTCAGGAACTGCTTCGTGCAGTGCGGCTGCACTTTGATCAGTTCATTGATCAACTCAAGGTGATGGATGTTTACATTCACGCAGTTATAGGTCAAACTATGTTTTACATTGTTCTGTAAAAGCTTGAACAGTCAGTGCGGGGTGTAAACTGTAGTTCGACATATCACATACCGCTGTGGTCTGAGTTGTGGGTCGTGGCTGGTAAATTAGATTTTCTACACAAGTGGGAGAAGTTTAGTGCTCTGGTTGCATGAACTATGGTTTTTTGCACGAACTTGATGCAGAGAGTTAGCTACTTGTTGCAGCATTTTACTGCTTAAGTTTACCTTCAAGTGAATTGCCTGGTTCACAAATTAGTTCCTGACATGTTAATTGGACTGGAACTGTTCTATCTCATCTCTAGCTAATAAAACCCTTTCCAGGTTCTTGTTTGTTAACTTTGTTCCATTGATTTTTGGTTGCAGCCTTCAGACCTGGAGAAGGCCCAGCTAGGTCTGGGGCATAGCTACAGCAGGGCAAAGGTTAAGTTCAATGTGAATCGTGTGGATAACATGGTCATTCAAGCTATCTTTCTATTGGATACGCTTGATAAGGATGTCAATTCCTTCTCCATGAGAGTGAGGTTGGTTCCTCATTTTGTGCTTAATTTAACTTTCTGATGCTTTGGTATAGTTGTTGTGATGAGGCTTAGATTACCTCGAAACATATTATGTTGATGCTGATGTAGGAGTCTTGAGAAGTGTTGAAATTTGCTCGTACGTTTTCAGTTCTGCTGATTCCTTTTTTGTACTTCTCATTTGTGGCAGCAATGATGTTTGGTCAGTATGCTATATTTACCCCAAACACAAGTTTCTAGTTTTACTATGTGTGTTCTGTTGTCTCTCATGTTGAAGTCTTGACAGTTTTGCTCAGTTCACCTGAACAAATACATATCTAGTCATGTCATGGTTTGGCTTACAGTGACATAAATCATGTGTACACTGCTATATTTTTTAAAGCATATCCTATTGTAGTGAAAGACCAATCTAACTAAGCAACACTGCAGTATATCCTATGCCATGCATGTTTTTGGTGATTGTTAATGACATTTGTCTCTTTTCACCACTGTTGATGCTGCAACTAGTTTTGTACACTTGTCGCTGTCATTATGTCAGCTGTATAGGTTTATTAAATTGTTGCCTAATCATAATGCAGGGAGTGGTATGGATGGCATTTTCCTGAGCTGGTCAAAATCGTAAATGACAACTACCTTTATGCTAAGCTTGCCAAGTTTGTGACAAACAAATCTGATTTGTCGGAAAAAGACATTCCAGCTCTAGCAGATCTGATTGGAGATGAGGACAAGGCAAAAGAAATTGTTGAAGCAGCAAAGGCATCTATGGGTAACAAACATGTCCACAGTATTTTTTTTTGCTTCCCAGTAGTCACCACAGTAGCTGGGGTTTATATGATCTTTGTATTTTCAGGCCAGGATCTTTCACCCGTTGATTTGATCAACGTCCAACAGTTTGCTCAAAGAGTCATGAATCTATCTGAGTACCGTAAAAATCTCTATGAGTATCTGGTGACAAAAATGAATGATATTGCACCAAATCTGACGTCATTGATTGGTGAAATGGTTGGAGCTCGGTTAATCTCTCATGCCGGCAGTCTTTCAAATCTTTCAAAATGTCCTGCCTCCACTCTCCAGATACTAGGTGCTGAAAAGGCGTTGTTCAGGTAATTGCTAGCTTATAATTTCCAACACCTTGTTTTGAAGTTGTGTTCTTTTATATATAATATCCTTCTCAGATATCAACTATTTGCTGTTCTGTCAAGTATTGAAACTTTGTCCTCCTGAAATATTATGATTGTTTTCCTAATTTCACTGCAGAGCTCTTAAAACTCGTGGAAACACACCGAAGTATGGACTCATATTCCACTCATCTTTTATTGGTCGTGCATCAACCAAGAACAAGGGAAGAATGGCTAGATACTTGGCAAACAAATGTTCAATCGCTTCACGCATTGACTGCTATTCAGGTTAGTTAAGACTTGTTTCGAAAGGATAAACGTTCTAACTGCCATTTCTGATTGCTTTTCCCATTGGGTCATGGCTTCCAGATGTGAGTAGCTCTATTTTTGGTGAGAAGCTGCGTGAACAAGTTGAGGAGAGATTAGACTTTTATGACAAGGGCGTTGCACCACGTAAGAACCTTGATGTAATGAAAGCTGCAATTGAGGGTATGACCAACACAGCCTCGGAGGAGGGTAAGCACACTTCTCTTCATTGGTCCAAGTATTTTTGCACTTGTGTAAATTTACACCTCCCCTGAACAATTCTTTGGTAGGTAAAGAGAACGGTGACACATCTGCTAAGAAAAGCAAGAAAAAGAAGTCTAGAGCCGAGGCTGATGGTGATGCCATGGATCTAGATAAGCCGGCCAACACCGCTGCAGCTGAAGCTGAACCAGAAACAGAGAAGAAGAGGAAGAAAAAGAAGAACAAGCTAGAGGAGCCCCAGGATCAAGAAATGGCAGCCAATGGCGATGAAGAAACTCCCAAAAAGAAGAAAAAGAAGAGCCGTGATGCTTCAGCGGATGATGAGCCTAAAACAGCCACGGAAGGGAAGAAGAAGAAAAAGAAGTCCAAAACCGAGGCGGATGATTAGACTTCTTATACCTCTGTGTTGCTTGGTGAAACTGAACATCTAGTATCTATATGTACAACCATTGTGGATCTAATTGGGTCTCCACCTTTTCACCCTAGGGTGGGGCTGTCACATTTGGAGGTTTATAATGTGGAAGAGCATGTATTGAGGAAGCCTTTCAACTATTGCTTTTTATCACGGTGTTCGTTTTTTACAGTACGGATTCTTGATTCATATAGCTGAGCATCTTTTCAAAAAAAAAAAAAGTATATACCGAGTATCCCTGTTGCACTGTAGTGTCTTGGGAGTTTGGTTTTGAGTTTTGACGAGTCTTAATAGTATGACTGTACTGGAGTTCTCATCAAAATTGAACTTGAAAAGAATGTTCAGGTACATGTACTACATAGATTCTAATTCTTGTGGTTAGCGATTCCTTCTAGTTCTTTTTTTATTGACTAAAATAGGTTGCAGAGGTGCTGAAATCTTGCTTTTGTGCATTCCTTCTGGACTGAAGTACTGTGTGCGCTCTTCCTACCCTTCGTCCCTTCCTAAAGAACTGAAACACCATGTTTGCTCTTCTGCTTTTCATCCCTTCCTTCAGGAACCTGTTCCACTTCATCAACAACCCCAAGCCTTCCGAAACTACCCGGCGAGCAACTGTGAAGGCTCTTGACAGTTCATGAAGGTTAAGAGTGCCATTTCCTTCAAGCTCTGCCAGAAACTCCAGTTCTCCTTCTAGACTGTTAACCTTCTCGCCCGAACCCAATATCCCTGTCGCATGGTTCCAGTCCTGCCCTTCACGTAAGTGTATGAAGTATGATTAGAGGTGCAACCTGGCTGTTGATTACGACGACGGCACACTGGCTTGAAACATGCTCAGCTGATCCTGATGTTGAGGTATCAAACAAATACTCTTCTTCCCCTCCGCCTCATCTCGAAAGAGAAGAAAGAAGAGAGTTCAGATAAGTGTATGATTGCTTTGATATCTGAATTTAATAATCCACCTCAGTTTCTTTACAAATTGCTACTAATGTTTTATGTGGCGATTCCATGTGGAGTCCCGGTTTGGATTTACAGTGATCTATTTATATTCTTCCCAAGGGAATACATGACTCATCAATATTGTTTTTTTGGTGTTCATTCATTTATATCTCTACATCAAAACAGAAGTTTCCCCACCAAAGTAAAAAAACTGAAGTCAACTTATGTTTAGTGGAATAGTTAGAAATTGTCCATGCAACACCAAAGCATAATCATCAGATTCAACTTTCAAATGTCCTAAGAATGACATTTTTTGACAGGAATGACAATTCACCAACGAAAACAAACGAGCAGCCATCACATTACAGCCATAAACCAGAGTCAGACGCGCAAATAATAACAGCACCAACCTGACTTGAATTCATTTGTATACTTGCGTTTTTGCCTGCAACATCCTGTACTGTTACATCTTACAACAACGAAATAAGTATTGACGGGAACAAACAGAATGCACACAATGGTGGCTAAAGAACCAAACATTTGTTGTTGTAATGGCAAAACACTGGCGACAACAAGAGGTGCCACCTTATCAAGCCTAAACTTACACAATCTAATCGAACTTTTCCGAGCTTCCGATCACTACAATCGGAATAAATCCTCAATAGGAGGTCCGATGGACATAGCTTCATCCACCATTTGCTTCACACTGGGCCTAGCAATGCTAAATAGTGCCAGGCCATTATTAGTAATCTTGCCACAGCCATGTATATGCAGGACCTCAAGGCACATGCATCCGTCCTTCAGAGCCTGCAATCCTTGGTCACATATGTTTCGGCAGCGGTTCACATGAAGAATTCGTAGCTTGTTGCTGTACAATCCAATTGCTGTCCAACCAGGTAAGCGGACACCATGACAGACAGCGAGGCTCCACTCCTCAATCAATGGACACGCACTAGCTATTGCCACCACAGAGTCATCCGTAAGATAGCGGCACATCCTCAGATTTAGAAACCTGAGCTTCGTCAGAGATCTCACTCTACCTAGGCCATCCAGCCCAGCTGAACTTCTTAAATTGTAAAAGTTTAGGTACTCGAGTCCACCACCACTCACTATATCCAGCATTCCCTCTGGAGAAATCATGCAAGACTCAGCTTCTAGGTACGAAAGTGTACTTGGGCAACCTGTAAAGCCAACTCCAGATACACCTCTGCAATATGATATGATAAGTGCCGAAATGTTTCTGCAATTCCTAAAGATTGAACCAATCCCTCGATCTGATATGGCCGCACAATAACCAAGGTTAA
This sequence comes from Avena insularis, assembly GCA_023614405.1. Lineage (NCBI taxonomy): Eukaryota > Viridiplantae > Streptophyta > Magnoliopsida > Poales > Poaceae > Avena > Avena insularis. The sequence continues at coordinate 265,860,273 of CM042691.1, read as the reverse complement.
GACTCTTCAAAGCATGACAACCCTGGGAAAGACTTTCCAAACCAAGATCTGTGATATTAATGCAGCGGTAAAGTTCAACTACAACCAAATTAGGACATCCGAATGACACTTGTGTTAGACCATCATCCGTTATACCAGAACAGCAATACAGTGAGAGGGACATCAAAGATGTTCCAGAAGCTCCAACTTCGTGCAACGCTGAATCAGGTAGCTCAGTGAGCCCCGCAAGGGATATCACCTTAAGATATGGAGAACGGGCCAATATCTTTGGAAGGCACTGGGCATGCTCTTTATATACTTTAGGATTATACGAAAAATGGAACACTAGTGATTTACGAGCAACATTTCGAACCTTGAACCAACTCTTGCAAGTTAAGCCAAAAGCATTCCTGTCCAGTTCACTTTCAAGGTTGTTAAATATAGAAAGCAAGCAATCGTCAGAAAGGCAACTGATATAGCTCTCTATGCTGTTGTCCATTGCCTCTACTTCCATACGTTGATCAAACTTGATCAATTATTGAGTACTGTCTGAAGGTTGGATAGCCTGGATCTTTATTAAATACGTTTGGGATGTACCAGAGGAAGAGCTTGCTGGATCAAAGCTACACAAAACAGCTGGCTCACCATATCCATAGCCAATAGATGATCCACATTTTCGGCAGAGAAGCTTAGTTTTCGGCCGGTAGCTACGCCAGGCGAGGAAAGGAACACAAGATATCTCGTCTACCTCAGTAAATCGGCTGAGATCAACAGAAATGAACGAAATCAGGCCCTTCTTCAAAGATTTTTGGTACGAGGATCCTACGTCAGATGTCCTTCTGTTAGAAGATGAAAGATTTAGAGGATATGCACAGGATCCACAGCTGCCAATAGACATGTAATTATTGTCAAAAACTCATGCAGAAAAAAGGGAAAACCATACAGAATACAAGAAATGTTTAAAAAGAAGGGATGCAATATTCCAATTCCCAAAGATAGTACTTGAGTGTAAAACTGGTGAAACAATCAAGCAGGTACTTAATAATTAGAGTTATGCAACACTATGTCACCAAACGAGTAAAAGAGCAAGCTGTTCAAGTATTCAAAAATCCATCTATCTAGTTATAGATGTTGGCAAGTGTTGCTATAGGATGTGTTGTGCTGCTCTAGGAAGACCCTGTTTAGGGTATGGACAAATATGCAGTCGATAACTGAACGCTGCATGTTTTAAATGAACTTGCTTATTCCACTGGTACACAATGGAATTTGTACAAACGGGTGTTTTGTGTGACTGTTCTCTTTTATCCAAATGATGATTCATAAAAGGTTTGAGTTAGAAATAATTTGCTGGAGTCTTCATTGATTAATTGGAATGAAGACAAACCTCCAGATAATATTTGTATTTTGTCAATATTTGTTTTTTCAATTCTCTACTGATAATGAATTGCTTTCAGGTTATTACTTCAGATTTAAATAAAGGAATCTGAAAGAGTTTCAGGGAAGTGGAGTCAATTCCCTTCCAAAGTCGGCATCCTCCAAATGCGGAATTATTGTTTCGCTGCTTCTCCTGCTCGGACCAATAGTTAATTTTTAAATTTTAGGTTCATAGTTGGCTGATCTAGATCTGAGGTTCTATTCTGATGCTTGATATGTACATGAATGTTACTTTCTGGTTTGGCAATGTAGAGTAGAGTTACTTGGTCTTATGGTGAGAGGTGTATGAATGCCAGGCTGTGGTTTTTGGGCAGCAGAAGCTGTAGTTCGTAGTAAAATTCAATTTCTTCATGGCGCCTATCTGAAGAACATGCATGGTTCTTCTTGTGGCTTTCTTTCTCAATCTTAGCCACCAAATTATTGGTTATAGTTACTGGGGGTGAAAGAGGTTAGCTTAGGATGCTGGTTTCAATTTCCTATTCCTTTTTCTTTCTCTGTGCAGGATGGCAATTTGTTGTGTTTGAAGATTGATCCAGTCTGATGGATGGAGGAAATGCTACTAGTTTAACCTGACATTTTTTCCATGCCTCGGTTTCAGAGCACTAAGACCTGTTCATCGATAAGTTTTGAAATCATTAAGTATGCTGCTATGCACTTCTCAGTTCTTTAGTTTGGTCCTTGGTAGACAATGAAATTGATTTGTCTACCTGCGCGAAATACGTGAACCAAGTGCTTCCTGACGATGACTTGAAGGCAGTAATGAATGGCTCATTTAACTCCTGCATAAATGCTTCCAAGTATGCAATCAAGCTAAGCCATAAAATGTGTCATGGAGGGAAATGAGACCAGACCACCATCGTGTTTGTTCTGCCAAGTGCACATCAAGGGATGAGCTTGTGGTTAAAATTGTGTGGGAACCATAATACTGTTAGCACCTCTTGAGCATTTTCCATGGGCTTGGGAAGAACCAGGATTTCAGTCTTGCCAGTTCGCCAATGATTAGGCACAGCTCATCCGAGTATATTTACATGGTGAGAGGTGTAGGTCAATGTACTCTTTGCTTATTTTACTGCTGGTACAAGTGACGTGAATCCTTTCAACATTCATATCTGGTGGTGTCCGGTGTTGGTCGAGACGCGGCTTTGTGGTTCGGTTTGGGCGATGCTCTCGTGCGTTGTGTTTGTAGTATTCGTGGTGGCTAGTCTTTGGATTAGCGATGTAAGCCAAAAGGCGTTGTCTAGCCGCTTGGCTACTTCTTCTATGGTGTGTATCCTTGAAAAAAAACATTCGTTTCTGGAATGTCGTATGTAGATGAACACAGGCATTGGTGATTTAAATTTTGGAGCAAGAGGCATAGTTTGGTTCCTGAATCAATCAATCAATGCGTTCCTCTAAGAACTTCTTTTAATAGAATCTTAGGCAAATGGCCCTAGCTTTGTTACCGTGTTAATGCTGGAGACTTGTAAAAAATGAACTGAAGAAACATGCATATGGATACAGATAATCCAGAGCACGTGTTACTCTCTCGCTTCAGGATGCGAAGACCATTACTTGTGGTTGGCCAGTTGGGCTGTCTGACGTCCGCCCAAAAGGGGCGTTCCATACTACCGAGTTCTATTCTAGTTGGAAGTCACTGAGTTGGCAGAACAAGCATATGCAAACTGCGAATTCTGTTTATTAGGCAATAAATGAAGGAATGGTATTACATTATCAGGATTTTAGACATATACCGACAACAATAGGGGGATGAGACAATTCGCACACCTACTAACTACTCCCAAATACTTGCCTAACTCGACTGCAGGAGTATACATGTAACATAGTATTTTTTACTCTACTAGGTTCTTAATTCCTGAACTAATAAGACACAAAAAACACTCTCCTCAAAAGCGAAGAACCTAGGGGAGCCACGTACAAGCGGCATGACATCCCGGCATCAACCCGCCCCTACCTCGACTAGGACTCCAAGAACCCAGTCCTGAATCCATCCCCCCAAACAACATAATTGGACAAGATTGGAACAAGCAGATGGTATCGGCGGCAGATTGAGGGCAATCTCACCTGTAGACCACGTCGGGCCGGGACATCCTTGGGCGGGGAGAGCGGATTCTGGCGTGGGGGTTCTCATGGATTGGGCGTCAGGTGGAAGAGGCGGCCATGGTTTTGGTGCGCACGGAAGGGAGGGGGAGGGGAAAGGAAACGGGGGTTGGAAGATGATGATTTGGCAATTTTGGCTGCGGACGAACCGACGTGGGTACGACTCGGCCGGCCGTTGACTATTGTGCTTTGATCGGGTCCTACGGAAGCCATCTTTTATTCCACCTCAGATAAAATTGTTTTTTTTGGTAGATAAGCTTGATTTCTACTGCTCGGTCTGTTCTAAAATAGATGTCTCAAATTTATTAATATTTAAATAAATTTAGACACTCGTAATACTATAATTGGGAAGTTTCAAAACCGAAAAATTGACACCTACACAATGTATCAGGTTGGTTCGTTTTGCCAGCATGGCCAGACGTGTCAACAGCTGTGGCTGATCTTGCAACTATAGAGCTTCTTGAAAGCATCTTCGGCCGCACTCCTGGATACTTCCAGGACCCCTTTTCTTTCGTCGGGGGAAGGTTTTTCTCCCGATCGATCCCTAGGAGCTCAGCCCCGTTTGGTAGAAAAGTATTTTTAAAGTATTAAGAGAATACTTTGGTTTCTAAAAAAACTGAAGTATTAAATACATTGAGGTGTTTGGATCCAATAAATAATATGGTTTTAAACTGAAGTATCCTCCAATACTCTATACTCTGGGTTTTTTGAAGTATTTGAGAAAGAGGTTAGACCCTTTTTTTTTTCTAAAACTGAGAAAAGAGAAAAACCGAAGTATTGCTTTACTAGGCACTAAAACACTATGGTATTAATATACTTCAGTTTTAGAAAACTTTGTTGCCAAACTAGACCTCAATTTTCAACGTATTTGGCTGAAAATTCATCCGTCGTTTCCTTAGGACGAACCCACTGCACCAGGGATGATTGAGGGCGCCGATGGAAGAAAAAAAGTAAGTAGGCTCCTCTACGTTGTAATAGTTTGCTGTTTCTAATTTTTCCAAAGAAGTTCTACACGTGGCAGTGGTTTTGTGTTAGCCATGTTTCTTGGTCCTTTTATTTTGAACATGTTAGCCATGTTTTGTGTTAGCAAAGGACCTTGCTGAGAGATTTGAAATTATAATCTAGTCCATCATCTTCCCCGTCGTGGGGCATGGAGTTCAGCGTGTTGCGGTTATGGAAAAAAGACGGAGACATAACCACTTGTCTTTGGTCCGGCGAAGGTCTCAATGCGATGAACTCAAATAGGGCCTCCCGGTGGAGGTTAAACACTTGCCGGAGCTCACCGGCATGAAGAAGGCCATCTTGGCCATAGATTTCAGCATCTTAACAATAGATGTTCCAGCGGCCCTCGCGAAAGGCCTCAGCAACGAGCGCCGAAGGCGAGGATGAGATAGCAAAGAGACCAGGGAATTGGACCCCCAAAGGGATGGGGAGCAACCATGGGTCAAGCCAAAACCGCACCCCCTGCCCAGCGCCCGCGGCGAGAAGGAGACGCCCAAACCAATGAAGTGCTTAATCTCCTGGATGGCTCTCCAGAATTGAGAGACCTCCCGCCTCTCGCAGGCCAACAGAGGGCGGCCCCGGAGATATTTGGCCTTGATAAGCTGCAGCCAGAGACCACCATCTTCTCTGATGATGCGCCAGATCCATTTCAGCATCAGCGCCACGTTAAAGCGGCGAGAGTCAAGGATCCCTAAGCCCCCAAGGCTCTTGGGGGCGCACACATCTGCCCATTTGACCATATGATATTTCTGATGGCCGTCCCGTGCCGCCCAAAAGAACCTAGACAACTCCTTCGCGAAATCGGCATGAGTCCCTTCTGGCAGGAGGTACATGCCCATCTGGTACATGGGTAGGCTGGAGAGGCACGAGTTAATCATGATCGACTTGCTCCCCTTAGACGTCAGGCGTGCTCGCCACGGTTCCGCACGTGAGCGCACCCTAGACACCAGGGGGGCTAGGTCCCTGTCAACATCCGGATTTTTCAATCCTAGATGCCTGTTATGCCATACATCGCAATCCCAGGATTACCATTTTTGCGAGACATAACAGAATTTGATATCATAGTACTTCATCCATTACAAACGATACATAAGTTCTTACACAAATAGGGATCTCATGATCCAGTTCTTAATACAACTTCAAGCGGAATAATAATAATAACGGTAGCGTGGCGAAGCTCCATCTTCGTGGTCACAGGCAATGCCGACGATGGAGATGATCCTAGTTGTCGTAACCTTCCTGGGGTCCATCCTCCAGGTACTCCTCTTCATAGTCTGGCCATGGGAATAGCCAGGGACAAAGCCATGAGTACTCTTTAAGTACTCACAAACTAATACTAATAATTAAGGGTTTTTTGGATAATAGGACACTAGGCTCTAGGGTTGTTTTGCAAAAATCCAGGTTTATCTCTACTCAGTTCCAAAGCTAGTCACAATTTTATAACTCCTAAATGGAATCTTGTAATTCAGATCACAACTCTGTTGTGGTCAAGTCAAAGTCTCACTTCATTTCACGAGTCATTTTTCAAAAGGGTCTGACGGGGGAACATTATGGCCACTCCAACTGTCCATAACGCATGACGCTATTCGAATAGTTTGACACTCTGCAGAGATTGTACACTTTCACCATAACATTCGATACATCCGTCAGGAACAAATCCTGAATTCACCATACTCAGTATGCGGATAATCAATCCTAACCTTTCGATTACACTCCCTAGTATCAGCACCTCTCCTGTGAGTTTGGCCTCCCAACCATGACCCTTTGTCATCTTGGAGTCTTGCAATTGGACAATCTTCACAAGGTAGCCTCAGCTCAGACCTTGGCCGTGAGGGAACTAATACTAAGGTATATAAGTTTCTAGTCAAGCCCTACCCAAAATTCGGGTATTGTGGTTGTACGATAAAATTGGAATGGTATCGCATCCAGACAACCATCAGTTTTATAAAGGGCTAAGGCTCATGCCTCAACATTTTCATCACCAAAATCATCAAGTGTTTGGAAACACAAGTCCAAAACATTTCAATAGAATGATCCATCATTCCAAGGTTTTCATAATCATTTTTCCACCAAGTATTCCCATCTAAGGTTGATCAAGTTTTATGCTTAGCACTAGCATCTATAGGTGGGGGTAGTAATGATGAGGGGTGGTACTAGTGGAGTTTCACTAAGTTTAACCTTATACCTTAGGCTGAGATCAGGGTTTCTAGCTTAGGCCAAATTTTATGCTCTTTAAGCAACCTTGACTGGTATCTAATATCTACCAAACTCTTAGGTAGACTCTAAGTAAGCTTTGATAAAGAAATAAAGTAAGAAGCTTGCCATAAAACTAGGATTGGTTTAGCAAGTAGGTATGATCACTTATGCTTAAGGCATATAGTATTCATATCACAAGTATGGGTTTGTGGTAACAATAGGGTATTTTGCAAGGGTTAGCTTGCATCAATGTCAATATAAGCTTGCATAGGTATAGTATCTTGCAAGTGTTAGCTTGCATTGGTCAACTTGATTAGTAAAGCTTGCCTTGTGCAGAGCAGTGGTTGAAGTTCTCCTCGGCTTCCTCTTCGTAGTATCCTCCTTCTTCCTCGTATCCTTGGTCGGTACTAGCGTCTACGAATAAATACGAGGTACACAATCACCAAACAATACTTAACTACTTGCAATCATCACACACAAGGGTCCTATAGATGATCTAGCATCATCTCTAACATTACAAGGTTAAGGCTTGGTTTAAATCTTTTTATTTTAGAAAAGTAATTTCTACTCATTGAAAAACTACTTAAGATTTAATATTCTCCAAACTAACATGGGATCATGTTGACACATGTCATCACCACATATTGTAGTCTAAGAGAATGTGATTTAAAGTGGTGTCACAATTTAATAAGGTTTTACCCTTTTATTTTAATTAATTAAAGTGGCTAGAAATGCTTATGAAGCATTCTTTTATTCCCTGAACATTATTTCTGCAAGTAAACCTATATATTATTATATATTCTGAAAGGTATGGTTAAATGTGATTTTTGAGAGTTGGAATCAACTCAAAATATTTTATGGTTTAAATTTGAAAAATGTTTGAATGCAGAAAAGCTTCTACATTGTTATTTTTGCTATGGTTGATATACTGATCCAAATGACTTGAATCCAACGGGCTTGGATTAAGAATTCACAGACCTTTCCAACAAAATTGGTTTCATCCAATTTGGTGCACTGAATCGATCTGGATTGATTTTTGAAGTTGGGTGCTGAAGTGGGTTTGAAAAGAAAAAGAAAAAGGTTTAATTTGAATTGCTGGGCTGCGCGGGAAATTCTAATGGGCCGGCCTGCTAAGCGCAGTGCTCCTGCGGGCTGCGTAAGTGGGCGTCCCCACTCGTCAGTGACACGGGGCTGGGTGAAGCGGTATGGGGTGATGTGGATCGTTCGATCTAGCTCTAATCTAACGGCTGTGGATCATCGTCGTCGCGAGACTGCTCCAGCGAGAACTAAACCTAGCGCGGTGGGGTCGGGGGGCTCACCGAATGCTGGCGAGGTCGGCGAGGCGAACGACGAAGTCGACGGCCAACCTCCACAATCTTGGTGGCTTCTCTGGCGGCTCAATCGCTGGCTCCTTTCTTCTCGGCAGCGTGAGCGGTGAAATTCAGCGAGGTGGTGCTCGCCTTGCTCTGGGGATGGTGTGGCACGGTCAGTGGGGAGAGGGGAGTGAGATGGTGTGATGAATTCGTGCGGGGGTGACCTCTATTTATAGTCGAGCGAGGGGACCGTCGGGGCGCAAGGTGAGCTCGTCGGGGGCGACATTACAGGCGGCTAATGGCATGGGCAAGGGTAGGGGACGATGTTGTGTCTCCTGGCGATGCTCAATGGCATGGTCGCGAGGCATGGGGCGGTGTGGTTTGGTCTGGAACGGCGGTGCTTTCTGCAGCGGCGGCGTCTTCGATGGCGGGCGGTGGTGTATGTACGCAGGCGGCAAGCGGGTGTCTGGCGGTGTCCTGGGTCGGTGGTGATCGTGTGTGCGCGCGGTGAGGGCAACGCGCGGTCTGTGGACGCTGGTCGCGGGTGGCGCTCTGGCGCATGCTCGACATGGTCTGGGCGTGTCTCGTGCGCATGGTCCAGGGCTTGGCAACGCTTCATGGTAGAGACGAGCGATGGCGGTGGGCGGTGGCTTGCTGTTCATATCTTGCTGTCCACAATAGGGTGACATGTGGGTGCTAGGCTGTTCACCTTTAATGGAAATGTCAATCTAACAGGGGTTATAGTGTTGGGCTAATCTTTCTAGATGATCTCTTGAAATGTGTGTGAGCTAACTAGGGAACAAGTTAGGCAAGAATCACTGCACACTATAGTGTTTGATGTTTTGTTTGATTTGTGTCTGCAACCTGTTTGATGAAATGGCCGCATGAACTCAAGTTTTGAATTTTGAAATGATTTTTGGTGGGCTTGCTAGATTGGTTCTGGTGAGTCTGCAGATGCTTGGGTTTTGAAAATTGAGCTTGTTTGAGTGGGTTTTGAAAAAGTGGGATCTTCCCATATGAAGAAGATTCAATTTTAAATTGTCATTTAAACTATGCATTTGAAAGTTTCTGGATGATCACAAAGTGGGCCTTGATACTCTGTTATGAGTACATTCAAGGGGTGCAAAGATCCAGAAAAGTTTCTGTTAGGTTCTGAAAGTTTGAGATAGCCAAAGTAGGCATGGGAATTAAATTGGTCAAAATGACCATTCCCTTAATATATTTGTTTTGATTTATTTGTCTTTAGGAAAAGGATGGAAAATGTTTTAGATGATGTTATTTTCACCTTAGAAACATTTTACAAGCAATGGATCACACAAACAAGGTGGGTTTAGAGGATTTCAAAAATCTATGCATTCTCATATGCATGCATTCATGAATCCATTTAGAAAAGTTTTTGTTGACCCTAATCTTGATGATTAGTGTTTTGATGATCTAAGTTTGATATTTTTGGGATGTTACAGTCCCTGATCAACATCCTGGTCTCCCGGATGGGCATCCCCAGATACGTAATGGGGAAGTCAGCCAGTCGACAGTTCAAGTTATCAGCGATCCGCTGCCGCTCCTCCTCAGAGTACCCTAGGATCATAACCTCACTCTTGTCGAAGTTGATCGTCAGCACAGACAACGATTCAAAGCAAAGGAGAAGGAACTTTAAGTTAATTATGTCGAGGTCTGAATCCTGCACCATGATCAAGGTGTCATCCGCATATTGGAGGTGGGAGACCCCACCTATGGGGATCAGGTGGCCCACCACCCCCGAGATATGGCCAGCCGCTTTGGCTCTGTCTAGAATCTCAGCCAGGGCATCCACCACGGCGTTAAACAAGAGAGGAGAGATCGGGTCCCCCTGTCTAACCCCGCAGGACAGACTAAAATATGGGCCAATCTCCCTATTTATGTTGATCGCCCTCTGTCCACTCGTCACGAACTGCATGATCCAACAGATCAGGCGGTCGTCGAACCCCCTCCTCTTCAGTACTAATCTCAAGAAGGCCCAGTCCAAGCGGTCATAGGCCTTCTGAAAGTCCAGTTTGAGGAACACCCCTTTCTCACATTGTACCTTCACTTCATGGATAATTTCATGAAGCGCCAAGACATCATCGTGAATGAGGCGTCCCTTAAGGAAGGCGAACTAGAGGGGATGGGTAAGTCGCTCCAAGACCGGAGCCAGACGAAGGGCACAGACCTTGGCGAACAGACGTTGGATGACATTGATCATAGTGATAGGGCAAAATTGGCGGATATCCGTGGCCCCCACTACTTTGGGGATCAGGGTAATAACGCCAAGGTTCAGGCGGGACATCACCAAAGTCCCCGTGTAGAGCTCCTGGAACATCTGCATGATCACCGACTGAAGCTGGTCCTAAAAAGTCTGGAAAAAACTCACAGGCAGCCCATCTGGGCCCGGAGCCGAACTAGAATTCATGGCCTTCAGAGCCGCCGGCACCTCCCCCCGGAAGAAATGGGAGAGTGATCAGCGCATTCTCCTCATGGGAGACAAGCGCCTCCCCGGACCAAAAGTCCGGGGCAAGCGAGATGCCCGACGGCAGGGATGCCGAGAAAAGGGACCGGTAGAAGGCATAAATATGGGAGGAGAGGGCCTGTGGAGACTCCAACAGAACCCCGTCCGCCCAGAGGCAGGGGATCGAGCACTTCCTCCTCCTGCCATTGGCAATGGCGTGGAAGTAGGCTATGTTCGACTCCCCCTGAACAATCCAGTGTACGCCTCCTCTCCCTTGTAGATCTCCATAATGGAGGTCTCAAGAGAGTACCTACGGGACCAAGCCTCGGCCGAGAGGCCATGTTGGTCAGCCTCCCGGTCCAACGCCTGAATTTCCCCAGAATGGCCTCCTTCTGGTTCTGGAGGTCTGCCCCCAGGTTAGCCCCCCAACCCCTCATGAACTGCCGAGATAATTTGGCACAATGATGCCAAATATCCACAGCGCAGTATACCCGAGGGGTTGAGGCAGCCGCTGACAACCACCTCGACCGGACCACCACCACAAATCCTCGTTTCTGTAGCCAGAAAGATTCAAAGTGGAATCGGTTCAGACGCGGTGGTTGTCCCCCTCCCGAGGAGAGGAGGAGGAGGGTGTGATCAGACCCAATCCTAGTAACAGCCTTGAGGGAGCACAGGGGAAGGCCACCTCCCACTCAACTGAGACAAAGACACGGCCGAGGACACTGCGAATGGGGTGACGTTGTTTATTTGTCCAAGTATATCTAGCGTCCACACGCGCAATCTCGCGCAGGGCCAGTTCGCGCAGGGCATATAATTTTTGCTACAATGCTTCCTTAGATTTGCGATATGTAAGAAATTGTTTTGCTACATCAGTGTTTTTTAGACTTGCATAATATGAACAAATATTTGCTACAACGATGTAAGTTTTTGCTATCATACTATAAATTTTTTGCTACAAAATCTCTGACGAGAATCTCCGGTACCCATCGTCGATGTCTTTGATGAAATTGAGTTTTGCTACATTAGTATAATTTTTGTTGCTAGAGTCTTCAGCGAGTCCTCCACTGAGGTCTCCGGCAAGGACGGTCTATTTCTATTTTTTATAAGGGGAACTATTTTTTACTATATATAGCAAAAGTAAAAAATTGTTAGTAAAACTGGTTATTTATAGAAAAACAGGAATGTAGTCTGTTTTGGAGACACGTGGAAGCCTGGAAAACGGGGGCTGACAGGACAATTATCCCTTGAAACGCCTAGCACTGCCATTAAAAGGAAGTTCTATACGTGACAGTTTTGTGTTAGCCATGTTTCTTGGTCCTTGAGTGACCCAAGTGGCCACACTCTACAGGTTGTACGTGGCTTCGATTGTCTCCTCCAGCTACCTTTAGACCTTGTTTACTTCTCTGGTATTTTTATTTCCAAAAGACACGGGGATATACGGGAATTTGGTGTTCACCCAATACTCTCAAATCCCCTCAAATACCTTTCCCCAAAAATACTCTACCATGATGAAGAGTTTTTAATCTAGTCAAAAATACACTAGTGTGAAGGGGATTTGTGAGGATATTCCGGTATTATCCCCTCAAAACCCGGCCTAGTAAACGACCTATCAGAAAAATTCTGGGATACGAAATAATCCCCTCCCATCCCCTGAAATACCATAGAAGTAAACAGGGCCTTACCCTTTTCACTTCGTTACTCGCAGGAGCGCAGAAGACACCAAGAGTTCAAGATCCAGCAGCAAGGCGCTTGCTGATCCAGCTCCCAAGTCCCAAGTAAGTGAAGATGAAACTTGTTTTTGATCGCGAATCTTGGCCTGTTTGGGGTTGGTTTTGTCGAGGTCCAGCAGGATTGACTCTGCCTCTCATGGATCCTCGAATGCTAGATCCCTAAACAAAAGGTACGGACTCTACTGGTGCCATGGATTCGACCGGCATACCAATAGTGGACCTGAGCAAGCTCCGCCGCCCCTGGCCAGAGAGGCCAGCTGCTATCCATGACCTCGGCAGGGCGTGCCAGGCAATGGGCTTCTTCCAGGTGTTCTATTTAGTGTTTGCCACATGCGTTGCCCTGACGAGATGCAGCCATAGATCTTCAAGCTTTGGTTTCAAAGCAGGTTGTCAACCATGGGATCAGCACGGACATCCTCCATGGCGCTCTTGACGCGGCCACCGCGTTCTTCAACCTTCCAACGGAGGACAAGTCTGGCCTGGTGTCCGACGATATCAGGCAGCCCGTTCGATACTCCACGGTCTCCGAGGTAGACGACGACGGCGAGGTCAAGATTCGCAGGCATGTCCTGAAGCAGTACTCCCGTCCATTAGAAACCTGGATCCACAAGTGGCCTTCAGAACCAATTCAATACAGGTAGGTGAACTTCAGTTCTTGTTTTCGTACTCTAATATACTGCTACCAATGAGAACGTATGGTCAATAGGGAGAAGATGGCCATGTTGGCGGCGGAAATGTGGAGGCTGGTTTCGGAGCTGGCGGAAGCCGTCACGGAGAGCCTCGGTCTCGGCCGCGGCTACCTCGCGAGCCAGATGGACCGGGGATTCGAGATGATGGCGCTCAACTACTATCCGCCGTGCCAAGATGACGCCGGCGCCGTCTGCTGCGCTCCGCAACTACACGCTGCTCACCGTTCTGCTCGCGAGCCAACCAGGGCTGGAGTACTTCCACCGGGAATCCGGCTCATGGTGCCCCGCGCCGGCGGGCTCCTCCACCTTGCTCGTGCACGTCGGGAACTACCTCGAGGTTCTGAGCAACGGGCGGTACAGGGCGGCGCTGCACAGGGTGGTCTCGCGCCCCGGTGCCGCGGCGAGGGTGTCCGTCGCCAGCCTGCCCAGCTTCGCCATGGATGAGAGCGTCGAGGTGGCAGAGGAGCTTGTGGAAGACGGCCACCCGCCGCTGTATAGGGGCAGCACCCTCAGTGAATTCATTGATTTCCTTTCGGCCGGAAGCAGAGGCCGCGACTTCATGGAGCAGAGTCTCAAGATCACAGGACACAAAATGCATTCTGATCCATGAGTACTTTAAACAAAGATTAATTACTATACTCACCATTTCAATGTCTAGAGTACTGTCCATTACGAATCCAGTAATGCTACAGTTACCAACTACAGGTTACGAAATTTACTCACGGAATGATATGGAGGAAAATCAGAGAGGTTGCCGTGAAACAATAGTGACGGACAACTTGCTACGGAAACTTGCTTACGAGAGCATGTACAGTAGTGGTTGATAAGACAGTTTTATTTTATACATATCATGTAATTTTTTGATATGATGACAAAAGATGATATACAGTGGTTGATAAGCCAATTTTATTTTATACATGTCGTGTAATTTTGATACGATGATAAAAGATGATGTACAATTAGTTTTTTTGTCTTATAACGACAGATATCTCTAAATACGTATATGGTGAAACACATCAACTAAAAGAAGTTAGAGATTTTTTTCTCTCTTCTTCAACTTAGCAATCATCCTACATGAGATTGATAGGATAAGACCATTATACAAGACCTTACTCGTGCTGAAATCACCGGATGTAAAAAGATTAGAACCAAAAACAGTATGCAGGTTTCGACCATATAACTAGCATTATTGATTACGAATTTCTAATCATCTGCGGTAGAATCTGGACCTAAAATTAGAAAACCACGTCACTATGTAATTATTTCGGTTTTCAATTAAGAACCATGTGTTGCAGGAGAACTTTTTCGCGTTTTTGCCCGGCTATAAGAAAATTACCAAGGGAAAATCAGAGTGGATCCTGCCACTTTGCCACGTGGCAAAAAACATGCATTCACTGTACACTTAAAGGTCCACGTGCCAACTTTTATGTTTCACTTATCTGTTCATTTACATATTATTAGTACTCCCTATGCCATAAAAGGATGTCGGAGATACAGTTTAAATTTACTTTTACAAAAAAAAATCCATAATACATCCAAAACGCTTTAAAATACCTTTAAATTTGAATTTCAAAATGTAATCTTGTCTTCGTCTCGACGCCCATCGTCAATCGCTCGAGGAATCAACTTATCGTCAATCATTCGAGGAATCAGCTTGTCGCCATCGTTCTAGAGGATCAGCTGGCCGTCCAGCAAACAAGACGGTGGCGAGGTCAGCAAAGAGAGATCGATCGATCTGGGATCACCGTCGCCCCAGTCGTATACCTCGAGCACAAAGCTCGTGGTGCTTACCTCGCTCGCTGCCGGCCTGCTCTCTGATTTGTGCGCCGCTGGTTGAGCTCATCGTCGTCCTGGACTTCCTCCCTATGCCGCTGGTCCTCCTCTACTCCGCTGTGTCGCTACTCCGCACGCGTGCTTCGCTGCTCCGCGCGCTCGCCGCTGGCCTACTTGCGACGCCACGCCTGAGCTCGCCATCGTCCTCAATCTCCTCCCTACGCCGTTGAGTCGCATGTCCTTCTCTGCTCTTCTAGCCTACTTGCAGCATTGCGCCCAAAAGCTCGCCATCATCCTTGACTTCCTCCCTGGGACGTTGGGCCGTCAGTCCTCTGTAAGGCTTATACTACCATCTGGTGTCTAGGATACAACCTCAGCATCACGTCGAGTTTAGATACGGATCTCGCGATCAGTTCCGAGAATTAAGAAGGGGACTGGGAGGATTATTCAGCGTTTAGTTGTTACACAATGAATACTGATCCCAATGGATCAACCACTCTTATCACAGGAGGCCGTGGTTGATGGAGCGGTGTCTTGGTCGCTCTCCATGATGGGCCCTTTTTGGGGTTTAGCGGCCTAGTGAGCTCGTGCTAACTTCACTGCGGCCTGCTTGATCTTTCTGCTTCTATTCCTCTGCTCCCTTTGTCTCTTGTCATGTAGAAAGGTCGTGACAATGTCGTCCCCTTGAGTCGCAGCATGCCCCCATGCTGGTGCTTCAAGATGCATACGTTTGAGCGAATGCAATTCCTCCCAGGTGTTGAAATCTTTTGCCGCTCCTTGCCACAATACCTTGGCCTAAGGTATTAACTTCTTGCCGCGACGGAGCGGTCGTTCTTCAATGAATCGATTTGGCACAGCTAGGGAAATTTCATCATATGAAGTAGGAATCTCAGCACTTACAGTGTCTTTAGGATGTAGCGCCTTCTTGAGTTGTGAAACATGGAACACCGGGTGCAATTGGCTATGTGATGGAAACTCCAATTTGTATGTGACTGCCCCCACTCGTTGCAGCACCTTGAATGTCCTAAAGAAATGAAAGCACAAATTTTGTGACGATCGCTGTGCCAGCGAGGTTTGTATGTATGGTTGCAATCGCAAGTAAACCATTTCTCCAACATCAAACTGGTGCTCAAATCGCTTCTTGTCTGCAAATTTATTATACATTGCAGAGCACACAATAGATGCTGCTGGATCAACTGTTGCATTAGTGCTCTGTTAGATAACCATTGCTACAACTCCAATGGTGCCAGCCTAGCGGGAGGATTAGTGCCAAAATGTCTCGGCTTCTATCCATACATGACCTTAAATGATGTTCGTCCCAGAGCAGAATGGAATGATATGTTGTACCAGAATTCCACCTGTGGTAGCCAATGAGACCAACATTTTGGATTTGCATGAACAAAGCACCTGAGAAACGTTTCCAGACACTGATTCACACGTTCTGTTTGACCATCTGTTTGTGGATGATGGACAGAGCTTAGGTTCAGTGTAGTATCTACTAACTTGAACAATGTCTACCAAAGCTTGCTGGTGAAAACTTTGTCCCCGACAGATATAATTGCCACTGGAAGACCATGAAGCTTATACACATTTTTGATGAATACCTGCGCCACTGCAAGGGCTGTGAATGGATGTTTCATTGGCAAGAAATGTGCATACTTGCTGAATTTATCCACTACCACCAATATTGTGTCATATCCTTGTGACAGTGGTAGCTTCTCAATGAAATCCATACTTACAGTATGCCATGCTTCTAGAGAAATGGGCATGGGTTGGAGTAAACCAGGTGTTTTGACATGTCTTTTTGCCTATTAACAAATCTAGTATTGCTGTACAAACAACCACACATCCTTCTTTAGCCTTGGCTAAGCAAACAACTAGTGGATTTTTTGATAAGTGGCATGCAATCCAGAATGTCCTCCAATGGCACCGTTGTGCATAGCTTGAAGAATGGCTTGGTGGGCCTCTTTATGTTTTCCCAACCAAATTCTTCCATGTTGCCTTATTATCCCATTCAACAAGGAATAACCAACCTCGTTTGGCGATTTCAGAGTCAACTCAGTTAGCAACTGTTGTGCTGCTAGGTCCTATTGGTAACCTTCTTCTATAATTTCTAATCAGCATGGCTGCATATATGATATGTGAAACACATGTTTAGGATTCAGCCAATGAGATAGAGCATCTGCTGCCATATATCAACCCCCCTTTTGTAGACAATTATGTATTGAAATCCTAGGAACTTGAAGAATGCCTTTTGCTGCATAATAGTGGTTGTTGTGTTGTCCCCAATATGCACCGAGCTCTTCTGATCAGTGTGAATCAGAAACTCTCCAGACTGCAGGTACGCTTGCCATTTTCTAATGCCATCAGTATCGCCGAGAACTCTTTGTTGTAAGTAGACAGAGTTCTATTCTTGGGCCCAAAGGACTTGCTCAGGAATGCCACTGGGTGTCCTTGTTGCATCAACACTGCTCCTACTCCAGCATCATTGGCGTCGGTTTCCAGCACAAACTGCTTGGTGAAGTCCGGAAGCACAAGGACTGGAGCCTGAACGAGAGCATTTTTCAGTGTTGTAAACGACATCTCTTCTTGACGATTCCAGTGAAATTGGAGACCTTTTCTGAGCAATTGTTTCAGGGGTCTACTAATCTGTCCAAAGTTTTTGATAAATCGTCGGTAGTAGCTAGCTAGTCCTAGGGAACCCCGTAACTGTTTGACATTGCTGGGTGACGGCCACTGTTCCACTGCTTCAATCTTTGTTGGATCAGTCGAGACACCTTTGTCACTGATGATGTGTCCTAGATATTCAAGCGATATTTGAGCAAACAAGCATTTTGTTCTTTTTACCAGAAGTTGGTGTTGGGCAAGCACCTCAAACACTTGTCGCAGATGCGCACAATGGTCCTGAAGATTTTTGCTATACAACAATATGTCGTCAACAAATACTAGGACAATTTGCCGCAAGAACGGCGCAAACACTGAATTCATTGCCACTTGGAAGGTTGCTGGCACTGATGTGAGGCCGAACGGCATTACACGAAACTCAAATTGACCATGGTGAGTTCGGAAGGCCGTCTTGTGTTCATCTTCAGGTGCCATGCGAATTTGATGATACCCCGACCGGAGATCCAATTTGGTGAAGAGGGTTGCGTCCGTGAGTTCATCGAGTAGTTCCTCAATAATTGGTATTGGTAATTGTCTTTTATTGTAACAACATTCAATTGCATGTAATCAACGCAAAAGTGCGACGTTCCATCCTTCTTGAGCACCAAGAGTGCAAGCGACGCAAAGAGACTGCGACTGATCTAAATAATTCCTTGCGCCAGCATCTTTTGGACCTGAGCTTCCAATTCGTCCTTCTGCTGTGGCGAGTACCGATATGGTCTGACGGCAATCGCAGTCACTCCTGTCCCATATTCAGGAACGAAAACGGAACCCCTCTCGCGTCTCTCGCTCCCCCGAGGGCGACGAGATGCCGCCCTCCCTCTGGCCACCCCCGTCCCCTCCACCTCCCTCCACCCTTCGCCGCCGCGCCGGCGGCGGCGGACTGCCTTCCCCCGCGTCCTGGAGAGGGGGTCGGGGCCCCTCTTCTCCCCGACGGCGGTGCTCTTCGGGAGGCCCTGGTCCGTCGCGGCCGGGTGGCCCAGGCGGTGGCGCCAACCTCGGGCGGCAGCCGCCATGGCAGGGAGCTCTGCTGGAGTCCGTCCCCGACTCGAATCTGGGCATCTCGGGCCTAGATGGGCTCGAGCGGGCTCATATGGGCTTGGGCGGGCCGGTGTGCTGCCTCGATGGCGTTCTCTGTAGGTGGCGGCGGCAGCAAGCTAGAGTGGAGGATGCGGCTCTGTAGCCTCCCATTGCAGCAGCGGCGGCTAGGGCTTTACGGGCCTCTCTAGGCCCGGCCGGACCCTCCCGGGTCTGGTGTGCCCCGGCTGCCCTGTCCGGTCGATGACCGCCTCTCGGCGGTGGAGGTGAGTTCCTCCCGCGCTCTTGAGGCTGCTGTCCCTCACTCCGGCGTTGTCGTGTACCCTCGCTGATCAGGCCACGTGTCAGTGTCCACGAAGAGGCGGGTGAAGATGATTGCAAGATCGTGGTGGCGCATGCTAGTTGGTGGCTTAGCTGGATGGTGGTGTTCCGAGGTGTTGGGTTCTATGTGGGCAGTGGTCGGGAGAAATCCCTGTCGGCGTGTTCGACCCCGACGCGGTGCCGGCTACGGGTGGCGCCACTCCTTCCTGAAGGGCGTCGCGGGATTCCTCTGCCTCCACTTTACCAGAGTACCGGGGGAAACCCCAGGACCTTGTCCGGGTAGCAATACCGTGTTGACGGTGCTTCCCTTGGGAAGGGGCTGCTTGGTACTCAGCGCTTCGGAGCGCTTGGAGCGTGGTAGGACATAGTCGGAGGGCGCAGCGATTGCGAATCATCTTAGCCTTGTCGCTTCGTCTTTGTCTTCATTTTTTCTTTGGGCATGTTCGTGTTGTGCTGTTTGCCCCAGCAGTTGTCGTGGTTGTACCAGTGACGAGGTTTAATCTCGTCAATGCCCATTGTTATGGACTTGGGTTTTGGAGAAGATGGAGATGCTGGAGATCGTGGCACGGTTAATAGACAAGCAACCAGGGGACACGAGATTTACCAGTTCTCAGGCCGGAGGGAAAACCCTACTCCTGCTTGTCTGCTCTTGATTACGGCGGAACCGAAGGTTACAGGGTGCGTAGATTCGATCTGGCGTGGATGCGTGTGCGAGAGTATGAGTCGAGGTCCTCTAGGGCGTGCCCTCCTGGCCTTTATATAGACTTAGGCAGGTCCCGGGCATAGTCCTAGTCGGTTACAAGTTCTAGGGTTTTATCCCTTTGAATTTCCTATCTCCGCTAGTCTTGCTCTCCAAGGATCCGAAGGCGTCATGGGCCTTGGCCACCCGAAAATCTTCATGGGCCAGTGTATATCTGCTGTGGGCCTTCCTTGGGCTGGACCAGGTATGCTGAAGTCACGTACCCGTAGGGTATAACCATGTCAGTAGCCCCCGAGTGATCAGTCGAATCGTAGATTCGGCTGAGGACTCTTCCATCCTTCGGGTGCAACTATATTTTAATAGTATATGTGTGTAGGGATTGTTGATGCGTGTGCCTGACTCACCCGACGGATCAGGGTCAGTTAACTATCTTAGGACGAAATGACACGATCTTCTTCAGGTTCGAGTCCCTCAACCCGAACCTGGAACATATGCTGGTGTAATTCGACTCAGGCCGCGGAGGTCTTACAGGAGTGAAATTCCAGTGATTTTAATTGGTGTACCCAACGCGTCCGTCGGGATTTTTCATCGTACCTGCTGATGCAGTTCATACTAGCGAGCCTTGATCGGTGCGTTGCGTGCCATCAGATGATATCTGTAGGTCTTATCTTTGCGTCGCAGACACAGCATCCGAACATTTATCACCACGGAGGTGCTTCGGGTGGCCTAGGAGATTGTCGCTCACTCGGCCGTTTTGTTAGGGCAAAGTTGCCAAAAAAGTTTTTGCGTGCTGATCCGGAAGATCGCAGTCGAAGATTTCATAGGATGCGCGACCAGCGCTCCCTATGGGAGTAGCCCCCAAGTGTCTGTTCGAGTCGTAGACTCGAACGGAGACTTTAGTTCAAGCATTGTTTCTGTCGTTAAGTCCGCAGGACTCGAAAATTTTCGGATGCTTAAATCCATCCTCCCTATGGGAGTAGCCCCCGAGTCCATAGTGGAGTCGTAGACTCGACGTAGGACTCAGAGAAGTAATTTGTCCTCATTTGTCTATCGGGTGCGCGGCCAGCGCTCCTGATAGGAGTAGTCCCCGAGTATTTAGTCGAATCGAAGATTCGAGTGAGTACTCTTAGCTGTGGAGCCGAAGTTGGTGCTAGTACAGCTTTTGATGACGTCAGTGCTGACGATTGATGACCTCAAGCGTCTGCTACGCCAGAGATGACTTGACTGGACGAAGCGTGGGTCCCACTTGCTGACTTTGAATTGACCGGTCACGCGGGGCATGAAGATAATTACGGTGTCTCCTCGATTTCCACGCATAGTGGACGGCGTGGTAACGACGGTTCGTTGTGATGTTGACACGTGTACGGCCAGATCTGTCGTTGGCGTTAGGTCTTCTGGATGGACGGTTGTCGTGCATCGTCTTCACTGTTATAATCATTGGGGGAGACCATGGTTTGTTTTCACCGCACCAGTTCATCTGTTCACTGCCTCCTTGTTCTTGAACGATTCTTGCTGCGCGCTGAGATTTCCTTCCACATTTCCTTCGTTCCTTTTGCGTTGACATCGCCACCACCGCCGTAGCGCCATGGGGAAAATAAAGAAGTCTTCATCTGCGGTTGGGACCAGTGCCGCCGGAGGCAAGAAGGGCACCGCCGCTGCTCGCGTCACCGATGGTGGCTGGCGGCGATCAGAGACGCGGGAGAGCGATCTCCGCAAACTGTGCGAGCGGGGCCTGATCCCGCAAGATACGACGGCTGTCAAACTCCCCGTCAATGAGGTAATCCCCCGTCCCCCATCTGGGTACCGGGTTATGTTTCTTGCCTTCGTGGTGCGCGGGTTTTCTTTTCCGGTCCACGACTTCCTCCGTGGACTGCTCTTCTTCTATGGGGTTCAACTCCATCATTTGTCTCCCAATTCTCTTCTCCACGTTGCGTGCTTTATCACATTTTGCGAGTGTTGCTTGGAATTGAGCCGCACTTTGGCCTCTTCCGGAAGCTTTATTCCGTGAAGAGGCAATCTGGTTCGGATGGTGTGTATCCTATTGGGGGTTTCATCATCTCCCTCAGTCCCAATCTGCAATTCTTTTCCTTTTCCATGTCCGAATCTGTCCAGTACTGGCAGAGGCGATGGTTTTATATCCGTGACTCCGTATTGCCCGGGCAAGATTTTGGTCTTGTTCCCTTTGACCCCTCCCAATTGATTGAGAAGAAAAGATCCTGGAAAAACCAAATCTTGGATGGTGAAGTGGCGGAGATAGAGGCCCTTTATCGTCGGGTGGAGGATCTCCAATTGATTCCGGAGAAAGAGGTGAACGGCGTGGACATCATCCGGACGTTTCTTGAGCGTCGGGTGCAGCCTCTCCAAGCGAGGGCGCACCCAGTGTTTCTTTATTCTGGGCGCCGTGATCCGACGAGGGTTTGGTGAGAAAATCTCCGAGGGGATCTTGAGGGCCCTTCAGCTGCTGAAGTTCAAGGCGGAGAAGAAATCCGGGAAGTCGTGACCGCTCCCTTTTCTTCTATTTACCGTCATGCAGTGTAGATTTGTGCACGTAGTGCTTTTGTCGGTTGTGTTTGTATTTCCTTTGTTTGTTAACAAAGTTCCTTATGTTTTTGCAGAGCTTCAAAGTGCCGGGCATGGTGCCACCATTGCCCGAAAAGTATCTGAATGCCCCGGGTAATGAAGTGGTTGAGTCCGTGTCCGAGCTGCCGTCGGCGCGATCTCCGGCGGAGGATGCCGACGAGTCGAGTGAGGATCATACACGCAAGCGATCACGGAGCTCCAGCGAGTCTTCGGATGCCTCGACTCCTCCGACTCCCAGAAATCCTCTAGGCCTTGAGCGTCATAGTGATGGTCATGGAGGTTCTTCCTCTCCCCTTCCTGCCATTCACATGCGGGCTGTTGCGCCCTTGACAGCAAAGCGGAAGAAGGAAGAAAAGAAGGAGGAGAAGAAGGAAGAGAAGAAAGAGGAGAAGAGGGCCCGAAGGGATTCTCCTATCTTCGACCTGAGCGCATTGGGCTCGTAAGTTTTCTTGTTGTACTGTTGTCCTTTTCCCTTCATGATTTTTGCACCTGTGTTGATTGGTTCGTATGCAGGCAATCCTCCCACGACTCTAGTGATGGTGCGCGGGAGATGATGGGGGAGTCGAACATTGCGTCGCCTCCTCCTCAGACGGTGGCGACTTCGGGTGGCGCCGCTCCTGATCCTCCTGTGCGGGAGGTGCTGGTGGTTGCGCCTCAGAATTTCGCAGGCGGGGCTTCGGGGTCGCCATCGGAGCATGTAAGTTTTCTCCTTCATGTCACGGGGGAAGCCCCCGAGTGTCTTCGTGTGCTGGTGTTGTTTTTACTCCTTTGTGTTGGGCGTAGCCCCCAAGTCCTTTTCTTACTGCTATTTCCTTTTTCTGCAGCCTTTTGTATGAGGCCAAGCGGTGGTGGGAGGCGCCTGGAGGCGAAACTTCGGCAGCTTCAAGGTATCTGTCTGCCTTTTAATACCTCTCTTGTTTATCCTGGTCCTGTTCTTTGACACTTTCTTGTCTTAAATGCAGATGAGCATAACGACTCTCTCCGTGAGGTTGACGCTCTTAAAAAGAGCCTTGGCCAATCGGAGCAGAAAGCCGAAGCCGCCGTCGGCGCAAAAGAGCGCCTTGAGCTAGAGTCATGCAAATAGAGGCGAAGGCGTCTGTGCAGCAGCAGATCGTGAGGAGCTGGCCACCGTTCGGCTGCTCGTGAAAGAGGGGTGTGGCCGAAGCTCATGGTCTTTGCCAAGGCTATTTCGGTGAGTGCTAGTTTTTGTACTTGTTTCTTTTCTCTGGTCTTCTTCTATGCTGCCTTTCTTCATGCTCTTCTTCGTTTTGTCTCGGATGCCGCAGTATCGAGTTCGATCATGATGCTCTGGAGCACGGGAGTGCTCTAGATGATGCCACTGTGGCGGTCGAAGACCGCTGCGGCACCGTCGTCAACTCTCTTGCCAAGGCAAAAGAGGTCCTTGGTCGCCTCTACTAGGAGCTTTTCCCGAAGGGCGCATCCCTTGATGATGTGGACGCTCTGGCAGAGGCTCTGTCAGCCGAAGCGCCTGCGGCGTACAAGCGCAAGCAGAAGGGCATCGGTGCGTCCGTCGGGCTGGCGATGGCCTTGGCGGCTGGAGCAGAGCTGGACTTGCCCCAGATCACCTCTCGGATGCCGACGACTGCGGATGGATCTGAGGTAGCCTTCGCTGCCTATTCCGCTCGCTGCAGACGATATGGGCCCAAGCTCATTGACTTGCTGTCTGAGTACGCACTGCGGCAGCAGGGCGAGGCCAAAGCTAGGCAGTCTGGCTCTGAGGCGACTCAGTGTCCTGCACCTTAGGCATAGTAGACGTAGGGTAGGTTGTAGTCTACTTTTGTTGTAAATATCTTGAGGGATACCATCCTTGTGCCACGTAGTGGCCTTATATATTTAATGAATTCCTCCGAGTTGTGCTCTATCCTTGGCTGAATGTCTGTGCACCTTCTTTTTTTTGCTGCTATAGGTTCCTTCGGGTGCTGACCCAGTTGACACTTCATCCGCAAAGCCCTTGCGACCATCGTTGGATGATTCCTCGCAGCTCGCTTTCCTTCGAGACCGCGTGCACAGTTTGGAGAGGGAATTGCTCGGGTTACGTGGTCGCGCCGACGTTTGGAAATCCAAGGCGGATCGTGGTGCAGCCAGAGAGGAGTACTTGATGGCGGAGCTGGGTCGGTTGTCCGAGCAACTGCAATGTAAGTTGATCCTTGTTTCGGGCTGTAGCTCAGTTCTTCGGATGAGCCTGTTGGCCTTATTCTTGTTTTGTGCGATTGTCGCAGGTGCGAATCTTGCTCCGAGGGAAGAAAAGGAGCGTGTCGCTATTCGGGTCAATTGCTTGACTCAACAGGACATGGAGGCCGGCGGCTTCTTCTGGATGGATCGCGATCGCGCCATGGTTCTGGCGACGGTGCAGGATCGTGTTCATCAAGTTTCGCGGGTGCTCCGCCAGGTGCAGACATCACTTTCTTCGGTGTTGCACGTCATGTTTCCTTTGGATGCCGTGCCGACGACCCTTGCAGGTCTTCTGTCGAAGTTTCGGAGTGCCAGCAATGTCAAGGAGCTGGTGCGGCAGCAGCTCGTTGCAGGAGTGAAGGCTGCTTTGTCTCTTGTGAGGGTGCACCGTCCTGACGTAGATTTGACTGCTGTGGCAGCTGGACCACCTCTTCGACCGGATGGTGGTGAGTGGAACACATCGTCGCATTCTGGCTGTAAGGCGATGCCGAACAGATTGTAGATTTGTTTGAGCAGCGTGCTCAGGTTATTCTTCAGAATAGGTAGGACCTAAAAATAAACAGATAGATGTAAAATTTGTATATTTCGGCTGGGCGTTTTTGTGCCCTTTGTTGTAAAGGTTTGCTTGTTTGTGAGCACGCAGTGCTTTGATTGAATACGTATCCTTTTCGTTTGCCTAACGTTGTCAGCTACTCGGGTGTACATGTTTGGTCCTCAGTCGATGAAATCGTGAGGTGGGGGGAGCCCCCGAGTGCGTTTGTAGCATGTAATAAAGTTGCAGAAAAATAGTCAACCGAAGTTTGGGGGCGAGACACTTAGCTTTATTTATATCGTAATGGAGGAGGTACATGGTTCGGCTGAGTAGCCCTGGCTGAAAGCCTTATTGAAAGTAAAATGGGGTAGGTTGCTACGGGTAGAATCGTCGCAGGTGCGAGATGTTCCATGGGTTGGAGTATGCGACTCCAGACTCCACGTGCTTGAGGCGATAGGCGCCACCTGGGATGACTTCGGTGATGACCTAGGGTCCTTCCCATGGTGACTCGAATTTGTTCGGTCGCTTTTGCTTGAGTCGTAAGACGAGGTCTCCTTCGACGAAGGACCTTGGGCGCAGCCGGCGGCTGTGGTACTTGCGGAGACTTTTATGGTAAACCCCAGATCGAGCAGCTTCTATATACCGTGCTTAGTCGAGTGTGTCGACGGCATCTTGAGTGCAGCCGTGGATTCGGTTTATTAAGCGACGACTGTGGAGCACGGTGGCGTGCTTGCTAATGCACGGCCTCAGCTCCATGCACCATGAAGAACGGTGTGTAGCCGGTGGAGCTATTTGGCGTAGTCCGTAAGCTCCACAGGACAGACGGTAGTTCTTTCGTCCAGTTTCCAGCTTTTTGCTCGAGTGAGCTCATGAGGCGCTTCTTGATGCCGGCGCCAATTAGGTCGTTGGACTTTTCCACTTGCCCGTTTGTTTGCGGGTGTGCCACTGAGGCATACGTGATGTTGATCCCGAGGCCTTCGCAGAAGTCCTGGAATTCTTCGGAGATGAAGTTCGATCCGTTGTCGGTGATGATGTTGTACGGTACGCCGAACCTGTAGACAATGGATTCGAAGAATATGACGACGGTTTTGCCCTTCTGGTTAGTGACTGGCATGGCCTCGATCCACTTAGTGAATTGTCGACTGCGACCAGGAGGAAGACGTGTCCCCCTTTCGAGGACTTTGGCAGTTTGCCGATCATGTCGAGGCCCCATTGAGCAAAAGGCCAAGCTATGGGTATGGGTCTAAGTTCGGACCCAGGTGCGTGCGGTTTGTCGGTGAACCGTTGGCACCCATTGCATCTTCGGACGATGTCCTTCGCGTCGCTCATGGCCGTTGGCCAGTAGAATCCTGCTCGTAGAGCTTTGGCGACGAGGGAGCGGCTGCCTACGTGGTGGCCGCAGATGCCCTCATGGATGTCTTGGAGTATGGCTTTGCCGTCGTCGATGGTGACGCACCGTTGTAGTACACCCGTAATGCTGCGTTTGTACAGCTCGCTGTTGATGATGGTGAAGGCTTTTGACCGACGAGATATGCGCCGGGCATCTGTCGGGCTGTCAGGTAGTTCTCCGTTTATCAGGAACTGGAGGTATGGGCGTGTCCAAGTTTCTTCGACTGCCATGATCTACATTAGGTTGACCATGGCAACTTCGGTATCCAACTTTTCGGGTCCTTCATGACCTTCGGGTAGCGTAGCCCCTGAGTGTTCTGATTCTTCGGGTGATCCCTTGGGGAATTTCCGCTTGATGGATGGCACGCAGATCTATTCGAGGAACACACCTGGTGGCACCTTTGCACAAGTGGAGCCGATGTTGGCGAGTCTGTCGGCTTCCTCGTTGCTTTCTCTTCCGACGTGTCGGCTTCAGCCGTCGAATTCTCCTTGAGTGTGTTGTAGGCGGCGATGCGCTATCATGTTTTCGGCGTGTGCACCGCACTCATTCATCGTCTGCTGGACGACGAGGTTGGAGTCACCATAGATGACCAGGCGCGTTGCGCCGCATATTTTTGCCATCCTCATGCCATGGATGAGGGCTTCGTATTCGGCTTCATTGTTGGAGGCTCTGAATTTCATCCGAAGAACGTACTTCATCTTGTCACCTTGCGGGGAGGTCAGTATGACTCCTGCCCCTGCTCCGGCTTCGCGCTTGGAGCCGTCGAAATGCATTGTCCAGGACTGCGACATGTCTGGGATGTCTGGCAGCTGCAGCTCCGTCCAGTGCACCAGGAAGTCCGGAAGGACTTGAGATTTGATTGCGTGTCGCTTCTCTTAGACGATGTCCAAGGGTGATAGTTTTATGCCCCACAGGGCAACCCGTCCCGTTGCCTCTGGATTATTCAGGATGCAGTTCAGGGGTGCCTCGTTGACGACCATCACTTGGTGCTCCTGGAAGTAATGGCTCAACCGTCGAGCCGTCATGAACACGCCGTAGGCTAAGCTTCAGTAGTGAGGGTACCTGCTTTGTTGGAGTGAGAACCTCTGAGGTAGTAAATTGGCGCTGGACCCGTGGGTCTTGCCTTTTTCGGTCGTTCGACCACGAGTACCGTCTTGACCACTGGTGTGTGGCTGCTATGTACAGCAGCAGGGGCTCGCGCTCCTTTGGCGTGACCAAAACGGGCGAGGTGGAGAGGAGCCGCTTGAGGCTTTCGAATGCGTCGTTGGCTTCTGGTGTCCACTCGAACTTGTCTGCTTTACGCAGCAGCTGGTAGAATGGTAGGGGCTTCTCGCCCATACGGCTGATGAACCTGCTTAGTGCCGCTACTCGTCCTGCGAGCTGCTGAACGCCCTTGAGGTTTTTCGGCTTCTCCATTGTCATGATGGCTCTGATTTTCTTTGGGTTCGCCTCAATCCCTCGTTGAGAGATGAAGTACCCGAGCAGCTGACCCGAGGGGACGCCGAAGGCGCACTTTTCTGGATTGAGCTTGATCCTGTAGCGATCAAGGTTGTCGAACGTCTCGCGGAGATCGTCGATAAGTGTCCTTGCCTCCTTGGTTTTTATTACTATGTCGTCTACATAGACTTGGACGTTGCGACCGATCTGGTCCTTAAGGAAGACCTGCATGCATCGCTGGTACGTGGCACCCGCGTTCTTTAGCCCGAAGGGCATTGTGTTGTAACAGAATACTCCGAACGGTGTGATAAACGCCGTTTTCTCTTGATCTTCGACCTTGAGTCGAATCTGGTTATAGCCTGAGTAGGCGTCGAGGAAGGAGAGTTTCTCGCAACCTGCAGTCGAATCGATGATCTGGTCGATCCGTGGAAGAGGGAAGTGGTCCTTTGGGCAATGCTTATTTAGTGACGTGAAGTCTACGCACATCCGCAGGATGTCCGTGTCCTTCTTCGGGACCATCACCGTGTTTTCCAGCCACTCGCTTTCCTTGATTTCCCGAATGAAGTCTGCTGCAAGTAATCTGTTGATTTCCTTGCCGATAGCTTCGGCTCGTGGCTCCGACAGTCTTCGGATGGACTGCTTGACTGGCTTGGTGTCTGGAAAGACGTTGAGTGCGTGCTCGGCGAATTCCCTGGGAACTCCTGGCATGTCCGCAGGACACCAGGCGAAGATTTCCCAGCGCTCACGGAGGAATTCGACGAGCGCGCCTTCCTATGTGGTGCTGAGGTCATTGGCGATCAGCGCCGTCTTGGAGGCATCCGTCGGATGGACCTTCTGGATCATATTTAGTGCTCCCTTTGGTGGGGGGGTATCCGACCCCGGCATTGTTTTGCGCTGGTGCGACTGGTTGATTTGGGCCTCCAATAGGCGGCGGTGGAGGAGCTCTGTGTGCTATTTCACCTGGCGCAGGTGCGTTTCCAAACGCAGGGATTGGGGCTTGTTGCCTCATCTGCACCATGCCTTCGCTGAGTTTCTGGAACTCGCGGCAGTCCTTGAGCATGTGGCTGGCTTTCTTTTTGCCATCCTGTTTGTCGATGTAGAAATGGATGGTGCATGGACCCGAAAGTTTGTCGAATGCCGAGGGTCCGTTGTCGTGGTCGCGGCGTTGCCACGACTGCGTTGGTCGTCCGTTGTCGCGGAAGTTTCCGCTGCGGTATCCTCCGCTGTTGCGGCTGTTGTCGTTACGGCGGTCGGCGTAGCCGGCCGCGACCATGTCGGGTCCGTCGCGGTCCTCATAGACGCGCGATCTCCTCTTGCTGCGGCGTTCACGTCTTCGGCCGTAGTCGTCCTCTTCATCTGATTGCGCGCGCTGGATGCAATCTTCGCCTCGCCCAAGCGTGGCGGTTTCCATGAGGTGGTCGAGTGTCTTGGGCTTTACACGCCCAAGTTCCTCCTTGAAGTCTTGGCGTTTGACGCCGTCCCCAAGGCGTCGATGGCCTCTCTTTGGAGATGTGTCTTTGTGGAGTTCTTGGTTGTAGACCAGCGTAGTATGTCTGACGAATAGATTCACCCGTTCTCCGAGTGCAGGCTCGCAACTCTTCGATTGAGGCGGGCCTCTTGCTGGTGCCTTTGAAATTTCGGATGAAGCTGTGGCGAGCTCCTCCCAGACGGATGGATCCCGATGATAGGCTGCTGAGCGACTCGCGCCCGCTGTCATTGCGGTGAAGGCATTGCATGGCGGTTTCTTTGTTGCCTCCGTGAAGTTTGACGGATGACAGATGGTCACTGAGCCAGGATTTTGGATCTTGCGTGCCGTTGAACTTCGGAGTATCCGAAGGAAGCTTGAAGTTGCGTGGCATCTGTGTTCGCCGAACAGATCTGCTGAAGCATCGGGCCCCGCAGAGTTCTCCTTCGTCTTCATCCATCTCAGATTCGGACGAGCATGCGCGTTTGGCGCGTGCTTTGTCGATCTTGCGCTGTGTGAGCTTGTCTCTGGCGTCGTAGTCGCGTTTATGGCGGTGCGAGCTCTTCTTCCTTCGAGGAAGATCGTGCTCTTCTTCCTCTTCGGATGAGGGGGTGGGGCTCCGGTCGCGCCTGGCCGGAGCTTTCTTCTTCGGCTCCGCAGGAGCGTCTTCGTGGAGCGCAGCTCCGATTAGTCCTAGTCCGGTGAGTGCGGACCTATGCATGGCCCTTTTCGGGTCCCCCTCCGGAGGTGGGTGAGCCGCGAGATACGCAGTGGCTGCCATGATCGCAGCTTGTGGCGTCTTCGGGATGATGTTGCCGTCGGCATCCATATCCATGAACGATGTGTGGAGAGTTCGGGTCACGTCACGCCGCTCCTTGGGATCCATGTTCTCCACCCGTGAGCGATGCTTGTTTCCCTGATTTCCATTCGTGCTAGAGCCGGGTGCCATGGCGGAGAGCGCAGCTCGTCGCGCGCTGGACTCGGAGGCTGCTTGCTTGCGTTTATCTAGCGTCTCCTGCATCTTGACTTGTTTCTTGTGCTCCTCGATGAGGAGGTAGTGGTACGCCATCAGTAGGTCACGTGAGGCGTCTGCAGGTAAGACGATGTCGCCTGCGACGGCACGGCGGGCCTGGACCCATCCTTCTTTGCTAAGTTGGATGACGTGGCCGTTGTTTTCCCCGTTGGGTGGGGGGGACTGGCTTCTTCTGTTTTCACCGTTTTCGCCGTTTCGGTTGGGCGGCGGGTTAGGTGTTTCCTCGTCGGTTTGGATGACTGCGGCGCATAGATAGCGCTCGCAGATTGGTCGGCTGCTGCCGTAGCTTTCGGATCCGGAACCATAGGTCCCTTCATCCGAAGGTGGATCGCACAGATCGGAGTTGCAGCTGCTGCTGCTGTAGAACTCATCTGTCGATGGTGACGTGCGTAGCACGGGTGTGGAGCCCACGAGGCGGGCCTGATTGACGGCACGGGCACCCGCCAGAGGCGGAGGTGCCGGTTGACCCACACAAGCGAAACTCCCGAACAAAATTTCGAGTCCGTCGCCTACGGGCTCGAAATCCTTCATGGTGGCCGGCGAGTGGGCGGTGAAGTCGAAAGCGCCGAAGAGGAGGTGATTCTCCGTCGCCACGGAGTTGTAGATCGGTCGGGTCGGAACCGTCACGATCGCACAATCAGCAGCCCCGGTTCCCACAGACGGCGCCAATTGACGAGGTTTAATCTCGTCAATGCCCATTGTTATGGACTTGGGTTTTGGAGAAGATGGGGATGCTGGAGATCGTAGCGGTTAATGGACAAGCAACCGGGGACACGAGATTTACCTGTGTTTAGGCCCGGAGGGAAAACCCTACTCTGCTTATGCGCTCTTGATTACGGCGGAACCGAAGGTTCTGAGGTCTAGATTCGATCTGACGTGGATGCGTGTGCGAGAGTATGAGTCGAGGTCCTCTAGGGCGTGCCCTCCTGGCCTTTATATAGACTTAGGCAGGTCCCGGGCATAGTCCTAGTCGGTTACAAGTTCTAGGGTTTTACCCCTTTGAATTTCCTATCTCCGCTAGTCTTGCTCTCCAAGGATCCGAAGGCGTCATGGGCCTTGTCCACCCGAAAATCTTCATGGGCCAGTGTATATCTGCTGTGGGCCTTCCTTGGGCTGGACCAGGTATGCTGAAGTCAAGTACCCGTAGGGTATAACCATGTCAACCGGTTTATCCCTTGGGCGTTATGCTGTCTGGCCCAGCAGCGGTCTCACCTGTGTGCTTTATTTATAAAGCTGGGCGCAAGCCTGTTTCGAGTCACTCCTGTCAGTAATGGAATGCGGTGATCATATTCCCGCGGCGGTGGCAACTCAGATGGCTCATCAAAACGCTCCAAACATCAGATTTTCATCTAGCGGCTAAAATAACACCACGAACAATCTGCTACATTATGCATTACACTAATTTTTTCTATATAACATGATTAGTGCATGCTACAATATTTTTACTAACAGTTTGCTACGGTGATTTCCCAATACATATCTTTAACTTCCATAGTGATTTAATGGTTGTAATTTCTCAATAGTGATTTGTCGACGATGTGCAACATGTGTGTTATGGTACTTTTCACGGTGATTTTCTATCAATTTTTTTTGATACGGTGTGTGTTATGAAATTTTTCACGGTCATTTTCTATCACTAAATTGTCAATACGGGTCCCATTTCAAACAATAATACTCGACGGTGATTGTCGAAACCGTAGCTTTTCTTCCAGTACAACATGTGTGTTACCGTACTTTTCACGGTGTTTTTCTATTGGTATGGATCCTGGATCAAACAATAGTACCCGACGATGAACGCTCAAACTGAATTTTTTTCTAGGCGTTTCTCTTATGCTGATTTCGCAACTGTATTTAACTTCATGGCTGTAATTTTCCGCTGGTTGTTACCCCATCATACCTTCTTACCGATAAATATTCTCTAACTGTATTTCATCGATGATATTGCTTTTAGGTTTTCTTTACATTCTTTGGCATTTTTTGTCACCACACTTTATCAAGCCGCAATTTCCATATGGTAACTATCTTTCAATAATTTTTCGAGGGTGGGTAATTTTTGGTCCATAATTCGCCATCCGTAATTCGGATTCTTTTGACCCTTCTAATTCTTTGACATTAATTTCACCGTACTTCGTCTTTTTTATCGGGAAAGATAGTGCAATTATCTTCTACGGTAACTTGGGATAACAAACTTTGGCCAACGATTTGAACTTTGGTCAACGATTTGATGACAGTAATCTCCAACGATACTTTTGGCCAATTATTTGACAGTAATTGTTTTAGAGTAATTATTTCGCAAGTTTTCTATCAGTATTTTCTAACGATACACAAACAGTGGCGCGGCGTGTCGCCGCAGCCAAGTTGCCTAGTCCTTTGGTATGGCTGTCAGACTCCTCTTTCTCTGAATTACTATCTGAATCCTGATCAGGTTTGTAATTTACTAGAGACAACAATTTATCAATTAGCCACACTGTGTAGATGGAGCACATTTGTGCCCTCTGTGGTATTTCTCGCCACATTTGAAACACAGCCCCTTGGCCTTACGTACGTATTTGAGAGCATCCAATTTTCGTTAAATTTTTGCTTCTCCTTATAAGGTGATGCAACTCTTTTTTAACTTTCTATGTGGGACTAAAATTTAGCTTCCGCTTTATTAACATGTGAGCTGCCACCTAAATCACATATGAGCTTTGAGATTTAGGAAAAAAATCTAAAATATCACATGAGTGTAGTGTTTTAGCCCATCATTTCTAACATTAGTTGCCTTGCCTCCATGCTCTAGCTAGGGAGCACTCCCCGGGGGACACCATGTAGTATGGGAACACATATAAGCTGGGTTTCTTGAGGATGTGTATTTTGTATGTCTCCACACTCTTTTTGGCCTTCTTGATGCACATCAGAGGAAGTGTAAATATATACTCGCCTTATCTTTGGCGCGTCGCCCACTTGGCCGGTCTGATCCAGCTTCCGGCCATGCTCGGGAGGCTGAGTCACGTGCCGGTCTTCCGTCATTGTGCAAGGTGAGCTAGCCCACGCGCCCATACAATCGGGGGTACCCTAGTATCCATTGTGCCGACAACTTTCACGCAGCTGCTCTCGCTCCTCCCCAATACGATATCGTGAAACTACTTCAATCGTCGTCTGTTGCAAGATCTTGATCTTCCAGGCGTGCCGCTACACGCTCGGAACTCCCAAGTGTGCTCACAATCCCCCACCTGCCCGTGGACAATTGTGGAACGACGGCGTGCGTCCCTCCAAACCTCCCCGAGCGCTGCAACCCCCGTCTCCAGCCCACTGGTCATCCTCATTCGCCTCTGTGACCGGACTACACGTTGACGATGCCAGGACGTTGTCGGGGCTCCCAGCACACCCACACGTGGCCGGAGTGCATGGTTTCCTTGGGACCGCGTCTTATGGGTGGGTGGCTGAGAATCCCGGGCGACGTCAATGGAATCAGAACAAATACAGTGGGGAATTCGACCGGGTGCCAAGCCATCGAAGGATTTGTGGTTTTGCCACCGCCCCTCGTGGCCAACAACTATGCTCCCCACTACACCTCCACTGCCTCGTCGGTGGTTGGCCTAGCCTCCAATGCCTCCACATCGTCCTGCGTCGACGGCATGCCACGCTGCTCCAAATCGATAGCCGTCACCAAACTCCACCGACCTCTTCACTGCGGCAAGTACCATGTCCCGTGGTGCCGCCGCCATCCACTGCACCTCGGGCGCGTCTCAGCTCCCTAGTGCAGCTGCAAAACACTTGACGTGCAGCTAAGATCATGTAATATGGAGCTACCCTATGATTTTTATGACCTTTGTCGATGGAACTGGATTTGAAACTATTCCTTATATATGTGTTTGTAGTTCAAAATCTCAGCTTAACTGTGACAATTCAAATACTCCCTCCATTTTTGCATATAGGGCAACTATAAAAAATACAAGTTGTCTATACAAGGCCACTAACACTAATTGAGATAAAATTTATTAGACTTTTTTTGGTAGGATGGTGCTCATTAGTGCTAATGTTGCATACAACTATAGAGTAAAAGGCACCACATGACACGAGAGCATTACCCCACAATTAATCATGCCATTTATGACACACTACACAATCATATCACATTAAGGACAATAGAAGAGACAATTGCTTTACAAGTCATGTTCATGTCATCTATAGTTAATCTAATAACCGACACGGTAAAATAGATAAGTATAAAAATTGTACTACTTTATTAATGAATTACCCACTTTACACTCTCACATAACGCCTATGTGCATGTGTAGGGGTGAACACAAAGCTTGAGGTTTGGCTCAGCTCAGGCTTGGAGGTTGGACAATCCAAGCCTAAACCCTACAACTCAGGCTCAAGACTCGACAAGCCAGTTCGGTAAAGCTTGCAAGCCGGTGCGAAGGCTCGGTGTAATTCAAAAATTTGCCATGACCTTTACTAAAAATGTAATAATTCACAATTATAAACAACAATTGAAGATGAATACATGCATATCATAATCATAGTAGTACACCAAGTTTCACAAAGTACAAATAGATAACATGTGCATACATCACAAGTTAACAATGCAAACTATCAAATAGATAGTGTCATAATCATAGTATGCCTGTGATCCTTCGCCTCTCCCGTCCAGGTTGCAGGGTTGCATCTTCGGTCAAGGAGAGAAGCAGCAGCAAGAAGTTTGTCTGAATACAAAATAAATCTGCAACATCACAATCACACATTTAGACGGTCACAGGCACGTCAAAATATCAATTGGGCTGCATTCTAAAACGCCAAGCACAATACAGATGTAGCTAATGTACAAGAGAGAGGTCATACTTTTACGATGCTCCTGCTGACTGCAAGATGCACTAGGATGATACGATGCTCCAGATGTAGCTAATGTACAGGAGAGGTCATATTTTGACGATGCTCCAGCTGACTGCAAGATGCACTAGGATTTTAGGAGACAAACCATACACGGTCCTGTAGACAGTAGCAGTAACACCGCTCCAATAGCTCGATTCCATGTAACACTAAAGCGCACCAGGATTTATGCTCAGCCATACAGTAGCAGAAACTAGGATTTTAGTTCCCATGTAACACTAGAGCGCACTAGGATTTTTGCTCACCCATACAGCTCCAATACCTCCATTCCAGCCAGGCCATGTATAAAATCCTAATCTCCTATCGATTGCTAGACAATAAAGAAAATGGCAAAAAATAGATACGGAGCTGTTGAGACCTGAGAGCTCACACCAGCTGCAGCAGTCGGTGGTGGTCCGGTGAAGGAGAAGACCAGCGGAGGGCTGGCAGGCGGCGGCCTCCGCTAACCCAAGAGAGAGGACCGCGAGCGTCCGCGTGGTTCTAGTCTGGGAGGAGCAGTAGGGTGGCGAGCCATGGGAGGAGGCTCGCGGCGGTGTTGGCCAGCGTTGGTGGCAGCAGCCGGCGTCGGGGGCGGTGCCAAGTCTAGCGGGAGTGCGGGATGAGGGAGAACGACGGGTGAGAATTCTAGAGAGAAAGATACGTGGGGAACCGAAGAATGTTTGTCTCAACGCCGCTTAGGGCGTTTGGCTTGTCGATCTATACAAGCGAGCCGCGAGCCCTCCTGGCCCGAGCGTCGAGCCCATTTTCCGGGTGTTTTTGTGTCACAAGCCAAGCCAGGCTCGGCTAGAGTTTTACCGAGCCAGCCCGAGCTGAGCCACGAACTAGCAAAAATATACTATTTTAACTCTTACAGTTTGCTGATCCTTATTGTACTTGCTCTCATTGTAGTAGCACAATTAGCTATACAATCAGTATTACTGGCACATTAATTAGTAGCATGAAACACATTCGGGTACATAAAACTGAGCAAAGCTTCAGTAAACCTGAAATTAGTGCATATTCAGACCGTCTGTCCGCCCCTTTGATCCTGACTCTTAACCAGCTGGCCGCCACCAAGTGATAGGGTGGAAAAAAAAGGAAAAGCTAATTTACCTCGCAGGGGTCTAGATTTGGGAGTTTGGATTTCACGAGAGCTCTGATATTATGATCCAACTTCAGGCATCCATGATGTATTCCATTTTTCATCACAGAAACATGAACTTTTGAGGTCCTCATACAGCTAGTGACGAACTGGTTTAGTTCTTGGTGGATTTTTGGTCATTATGTGACATTTTTATTTATATCATCAACTTCCCAAATTCTTGTAGTGTTTGCTCCTTAGTGTATGGTTGAATTTTGGCGAGTGACAATAGGACGTAGAAGATAAAGTGCATGCTTGTAGTGATAGTGTGCTGGTAACCGTAGGAGATCTTTATTCATTTGGACTAATGCCCTTTTTTGACATGCATATGACGGTAACACTTATGTGGCACCGTGAGGCACCGGTGATGTCAGCTGGACGATTTAGCATTCGCAAATTACACATTGGGAGGTAACGATGTTTAGGAGACCCCTAGACAGGAAGTAGAGTGATAATAGTGATCGCCCAATTACTACTAGTGAGGCCAATAATTGGACACCACCTTCACCTGAGTAATCCTTTTGTTAACTCTGTTTAGTTTTGTTTATTTTTAATCCATGTTTGCTGCTAGTTTGTAGTTTAGTTTATTCCCTTTTTGTTGCCGTGTTTGAAGCAATGGATAGAGTAAGCCATTTCAAGCTTATGGTTGGGGCGAAAGAAGAGCTATATTAGATGACAAGCGAAGTTGCAGAACGAAAAATTCCTTTTCATTAATAAAAAAAAATCCTTTTCGCTCCCTTGGTTGGATATAAGGCTGAAGACATTGCGTGAAAATATTATAGTGACTCAGTGTGCCTGCCGACCACTTGAGGTGACACAATTTGCTGGGCTATCTCGATCCAAAGGTTTCGCCTGTGCATTATTCTCTCGTGGTGTCTTGAGGCCCAACAAAGTCAAACTTATGCTTTCCGTAGAAATACAAGGTTGTTAGCACAAAATACTAAAAAGATAGCTGTCAATAGATACAACAATAATTAGCCATTAATGCATTAACCTTGGAAATCTTAGATATCTTAGATAAGATTGCGCGCATCTTGAATGGTACGCCAGGCTGTCTGGGGCACACAGAATAGATTATATAATATTTGGTCTATATTAAATATCATAAATACATATATCTATATCCAAATTATATCTGATCAAACAGCTAAAAGTATCTCTATTTACAATATTTGCTTACCAATATTAAAAAGATTTAGTCCATATATATGCATTCTGAAGTATCCATTTAAAACCATGCATTTATTTTCTTCTAACGTATCTTGTCGTCTTGATGCATATTTTCCACGCGGCACGTCTACCGTTAGAGATCAATTACTACATCGGACAAAAATATTCTGGGTACTATGGTCATTTTTAATGGTCTCGAGGCCTATAAATGTCGACGGGTACGGCCATTCTGTACCACAATATAGTTTGAGAACCCCATTCGAATCATCTTTTAGTTTTGCCATATAGTGCTGCACTTCAAAGGACGGATAACTACTGAAGTCAAAGGTATTGTCTTTACCTATAAGAATTTTAGTATTGTTATACTTCTGCAATGTGAAAGTTGAATATGAATTCTCTGCCACAGATGGTAGAGTTGATCACACCTGCTGTGTAGATGATATGTGTCGCATAGATTAGAAGTTTGTAAACTGACTGTGTATACAACACGTAGCAACATATATGTCATCAGGACTATTGGGTAACTAGTGTGATTATGCATTATTTATCTAAATGATGATGTTGTATCTTAACATAGCTATTGTAGACGGATATATATTACTTCCTTTTGACTATTGCATATCTTTGTCAGAGGCAACATTACCTCCATAAATATTTCTGTAGGTCTTGAAGAATGCATTATGAAGTTTCACATATACACATAAACAAAATCTAAATAGTATTTATAACTTATGTGAAAGAACTTTGTCTTGTGTGCTATTAGTACTGCCCCAAGTAAGCTTTAAGGTCTTATTTTTTCTTCGTATTAGAGAAGAGTTGTGCTTGATCACATAGATCTAAATGTGTAGTTACCTCCAAAATTATTATAGTAGACGTGATAATATTATTGCTGACTCTAAATTTCTTTGTAGTAGTAAACATCACTTGGTTTCCCTTGTCAGTAGACATATAAGATCATATTTGATCATAAGTAACTAATAAATTAGATGACAAAACTTTCAGTTCACATACAAATGAAGATGTCTGGGTCATAGGTTTCAGGTTTGGTAAAGTAGAGACGAAGTCTGAATCAATTCATCAACCATATGCTTTTTCCCTATTGACCCGTTATAATTTTTAGACATCCTTGTCTCTATAGTTTGGCAATGCATATATTTCCTTTTGTGTTTTCTATCTTTATTTTAGGATTTGAATCAGTGAAAATGAAGGCCAACAGTATAATATATTGTCCACATGTCTTTTTTGGTGTTACATGTCTTCCATAAGGCCATGTACACTAGACAAACGGGGCAATGGATTTTCTGTACTGGCTTGATACCCCATACTAGTAGAAATAAAGCAGTAACGGATAAACATAATCTGAAAAAGAAATACCAAAGGGAAGATTATAGTCCAATGGATATCCAATTCAAGGTTGCACAAATAAACTGATATTTAAGAAAATATCAGACGACTAATTAGGGATATATGGTCTCATACCATCATACTTGTTTGAGTACTTACGAAAACCCTTCTCTAGCATGTGTTATTTTCTTGGTTTGCTCCAGACTATACTTTATTTTTCTCTAATGCACACTTGGAATCTGAGGAGTGTGCAAAATATAGACCCCCCTATAGTGAATATGTAACTTGTACAGAATAGCAATAAACTAGTTTTCACTACATTGAACACCATGAACTTGGAATGTTTTTCGAATAAATGTAATTTCATAAGCTGATAAGGAGGTAATAAGAGACATATACATAAAAAGTACCTAGGCTATTTCCCTTTACATCCACTACATAATGGTGTTCGCATGTTGTTTTCTATTTATCAGGTCACCATGGACAGAGAATGGCAGCAACAAAATGGCAATATGCATGATGAGCTCGACCTCACCATCCCAAGCGATGACAAAGACTCGTTCTGGAACAATCTAGCCATCGTTGATGATGATAATGATGACGAT
The DNA here is from genome assembly GCA_023614405.1 of Avena insularis. Taxonomy (NCBI): domain Eukaryota; kingdom Viridiplantae; phylum Streptophyta; class Magnoliopsida; order Poales; family Poaceae; genus Avena; species Avena insularis. Next base: position 265,821,129 of record CM042691.1, on the reverse strand, counting down.
GTAGATAGCACGGACGAAGACTATACTGGTGCCACGAGTTCTAGGAAGAAGAGGAGGGCAAGCAGGCATCCAAAGCGTCATCACAGAGAACAGATTCAACAACTTGAAGCGTATAATATATATACTTGATCTTGTTTTTCTTCTTAATTCAAACAAGATATGAACATATCCACTCTGGTGATATGCAGTGTGTTCCAGGAATGCTCCCACCCTGATGAGAATATGCGTTTGGAACTTGCGAAGAAGTTTGGCATGGGTGTCCTGCAGGTCAAGTTCTGGTTCCAAAATAGGCGCTCCTCGGAGAAGGTAGATTCCAACTTTTTCCATGGTTATCTGTTTACAGAAATTTTGGTCAAGTAGTTCTAGTATGGGATTACTAAGTCTATTCTACTTTACTAAGATAAGATAGAAATAATACTGCTTGTTTTGTCATCTTTTTTATTATTATTGTTTTTCGATGCTACTGTCAGTAGACTAGATTCCTTCGATTTATGCTATGTTGAAATTGAACAGTGTGCACACCTCATAATTAATAAGTGCAGAACCAGCTTGAGAAGTATGAGACTAAGGTGCTCAGGGAAGAGAACAAGGCGTTAAAAGCTGAGCATCAAGCCATCAAAGCGGCGCTACTGACGAAGACCTGCCCCACATGCGGAGGCCCGATGGTGCCCCGCGAGGACACCCCGGAGGAGCAGCACTTGCGCCTAGAGAACGCAAGGCTCAAGGATGAACTCTTCCACAAGACCTCGTTACTCAGTCTGGTCTCTGGAAAGGCACCGATGCCTATGCCTGGCAGCTACGGCCAGCTCGCTGCCGATCTCGACATCAACGGCCCCGATTACTCGCATCTGATCGGCCCGGCCGTGCCACCGCCCCAACAGCACGCTCCCATGGACACTATGGTGCAGGGCTGCGTGTGCGGTAGCTGCACCATAGCCAATGTGCAACACACTGCGCTTCTGGAGAGAGTGCTTTGTGCACGGGACGAGTTCATGATGATGGTGACGCATGACGACACAATGTGGCTGCCAACGCTGGACGGCGAGGTACTCGACTACCAGAGGTATCACGAAGTCACGTTCCCGGGTATTTTCGGGCTTTGCCCACTGGGGTTTGCCATGAATGGCACCCGGGACACTGACATAGTTAAGGGCACTGGAGCCGATATTATCAGCATCCTCACTGACACAGTAATACACCTCTATATCTCATCCCATGATGTTAAATTAGTCAAAAAATGTCACTCCAAATATATAAAACCTTTTCCGTGTGTTTTTGTTTGCAGTCCCGCTTGTGGGAGGCGTTTCCCGGTATTGTGGGAACTGTTACAGCCAAGGACATTGTCCCGCCTACTTCTCAGCACGGGCTAATTCAACTCGTAAGTTCTAATGCACAATAGATAGCTCATCTACTGTGTTTACTAGTTCCACCATTCATGTATAATTGGTTATGGCTGAATTCCTAAGTCTGTGACACACTTGCAGATGAATGTAGACCTGATGGTGTTGTCGGCCCGAATGCCGACCTGCAAGGTGCTGTTTGTGAGGCAATCCCAGCTGATCGAGCCAAATGTGTGGGTCGTGGTGGACGTGTCTGTCAATGACATCTGCAGGCAGGATGGCACATCTGGTGCCGACACATGGATCAACGTTGGCGGTCCCATGGCCTGCAGGCTGCTGCCCAGTGGATGCCTTATTGAGGACATGGACAATGGTTCCTGCAAGGTACGTGCTCTCTGCCTCTATACGTGCTTCAGGAATGTGCGCATTCATTCCCTCATGTCGTTCCCTTGTATGCACATTCATTTGTTCCAGGTGACATGGATTGTGAACATGGAGTACGACAAGAACGCGGTGCCCGGGCTGTACCACCCGCTGCTCCGCTCAGGCCACGCCCTCGGCGCACGCCGCTGGCTGACATCGCTCAAGAGGCGGTGTCAATACCTTGCTCTTCTGCGCTCGGGTTCTGCTACTTACGTCGACAAAACAAGTGAGCACTGCACTGGTGGTCGACCAAACAGAAAATAAAACAACAACACACATCCTAATCTCTGGGTTCTGGAATTTTGCAGTAGGCCTTATACCTCCCGAGGGAAGAAACCGTGTCATGGAGCTGTCACAGCAGATGATAGCAGCCTTATGCGCCACTCTCTGCGGAGCCAGCCCCATTGGCCAGGCGTGGGGCAGCATCGACGAGTGGCGCAAAACCAGCGGCATCATCGGCGCCCAGAATTTCGAGGTGGCTGTGCGCATGGCAACTCTGCGCACTGCTAGTAATGCACATGGAGTGCAGGATGGACTTGTCATCTGCGGTGCCACGACGGTGTGGCTTCCAGGTATACCGGCGAAGCACGTCTTTGACTACATCCATGACCACAATCGCCGTGGTGAGTGGGACACCTTCTGCAATGGTGTGCCCGCGCAGCAGGAGGACTACGTTGCCGCTGTCCAGCTTCCACGCTACACCGTCTCTGTCCTGCACCCCAGGGTATGCACAGTTTTGCATCCAAGTTCCTAACATTCTTTTTATCGCTACTGCAATAATGTAGTATCATTCTCGAGAAATTAACCTTAGGAATCATATTATTCTACCTCCAAATTCTAATTGTTGCACAATTTGTTTTCAAAATATTTTGCAGGCTGCTCATGGAACCAACAACAAGAAGCTGATCCTTCAGCAGGTGTGCGCTGACGAGTCGTGCATACTGGTGGCATATGCTCCGGTTGAAGAGCACTCCCTGAAGGAAGTCATGCATGAAGCAGGGAGCCTCGCCAGTTTCTACCTACTGCCCTCCGGGTTTGTCATCCTCCCTGATGGCCACGGCGATCAGCAGATCCCTCCAGTTGACACCAAACGCCCATCCAGTGCTGCCATGATCCACAGGAACAATGATGGGTGTCTCGTCTCCGCTCTGTTCCAGACATTCCTGAAAGGACCAACACCGGAGAGCCTCGTCGCACAGACCATCAACAACGTCGAAAATCTGGTATCTCATTCCATCGTAAAGATCAAGGACGCAGTCCATGCCAACATCGTCGTCGCCGCCTGAAGCGTGCGACTTCTATAGTTCGGGATTCATTATCCCTCAAATATAAACAATCAGAATGATATAAATTGCAGACTTCATTTCGAGTTCCTTTCAAAGACTAGATGGATTGGATTGCCCATCCACTTCACTGCGTATGTTGTAACCATTGCACCGTACGTGCAAATGCAAATGCGTTGGCTTTTTCGAAATACATTTTATGAATCGATCACTTTTTTCACTTTGTTTGCCTAATATCTGACTGCATATGTTGTAACAATTGCACCATGCAAATGTGTTTGCTTTGCTAAACAAATTTATGAATCACTTTGGTTTCATTGGGACTAGAAGCAGTCTTCTTCTTATGGCTGTAAAATTTAAAATGCATTTATTTGAAGTGTTTGTTTGGTGTGGTGGGTTATTAGTGGGCCTTTGGCTCTTTCCTGGTCAAAGATTTTCCCTTGTATTATCGGCGAGCTGAGTAAATGACAGTATGAAACAAGAAACCAAGGACTCCAAAAGTGAAAAAGCCAGGAGTTCTCAAGACATACTTTTTTCTTGACTTTAGATGTCGTGGTGATAGTTTCTCTAAGAAAACTAAATGCCTAGCCTGGTTTGAGCTTAGTCCAAGCACATAGCCACATATTAGCCGAGATCTAGCTTTGTCTGAAGTAGGTGAGATGGAACTCGATTCAAATAGCTCACCCATTTTCCGTACTGGTCAAGCAAAGATCTACTGTAGCAATGATATATGTAACTGAACTAACAGCGTTGCGTTTGACAAGTCCTAGCATATAATTTTCAACGGAACGAAGGACACAACATACATGAAAAATAAGGTCGATAAAGATCCTACTCAATTGAAACAGTATGATTTTGACGACACTCACAAAAGATAGGTGATACTGGCAAATGATATCATTCAACCTCTAATCCTCCATAATCCATAAATTTAACAAAACAAGTTTAAATTATTAGCTGAAACCGAATGGCCAAATATAATTTACTTTAAGTTGCTACTTTAATTAATTACACTCTCTTACTTCATGCATCGGTCAACTACTTGATCAATGTGACTTTTCTTCATTTTTTCTTTCTCCGCGTAGTAAACAACATTATCACTCAAACTATCATCATTGAGGTGATTACACAAATAAGTTTTCCTCTTACCTAGTCCTTGAGATTAAGATGATAGTCTTCTATTATTTTTCTTTTCCTTGATCACATTGAATCTTCCATGCCAACACCGTTGTCACCGCCTGATGCGACTTTCATAGTTTGGGATCTATTATCCCTCGAATAAAGATACTCAGAATAAAATAAATTGTAGATTTCATTTCAATTTCCTTTCAGTGACTAGATGGATTGGAGTGCATGTCCACATCAATGCATATGTTGTAAGCATTGCACAATACATGTAAATGCCTTGGCTTTTTCCAAATACATCTATGAATCGATCACTTTGTTTTCACTTCGTTGCCTATTCAGCCCATTGTTTATGGTTGTAAACATTGCACCGTAAAAATGTGTTGGCTTTTCCCAAAAAAAAATTATGAATCACTTCGGTTTCAATGTGATTAGAAGCAATCTTCTTCTTATATGGCTGTAAAATTTAAAAACAGATTTATCTGAAGTGTTTGTTTGGTCTCATGGGATTAAGAATAGTGGGACTTTGTGCTTTTCCCGGGCTAAGATTTTTACCTTGTATTATCGTGCGAGCTGAGTAAACGACACGAGCAAGTGAGGACTCTACTAGCGAGAAAGCCAGGAGCTCTCATGACCCTCTATTTGTTTCTGACTTTTAGACGTTGCAGTGAAAGGAGCTCTAAGAAAACTCGATTTGTAGCCTGGCTTTGAGTTTAGTCCAAGCAAAAAATAGTCTAGATCTAGCTTTGTTTGAAGCGGGTGAGATGGAGCTCAATTCAAATAGCTCGACCACTTCCTGTACAGGTCGAGCAAATGATATATGTAATTAAACCAAAGATTTACTAGCAGTGTTGTGTTTCACAAGTCTCAGCATTTAAATTCAAGGAACAAAGGACACAACACATGATAAAAAATAAGGGTGATCGAGATCTTACTGATTTGAAAAAAATTAATGTTGATATCACTCACAGAAGATGGTCGATACTAGGAGAAGACATCATTTGATATTGAATCCTTCATAATCTGCAAAACAAAATTTCAATTATCAGCTGAAACAGAATGACCAAATATAATTTATTGTAAGTTAGAATGTTAATAATTCACATTCTTATTTTCATGCATCGATCAACCACTTGATCATTTGTGACTTTGTTCGTTTATTCTTTCTTCACATAGTAAATGACATTATCGCTCAAACTATCATCATTAAGGGGATTAGACAAATAAGTTCTCTTCTTACCCAGTCCTTGAGATAAAGATGATAATCCTCCATTATTTTCTTTTTTCCTAGATCATATTGAATCTCCTCTTCCCTGGAATTATAATCTCGACTCTGCTCTTGCCACCGCATTTTTCTACTGAGAAGATATCTGTCCATGCCCTGCATTTGACAAAGACAAATACAACAGACAAAGATTTGTACTTCCCAACAAGCTTGCAGGGAATAAAATTTGTACTGTAGAAGAATTTAGGGAACTTACGAGAACACTTTTTTACACAAATTGGAGAATCGTTAATTTAGGGCTTGGGTCGCCTTATTCCTGTTTACCTTGGGTTGGCAGGCTGAGATTAAAAGAAGTGGGCGGTGGATGATCCGACATGGGGTCTGCAGATGAGGGGATGCTCGATTGCTGAAATGAATCGCAGGAGTCCACACAGTCACAGTCCGTCCGCCGTCGGTTCCTCAGCCGAGCGGAGACCTCGATGGAGATGGGGATCAGGAAGAGGAACCGCACAGCGTGCGTTTGTGCAATTCCTTTCTGGCCTGTTGGAAGTCTCCCACCTCTAATGCGTCTTGCACAGCCCAAAAGCCCAAATGCGACAAGGCTTTGTGTAATTTACTACGTAGCAATGTTGTTACTTTCATGCCACGTATACAATAGTACATAAAAGCTAATCCGCCGAGCGGGCCATGGGCGCTGGGCGGTTCTCCTTCTTGGCGCTGCAGCGGCGAGGCACAGTGCTGGCCGTGGCTCTGGGCTAGGCGGCGCTATGGTGCGGTCGGAGGCCGGTGGCGCTTGGTGGGCGACGCGGCTTCGTCCGGGGCTTGATCTGGGCCGCCAGGGAGGTGTCTTGGTGGCGGTGATCTTCGGTTCCTTTCGCGGTGACGGCTGCCCGGGTTCACTCTGCTTGTTTTCGGCAACTATATCGCGGGCAGCAGTGATGATCCGGACGGCGGCCTTCGTCGTGGCGTCAGGGAGCCTAGGCGTGGCGGCGGAAGGGATGCTTGACGATCGTCGGAAGCTTGGCGGGGGAGGGAAGGTGTGGTGGTTGTGCTGGTCCTTGTTGGGTGGGTGTGAGGGTTAGAACTCTCCGCTAGGTGAAAGCCTTGTCCTAGCGGTGGCCTGGTCCGACGATGGTGACAACCGCCATATCCTTCTTGAAGTCATCGTCAAAGCGGGTGTTTCTTGCTCCTCCGCTCCGGCTCTCCGGGGGAAACCAAAGATCCCTCGCGGGATTGGGCGTGGGAGACGCCCTTGTGTCCTTTTGCCTCTTGGGGCCTCGCTTTGGACGTCTGCCAGACATATGGACATGTAGTGTGTTTTGGTGGTTTTTTGGCAGAGGTGGGTTCGTCTTCGGCCGGGCGGGGCGTGGCCATGGGGCCGGCATGTTGTTGGAGCGGTGGCTCCGGTCTTTCGCTTTCGCCTGCTGCGTTAGGTGTGGTGTCGATCTGGTTGGTCGTCGACCCGTGGAGCGCAGCCTTGGAGCTGGCGTGTGGTGTTGTATTGTATCGTTTTTTGGCCAGTTTTTCATATAAAAAGCCAGCTCTTTTCTACTATATCAATGAAAGGCAAAACTTTTGTCTCATTTCAAAAAAAAAACTAATTGCTAGTGAAAAAAATCCAACACGGGAGGGGGCTCTTAGAGCATCTTTGCAAAACAATTTTCGTGTCTAGAAAATAGATTTTTAGGATAGCTCGAGAGGAAAAAAAAAGGGTCCGCCTGACATCCTATCTCTATCCACCGATGTAAATTTCCTGGGCATATATCCTAAAATTTCGCCTTTTGTGCTGCATATTTGTGGACCAAAGCTTGCCCCCTCCCACCTCTCTTTTCCGCAACTCTGGATGGCTGCCAAGCCTTTGTCGGTCAATCTCAGCCCACCGTCAAGCCTCTATCGGTAGATTTTGGCCCATTGTCACCCCTCCGCTTGACCGGAGTGAATGCTTCCACCTCCCCAACTCCAACGAGCAACCGACCACGGAGGGCAGGGAAATACAAAACCCCGTAAGTCCCCCCGCGGCATCATCATTGCCCTCGATTTATTGAAGATTCGTATTAACCATTTTACAGAACACCCCTCTCACTTTATTTTTTGAGTCCATCACAGTTCTGCTTCTTGGTCCCTACTGTTTTTATGTTTTATAAATATTTCGTCGCTATTTTTGTCTCTACACATGTTACACATAGAAAACATTAGTTGTTTTTCATAAATCTTTGAGTTCAAGGTTTAAGAGTAGCTTAACAATTTTTAAAAACATTTCTGTCCAGATTTAAGAATAAAACAAAAAACTTATGCATAGATCTCGAGTTACGGTTTTATATAGGATTTACTAAATCTGCACCATAGATTCAACATGGTTTCATATAGGATTCATCAAATAATTATACACAAATATTAAGAGAACTAATCATACATACAAGATCCAACAAAATTTCAAAGATTCATCCAAGGAATCATACAAAACTTAAAATATTAAGAGAACTAATCATTCACGGTTTCAAAGATTCATCCAAGGAATCATACATACACGTTTCATACAAGAAACATAAAGAAAAATAAAAAAATCATACACGTTTCATACACCTATCAAGATCCAAGCATGAAGAAAAAATAAAGAAAAAAGGACCCCCGGATCAGGCCACCCATACAAGATTCACACACAGATTCATGTTTTATACATGTTTCTGCAAGGAAACATACATAATGCATCAAGAAACTAAGGAACAAGATCTAGAAAAGGAGAAATAAATCGTCATACAAGATTCATACATAGATCTAGCAAAATCTGAACCAGGCACTAGGTAAAAAAATAGAAACAGAAAGAAAAAATGAAGAACAGGGAGGGGGAGAGAGATCGGGCCACTCTAGGCCCGACTGAGCTTGCAATGCAGAGGGGGCGTCGAGAACAGAGAGGGGGAGGCGCGTCGGGATGGGGGAGCCATGTTGGAGGAGGCGCTGTGTCGGGAGAGGGGAGCTCGAGCTCGACGATCGGAACGCGAGGTGGGAGGCGCGACGAGGTGGGGGGCGCGAGGGGAGCAGGGTGCATCCGTGCCGAACCACCATGGAGAGGGGTGCACGGGAAGGGGAGCATGGGGAAGGGATGCTCGGGGAGGAGAGTCTCTGGGAAGGAGGGGCGTCCAGGTTAGGAATTAGGATTAGGTAGGAGGGGTGGGGATAGGTTGATTTTCGTAAATATGGAGGGTTAAAATGAAAAAAATTGAACCTGACTAGTGGACTTTTGGACGAATCTTAAATAATTTGATGGCTATAATGGTGCCGGGGACCCAACGCGAGTGTGGAAAATCCTCGTTGATTTTTCTCTCTCCTTTTTTTTTTTGAGATGTTTGTATTCTGGATGTTTTTATGATATTTTGTTGGTGCAGAGTTCGGATATAATTGGTATTTTTATGATATTAATATATTTTTTTATAGAAAAAGACAGCGCAACCCAACTACCACGCTCGAACATTCCGTCCGAGCGACCATCATCGCCCATTCACTCTTCCCTAACCGCCGATGTCAACCAAATTGGCTCCAATCGCATCGTCGTCACTCCTCCGTCTTTCCCCTGCCTTGCCCCATCTCTTTTTCACAGTTCCAGATGGCCGACCCGCCTCGCCGTCGAGGTGAATCAGATTCGTTGCCACCAATCCTTTGTCAGTCGATCCCGACCCACCGCCAAGCCTTTGTTGGTAGATTTCGTCCCATTATTGTCACCCCTCCACTCTGATATAGTAGCCGTTGAGGTGTCGCGACCCACACACGATTGGAGCGAACGCTTTGAGCTCCCCCTCTTCGACGAGAAACCGACCATCGAGCAGCATCTCCCACACCCGACAAGCAAGAGGCAACCATCTACAGTCCACCTAGCCCCATCGCAACACAATTCCCTCCAACTGTTTGTCCACCTATGCCTACCGCAATTGGCCGATGAGTTTCACATTGCACGCAAGGTGTTTGATAATATTTGTCTAAGGGAGAAATCTTTCTTGTTTTACTTTATTATTCTCGGAAACTTGTTGTTGCAATGTAGTAGTATTACAAAACAAATATTGAACTTTTGTAGATGGATTTGTTTGGTGATTCCTGGTCCGATGAGGAGTTTGACATGGGTGAATATGAGGACATTGCTATGATTTAACCATTTGGATGATATTCCAGGATATCTTGTTGATGATAACTTGGCAATTGGGTGAGAGCCGGGCCACACGGCGAGGTCGTACGCGTGCGCGGTCTCCTTTGTCGGGAACTTCCCAATCCAGTCGCAGCCATCGACGGTGAGGTCGACAGACAAGTGGCCAGAGGCCTGTTTTCGCATGCCGTCGGTGGAGCTCAGCAGGCGGCGGGCCGGCGGCACATCGATTGGCGTCAATCTAGTGAGGGGAACGGCGGGCCAGAGGTCGGAGGGGCGGGATTTGGTGGCGGAGCGGTGGCGGAATCGGCGGCAACAGTGGCGCGGGAGGGGAAACGCGGGCGGTTGGTGGCTGCGTGCGTGCGGCCAATATGTGCCAGCTTCTGCCGCAAATATACAACACTTGGGGCTGTTATTTAATTTTGGGCAGGCCCTATAGGGCAGAGGAGCTATGTGGCATCATTGGAGCACGTTTTTTGCCCTCCTCTATGCTACAAAGCAGTTCTTTTTGACACAAGAGGTGTTTTTCTATTAGAGATGCTCCAAGATGTTACTCTGACCTATGGCCAATCTCATGTATTGTTAGTTTGAATCTTAGGGTACAACAACTCAGTGATTTATTGCATCTCAAAATATTATCTACCTATTTATGATAGACAGTGATATGATATGGATAGTAGGGATGTCTACTGTATATATAATAACGAAATAGAAGGCAAGAATGTTAGCAAATAAACCGCGATCGGTATGTGTCCGGTGCGTGCGTGTGTGTCAAGGTCCAGGTCAGGTTGAGTCGGAACGCTGGTGCGTGACTGCGTGTGGGTTTAGGGCGTGTCGAGAAGTCGTATGGCGACGGTGGCAGGACGCAGTGGGCGCACGACGATGCCCAGGTCAATCGGATGAGCAATGGCTCACGATCGAGGAGACCAGATCGTCAGGGCATGCGCGTCGTAAGCGCGTGCGTGGGTACTGCGATCACCCAGGGCTATAAAGCTGGCCATGTAATCTTTTTAGTTTGTTATTTGCAGTGTGCGTCCAGATCATATAACAGAAAAGAATCGTCGTTTGTGTGCCGAGGCGTTCGTCGCCGAAAAAACTCCAGCTTTGCGTTCTCTACTTCTTCTTCTACCTCCGTGAGCTGAGTGAAAGAGAGCTAGCTAGTGCTAGCACTAACAAAGAACCGGCAAAGAATGGAATGCAAAATAGAAAGACCGAAGGAAATAAAACAATTTTAGTTTTGGCTGTGTCATCGATGTTGGGCTTGGGAGGAACTCAGGATTCGCTTTGTTATTCTAGGAAGATGCACGGTATTACAAAATAGATCTTCACGGACGACCACAAGGCCTGGGTTGGTCGACTAGGTTTTCAGACCAGTCAGCTTGAGAGATACACAATACATCCGGCTGAATCGATTCATGGGTTTCTTCGCAACTAGTATCAAGAATTCAAGACTAAATAAGCCCCCAGCAACACAACCAACTAGTGCCTTCGTTCTATTTGCTAGTAGTGCCTTGATCCACCTCGTACTCTTGCACTCACCTCTTTGATGCAGAGTAACACAAGCACATCATAGCTGTCTACCATGCTGCTCTTCTGAGGCTGCAGAGGCAAGATTAAATTGCCGCTTCGATTTAGCTTTGCCTCAAATTATGTTTATGATTGAAACAAAAAAAATGGTATATGCATGATTTGACTTCAAATGCATTTGACGGAAGCCTAAAGAAAACCAATTAGTTGGTTAAACAATAGAATTGCGCACCAGATAGAACAAAAAAACAGAGGCCTTGACAAGATCCATATAAACTGCAACCAAAAACAAAAACCATGGACATACTTGCTCAGATTCGCAATTCATCTTTTATCCTCGTTTTTAGAGAAAAGAGTTGTTGAAGCACACATGCATATGACCGGTCGCTAGGACGAAACCACAAACAAAAGGAGGCGCGATTGTCGCAATCTTGCTCTCAACTTGACCTTTTCCAACTTAAGATGACAACCAAACTTAGTTAGTGCGTGCTACAACCGGCCAACAAAAATAGGAACAAAAGTGCAGGAAACATGGACCTCCATAGAAAAAGAAAGTAGTAAGAGAGTCCGTACAGCAACACGTGCTAGCGCGAGCTGGGAAACTTCGTCAACTAGCCATCTCTTACCTTATTTTCTGCGAATGAAGCCATCTTTTACCTTCATTGCAATGTTCGCATAATGTACATTGACATGTTAACACACTAGTGAATAGACTAGTTTTTACCTTGCCTTAGTACTCCATTTTTATTTTTGAAAAGAAGCATATATTAATATCGTGAGATATCAATTACACCCAGTCTTTGTAATAACGCATTAACCTAATGTCATTACGGATGCACACATCTAAAAAAAATTACAGAAAAAAGAAAGTCCCGCTTTAGCGATCTATGCCCTACAACAGCGACCAAACATCACCAAGGCAGCACTAGAAATCCATCATCTCCAAAAGCGACGCCTTCAAGAAAGAAACAGTGCATCAGCGTCATCATCGTTCTAATCATCGATCATAGGTTTTCATCCTAAAAAAAGTCCAACATGCCTCCTATTCATCTCTGTTACTATGGTTCAAATTTCTTATATAAGTTGTAGGCTATGTATGGGCTGTAAAGCAAAATTCGCGTTTCTTCACATTGGTAGATAGCATTTCAACATTTTTCGGAGTCGCCAATTTACTGGCTCTTCAGCGCTGACGTCGCAAGCTGTCTGTTTAGTAGCGTGACATTGGTTGCCGGAGAACTTGCTTTGGGGCTATGATTTTTTTTTTTTTGAAGTAAGATCACATAAATTGAGCAGACAGGCCGCCTCATTAAAAACCCTCCAGTCCCCTTAGGTACCCTGGTAGGGAAAAGAGTGCGTAAGAAACCTGTCGCCCTGAATTTGTTACATGGTGTTCTTACAGTTAAGAGTGATCAAGTCCTGAAAACAGTCCGGAGCTGAATCACGAGAAATATCCGACAGGCCGGACTTTCCTAGCTGGGCTAAAACATGAGCAACTCCATTGCTCACACGGTCCACTTTAACAACAGATATATCCCGATAGATTTTTAAGAGCTCCCTCGCCTCAAGGATCACTGGCCAGCTCGCAGAGAGGTCATCCTCCCTTGAAGAGAGTGCTTGGACAGCATATAAGCAATCGGATTCCAACGTAGCCGGCCATCTTCCCAAATTAATGAGATGACGAAGACCTTCAAGGCAAGCAAGAACCTCAGCTTCTTCTGCACTACCACAGAGGGGTAGAAATTTCCACTCCGAGAGGATTGTTCGTCCTTGATGGTCCCGGATGACGATACCAATACCTCCTTTCTTGGATGCCGCATCCCACCCAGCGTCAACATTGGCCTTAATCACACCCTCAGGGGGAACTGTCCATACCGATAGGAGTTGAGATGTGTCCTTGTTACCTGAGCCGAGCCTTGCAAAGGTGCTATGATAGTTCACCAGAAAATTTACAGAGGCATTGATAGAAGCCTTTCCGTCGCCATGAATGATATTATTCCGATGGTGCCAGACCCGCCAAAGAAGGTAGATGATTAGTGGCCGAGAGTCCGCATGAGCACTGTCAAGTAGATGGAGGAACCAGTCTTTGCCCGAGGGCCAGAAGGCATACTCTGAAGGGAGGGTCCAGTGATCTCGCAGCCCATCTCGCAGCGCCCTTGCAAGAGTACAGCGCACTAGTGCATGGTGTGTGTCTTCTTCTTCTTGCCCACAGATGGAGCATATCGGGTTTACTGAGTTGATCCTTCGGTGCAAGCTGGCGAGGACACCAAGGGACTCCGTTGCTGTCCGCCAAGCAAAGATTCGCATCTTTTGTGGCACCCGAGCCTTCCACACCAGATCCCATACCTTCCGATCGCCCGTAGGTGCATTGCTTGACTGTCCCTGGCTCAACCTCCCTAGTGTTTCCTGCATGCCAATTTGGGGCTATGATTTCAAACTCGTTAACAGTTACAAATTAACGAAACTTGAAAGCATCAATTTGACCACCCTGTATATTTCACACAGAAAAATCGCTAACTCACAATTTGTATGGTTGTACCTCCTCCTCCTCCTCCTCACGATCTCTCGCTGTCTAGGCAATGATATCTGCATGCACTGCTGTACTGGATGAAACTAGGACACCGTGGTTACCTTATCGCTTCACTAAAATTGGCAGGCCATGAGGCTAGGAAAATACAGGCCAATCACGCCAACACGAACCATTATTAGCCGATATACAGAAATGGTGATTTCCTGGTGCGTCCTATTCTCAGCTTTGGAACGTGCAAGTCCATCTAGCTGGGCAAAAAGAAGAGGTGAGCGTTTCCATGCATGGTTTGCACGGAGAAATATATATGGTTTCGCTGCTAGGCCGAATATATAGCATTGCTCAATGCCTGGTTGGCAGGGGTACTAATTTTTGTTGTACTAGTTGATCGTCTATAAGCGTCCGGATAGTCGGTCAGAACCACCGGTGATATATAATTACGTCAATCAACAACATGGTGGATTGCGAAATGGCAGTCTTGTGTTTTCTGTCTACATTTGTTTGATGGGTTATCTAGTAAACAACCTAAACTAAAAAATATAGGAATTTGTTACAGACGCACTAAGTAACTTATAAGGGAGATTATTTATGTCAAAGAAGTCAGAGCTCGCCTATCTGAGATCCAAACACTGCTCAAAAGAATATTTATTCTCAAGACTCTTAGAACTATCTGTGTATGTAGTTAGGACAATATACCTGTGAACTTGCTAAAGTTAGTATTCCAATTTCGGTCTACTGATGAGAAACATAAAAGGACAGCAGACCAATATTGTTCGTCCATAAAAAGCATATAGTTTTATTACATCAGTACAAGCTCAAAACAAGAAACTTACTCTGAGCAAAGAACCTACATCTGCCTCTTTGTCTTCGCTATGTGGAGCGAGGACAATAGGTTCGGACCACACTAAAAGTTTATAGTTCGAAATTCATACAGATTTGGATATATATATATATATATATATATATATATGAAGCGGATTTGGTACACCCATCCTCGCTAGAGGAAGCATCTAGCACCATACACGTGCTCCGCGATGCGTACCCAATCTCTATCCTTTTTCATTTACAATTTACACCAAGTATTTGCGAAACTAGTTTCTCTCACCTAGCACATCACATGCACTAGCATAAGAGGAAACTTGTCATAGTTTGGCAGCTCTATTTTGGTGGTGTTTGCAGCTTTTGTTTGAATGTTTGGTTTGAAAAAATGGCAAAAAAAGGTAGTTGACAGCAGCTAGGAGCAGTGGGCTGTCATCCTGTCAGCCAGCCCACAGAATCTGTCAGCATACACAGGCCGGATTTGAATTTCAAACGGACGGTACCCACATGGGCTGGACGGTACCTAACTCGGGCCATGACCCCGGCCTCTTGGAGGGTACCGATGGGCCAAGCATCGATGGTACCGATCTGTTCGTAGCCTAGCGAAACAGTGACCCTCACCAAAAAAAAAACTGGTGAAACAGCCTGTCCCCACGTTGAACTCGCAGACGATACCCAACGTCGGAGTCCTGAGACTGCCTCTGAGGCTCTTCATGAGCTCGGGTCTCGATGCCGTGCCTATCCAGTGCCTGGACACCATGCAAGATGACAGCACGCTCTCGATGCGGTCCATGCGGGAGATGATCTCCTGGAGGAGGTCTCCGTCGCCGAGGACCTCTCCAGCCGAACGAAACACGGTGTCGTAGGAATCCATGGCGGCCGAAGGTGTTCGTGTACGAGGGAGGACGTGTGTGTTTGATGCTTGGCACTATGGGAAGAAGATAGTGCACACGTGAGGCGTTAGCTATGGGAAGAAGATAATGCACATGCCAGCCACGGGAGCAACCGAGAACAAACTAGGAGCACACCCTCTTACACGGGTGGTCAGCTACGCACACCCTCTGACCCGGGATACGATTCAGAGGGTGCCCTGTCGTCTCAGACCGGTAGACGGGGCACGCTCCCATACTGTATTCGTGTAAGTCAACAAATGGTACTGCAAAAAGGCAGTATGGGCGCGCAGCTCAGCATCGTTGTGCGTATACCGTATGACACCACGTCGGGGCAGCCGTCTCTCACTGCATTGTCAAATCCATATAGGATAATAGGTGAACCAAGCTCATAGGTGTGCATCAGTAGACACTACTCGTGGGTGCTTGATACCGTACTGGAATTCTGGTTGGAGACCTAGCCCACGGGATTAAGTTAATAGCCTAAGAATATCATAGTACATGCTGGTGTGTGTTTCAGACCATAGCCAAAAAAAAAACATCGGTAACGCCGGGATTTTGCGTACCATGCTGGTCTTTTTATTAGGTTAGAATAAAGATTGGGTTCGGTTCCTGTCGATGATCTCGTACCGATGGGCAAATCGTCAAAAAGCATGCCCAACCTATTTGCTACGCTTCAGTGGCAGTCGCCTTGTTGACGGTGGTTCGGTGCCTTGACCCCAAAACACCCTGTACCGGGTGGTTTCTTAGAAAAAGGATCGGCACAGTTATCTTTGTTGTCACATATAACATAAGATAGCTGATTCGGTGTCGATAGAACTTGTTCGGTGCCATGAACCCAATCACTCGGTGCCAATGTCGAAGGTTCTAGGGCTAATTCGGTGCCGACGGAATTTCTTTCGGTACCATTAGCCGTGCCGTCACCTACTACTTAAGACAGCTGTTTCAGTGCTGACCTAGAACGGGTTCGGTTCCTCGGTCCCGATCACTCCCTGGTTCGGTGCCTCACTATGATGCCATCTATTACTTAGGACAGCCGGTTCGGTGCTAACGGAGACAGTTCGGTACTTTGGTGCCCGTCATTCGGTATCGACGGTGGTTCGGTGCCTCTCGACCCAAAGCATACTGCAGGTGGTTTCTTAGGAAAAGGATCGGCACAGTTATCTTTGTTGTCACATATAACATAAGATATATGATTCGGTGTATATAGAACTTGTTCGGTGCCATGAACCCAATCAATCGGTGCCAATGTCGAAGATTCAGTGCCTAGGTCTTATACTTTGGGTACGGCCGTCTTGGTACATGTGTTATCGGAATGGCGATCTCGTCCGGATCCTTTCGTTACCGTTAGATATGCTGCCACCCTATTATTTGTGAAGGCGCATTCGGTGCTAAAAAAAACGGTCCGGTTCCTCGGTTTATGCGCTCCATGGTTTGGTGCCTCGCTATGATGCCATCTATTACTTAGGACATCCGATTCGGTGCTATCAGAGACGGTTCGGTACTTCGGTCCCGATCATTCGGTATCGACGGTGGTTCGGTGCCGACATAACTTGTTCGGTGCCATGGCCCGATCACTCGGTGCTGACAAAAAAAAGGTTCGATGCCTCGGTCCCGAGCCGAACGGTACGGCCTTCTCGGTACTAGTGTTATCGACGATTGGCGATCTCGTATGGCTTCTTTCGGTACCGTTAGCCGTGCTGCCACCTATTACTCGAGACAGCTGATTCGGTGCTGACTGAGAACAGTTCGGTTCCTCGGTCCCGATCGTTCCATGGTGCGGTGCCTCGTTATGATGTCATCTATTAAGGATGGCCGATTCGGAGCTAACAGAGACGGTTCGGTACTTCGGTTCCCGTCATTCGGGATCGACGGTGGTTCGGTGCCTCGGACCCGATACGCTCGGTACCGGGATGTTTCTCTCGGGAAAATGGTCGGCCCCGTTGGCTATGATGTCGCCACTTACATTAAATATGGCTGATTCGGTGCCGACGGAGCTTCTTCCGGTACCGTTAGCCGTGCTGCCACCTATTACTCGAGACAGCTGATTCGGTGCTGGCTGAGAACAGTTCGGTTCCTCGGTCCCGATCGTTCCATGGTTCGGTGCCTCGCTATGATGCCATATGTTACTTAGGACAGCCGATTCGGTGCTAACGGAGACGGTTCGGTACTTCGGTGCCCGTCATTCGGTATCGATGGTGGTTCGGTGCCTCGACCCCAAAACGCCCTGTACCGGGGTGGTTTCTTAGGAAAAGATCGACACAGTTATCTTTGTTGTCACATATAACATAATATATCTGATTCGGTGTATATAGAACTTGTTCGGTGCCATGAACCCAATCACTCCGTGCCAATGTCGAAGATTCGGTGCCTAGGTCTTATACTTTGGGTACGGCCGTCTTGGTACATGTGTTATCGGATGGGCCGTCTTGCTAACAAAAATGGTCCGGTTCCTCGGTTTCTGCGCTCCATGGTTCGGTGCCTCGCTATGATGCCATCTATTACCTAGGACATCCGATTCGGTGCTAACAGAGACGGTTCGGTACTTCGGTCCCGATCATTCGGTATCGGCGGTGGTTCGGTGCCGACATAACTTGTTCGGTGCCATGGCCCGATCACTCGGTGATGATAAAAAAAGGTTCGATGCCTCGGTCCCGATCCGAACGGTACGGCCTTCTGGGTACTAGTGTTATCGACGATGGGCGATCTTGTCCGGCTTCTTTCGGTACCATTAGCCGTGCTGCCACCTATTACTCTAGACAGCTGACTCCGGTGCTGACTGGGAACAGTTCGGTTCCTCGGTCCCAATCACTCTGCCATGGGCCGATCCGGATCACTAAATGGCAAGTTTCCACGATTGCTTGTGCTTGTGGAAACGGAGGCGTTCGATACCGGTCCCAATCATTCGGTATCGACGGTGGTTCGGTGCCTCGGTCCCGTCGCCGGTACCTCATTCCGTTGGCTATCTTGCCGCCTCTTACATTAAAGAAGGCTGATTCGGTGCAGTAACTAAAGAGCTCGGTCTTTGATAAAGAAGGCTGAGTGGGACATAAGGTTCGGTGCTAACGGATGCGGTTCGATACTTCAGTCCCGTCATTCGGTATCGGCATTGGTTCGGTGCCCGTGTTTTGCGCTTGGACCTAGAATTCAGCCCTATATCATGGCGGGCGGTGTAGTTATTCACCACTGCAGCCATTCGGTGGTTGTACATGGCATCGGGCGAGGGAGTTGAAGCTGCGACCCTACCCTAGCACTTGGTACAGCTAGGTATGCAATCGCCTTAGTTACCAAACCTATTTCTATCGCGATGATTCGTATAGGGTTCCCCTCGCTGTATAGTGTTCCTCCGCTACCATTGGTTACTCTGAAAGTTGTACATATTTGCTCGCAATGGCCCATCCGCTATGACCCCATTCCACCACCCACACACTATTCTCAGATTCTAAAAACATTACCATCTACTTCATATCGAGTTTTAAATTTTGATACTATTTAGGTTATTTTGTTTACCACCGACACCACGTGGCGTTGGTCCGGTAATATGACAGGGTCATTTGCTCGGCATCCCCACCCCACCCCTTTCGGTAGCACTACGAGGCGTTGATTCGATACCCGCCACTGGAAAAATAAATGATATTCGGTCTATCCTAAGGTGGTCAGAATAAAAACGCCCAACACACGCAGCGTGGGAGGTTTTGTAACAAATAAGTGTCGTGATTGTTGGCCATAGATTTTCTAATGCCCCTCGTGTTTTACTGGCATTGTCCCTACGATCTAGCCTAGGGTAATTTCCCCAAGCCCACACGGTACCACAAAGTATCAGATTTGTCAACAACCGCACTATGGGAACAATTACTCGTAAGTGTCCTTGATCAAATATGGAATGATAGAAACATGCCCAGGCTGTTGAATGGTTCACAAATCGCGGCATTTAAGCGTTCTTAGATAAAAACACGAGTCATAATGAATAAGAGAAGACGTCACTGTTTCTTCAGACCGGTGAATAGTCGAATGGACGAAAAAATAAGACATGCCCAAACTAGAGGCAAAAAGGGTCTGTCGCTGCTTCTTGAGCCAGATTCACTGATGATAGGACAAGGTCATTGCTTCTTGAGCCAGCTCCTGAAGTCATTGCGATACCGTCGTTGCCCTCAATGGACAGCATGTGATAGAGAGGTCATCTGGCATGCACTAGCCCGTCGCCAACCTTGGAAAGAAAAGATGAAACAGGTGTGAAACAACAGATGGGAGAAAATATACAATCCTAAAGAGGGGAACACGATCATTACCGAGCTAAGTGTCCTTGACAGCCTGATCCCATCAAAGTAGCGAGCGAAGTGCAGGGCAAAAATCCCAGTGTCATTCCTGCAAGACATATAATTCAAAAACGATGAAAATCCGAACAATAAGCATTGATTGTTAGACATAACTACAGTAACTTTGAACAAGCATAGTCCGACCTGTTGCGCATGACACTGCCCTGTCGATTGTCTAGTGTCGTACTAGGACTGAGTCATGCAACTAGGATGGCTATGTAGTCTATACAATGAGACTGTATCTTCACAATCAGATCGACCGTGAGCTCAACAGATTGAGCATAAAACCAAGAAAAAGACAATATTTTTAGAGCAAGCAAAATTACCACTGCTTCAGAACTTCTCCCATGATGCTACGTGACGACATATAGTGCTTAACTATTGTAAAATTTGTCTAGACATTGTAAGGCATGCTGCACAACCTGAGAGAAAACAGCCTGAGAGAAATCTCACACAACCTAAGCTGGGATCATGTGTTGATTGGGAGCATGACGTTTTTTCACTCGTTTAAAGTCAGGCTGTGTGCGCCTGGTACAACTAGATCAACATCACGGTACAGTATAAGATTAAACCAAAACCAGACTGAGATACCTAGGTCACTACCACATCATAGATCATCGTCTAATTTAACAAGGGGCAGATAAAACGGTCTAGAGATCCACAAGAAGGCGGAAGATTACTAACCAGAGATAGGCACTTGAAGAACAGCTTCCCTGAGGTAAACTCTTTTGTGGATGTCAATCTAGCAGCCGGCTGCCGACACGCACACTGAACTAGATCCTCCCTGCCGTAGTCAATCAAGATCGATCGGGCGCTCGACAAGCTGGAATCAAGCATCCATTCCCCATCCAAGAAAGCGAGGCACTACCATGGTTTGGATCTACTCGCCCAATCAAATCGGTGGAGGAAATCGGCGAAAAAGGGAAGGAAGTCAGGGTGTGGCGGGATCTGTGGGGCACGTGAGCGTAATTGGCTGGTAAGGGAGCGGTGGTGGCGAAGGGGTTGAACAGAGCGAATCTGGAGGATACAGCGGTGTTGTGGGTCGAGGATGTGGTCGGCAGTGGGATCTGGGCGGCGATGAGTCGGCCGAGGGGAAATAGCGGAGTGCAACGGGAGGTGTTTGCGAGATGGGATCTCGAGCGGTGAGGCGTGCTCTATATAATGGATGTGCTAACAGCGAAACGACTGCCTGCTCCCAACGGCTCCCTGCGACAGTGGCTGCCCGAGCTCTGTATCTATGGCGAGGGCAGTGCAGATCGGGAGGTGCGATAGACAGAGCAACAGTGGTCAGATGGAAAAGGAAGGAGCAGAAATACCTCTTTGGGATAATTACATGTTTGATTGGAAATACACAAATGAGAGGATATTCTCACCGGTCGCACGGATCTTCAATCAATGAACGGCGTGAGATGCTTCCTCCAGTGAGGATGGACACACAAGGAGTTTTGTATATATATATATATATATATATATATATATATATATATATATATATATATATATATATATATATATATATATCGACGCGGATTTGCTAAACACAGGCGTAGCTACGCATAGGCTTAGGACCGTTGGATAAAGAGATCACATGCAATGTTAGTTTAGATGGTAGTGGCTGGCTCTTGAAAGGAGTAACGGTTTCTAACGGCGTTTGCATCACACCGTGCGTGTACATGCATGCAATGACTAGGGGCTTGAGCAAACCCTAATTTTTTAGCTCGCTGTTTGGCAAAGAAACTTTAAGCATCTAAAATAGAAAGATAAAGTGAACAAGGCTTAAAATAAGTTTTGCATGCAAACGTTTCCTGCTATGCATCACGTGACTCTTAGCGTAGCCAAGGATTACGAGGGTATCAGAAAATTATTTCGCAATTATTTATTGGACTGTGCTATCGGTGAAGACATAAGAGATGGCATTCTACTTACCGATAGATAAGTGACTTGGTTAGGGTTTAGTTTGGTTAGGGTTTACCGTATGTAGTATATTAAGGTTTGTCTCACCTAAATGAAATTTGATAAGCTTTGTTTTGCTAGGGCTTCATGCATGCATCAAAAGAATTGGGTTCAACGCCATGAAATAAGGCTTGGTTTGGTTTAGGGTTTACCGCATGTAGTATATTAGGGTTTGCCTCACCTAAATGAAATTTGATAAGCTTTGTTTTGCTAGGGCTTCATGCATGCATCAAAGGAATTGGGTTCAATGCAATGAAATAAGGCTTAGTTTGATTAGGGTTTACCGCATGTAGTATATTAGGGATTGCCTCACCTAAATGAAATTTGATAAGCTTTGTTTTGCTAGGGCTTCATGCATGCATCAAAGGAACACTAACGGCGTTACTATTGAACCAACGTCCTGGATCTGGAAACATATGCTCCCTATATCAGAAGGGGAGATAATTAACGGTGGATATGCTATGCGCACCTATTCCCGTGTGTAGCTGGCTATTTCCCATATATATATATATATATATCATAATTCACTATATTTCAATAATTATTAACCTAGGTTCAAATTGATTTCAATATGTCCCGAAAAATTCAATGTTTCAAAAATTCCTTTACCCACTGAATTGCCGAAATTTTGGAAATTGTTAAAACTGTGCTTGAGAGATTGTGGAAGAAATTCTCACGCAAGCCAATATCAATGAAAAATCCCCCATTTGTTGAATAGGAACATAAATTGAACATACAACTTCAAGATCACGGCTATTACTTTGGCCAGCATGTAGCAAGATGACATTTAATTTACGTGACTCGATATTAGTGATTTACAAGTTCCTAACAAAAATTGAACACATACAATCTGTCATGTGGTGCGGGCCGGCCTACGGTGGCGCGATCCTTGGTGTCCTATCGCTTGTGCTACATCTAGGAGGAGAGGGCCTGATCTAGGGACCCATGATGGCGGTGCTCGCGGCCATCGTCACCTTGTTGAAGGCGACACCGGGGGGGGGGAGGGGGGGGGACGCTCTTTAATGCAACTTTCGTTTTAGCTGGTCGTGACCAAGAAACCACTGGGGGGGGGCTGCTGCTTGTGTCACATCTAGGAAGAGAGGGCCTGATCTAGGGGCCCATGATGGCGGCGCTCGCGGGCATCGTTACCTTGTTGAAGGCAGCATTGATGCATCCCCTCCCCCCGCCACCTAGATGTTTTGGGGAAAACCCTAGATCTAGGCTTATGTGGCAAGATGGGACTTCATGATATATTTGCCCCATCTTGAGGGGGAGTGTTGTAAGGGGCACTTGAGTGTGAATAGAAAATTAGAAGTATAAAAATGTAAAAATACATGTAAATATCTAAGGGAAACGGAGAGAAGAAAGTAGAAGCTTCAGTTCTTCTCCTATAATAACACCCAAGAAAGAAATAAAGGTGATGATGTTCTTGAGTGGTTCCTGGACCTTCTCCCCCATCTAATCGTGAATCTCAACAAAATCTTAATCAAGATAATGTTGCAGCATGGAAGTAGAGATAGCGTGGGGAGAAAAACCAAGACAATGAACACAAGCTGTGTCATTAAATTGCAATTGAAAACAATGATCTCCAACACCAATCTGCACACCCTAACCTCTTCTCTACAAAGTCATGATTGATATGCCCATCTAGAGCACCAATATTTATCAACAAAGATCAATGTGGCGATAGATGAAACTGAGACCAAATTCAGACTAAGAGATCGATAGGGTCTACATCAACCAAGCTTTATCAAGTCCTTTTTCCGAAAGTTAGTAAGAACATAAATAAATAAATATCAACAATTCAATGTTATGATCTTTAGTTCTTTTGATTGAAATTTCCAAAAAAAAAAACTTGAAAAAAAGAAGCATAGAAAATAGCTACAGTCCCAATTAATCTCTAGTAGGTCGGAAAATAAACCAACAAACAAAAACTAATGGCAATTAAAACAGTAGTAAAAGAAAATAATCACGGAAACCCAACTCTCCATAAGATGCTGGAGTTGTTTAGTCAATAGTCCACCCACCAGGATTCAAAACATGGTGCTCACCTTTATACATGAGGATGTCCTTTACATCCTTTTTCTAAAAGTAGACATGATTTTTGCAAAAGATGGATGTTGCACCGGGTGACTAGTCTAACATAAGAGTTCTATTTGAAAGATACTAAGCCTGTACAATAAGATATTCATCTTTAGCGAAGTTAGTCAAATAACTACCTATCAACTCACCATTATTTGTTATAATCCTAGTTGCTAAATTGAAGAGTTACACATGGATACATAACTTCACGACAGTAATGGTAGGACGTCAAAAACAACATCCAAATTCACCTCGTCAACAACTTTACCGGGAACTTTATTGAACATGTCTGAAGTTATTTCCTCAGTTGTAACTCCATCAGCTACCTTGGTGCTCCGTACAATGAACCCACCCAGTTGCTGCATGTCCTTTAGTGCCTTGCCTTGTGGTTGTAATATTATGTCAATGGTACAACTGGATTGTGGTGGCACAATTTCTTCTTTTGGATGTATGCAGTATGGCATGGGGCTCGTCGATTGTATACTGAAGGCAATGTTAGCACCTGTATCGTTGCTTAACTGAACTAGGCATGACATTTTTTTATCAAGATAAAAAGGAAAATGTAGGTTGAGGGGTTCAACAGTAAGCATATCATCCTCCCAGTAAGGACGTATCTGCAATAAAAGAGAAAGATATGAATGACTGTGAGCTAACATGCTCGCTTAGGACATACTAGTTTTCTAAGTTGTCTTTCGGCTAAGGAAAAAGGTGCATATATACAGTAATAGTCAGGTCTTGATGATATAGGGAGGATACAGGCTTACCTCGTCAACATCAAATTCATCGGCATTGCTGATCTGTCCAATAGTACTTTCAATTTCGTCGATATCACGAATTATATCCCATATGAATGGCCGTTTGAATGGGTCATCTTCCTGACAACGTAGCCCTATTCTGATGCATTTAGTTATTTGTAACTCTTGATAAGCCCATGGAGTTTCCTTGCGTGATTTTCTCCATCTATGTCTCCATCTTCTAAGTACCTATCATTTCATATAGGTTATTTATTTTTTTCGAAATGCAAATACATTGTTATTTCATATAGGTTATTTAGGACAAAGACATAACACGTGATACAAAAATGCAAATGTGCCGACAGAAGTAATCTACATTGTTGTAAACTAGCTTCCCACACAAAAACCTACACAGGATTATAGAAGGAAGAAATAGATTATTCCCTATAATGGCCAAATTTGTCGGTAAAGATGGCTGCACCACAGAACACATGTCCTTGCGATTCTAGGTCCTAATGAAACTCAAAAACAATTGGTGATAGAGAACAAATAGCAGCAATATTTCTTATGTGAGCAAGAGAGGTCACGGGAGAAGATATTTAGGAGGTGTTTTATTTTGATCATGCGACAATCGGTAAGGTGTCAAGTGGGATCCTACCAAAATTCCACTTTTAGTTCATTTTAAATTTTGTACTGCCAAAATTTTACACTAGAAATTTTAAAATAAACTAGAAGTGAGACTTTGGTGGAATCCCACTTAACAGCCTAGCCAATAATCCCTAAGTTGAGCAACCGTGAGAGCTCTCTGATCAAGGCAACAAGTGCAGAGTACCGTATATTTATAAGTATATATAGTACTCCGACCATTCGCTAATGTAAGATATTCTAGATATTTTAAAGTAGACTAGATCCGGACTAAAATAGATGAGCCTAAACAATAAAACATATCTAGATACATGCATTCCAAAAAAAAGTTAGAAGTTCTTAAATTAGTGAACGAAGGGAGTACTCGTTTTAGCAAACTATTTACGGAGTATCTATTATATACTAAAAGTAGCTAACAGCTCTTAGAAAAAAGATGGTAGAAGGCTCTAAATTCCCACAAAAAATAGAAAATTCTAACAATTAATAAAGTGAGCCGTGTAATCGCAACCATCAAGCATCCATAACCTAATCCCGCTAACCTTCCCGTGCACCCTTCCGCATTCAGTCTCTGCATGACTATCAACAATCCAATCTTTGAGAAACTCATTCATGGGAAATTTGGCACCAATCAATGTAGCCTCTCATTTGTCGATCCTGTAATCCTGTTCTGGCGGCTCTCCATGACATCATCTACTTCATCTCAGCATCCGCCAATTCTTCCATGCAGGAAACTGATTGCCACCAGAGTTCATTGTGTTCCCGTTATTGTCTTCCCCAGAGATATGGTATGTCAGGTAGTATTGCTCTTCGTACGACAATCGGAAGGATAAGAGCGGCGGCGTGTAGGCAGCGACTTACCCTCGCACCGGTACTCTTTTCGTGGGCATCCGTGGATAGGGGCGATGTTCCCTCGCCGGGATCTCGTGATTCTAGATTTGCATGTCTCATTGACAAGGAGGAGATCGAGACCAGCTCGTCGGATGGAGATCATGTCGCCATGTAAGTCGCAGGAGGCAGCCATGGATGATGAGGGGACATGGACTCTAGTAGCTTGCTGTAAGAAAAAGTCCGACAATGAGTTGTTGGACGAGTTCTGGGCGGATGTTGGCTACCCATCTTCCGTCATCGAGGTTTTGGCATATTTTAAAACAGTCGGCTATTCCATTTAGCAGCGGCTTTTTTAGAGGCTATGAAAGGCTATAGCGGGCTATTCCGTTTTAGCGTAATTTCAAAAACAGAGGAAACTTTAGACAAATCTTGTCAAAAGAAGGGAAAAACTATGGCTCAAACAAGATTCAAGCTACAACTCATGGAACTATTCAGTGCAAATAAGTATTCAACCAATTAACTCACAAGTTTTTATGAATCAGATTGAACATAAGTTCAAAAAAGAGAAACAAAAAGGAGAAAAGAAAAGACAAATTCTGAAAGCATAAATTTAGAGCTAAATTGGAGGCTAATTTAGGGGTAAATCGAGCTATAGCTGGCTATTAGCGGCTATTCTCCGTCCAGCCTGTGAAGGGTCTAGTGGTAGCAGGAGGCTTCTCGAAAGGCTACAACACAACTATTTAAAAATTTGGGTTTTTGAAAGAAGAAGGCTTAACGAGACGGACGGACATCCGCAGGTCAAACCCACAGAACCCTAGAAGGGTCTGCTAGGCGGCACCCCAACCATGCCATTGCTAGGAACCCCTAAAACCCACACAGGGCCAGCTCCGCCATCATAGCCACCTCCAGCGTCGGATGGGCGTCGCCCTCACACCCTAACGCGGCATGCCAACCGAGATCCCCGCAGCTCCACTAGACCACCGATCCCCGGGGAGCACACAACCGTCTGCCGCCTGTAGACTTGAATTCTGGCCGAGGCCCAGCCAACCCAGACCGGGCCCAAATGGGCCCAGATCTGGGCTAGCAAGCCCCCGCGCTGGATCTCTGCTGGAGTCCCCACCCACCGTCGGTGATGGACAGCAGGATCTGCACCACCTCAAGCCAAGCCCACGCCCCATCGAGTCGTGTCCGGCCACCATGAGCCGCCCAAACCACAAACCGCCGTCGCCTCAAACCTGCGTGAAGACGTCCCTGACGCCGCTCACCGGCCACCGCCGTGACAAGCCACGCCGACCTCCGCCCATCAACACCGCCGCCTAGGAGCTTGCCGTTCCACCCGGAGCTCCTCGCGTCGAGTAGAAACAAACTCGCCGCTGCCGGCATCACGTAGGCTTTGCCCGCCGGCGCACACCGTCGGCGGCCGGGGAGAGGATGCCTGGGGTTGGGTAGGAGCTAGGGTTCTGCCCCGGGGTCGCGCGAGGGGAGGGGGGGGGAGGGATATTCTACTCCAGTGCTTAAAATCCATTTATTTTGATTGTATTATTAATATATTGTAAATATCTATTTCGATTCACTAGGAATGTTTTCAAAGTATAATGCTGATAGCCAAAACTGATGTGTCTCCAATCAGTTCATTTCAGTTCGAAAACACTAGAAAAAGGGAGCGCTTCCGGGAGCGGGCACGGGCTGTTTTTTTCTCTTTTTCTTTTGTGGAATGGAATACGAAAAAATAAATATCTTTCAAACCAAGTGTTAAAATCACGATTCGTTTTCACGACTGCACTCGCATCAAGATTTACAAAACTAGATCCCATTTGATAGGTTTTGACAAACTTTTTTTCACATTGCCATTGGTCCCTAGGATGCACTGCCTAATTTTCTGCTGTGTAAGGGGCGGTACACTATTAGTGCACTGCCCATGCACTACCTCCTTGTTCCATGTTGCACTGCCATGGGTCATAGTGCACAGGACGGTACACTAGTAGCTTTTAGTTGTGCACTGCCTTCTTGTTCTTCGTTGCACTGCCTAGGGTCATAGTGCACGAACGATGAAGTGGCAGTGCGTTGCACGAGTACTGCTTTTATGTTTTTCATTGCACTGTTTTCGGTCGCGCACGGAGCTGGCACGGTTCCAATGCACTGCCCCGTGCACCGCCTGTTTGTTCTGTGTTGCATGGCCTTCAATCTCAGTGCACGACGTGGTGTCCTCGCAGTGCACCACACGTGCACTGCAAGGTTGTACTGCGTTGCACTGCCTCTTTTTTAGGTGTCTCTTTTTTCTGCATTGCACTGCAAGGTTGTACTGCGTTGCACTGCCTCTTTTTTAGGTGTATCTTTTTTCTCTTTTTTCTGCGTTGCACTGCCCTGTTGTACTGCTTTGTACTGTTTTCAGTCTCAGTGCATGAAGTGGTGTCCTCATGATGCATCGCCAATGCACTGCCATGTTTTGTGTTGCACTGCCGTCGTTCGCGATACACTGTTTTTTCTTAGTGCACTGTTTTTCTCTTTTTTTCATTGTTTTTTGTAGTTGTGCTTTACATGAAAAAAATCATAAATAAGAGCATACGAGTGAGCAGCTAGTTTGTACTGCATGACGAGCTAGGCAAAGTTGCTCTCGGCGCTGCATGAGCAGCTAGCCAGTGTAGTGGACACACGGGTCACATCCGCGGGGTGAATTTCCACGCGCCACGTGCTAGGCTGCCATACGGCTGGAAACTCGTGCTTTCTGGAGTGCGCACTCCTGCTAGTCGTTCTCATTTCAGTTTTTATACATATTTTTTTTAAAATGTTATCTATCTTCTACAGCCCCAAAGAGTACCAAGGAACAATAATTGTAACAATCTTTTTTTGTTCCAAGTAAACTTGATTTACCTATTCATTTGAAACGAAGGAAACGTTTTAAAATGATGCCCACAGAACTGTGTGGGCCACCATGCTAGTTCAGCTATAAAGACAGAAATGCCATAAAGTAACAATTAGTAGTACATGGGAAAATACTAACAATATAGCCAGCATGGAAAAAGGGACCATGAGATAAAGCACTCTTACATTACTGATGTCGGGGGTACCTTTATATCCTGTCACCAGCTCGATGATTATTACGCCCAAACTATACATGTCTAACTTGAATGTCCTCTTACCACCATGTATATATTCGGGAGCACAATACCCACTGCAAAAATATACAAAGATTTGAAGTTTTGTCCCATAAGGGGAATGCAAGATAGTAAAATCCCAGGAAAAAACATTGGTTCCTTCAATGCACGTCTTACAAAGTTACATAACGAGTCGATTCCATAGTTTGTGAATTTTCATCGAGTCTTGATAACCCAAAGTCTGTAATTTTTGCCATCATGTGATCATCAAGAAGTATATTGTCAGGTTTCAAATCCATATGAAGAATATGCTTTTCCTGGTGAAGATAAAGCAAACCATCACAGATTTGCTTTATTATCTGATAACTTCTATTCCAGTCAAGTCCCCTTAATTCGTCTGTCCAAAGGAAAAAATAATATTAGGGAAGGGGAAGCATGATAAGTTCAAGCATTTGATTTGTGCATGTACATACTGTTCTATCCCATCGTTATTTATTGATTGTAACTTCAAAAGTAGAAGAAAAAGAAGATGGAAGATAAAATGTAAAGAGAAGAACTGAATAACTTTATCATACCAGTAATATGTTCACTAAGGCTTCCGTTGCTGATATACTCAAAACAGAGTATTCTTTCTCTCATCTCGGCGTAAATGTATTCTCTTACTCCTTCAATTCTCATTGCTTTCTCCTCAGTGGAAGCACAGTAGCCAAGAAACCGAACAACATTTTCATGGTTAACATCTAAAAGATTGTTAACTTCACGTTGAAATAACTTCACATCAATTGTGTGGCTGTTGAAAATCCTCTTCACAGCAACCGTCCCATTTTTGAGTATACCCTGTTTAACTTCTCTTATGAGTATATATATGGAGCATGTTCATTTCAGTTGTGACAATTTTAACCTTGCCAAATAATAACTTTTGTTTGCAAAAAAATTGGTACCAACTCTGGTAAGAACCCAAAACAAAAAAATCTGGCTTGACAACATGCCACAAAAACAGAGGAATACTTTGGATATGTTTCATCGCACACATTGGTTTGCTGTTGTAGGTGTGCTATGTACCTAATTTTCTCTAAAGAAAAACTCAGTATTACCTTATAAACACTTCCGAATCCACCCTGGCCAATTTTTTGCTCTTCAGAGAAATTATTGGTGATATTCTTCAGAAGCTCAAAGGGTAGATTCGTTGGTTCCATTGTGCCATCAAGTATATGCTCCAACACATCATATTCTATGGACCTGTTAGGAAATCATTACACTTCGAAATTGGTCGGAATATTAATACTCACGATGTAAGATAGATCATTGCATAGAGAGCAAACCTGGAAATGGTAGCCTTAGAGATGTTGTAATCAACTTTGTACCTTGCAAGCCGCTGACCCACCTCAGTTACTAGGGAGTGGAGATTATCGACATGTGTTCGTATTCGAGAGCGAGTCCCCACACCTTTCAGTCTGGTTACCATTTTGCTGATGGAACGTTTTGGCTTGGCTGGTTTATCATCTACTCGGTGCATAAAGTAGCCCATGCTGTCGTGAATGTCTTGGGACAGCTTCTGCATCTCCTTCATCCAGTACTCGTCATACTCGTCAGGCTCCTCTACCAGGGACATCTTCAATAGGAAGGCGTGCATTGCCTCGATCTCGGATTTGATGAATACGATCTTGTCGCGGCTTGTCTTGAAAAGCTTGGACTCCTTGCTTAGAAGTGTAGTTAGCTTCCCCAGGATGGCTTCTAGGGCTTCCATGGGGTTGCGCAATGGGAGTTCAGTTTCCAGCACATTATGTTCCATTGGCCTGTCACCAAATCATGACACTTTGAGAAATAGCCGTCCCAAGTGGGTTCCAATGGAGCTCACTGATCGGCATATCATTACACTCACTCGAGATAGATAAATCATTGCAGAGAGAGCAAACCTGGAATTGGTAGCCCTGGAAATGTTGTCGTAGTGAACTTTGTACCTTGCTTGCCGCTCCCCAACCTCAATTACTAGGGTTTGAAGACTATTGAACTGAATTCCCATCCTATGGCGAGCTTTTATCTTTTTCAATAGGTTTGTAGTCTTGATTATGAAGCCCTTGAAACCTTTTCGGTTGGTTTTATCATCTTCAAGGCGCATGTAGTCGTTGATGCTGTCGTGAATGATGTGTGACAGCTTCTCCACCTCCTTCATCCAGTACTTATCTTGCTCGTCAGGGTCCTCTACCTGGGACATCTTAGAGAGGAAGGCGTGTATTGCCTCGAGCTCAGCTTGAAGGAACGCAATCTTTTTGCGTAATCTCTTCAAATAACCGTATTCCTCCGCCATAAGAGTGCTCAGCTTCCCCAGGAGGGACCCCATGGCCCCCGTGGCTAACTCCATTATAACTTTGTCCTAAGACCAGGTAAATGTTCCGGAGCCGCTGTTCGTGTAGCATCAGATAGAAGCAAGACGGAGCAACTGAAACAGTTTATCGCAAGATGATAATTAGATGCTTAAATTCAGATCTATGTTAACTAGATGCATGTAGATAAACTACAGTTGGATTCAAATGCAGAACTAAGTACTCCCTCTGACCCATATTATTTGACTTGGTTTTGTCTAGATTTGAATGTATCTAACACTAAAACAAGTCAAGATACATTTAAATCTAGACAAATCCAAGTCAACTATGGGATGGGGAAGATCCAATACTTTTCTGACATTGATTTTCTAGGACAAACTGACGGGGACTAGCAAAAGTAGCCGGATCTGCCGTCCTCGAAACTACTCCGAGACGGGATTGGAATGGCTCTGCAGCTCTATGGGTGCGCGCGGTCAAGTCTGTTAGAGCATTCGCAACAGCCAACAGCAACGAACTTATACTATAGTTGATTACATGAGTAAATTACCTGGAGAAGATGCACTTGCTGCGGAGTGATGAAGAGTTTCAGTCTTTCAGATGCTGTTCTAGGATCTCAAAGCCATGAACGGGAGGATGTGTGATCAGCTCGGACTGAGGCTGCACTAGATCTAGATCTAAGCTGAACGGACCATTTGCAACTTTTCGGCCTCTGTGAGATAACGCGTCGATTGTGTGAACGCACGGCACATGCTGCGTGCATTTCGAAGTGCTGCAGACGAGTATGTCTGCCAATTTTGGATTCGGAGGCCTAGGGCGTGTATATTACTCCTGAGGTGGGGATTGAACTATAGTACTGTAGTAAATAATAAACTACTCTTTTGTATTGAAAAGAATGTCACAAATTTATCAAAATTCAGATGTATCTATATGCAACCTCCGTTTTTCAAAGCTTTTAAGATTTATATTTTTTTTCAAAAGTCAAACTACGTAAGGTTTGACCAAGTTTTTAGAAAAAATATTAATACTTATAATACAAAATCTATACGATTTGATTCATTATGAAACATATTTTCACATGGTACCTATATAATAATATCATAGTTCTTGATACTCTTTTATAAAATTTTGGTCAAACTTTTCTTAACTTGACTTTTCATTAAAAAATATAAGACTAAATATTAGAAACGCATATGATGCTAAATAATGTCTAAACATCTAAATTTTGACAAATCTACGATATTTTTTCAAGACTGAGAGAGTACTTACTAATGTTAAACATCATTAGATAGAAAAGTGAATCATGGAAAAACTGTGACTTTGTAATCTGAATATCTCTTCAAGAAAGGTTAAATACTAATACTAAGTATTTAAAAGACTTGACTTCAATTTCACAGTTAGCAGAAGGAGGACTCACAAAATCGGTTACCATGGTGTCGTTCTAATTTTTACAAAATCATGCAAAGGAAAAGTTGATTCAGAAGTTAATTATCATCTGTTGAATCAAATTCTTTGGAATTGATTAGGCATGCAATGGCACAACTGAAATCTAGAGTCCATATTCGGCGATATTGCAAGACAGTTTCCTTAAAGGTAGTAATATTGGATCAGTTTCCTTTGCAGTGTCCATGGGAGGCAAATCAAGTGGTGCACCAATTGGCAAAATTTGCTTTTGATTCCAAACAAACTCTTAGTTGGGATGGAGATCCACCAAGTTTTATTTTACCCGTTACTTCCTCTATTTTAAAATATAAAATGTTTAGCTTTGTAAAAAATATGTATCTAAACCTTTTTTTAATGTATAGGTTCAAAGTAAATCTCTATGAACCTACATACTAAAAGTAGTCTAGATACATTACTTAACAAAGCTAAAACATTTTATATTATGACACGGAGAGAGTATTTTGCATGATGTAACACTTCTATCTATGAAATAAAGCCCTAAGAGGCCTTCCCTTAAAAAAGGAGCATCGAAAATGAATAGAGTACCAATTTTCATGTTTAAATAATTGATAGAGGCCTAACGTGACCATTTAGCAAACACATAAGCTAGGTCTAAACAACATATACGCACACTTTGTCCTCAGTTAAATCATATTTTTCTTTCTTGCTCATATCGGCTTGGAGGTGCCTCTTGTAATTACTCCCTCTGTTTGGGATTATAGGTCCTACGCGCATACCTAGGTTGTTAATTTAACCAATAAAATATAACTTGTATATTACAAAAGTTATACCATTAGAAAATATAACCTCTAAAGTTTCTAATGGTATAATTTTTATGCTATAATATTTATATTTTGTTGTTCAAAATAATAACCTAGTTATCCGCGCGGGACTTATAATCCCAAACGGAGGGAGGGAGTACTTGGTAAACTGCACGTAGTGATCGTGTGGAACTAGTATTCTACTACACAAGGTCACCGTCATTCCATTGCGCTAAAATAATATGAAGAAAAAAGAGTAGAAGGCCGACAAGAAGTTCCACACGAATTTGTCTTTTGAATGAAATGAAACCATCAAGTTAGATCATTTTGTAATCAAGTTTTGCTCCAGTGTCCTCCCCTCCTCCTAAACTTAGAAAACCCATAACAAAAGGATGAACAGGATTGTTCGATACATCTTCATGAGCTCCGAACCGAATGGATATAGGTCAATCCTGGTCATTCTTGTGTTCTCAATTTTCTAAGTTTAGAAGGAGGGGAGGATACCAAAGCACACCTCTTTGTAATCACATATTTGCCTTCGATTCCAAATTTCCTTGGCAACAGATATTCAAGTTAACAAGTGTGACTATTAGTACAGACCAGGCCACTTAAGATCCTCTCACACATCGGAAGGACCTTTTTAGTGTGTGGTGCTGAAGATCGTGACGCCGCAAATTTCATATATCCGTGGGAACATCACACACATAATGCTATCTGTGGCCGTAACTATTACATCGCACACGACCTATTCTGGGAAACCATCTGCCTAGTGGCACCGCATCCCCACGAATCCATCTGGAAATTATTATTGCGACGTTTTGTCCAGTTTAAATGTTTCTTTTTTTGTGCCCCTTCTCACACAATGAGTCATAAACCATAGTGTGTACTGAGTTCTTAATGACTCATCTTTCTTGAAAAAACAATTGCACCCTTGACTGGAAACTGTGTCTTCTTCTCTCGTTCCTGTATCATAAAGCCTAGTGATGTCATCCTCTTGGCCACAACACTAGCTCTGTGGTAGACACACACTTCGATATGGCTTGCACCAAGAAGAGTATGGCTTGCACCAAGAAGAGAGCCCGCATATCTTGTGTGTGGCAGTGCTCGGCGGTGCAACGTCACCATGCTGAGCATGCATCTACAGTGGTGGAGGATGAGGAGCAAGCATCACCGATTGGGGAGGAGGAACACCCCTCCCGCCGCTAGACCATGATGGAGGCTCCTCCGCCTCATACTCCGGCTGGTCCTCCTTAGACGAGAAGTACGAGGATGCCCCGATGACCTATACGGGATGGCAGAACAGATCCAAGAGCATATGGTGGTGGAGTGGTACTACAAGTCTCCATTTCTCATCTTTCTCATTTTACTTTTCTAAATTTTGTTTTATATAAAATCATAATCCAATTGTTAGAAAAGAGTAGTTAAACTTATTTTACATATTATAAGGATTCAAAGGTATGCTCAAACTGAATAGTACTGGAAAGTATATGCAACACATCACAAAATATAAAATCGTTAACTTTTAAGTTTAACTCTCTTCCTATGTATTAACATTTTGTATATGAATAAATAGCAGCAACTTTGTAGTAGCCAATTTATATAATGATCGGTAGCCTGCATCAGAGTAAATAATAGTGCATCAAATTTTCAGCCGAATATGCTATCCACATCTCCCCGACTCTTTTTGACTATGGGATGGACGAGGCGGAGGACACGCCGCAACATCGCCACGGAGCCTAGATTTCCCAATGAGGCGGGCCCTATGGCCTAGGATTCCCTGTCATGGAGAGTTCGCGCCCTTTCCTGCCCCGCGTCGCTAGACAGTGTGCCGCGCGAGTGATCTGGGCCTGTTATCAGTGGCCACGGGAGGGGACGCGCTATGTGAGAGCCGTTTCGAGGGAGACAGGCACTCCGCACCAGCAGGAGGTGGAGCCCATCGATGGCCGACGTGGCAGCGGAGAACCTCGCCCGCCGTGGTTTTTTCGGCCGAGAGCCGATGTGGCAGCGGAGACGCTTGCTCTCGGCGGGTACTCGCGGACAAGAGCGAAGCTGGTTGCAAGTTCTCACGTTGGAGAGGCGAGCTGGCAGCGGAAATCATTGGCTGCCACGGGCTCTCGCCAGGAGGTATCGTAGTGGGTCTCGATCGTGTGGGATAACGGCTCTGACATACGAGAATCGTACACGTATTTTCCTATGGCGTGCCTTGATGACTGCAAGTGCATATATCGTTTATAGTTAGTTTTGAAATAAAGATATCGATCCCACAGTGAACATGAATCTGAAGTCTAAATAACTCTTGAGCTAAATACTGAAATAGAAATATTAAATAACATTCTAAGTAACAAGATAAAATGCGAGTTTTGTGTAAAAGATATTTTTGGGTTTTCAAATAAGAGAACAATAAGTAAACTAAAACCATAATTAAACAAGAGCATGCGAGTATGATTACGAAAGTCTGCAAGATGGTGGAAAGAGTTCTCAGAAAGTAGTGGATCCACCGCTAGTACTTAGAAAGAGTGATCAAAATTATAATAATAAATAAGACCATGTATGATATGTGTGGGAGGAGCTCCATACATGGACGAATAGGCAGCAACCATTGCACACATCATTCTCATAACCACAACATACAATAACCGACAACCATCGTTTTACTATGCTATTAAGGGACTTTACGCCGTAGGATGTATCCCATGACATGGACAATGTTTAGTGAGTTCTCCTCGGTTCCCAAGTTTATACGTAAGGAATGACAACAACTTTATATTCATCGTAAGTGATATCATCCCTCCATCTACCAACAGGTAGTTCCCTCCATCTAGTCCTCAATGAGGCAAATATTGAGTGGCACGCTTTACCCAACATCAAGATGAAGGAAATCTAACACAGAGACATAATGAACAATATCACATAATAATCTTTATCTCAATTCAATCACATACTAAGATTTCTCCATCTTCCCAAGAACAAAGAAAACTACTCACACATGAAGTCAATCAACATCATGGATAGAATATGGATGAAGTATGATGATACAATTAAGAACAAGTGCAAATCCAAGATTCAATCTAGAATTACAACAAGTAACCAAAGGGGATCGGTGATGGAGACGTTGCTGATGAAGATGACGATGTAGATCGATGTGGAGGACTTCAAGATCCTAGTCCCTTTTTGTAACATCCCAAAAATACAAAACTTAGATCAACAAACACTAATCATCAAGATTAGGGTTAACAAAAACTTTTCTAAATAAATTCATGAATGCATGTATATGTGTATGCATGGATTTTGAATTTCTTTAAAAACCACCTTGTTTGTGTGATCCATTGCTTGTAAAATGTTTCTTAGGTGAAAAGAACATCATCTAAAACATTTCCCACACTTTTCCTAAAGACAAGTAAATCAAAATAAATATATTAAGTGAATGGTCATTTTGACCAATTTAACTCCCATGCCTACTTTGGCTGTCTCAAACTTTCAAAACCTAACAGAATTTTTTTTGGATCTTTGCACCCCTTGAATGTACTCATAACAAAGGATCAAGGTCCACTTTGTGAGCATCCAGAAACTTTCAAATGCATAGTTTAAGTGACAATTCAAAATTGAATCTTCTTCATATGGGAAGATCCCACTTTTTCAAAACCCACTCAAACAAGCTCAACTTTCAAAACCCAAGCATCTGCAGACTCACCAGAACCAATCTAGCAAACCCACCAAAAATCATTTCAAAATTCAAAACTTGATTTCATGCGGCCATTTCATCAAACAGGTTGCAGACACAAATCAAACAAAACATCAAACACTATAGTGTGCAGTGATTCTTGCCTAACTTGTTCCCTAGTTAGCTCACACACACCTCAGTAGATCATCTAGAAAGATTAGCCCAATACTAGCACCCCTGTGAGCTTGCCATTGCCATTAATGGTGAACAGTCGAGCACCTCAATGCCACCCCATTGTGGACAGCAGGCTATAGGAAGAACTAGCCGTGCCAACCTTGTCTGGGAGGCAGCCCACCGTCCACCGCCACTGCCTGTCCCAGCCGCGAGCGTTGCCAAGCCCTGGACCACGCGCACAAGACACGCCCAGATCATGCCGAGCGTGCGCCAGAGCGCCACCCTCGACCATCATCCACAGACCGCGCGCCGCCCTCACCGCGTGCACACACGATCACCACCGACCCAGGAGACCGCCAGACACCCCCGTTTGCCGCCCCGTGCCATACAGCCACCGCCCGCCGTCGAAGACGCGCCGCCTACACCCTAGCACCGCCCGTTCCAGACCAAACCACACCGCCCCATGCCTCGCGACCATGTCGTTGAGCATCGCCAGGAGATACAGCACCGTCCCCTACCCTTGCCCTTGCCAGTAGCCTCCTGTAACGTCGCCCCGACGAGCTCACCGTGCGCCCCGACGGTCCCCTCGCTCGACTATAAATAGAGGCCACCCCCGCACGATTTCTTCACACCATCTCACTCCCCTCTCCCCACTGACCGTGCCACACCATTCTTAGAGCAAGCCGAGCACCACCCCGCCGGAATTTCACCGGAGCCCGCCGCCTCTGGAGAAGAAGGGAGCCAGCGATTGGAGCCGCCTAGGAGAAGCCACCGGTACCAGGAGGTTCGTCGTCGTCGACTTCGTCGTTCGCCCGCCTCGCCGACCCTCGCCCGTACCCCGGTGAGCCCCCAGCACCCCTCACTGGCCGTGCTAGGTTTCGTTCTCGCCGGAGTTATCTCGCATCGACGATGACCCACAACCGTTGGATTAGAACTAGATCAAACGATCCACGTTGCCCCATACCGCTTCGCCCAGTCCCGTGTCACTGACGAGTGGGGACACCCACTTAAGCAGCCCGCGGGAGCACTGCGCTTAGCAGGCCGGCCCATTAGAATTTCCCGCGCAGCCCAACAATTCAAATTAAACCTTTTCTATTTCATTTCAAAAACACTTCAACACCCGACTTCAAAAATCAACATAGATCAATTCAGTGCACCAAATTGGATGAAACCAATTTTGTTGGAAAGGTCTGTGGATGCTTAATCCAAGCCCGTTGGATTCAAGTCATTTGGATCTGTAGATCACCCATAGAAAAAATAACAAGGAAGAAGCTTTTCTGCATTCAAACATTTTTCAAATTTCAACCATAAAAGCTTTTGAGTTGATTCCAACTCTCAAAAATCACATTTAACCATACCTTTTAGAATATATAAAAATATATAGGTTTACTTGCAGAAATAAAGTTCAAGTAATAAAATAATGCTTCATAAGCATTTCTAGCCACTTTAATTAATTAAAAATAAAAGGGTAAAACCTTATTAAATTGTGACACCACTTTAAATCACATTCCCATGGACTACAATATATGGTGATGACATGTGTCAACATGATCCCATGTTTAGTTTGGAGAATATTAAATTTTAAGTAGTTTTTCAATGAGTATAAATTACTTTTCTAAAAATAAAAAGGATTTAAACCAAGTCTTAACCTTGTAATGTTAGAGATGATGCTAGATCATCTATAGGACCCTTGTGTGTGATGATTTTAAGTGGTTAAGTATTGTTTGGTGATTGTGTACCTCGTATTTATTCATAGACGCTAGTACCGACCAAGGATACGAGGAGGAAGGAGGATACTACGAAGAGGAAGCCAAGGAGAACTTTAACCACTGCTCTGCACAAGGCAAGCTAGTAACTATGCAAGCTGATACTATACCAATGCCAGCCTTACTAATCAAGTTGACCTATGCAAGCTAACCCTTGCAAGATACCTTACTGATGCCACAAACCCATACTTGTGAGATGACTACTTTATGCCTTAAGCATATGTGATCATACCCACTTGCTAAACCAATCCTAGTTTTATGGCAAGCTTCTTACTTTATTTCTTTATCAAAGCTTACTTAGAGTCTACCTAAGAGTTTGGTAGATACTAGACAGTTGTGCTGAAGGTTGCATAAAGAGCATAAAATTTGGCCTAAGCTAGAAAACCTTGATATCATCCTAAGATATAAGGTTCTACTTAGTTGAAACTCCACTAGTTACCACCCCTCATTAGTGCCTACCCCAACTTATAGATGCTAGTGCTAAGCATAAAACTTGATCAACTTTAGATGGGAATACTTGGTGAAAATGGTTATGAAAACCTTAGAATGATGGATCATTCTGCTGAGATGTTTTGACATGTGTTTCTGAACACCAGATGATTTTGGTGATGAAAATGTTGAGGCATGAGCCTTAGCCCTTTATAAAACTGATGGTTGTCTGGATGCGATACCATTCCAATTTTAGCGTACAACCACAATAACCGAATATTGGGTAGGGCTTGACTGGAAACTTATATACCTCAGTATTAGTTCCCTCCCGGCCAAGGTCTAAGCTGAGGCTACCTTGTGAAGATTGTCCACCTGTGCAGTACCCAAGATGACAGTGGTCATGGTTGGGAGGCCAAACTCACAGGAGAGGTGCTTATACTAAGGCGTGTAATTGAAAGGTTAGGATTGATTATCCGCATACTGAGTATGGTGAATTCAGGATTTGTTCTTGACGGATGTATCGAATGTTGTGGTGAAAGTGTACAATCTCTGCAGAGTGTCAAACTATTCGAATAGCCGTCATGTTATGGAGCGATTGGAGTGGCCATACTGTTCCCCCCGTCAGACTTTTCAAAATGACTTGTGAAATGAATTGAGACTTTGACTTGACCACAACAGAGTTGTGACCTGAATTACAAGATCCCACTTAGGAGTTATAAATTGTGACCAGCTTTGGACTTAGTAGAGATAAACCTGGCTTTTTGCAAAACAACCCTAGAGCCTAGTGTCCTATTATCCAAAAACCCCTTATCTGTTAGTATTAGTTTGCGAGTACTTAAAGAGTACTCATGGCTTTGTCCCTGGCTATTCTCATGGCCAGA
Source organism: Avena insularis (assembly GCA_023614405.1). NCBI lineage: Eukaryota > Viridiplantae > Streptophyta > Magnoliopsida > Poales > Poaceae > Avena > Avena insularis. The sequence goes on along the minus strand of CM042691.1, from coordinate 265,780,752 downwards.
CTATGAAGAGGAGTACCTGGAAGATGGACCCTAGGAAGGTTACGACAACTAGGATCATCTCCTATCGTCAGCATTGCCTGTGACCCCGAAGATGGAGCTTCGCCTACGCTACCGTTATTATTACGTATTCCGCTGCTTGATGTTGTATTAAGAACTGGATCATGAGATCCCTATTTGTGTAAGAACTGATGTATCGTTTGTAATGGATGAAGTACTATGGTATCCAATTTTGTTATGTCTCGCAAAAATGATAATCCTGGGATTGCGATGTATGGCATAACAGGCATCTAGGATTGAAAAATCTGGGTGTTGACAAGTTGGTATCAGTGCCATCCTGACCATAGGAGACCCTAGTTAGACCGGACGTTGAACCAAAAACTTAGTTTCAAAATCAAAGAACAAAAATATTTACGAAAACTTATTCTCATTCTTACCTCTTTAATTCTTTCATAAAACTTCATGTTCCTCAAAAACTCTTGCAAAATAGATAAAATTTGTATACACTTGATCACTCTGCTAATCTACTCATCCTCTATTTTTATAGATGGATGTGAAGTACAGCAAGTTTTATCAACTCGGAAATGGAGGAGACCTTATCTTTGAGAGGGATCTGGATCAGCTTTCGGAACTTCTGGAGCGTCCGCACCCCGAGTTCTTCGGAGCTCAGCTCAATGATCAAGGAGGAGAAGATCTGCAGTGGCTAATTGTTGCAAGTCTCCGAGGAAAGATTGAACCTCCCACTGCGGAGGGAATTCAGTTTACCTTGAGGGAAAACAACTGGCTCGATGGACTTGCCAGAGCAATGCAGGAAGCTCTTTCCCGTCTGTGTGGGCAGAGCATCAACCAGATCAAGGGTACTCGCTTTGAGTTTTGCCCAAGACGTGATGCAAATGGCCAACCACTGGAAGCCCCATACCACCCCGAGCTGAAGACTCAATTGGACCACCTTAGCTTCATGATGTATGATCGTCAGCAGGAATTGGACAACTGTCGTGACTATTGCAACCACAAGTCTGCCATCATCAAGACGAAGGACCAGACCATCGCCATGCTAGCAAAGGATCGCAAATCTCGCCGCCGTCAGCTCGACAAGAAGGAGCGCATTATTGCCCGTCTTCGCCATCGCATCTCATCTCTGGAAGAGACCATCCACGAGAGAGACATGCAGTTGGAGGAAAGGGAGAACGCCGGAGAAGATCTTCGTGGAGACCCTTACTCCTATCTCAGCGATGACGATGATTTTCTGGAGGATCAGGCCATGGACTTCTTCACCGATGAGGATGATTTCGCCTTCATCGATGATGCGGAAGATGATGAAGCCACAGACTCCGAGCGAGTAGCACCGAGCACTAGCATAGTGAGTAGTAGTCGGTCCCATCAGATCGTAGACTCGAATGGTTCTTAAAACCATCTGTCTGTTTTTCTTTGTTGTGGTGTGTGTTGTACTGTGTGCTATGAGTGAATGAATGAAAAAGCAAGTTGCTAGAAAAACCTGAGTCAAACTCTAAAAACTTTTCAAAGACCCAAAACTTTAGAAATTTCCCTCTTTTCTCATGATCTATATCAATCTTCAGATGCCACGTGGAGGAAGTGGTTCAGCCCCGGACCCGATGTTGCAGATCCTGCAAATGTTGACTTCTGACCGCGAAGCTGAAAGAGCGGAACGTCAAGCCAACCTAGCCACTCTGCAACAGATAGCCTAGCTAGCCCACAACAACCAAGGCCACAGAAATCAGGACAACCATGGATCTAAGCTCAAGAATTTCCAGAATACCAACCCACCCGTTTTCACCAAGTCAGAAGAACCCCTAGACGCCGATGATTGGCTACAAACCATGGAAAACAACCTAGAAGTCGCCGAAGTGGAAGCCAATGAGAAAGTCTTGTTCGCCACCCATTATCTAGCCGGAGATGCCAGGGCATGGTGGAATAGTGTTCGTGCAATGACCGGAGGCCAAATGATGACCTGGGAGGAATTCAAGGTCAAGTTTAGCAGAACCCATGTGCCACCAGGTTTGATCAAGAGAATGAGAGACGAGTTCAGGGAGTTGAAGCAAGGGAGGATGACTGTAGTGGAATACCGTGACAAATTTTTGTCATTAGCTAGGTATGCCCCGGATGAGATAGACACCGAAGCCAAGAAGAAAGAAAGATTCCTGAATGGTCTGCATGACGAGATGCAGACAGTGTTAGTCAATATCCCCTTTGCGGATATTGAAGCCCTTGTCGACTCTGCTATCCAAATGGAAGGAAAGATCAACCAAGCCAATGCGAACCGCAAGCGTCGCATGATGCATCAACCAGGAACCCATCAGACCCCAAAGTATCGCCCCAACCCATCTCCAGGATTTGCCCCAAGAACCAACAGACCCCCTATGACCCGTCCAACCTATCCCAACCGTGGAAACCCTAGACCCGGAGGAAATCACAACAACCCCGGCAACTCTAGCAATTTCACCCGCGCCCCACCCAAGTTCAACACCAACAATGCTACCACCAACCCAACACGCCCGAGGATCGAAGCAATGCTATGCCTGTCGCAGCCAAGGACAAGTCACAAGTGACCTGTTATGACTGTGGAAATAAAGGCCACTATTCCAACGAGTGCCCCAACAAGAAGAATGCTACAGCCCCTAATACCAATGTCCCAGCTCAGTAGCAGCGTCGTGTCCAGCCAGGGAGAAGATTTGCCCCAGGGAATTCACTCAACCGCAATGGCCGTCTTTTTCTGATGCATGCTGAAGAAGCTCAGGAAGCGCCAGACGTCGTGCTGGGTATGTTTTCTGTTAATTCAGTACTTGCATGAGTGTTGTTTGATTCGGGTGCATCGCATTCATTTGTCACCGAAGAATTTGCTTGCACTAGTAAAATTCAACCAACCAAATTGAAGCATGTGATGATTGTACAAATTCCCGGAGCAACCACCAAGGCTAGGCAAATTTGCAAGGCCGTCCCTATCCGAATCCATGGCATAGATTTTTATGCTAATCTAATAGTACTCGGAACTAAAGGTTTGGAAGTAGTACTAGGAATGGATTGGATGTCCAAACATAAAGGATTGATTAACTGTGCCAAGAAAGCCATTACCATGACCAGTACCACCGAAATATCAGTCGAGCATATATCTGAAACCTTACCTCGCCAATTCAAGTGTAACAAGAGTATAGCCCAACCTACCATTGACCAAGTCCGGATAGTCTGCGAATACCCCGATGTATTTCCAGATGTTTTGCCCGGTATGCCCCCAGATCGGGATATCGAGTTTATCATCAAACTAATCCCCGGAACAGGACCCATAGCCCAGAGACCCTATAGTATGAACCCGTCAGAACTAGAAGAACTGAAGAAGCAACTGGATTCCATGTTAGAAATCGGATTGATTCAACCAAGTGCGTCCCCATGGAGATCACCTATCTTGTTTGTGGACAAGAAGGATGGGGGTAACCGTTTGTGTACGGATTATCGGAAGTTGAACGATGTCACCATCAAGAACAAGTACCCCTTGCCCAAGATAGAAGACTTGTTTGATCAGTTGACCGGTGCCCAAGTGTTTTCTAAGATTGATCTTAGGACTGGCTATCATCAACTCAAAATTCGTGCAGAGGATATCCCAAAGACTGCCTTTACCACCAGATATGGATTGTATGAGTATACAGTCATGTCTTTTGGATTAACCAATGCCCCCGCTTACTTCATGAACCTCATGAATAAGATTTTTATGGACTTCCTGGATAAGTTTGTCGTTGTTTTCATCGATGACATTCTGATTTACTCCAAATCAGAAGAAGAACATGAGCTACACCTAAGGACCATTCTTGGAACCCTTAGAGAGCATCAGTTGTATGCCAAATTTAGCAAATGTGAATTCTGGTTACAGGAGGTAGGATTCCTCGGTCACATTGTATCAGCCGGAGGAATTGCCGTTGACCCTGCTAAAGTGAAAGATGTAGAAGATTGGCAAGCCCCAACCACTCAAACCCAAGTTCGTGCTTTTCTTGGATTGGCGGGATATTACCGCAAATTTGTAGAAGGATTCTCGAGTATCGCCCGACCCATGACCCAATTGCTGAAGAAGGACAAGAAGTTTGAATGGACCGACAAATGTGAAGTGAGTTTTCAAGAACTCAAAAGGAGATTGATTTCAGCCCCAATCTTAATCATGCTGGATATCACGAAGCCCTTCGATGTGTATTGTGACGCATCCAAGATTGGTCTCGGATGTGTGCTAATGCAAGAAGGCAAAGTTATATCTTATCTATCGCGACAATTGAAGCAACATGAACAAAATTACCCAACCCATGACCTCGAACTCGCAGCCGTAGTTCTAGCCCTGAAAACATGGAGACATTACCTTATGGGAAACCGTTGTGAGATTTATTCTGATCACAAGAGCCTAAAGTATATATTCACTCAGAAAGAGCTGAATATGAGGCAGAGAAGATGGATTGATCTAATCAAGGATTACGACCTGGACATTCACTATCACCCTGGAAAAGCCAACGTGGTAGCCGATGCCCTTAGCAGATTGCCGTGCCGCTTGAACTCCATGATTTTGAAGAAGCAACCAAGTTTGCACAAAGAGATGGAAGATTTTCGAATGGAATTAGTAAGTGAAGGATTTTTGGCTAGCATTGAACTTCAGCCCACTTTGATCAGTCAGATTAAGGAGGCGCAGAAAGGAAATGCTGGTATCGACGGAATCAAGCGTCAGACGGTATCAGTGCAAAGTAAATGCGGATTCACCGAGGACGAAGAAGGAGTTCTGTGGTACAAAGGACGCCTTTGTGTACCATCAGATTCTGAGTTAAAAGAAGTTATCTTGAAGGAGGATCACGATACTCTTTATTCTATCCATCCCGGAGGAACTAAGATGTATCAAGATTTGAAGGAGCAAATTTGGTGGCATAAGATGAAGAGAGAAATCGGAAGCTATATCGCCAAGTGTGATATATGTCAGCGAGTCAAGGCAGGACATCAAAGACCCGCTGGATTGTTGCAACCTTTGCAAATTCCGGAATGGAAATGGGCTTCTATAGGAATGAACTTTATCACTTGACTACCTACTTCTAGTAGGGGAAATGACTCTATTTGGGTCATAGTGGACAGATTGTCCAAAGTCGCCCATTTCTTGCCCGTTAAAACTACCTATCAGAGTTCGAAGCTAGCAGAGTTGTACATCGCTAGAATCGTTAGTTTGCATGGAGTCCCCAAGAATATCATATCGGATCGAGGAACTCAGTTTACCTCGAGATTTTGGAAGAAAGTCCAAGAAGGTTTAGGAACCCGCCTAGATTTCAGTACCGCGTATCACCCTCAGACCGATGGACAAACGGAGCGAGTAAACCAAATACTCGAAGATATGCTTAGAGCATGTGTGCTAGAATATGGATCCAAGTGGGAAGACTGTCTGCCGTTTGCAGAATTTTCCTACAACAATAGTTACCAAGCCAGTTTGCAAATGGCCCCGTTTGAATTTATGTACGGAAGAAAGTGCCGCACCCCTTTGAACTGGTCGGAAGTAGGAGAGAGTCAGATTTTCGGACCCGACATCCTACGAGAAGCAGAAGAGAAGGTTCACAAGATTCACGAGCACCTCAAGACAGCCCAATCCCGACAAAAGAGTTACACCGACAAGAGACGTCGAGACCTCGCCTTCAACATCGGAGATTTTGTTTATCTGAAAGTGTCGCCATTGAAGGGAATGCAGCGTTTCCAACCCAAAGGAAAGTTAGCCCCCAGATATATCGGACCTTTCAAAATTTTGAACCGTCGAGGAGAAGTATCTTATCAACTGGAACTACCTGAAGAGATGTCAGTTGTGCACAATGTGTTCCATATCTCATTACTTCGCAAGTATCTCGAAGTCCCCGAGAAGACTGAAGAGTTCAAGAATATCGATCACCGGACCATAGAGATTAACGATGACCTGACCTATCCTGAAGTACCCATCCGTATTTTGGAAGAAGCCTTTCGAACTACCAGAACCCGAAGCATCAAGTTTCTCAAGATTCAATGGAGCAATCACACAGAAGAGGAAGCTACCTGGGAACGTGAAGATCACATCCGAACGGAGTTTCCAGATCTCTTCAAAACCTAGGTAATCTTTTTGTCCTTTTTCAAATATCGGGACGAGATTTTGTTTAAGGGGGGAAGGTTTGTAACATCCCAAAAATACCAAACTTAGATCAACAAACACTAATCATCAAGATTAGGGTTAACAAAAACTTTTCTAAATAAATTCATGAATGCATGTATATGTGTATGCATGGATTTTGAATTTCTTTAAAAACCACCTTGTTTGTGTGAACCGTTGCTTGTAAAATGTTTCTTAGGTGAAAAGAACATCATCTAAAACATTTCCCACACTTTTCCTAAAGACAAGTAAATCAAAATAAATATATTAAGTGAATGGTCATTTTGACCAATTTAACTCCCATGCCTACTTTGGCCGTCTCAAACTTTCAAAACCTAACAGAAACTTTTCTGGATCTTTGCACCCCTTGAATGTACTCATAACAAAGTATCAAGGCCCACTTTGTGAGCATCCAGAAACTTTCAAATGCATAGTTTAAGTGACAATTCAAAATTGAATCTTCTTCATATGGGAAGATCCCACTTTTTCAAAACCCACTCAAACAAGCTCAACTTTCAAAACCCAAGCATCTGCAGACTCACCAGAACCAATCTAGCAAACCCACCAAAAATCATTTCAAAATTCAAAACTTGATTTCATGCGGCCATTTCATCAAACAGGTTGCAGGCACAAATCAAACAAAACATCAAACACTATAGTGTGCAGTGATTCTTGCCTAACTTGTTCCCTAGTTAGCTCACACACACCTCAGTAGATCATCTAGAAAGATTAGCCCAATACTAGCACCCCTGTGAGCTTGCCATTGCCATTAATGGTGAACAGTCGAGCACCTCAATGCCACCCCATTGTGGACAGCAGGCTATAGGAAGAACTAGCCGTGCCAACCTTGTCTGGGAGGCAGCCCACCGTCCACCGCCATCGCTGTCCCAGCCCATGGCGTTGCCAAGCCCTGGACCACGCACAAGACAAGACATGCCGAGACCATGCCGAGCGCCAGCGCCACCTCGACCATCACCCACGATCACAGCGCCGCCCTTACCGCGTGCACACACGATCACCACCGACCCAGGAGACCGCCAGACACCCCCGTTTGCCGCCCCGTGCCATACAGCCACCGCCCGCCGTCGAAGACGCCGCCTCTGCCGCGCAGAGCACCGCCTGTTCCATACCAAACCACAACGCCCCATGCCTCGCGACCATGTCGTTGAGCATCGCCAGGAGATACCATTCCAATTTTAGCGTACAACCACAATAACCGAATATTGTGTAGGGCTTGACTGGAAACTTATATACCTCAGTATTAGTTCCCTCTCGGCCAAGGTCTGAGATGAGGCTACCTTGTGAAGATTGTCCACCTGTGCAGTACCCAAGATGACAGTGGTCATGGTTGGGAGGCCAAACTCACAGGAGAGGTGCTTATACTAAGGCGTGTAATTGAAAGGTTAGGATTGATTATCCACATACTGAGTATGGTGAATTCAGGATTTGTTCCTGGCGGATGTATCGAATGTTGTGGTGAAAGTGTACAATCTCTGCAGAGTGTCAAACTATTCGAATAGCCGCGTCATGTGTTATGGACAGATTAGTGGCCATCTGTTCCTCCGTCGACTTTTCAAAATGACTTGTGAAATGAATTGAGACTTTGACTTGACCACAACAGAGTTGTGACCTGAATTACAAGATCCCACTTAGGAGTTATAAAATTGTGACCAGCTTTGGACTTAGTAGAGATAAACCTGGCTTTTTGCAAAACAACCCTAGAGCCTAGTGTCTTATTATCCAAAAACCCCTTATCTGTTAGTATTAGTTTGCGAGTACTTAAAGAGTACTCATGGCTTTGTCCCTGGCTATTCCATGGCGGACTATGAAGAGGAGTACCGGAAGATGGACCCGTGAAGGTTACGACAACTAGGATCATCTCCCATCGTCAGCATTGCCTATGACCCCGAAGATGGAGCTTCGCCTATGCTACCGTTATTATTACGTATTCCGCTGCTTGATGTTGTATTAAGAACTGGATCATGAGATCCCTATTTGTGTAAGAACTGATGTATTGTTTGTAATGGATGAAGTACTATGGTATCCAATTCTGTTATGTCTCGCAAAAATGGTAATCCTGGGATTGTGATGTATGGCATAACAGGCATCTAGGATTGAAAAATCCGGGTGTTGACACTTTTCCTCTTGTGTGATGGTGATGATGTAAATCTGATTGGAGGAGGCTATGGAGGTGGCACGGTGGCAGGGCTCCGCCGTGGGTGAGAATATGGATTTATGGCTCTCTCGTGGCCTCTCTCCTCTTTATATAGGCCTTGGGGTGCCCTAGGGTTCCCCCAATACCGTCATATGAATTTGGGAAGGTTCTGGAGATTCCGGGGCGAAATCCCATCGTTTGCGACCTTTTTAGCAACTATACAGCCGAAATTTTTATTTCTGCCGTATAGTTGCTCGTTAAACCTTCTATCCCGTTTCATATTTTGGTCGTCATTTCTTCATACGAACTCTGTTTTGGGTGTTCTTGTGCTCGTTGGATTCGTCTCGACAAGGGATACAACATAGTGGCCTTGGATATTTATTTTGAGAAGTTGGAAAAATTCACTTTTTCAACTTCTCAAATGGCTAAGTTTGGTCCCTACAACTTCTCCATACTATGCTCTCTTTGTTCATTTTGCCTTTGTTTCATCCATAATCATCATCAACACCTACACACATGTTAAAGACAAGGAAGAGGGATAAAATTATACCTAAACTACTAAATTTGCAAAGCTCATATGAGAATGAATGAATAATAGAAACCATGCATATTTGGCATAACTACAGCTAGATAAAGCATGAGATGGATGGTTGATATGCATAAAATACTTCTATAAAAGTGTACATAAATTCCACTCATCATGCCTCTAGGTTGGTGTTCAAATTTCTGGCTATTTTGCAGCTGTGGTATCCTCTATGTAGGCGGCGCGACATGGATCATATGGACGGCATGCTGGGGGATCTGCTAGTGGCAGCACATTGCCTATCTTGGTCGTCTGGATGATCAGTCTCACTCCCGTGGGGAGTTGTATACTTGTATAGCTTTTTTCGAAATGGGTGATCCCCGGCCTCTGCATCCTCGGATGCACACAACCTTTTTTTAATTAAAAAGTAGTACACAAGTCTCAAATAGTGCAAAAAATAAACAGGTTCAATTCAAGGATCAAACCCGGTTGATACAAATGATACGTCGGAAACGTATCTATAATTTTTGATGCTCTATGATTGTTTAGTATCTACTTTGCTTTACTTGTCCACACTTTGAGGTGCTTTTTACATGTTTTCTGGTACTAACCTACTAACAAGTTGCAACAGTGTCAGATGCCTGTTTTCTACTGTTTTTGCTTTCAGAAAAGTTAGTAAAGAAATATTCTCAAAATTGGACGGGACAAACTTCAAAGTCAATTACTTTCCGTGGGGAACAAGAAGTCCAGAGGGGAGCCGGAGGGGCCAGACCCCCCCCCCCCAAGCGCGGCCATTGGTGGGTCCTCGCTTGGCTAGGGTTTGGCATCCTTGGCTGCCGCCTCGGCCTCCCCCTTCGCCTATAATAAGCACTTGATGCAGAAACCCTGAGTACCCGATCAATATTCCACGAAACCGTCTGTAGCCGCCGCCACCATCGTCCCTAGATTGGGGGATCTAAAGTTCTTCCTGGCACCCTGCCGGAGGGGAGATCATCCCGGAGGCCTTCTCTCCAGTATGATGCATGAGTAGTTCCACTTTGGACTATGGGTCCATGTAGTAGCTAGATGGTTGTATCTCCTCCTTTGTGCTTTCATGTATAGATCTTGTGAGCTCCATTCATGATCAAGATCTAATCTATTTGTAATCATGCATGTTGTGTTTGCGGGGATCCGATGGATATTGAGATTATTATGTTGGTTTGATTAATGGTTTTGTCTTTATGATTCTATCATGTCTGTGTTGTTTGTGATCTTGCATGCTCTCCGTTGTTAGTAGCTATCTTGGCCAAGTAGTTGCTAGTGACTCCAAGAGGGGGTATTTATGCTCGATAGTGGGTTCATGCCTCTAGTTTCCAAGGGAAGTGACAATAATCTCTTCGGTTGTAGATGTGTTGTTGCTACTAGGGAGAAAACAACGGTCTCTTGTTCATGGAACATGTGGACTGTTTACCTTGCACACTTTGCTTAAAGCAGTTGTCTGTTGCTTGCAACTTAATATTGGAGGGGGTTCGGATGATAACCTGAAGATGGACTTCTAGTCATAGATGTAGTTGGATGGCGGTCTATGTATCTTGTTGTATTGCCCAATCGAATTTCATAGGATCTTTCTGACTAGTAATTGCATTGTTATGCCTTGCTCAGTTCCTATCAATTGCCCTACTGTAATTTGTTTACCCTTTATGCCATGTTGTTTATCTAAGAAGAGCACCTCCAGTGAACTATGGACCCCGGTCCAATCTTTACCATCAATACATCCTCCACTATTACTTGTTTACTTTCTACAAACCATTACTTCCACACCATACGTTTAATCCTTTGTTACAGCAAACTGGTGAGCTTGACAACCTCACTGATTCGTTGGGGCAAAGTCTTGAGTTTGTGTTGTGCAGGTCTCCGCGTTGCTTGAAACACCTATGTGACGTTTCCTTCCTCCTACTGGTTCGATAACCTTGGTTTCTTACCGAGGGAAAACTTGTTGCTGTGCTGCTTCACACCTTGCTCTTGGGGTTCCCAACGAAGCGCTCCTACACCAACTCAGTGCTGCATCAAGCTTTTCTGGCGCCGTTGCCGAGGAGGCCAAGGACGTCTTCACTAGGGGAGTCCTTCACTTCCTTTCTCTTTACTTTGTTTTTAGTTTGCTTTGTTTCTCTTGCTTGGTTTTGTTTGCCTCTTTCTAAAAAACCCAAAAAATAGTCTAGTTTGGTTTTCTTTCTTTATTCAAATACACACAAAATTAGTTCCTGCTCTAGCTGTTGTTGCTATTTTTGGCTTGCCCACCTTTGCCAAAATGAACTCTGCCGAGAACACCAAGTTGTGTGACTTCACTAGCGCCAACAACAATGATTTCCTTAGCACTCCTATTTCTCCACCTGCTTCTGATGCTACCTTTTATGAAATTAAGCCTGCTTTGTTGAATCTTGTGATGAGAGAGCAATTTTCTGGTGCTAGTTCTGATGATCCTGCTGCCCATCTCAATAGCTTTGTTGAACTTTGTGAAATGCAAAAGTATTAAGGATGTAGATAGAGATATTATTAAGCTCAAGCTTTTTACTTTCTCCTTGAGAGGAAAAGCTAAAGAATGGTTGCTTTCTTTGCCTAAAAATAGTATTGATTCTTGGACTAAGTGCAAAGATGCTTTTATTGGAAAATACTATCCTCCTGCTAAGATTATTGCTATGAGAAGTGACATTATGAAATTTAAACAACTTGATAATGAACATGTTGCTCAAGCTTGGGAAAGAATGAAAACTTTGGCTAAGAATTGTCCCACTCATGGACTCACTGCTCGAATGATTATCCAGACTTTTATGCAGGTTTGAACTACTCTTCAAGGAACTCTTTGGATTCAAACTTTGGAGGTACTTTCATGGGCCTCACCTTGGGTGCTGCAACAAGACTCCTTGATAATATGATGCTTAACTACTCTGAATGGCATGTTGAGAGAGCTCCGCATGGTAAGAAGGTAAATTCTGTTGAGAAAACTTCCTCTTTGAGTGAAAATATTGATGTCATGATGGCTATGCTTGTTAATGGGAAAGCTCCTCTAGATCCTAATAGTGTTCCCTTAGCCTCTTTGGTTGCTCAAGAAGAGCAAGTTGATGTGAACTTCATTAGAAACAACAATTTCAACAACAATGCCTATAGGAATAATTTTGGTAGCAACAACAATTATAGGTCGTATCCTCCTAATAATGGGAATTCCAATAGCTCTTATAATAATGCTAGAAGTGCCCCCTCTGAACTTGAATTCATGCTCAAGGACTTTATTAGTAAACAAACCACTTTCAATAAGACTATAGAGGAAAAGCTTTTAACTGTTGAGAAAAATATATCCTCTTTGTCTGAAGTTCAGTCTTCCTTGATTAATAAAATGACTGCTAAACCTGAAACTATGGAAAACACCTTTGCTACTGCTCATGCCATACAAGTTACTATTGATGAAAATGTTAGGCTGCTAGCTCAACTCCATGCTAAGTGGGAAAGGGAAGCTGAAATTGATAGAAACAATAGTGTGTGCACCATCACCACTAAACCATAAGTAGTCCCTATTCCTCCTCCTACTATGCCTAAGCCTATTGATTCTACTACTAGTGATGCTAAGTTTGATTTTGACATTGATGGTTGCAAGCTTGCTAGAAGTCCTGATGCTAGTGACATGCATGTTGCCTTTACTAAACACATTACAGATGCTCTTGTTAAGATTAAGGAAGAGAAGCTAAAACACAAAGCTTCTATTCCTAGGAAAGTAGAAGATAGTTGGGAACCCATTATTAATATGCAAGTGAATGACTTTGATCTCAAAACTTCATGTGATCTTGGTTCTAGTATCTCTATTATGCCTAGGAAGATTTATGAAATGCTTGATTTGCCACCATTGGAAGATTGTTATTTGGATGTCCCACTCAATGATAATGCTAAGAAGAAACTCATGGGGAGTATTAATGATGTTCTCATTATGGTTAACAATGCTTATGTCCCTGTTGATTTCTATGTTTTGGATGTTGAATATAATGCTTCTTGTCCTATTACTTTGGGAAGACCTTTTCTTAGAACAGTTGGTGCCATCATTGATATGAAAGAAGGCACCATCAAATATCAATTTACATTCAAGAAAAGGTATTGGACACTTCCCTATGAGGAGAGATAAGTTTCTTTTTGCTCCTCCTTTGAAAGCAAGATTTGATGTTAATGCTTCCTCATTTGAAAATACTTGATTCTTCTTGCTTCTTGTGCCTAACTTAAAGGCGTTAAAGAAAAGTACTTGTTGGGAGATAATCCAAGAGTTTCCTTGAGTCTCGGAAGTTATTACTTCAGTAATGACCTCTCCTTATACTTTTTTTGTTTGCTTTTTGTGCCAAGAATAACCTCTAATGAGAGGGAAGTAAGATTTGAGGAGTTGCTGTCCCGAAACAGATTTCTGTCCTCCACCAAAAAAATTCGTGAGGAGTCTATGTAACTCGGATTGAGCTCAAAATTTACGAATAAATCCCTCGGTATGTTAGATAACTTTCGTTAGTTCAACACGTTTTTATTTGAGCAACATAAGATGTTCGAAAAAATAGGTTTCTACCTGCTGGTCTGTTTTGACAGATTTCTGTCATTATTTGCATTTGCTTCTTATTGATTACTTTTTGAGTTCTCTTCACATAATTGAGCTTTTTGAAGGAGTTACTATAGTATCTTGTGTTTTTAGTGAAAATTCTTTCTGTTCCAAAGCTTTGACAGTGGTCTAATATCTTTTGAATACACTAATATTGCTAATGAAGATTGCGTGAAGTTTTTTATGAAGGAAAAATTTCAGGTGTAGAGAGAGAATGATGTAATGAGATGAAGAATGGACAAAAGCTCAAGCTTGGGGATGCCACCATGGTGTCACCCTAAGAAATATCCAAGAGGTACAAGCATCAAAGCTTGGGGATGCCCAAGGCATCCCCTTCTTCATCAATAAAAAGCTTAGGTCTGTCTAGACACTTCGTTTTTATTGTTTCATGCACAGTTGTGTTGTTCTTAGAGCGTCTTAGTTTTTGTTTGATTTGCTTAGGTTGTTTAGTTTGCTTGAATAAAGTAGTTTGGACCCTGTTCTCGCTGTGTTGTTTTGCAAATAAGTTTGCTTGGTGTTGGAAAGGAGTAGTAAGTTCTTGCTTGGAGTGCAAGAGGAGCTTGCATTGACTGTGACCTAGACTTTAGCATGACATGCTAGGTGTTGTTTTAACATTATGCTTAGTGATTATTGTTGTAGCATGTCTTGTTCCAAACAATTGGGATTGCTTAGTGTGCCTTGAATAAATTATACATTGTTTTAGCATGCAAAAGCATAGTATTGTGGTATTCTCCTTTGATGCTTTGCTTGGGTTGACTTGGCACATGCTTACACCATGTTATGACTATGACAAGTCACCATTAGCCTTTATGATCATTTAGTCCTTGACTTGTAGTACCACTCTTTGCTTTGATTACTATGCTTTCTTGCATTGCATGATTATGGCCATTATGCTCTCTTAGTTGGTTGCTCCCAGTATTTTGCTAGCCTCCACTTATATGAGTAAGTTCTACTCATGCTTCCAACTCCCAAGAAACCAAGTTATTCCAAAGTGTCCACTATAAACTCCTATGCATGGTGTGTTATACCATTCCAAGTATATTCTTATTTTCAACTATCTTCCAATTTAAAACTATTTTGTTATGTGAAAACTTAGTGATTAAAGCCCTCACGAACTTGATGGCACATTATATTCTTTGCCCCTAATAAAATTGAACCATTGTGAAAACTTTGTTGTATCTGTTTGCACTTATAAGTTGGAATTAGCAGAACCGTGCTGTCACGGGGAACGTTTTCAACATTGCACTTGTACTTTTGTACTCAGTTGATATCATGCTCTTTTGTCTATGGATGTCACCGGTGTGAAATGAAGAGGGAACTTGTAAGTCCATGGAGTTTGTATTCTGTGTTAGAGAAACGTCTAGGCCGCTAGCCTAAGCCATGCCTAATCATGGTGGAAACTTGCAGCATCACCATAGTGAGATATCTATGAAGCATCCTCAATAAAAAGCTATGCATATGGTAAATAAAAAGATTGCTGAGATGCTCATTGTCTGCTTGCCTTGTCATTTTGGTTATGGGAAAGCTCCTGTACCATGTGCAAGGGGTACCCCGTCGGCGGTTCTCAATGATATGCAAATACTTACAATGACAATAACTTGCCTGGGCCCAAAGTTGAGTATCCATGAGGTGTGGCCCTCGTATTCAAGGTACTTGAGATTGCCAACTTATAGTTCATCAAGCATATACTCCATCTTTGCCACTTTAACCTTAACCACTTCAAGATGCTTATGATAGGGGCAATGAGGGCTGAAAGCTAACAAGTACCATAATTTTTGGAAGCTTTTTTTGAAACTTGTAATCCCTGCTTCCTTTATAAAAAGGCCTTTCTTCCACCATTATTTGAGTCTCCACCTTCTAACTTTAGGCACCATCAAGAGAGCATAGTTGTCATTCTATGTGCAGTGTTCCAAAGCTTATTAATTGATGCATATTGTGTTATTACTTGTTCTTGTGCTATTTGTTTCTAGTCACCCTTGTGAACTTTGAAGGTGTCCTATGCATCTATTTGCTACTCTATGAGGGACAAGCTAATTGCCACTATGCTATGTTTTCTGTATGTGAAACAAACAAACGTTTTTCAATGAATGTTATTCATGATCTTTGTTTGTAGCTTGCCATGTTGCATGCAAGTTACTATGTCCTACTGTTACAACTCCATTCTTTCATGCACATGTTTAGAGTTCTTTGATCCCAGCTTTCAATGCTTGCAAATGGTTGGATCTTTATTGTGAGGGTGCATGTTCACCTCAAAAATTCTTCTGTTTATCACTTACCTACTCGAGGACGAGAAGGAGTTAAGCTTGGGGATGTGATACGTCGAAAACGTATCTATAATTTTTGATGCTCCATGCTTGTTTAGTATCTACTTTGCTTTACTTGTCCACACTTTGAGGTACTTTTTACATGTTTTCTGGTACTAACCTACTAACAAGTTGCAATAGTGCCAGATGCCTCTTTTCTGTTGTTTTTGGTTTCAGAAAAGTTAGTAAAGAAATATTATCGGAATTGTACGGGACAAACGTCAAAGTCAATTACTTTCCGTGGGGAACAAGAAGTCCAGAGGGGAGCCGGAGGGGCCAGCCAGAGGGGCCAGACCCCCCAGGCGCGGCTACAGGTGGCCCCGCGCCTGGCTAGGGTTTGGCACCCCTGGCCGCCGCCTCGGCCTCCCCCTTCGCCTATAAGAAGACCCCGATGCAGAAACCCTGAGTACCTGATCAATATTCCACGAAACCGTCTGTAGCCGCTGCCACCATCGTCCCTAGATCGGGAGGATCTGAAGTTCTTCCCGGCACCCTACCGAAGGGGAGATCATCCCGGAGGCCTTCTCTCCGGTATGATGCGTGAGTAGTTCCACCTTGGACTATGGGTCCATGTAGTAGCTAGATGGTTGTATCTCCTCCTTTGTGATTTCATGTATAGATCTTGTGAGCTCCTTTCATGATCAAGATCTAATCTATTTGTAATCATGCATGTTGTGTTTGTGGGTATCCGATGGATATTGATATTTTTACGTTGGTTTGATTAATGGTTTTGTCTTTATGATTCTATCATGTCTGTGTTGTTTGTGATCTTGCATACTCTTCGTTGTTAGTAGCTATCTTGGCCAAGTAGTTGCTAGTGACTCCAAGAGGGGGTATTTATCCTCGATAGTGGGTTCATGCCTCTAGTTTCCAAGGAAAGTGACAATAATCTCTTCGGTTGTAGAATGTGTTGTTGCCACTAGGGAGAAAACAACGGTCTCTTGTTCATGGAACATGTAGACTGTTTACCTTACACACTTTGCTTAAAGCAGTTGTCTGTTGCTTGCAACTTAATATTGGAGGGGGTTCGGATGATAACCTGAAGGTGGACTTCTTGTCATAGATGCAGTTGTAAGGCGGTCTATGTATCTTGTTGTATTTCCCAATCGAATCTCATAGGATCTTTCTGACTAGTAATTGCATTGTTATGCCTTGCTCAGTTTCTGTCAATTGCCCTGCTGTAATTTGTTTACCCTTCATGCCATGTTGTTTATCTAAGGAGAGCACGTCTAGTGAACTATGGACCCCGATCCATTCTTTACCATCAATACATCCTCTACTGTTACTTGTTTACTTGCTGCAAACCATTACCTTCCACACCATACGTTTAATCCTTTGTTACAGCAAAACGATGAGCTTGACAACATCACTGATTCGTTGGGGCAAAGTCTTGAGTTTGTGTTGTACAGGTCTCCGCGTTGCTTGCAACACCTGTGTGACGTTTCCTTTCTCCTACTGGTTCGATAACCTCGGTTTCTTACTGAGGGAACACTTGCTGCTGTGCTGCTTCACACCTTGCTCTTGGGGTTCCCAACGAAGCACTCCTACACCAACTCAGCGCTGCATCAACAAACACCAACCATCTGAAAACAACTAAGGTCCTCACAAGAGGGCGCAAATCGAAACTAGGCATCTGTCAATCTACTAGAATGACGCCATGAAAGTAGGCTGATAATATACGAAACAACCACCACGAGACGACTACAACCAGAAACCATGGATTGCCGGTGATGCTCTGGGAGGAGGAATGCCAGAACTGGATCTAGTGCGACGCCATATGGATAACATGTAAAAAAGTAGGAACTCCTGCCTTATTAAAAACAATATTATTTCGGCACTTCCAAATGGACCAGCAGAGGGCCTAAATGCCAATACGTATTATGTCTTTACTTGTTTTATCCACTCCATTAAGTCAATTTCCAAACATATTAGTGATATTGGATGGAGGTGGAAGATTATAGGTGAAAAAGACAATACTCCATAAAATCTTAGCAAAAGGACACGGAATAAATAGTGTTCAATTATTTCGTCTTCGTCACAAAAACAACATTTTTACATCCATTCCAATGTCTCTTTGCTAGTTTATCCTTGTTTAACAAGAATCTACTATTAATAAACCACATAAAGATCTTAATTTTTAGAGGCACTTTTAGCTTCCATAGATAGCATGTTGGGAAACAAGGATGTTGATTCATAAGATCCTCATACAACGACTTAACAAAAAAGAACGCATTTGTTGTTAATTTCCACACAAACTTATCATGGTCATCTATCAAAGATACATCCATGAGCCTTTGACATAAATGCAGCCATGCATCCCATTTAGTTCCGGTTAAACTCCTTCTAAACCCAATGTTTAGAGGAATTTGGGATAGAACTGAATATACCGACATTCTTTCTATGAACGATGTTGCATAACGAGGGATATTGTTGAGCGAGAGACTGCTCTCCTAACCAGACATCTTCCCAAAATCAGGTGCCCCTTCCGTTACCAATTTTGAAAGACCCCCTAGCAAAGAAACTATCCTTTACTTTCATTAGTACTTTCCAAAAAGGAGAGTCAGTGGGTTTGGCTTCAACTTGGGCTAGTGTTTGGTTTGCCAGATATTTGTTGTGGAGCAACTCTTGCCACACCCCTTCTTCTTTCAACAATTTATACAACCACTTGCTTAATAAACATTTGTTTTTAAGTTGCAGCACCTCTACACCGAAACCCCCCTGATCTTTGCGACGGCAAATAATATTCCCTCGTGTTAATCAGTATTTCTTCTTATGTTCATTACTTTGCCAAAAAAGCGTGAACAATAGAAGTCCAGCCTTTTCCTCACACCCTTTGGTATTTCCAGAAAGGACAACATGAACATTGACATACTTGTTAAAACTGAGTTTATTAAAATTAGTCTATCCCCATAGGATAAGAGCTTGTCTTGCCAACAACCTAGTTCCCTTCAAAACGACTTTCAACTGGGTTCCATTTGGAGTTTCTAAGTTTCATGTGATGTATAGGCACCCCAAGGTACCTAAATGGTAAAGAACTCGATTCACATCCAAAAAATTCCTTATACATCTATTCTTGATCTGCCGCTTGTCAAAAGCAGTAGATCTCGCTTTTGTGGAAGTTAATTTTTAATCCCGATAGCTGTTCGAAGATACATAGAATCAATTTCATATTTACGGATTTTTGAAGATCATGTTCCATGAACAATATCGTATCATCGGCGTATTGTAAGATGGACACTCCCCCCTCAACTAAGTGTGGTATTAAACCATCAACCTGACCATTCTCTTTTGCTCTAGCGATCAGGATGGCCAACATATCCACGACAATGTTGAATAGAATAGGAGATAAAGGATCTCCTTGTCTAAGTCATGTCCGCGTCTGAAAGTAATGTCCTATGTCATCATTGATAGGAATGCCTACACTTCCATTTCGTACGAAGTTATCAATCCAGTCACACCATAACGGATCAAAACCCTTCATACGAAGAACTTGCTGCAAGAAAGGCCAATTAACTTTATCATATGCCTTCTCAAAATCTATTTAAATAACACCCCGTCCATTTTATTCCTATGGATATCATGAATGGTCTCATGTAGAACTACCACACCTTCCGCGGTGACCCAGCATACCACTGCATGATGTAGTATACTATAGTCGTTGACATAACACCAATGAAACACCGTTCACTAGTATTACATCCCTCAGAATGGCACAACAAAAACACAGCGGGTCCAATACATGGCTTAAAGGTTACAACTCATTCTTTACATAAGATCCAGAGAACACTTTGGTTAAAGATAGAGAAAGACTTCTTATGGAGAAGAATCAAAAATAAACAACGCAAGAATGATTATACTATTAAGTCTAATATTCAGACTAAGAGGTTGGCATTGCTGCTATTGCAACGCACTACAGAAATAGGTTCTTTGGCTAGAGATAATATTCCTATCTAATCAATAACTTTCATCTTCACTTGAGTTGAGATAGATGTTGACTTCTTTGACTTTGTTGAAAAGCTTTAGCTGGTCTGGATAAGTCCTGGAGCATATCTTGATATAGTCATCGTTTTAAGGGCTTCAGAATCTAGCAAGGGTTAAGAAGATACTTTGAGTACAAGCGTACTCAGCAAATTCACTAGAAAAGGAGTGTTTGATGCACTATAACTACAGCCACAGACCGTAGGTCGTAGGCAATGCAAGTTTTTATAAACATTTCTTCAAAGGTTGCTTTTATTCTGAAAAGCTATGTCCGTTAGCCTTCACGGGTTTTGTAGAGTTCCCAACCTTTAATAAGGTAGAGATCCCTGTGTTTACAATGCTAGTCCCTGGATCAATAGCTAGCATCCACAGTTAAGATGTAATATCGAGAAACAAAGGTCATAATACAACTTTATAACCAGGAATAAGATAATTTATTACATCTTACATAGCTCATTTGGCTATCTGATTACAATGCAGAAAAATATAACAATAGCATGGGGTCCTTCATCTTCAAAGTGCCACAGGAAAACATGTTGGTTGTAGACTTGTAATCCTAATCAACACACCTCACTAACATCAATCAAACCTGCAACATAATAAGTTACAGCCACAAAGGTCAATACATTTGAATTGTATTGGCAAGTGATACTATGGTAGTATGGTGGAGTCTATCATGTATATGTATTTGGCTAAGTGGAGCTTAGGCTTGCTTTGCTCAAAATAGATTTTTCTTATCCTTTGAAAAACACTAAGATTTTGTTTGTCAAAAATCAACCAAGGCATATCCCAATAGAAATTGGTGATCCTTCAACCCTTGTTCAACCACAAGATTTAACTCAAATTGTCCTTTTCAAGGGACATGGCTAAGTACTTAGATTTTACACTCTACAGAGGTGGTGCACTTTCCCCACAAGACTTGGTTTCACCAAGACAAGATCTTTCAGAAGCCTTCCCTTAGACCAGAATGGACGCGCTCCAACCTATCAACCCCCTACCACCAACTGTCCATTTGGATAAGTTATTGCAACCTATATGATCCAGGCAGAGCCCATAATGCCAAGTGGCTGCACTTGAAGCTTCTCAACATTTGACATCTCAAATCTCTTTGTTCCTGGGTGGCCATCCACAAGTGAGATACACAAGGTAAACCATAGAAATGGGCCTTGTGTAACCACTCAACACAAACCATTCCTTCCATTCCACCCAGGTGATTCATTCACTTAATTGTTTTATTAAACAAAACACAAGTCCTTGACTTAGAAATATTCCATAGCATGAATATAATCCACCCTTGTTTTCTACTAGCTAAGCTAAGCATGATAGTAGTAGGAATCTTAACTTAGGAAATTTCTACTAAGGGTTCATCTACTAGGATTTCCCATGGCATAGTTTATACTTAGCAAAAATTCCATGCAAGTCCTACTTAGAAATATCACTAATGCATAGTGAAAATAATGGGACAAAAGTATGAAGCATCACTTGCCTTTTTGGTAGAGAATATAAGTTCACTCCTTGATCTTGCAATATTCACACTTCAAATTCCACTACAATTCAATCAAGCAAGCAATAATTCAATTTACCATTCAAGCGATTCATCACATAAAATAATAGAAACAAAACAATGCATGCAAGCATGCTAAAGATGGTTTTATTTGAAAAAGTGGTTTCTAACATGTTATAAACATTCTAAAACATCTATGGGTCATTTTATATAAGTGGCAAAAATTATTTGCAAAAGATTTTACTTATAACTCATTTTTAAACCAAATCAATATTTTATGTGGTTGAAAATGCTTTTAGCAAGGCAATAATATTTATAGGGTCCACAAAATATAATTTTAATCATAAAACTTTATGTTTAGGGTCAGATAGTTTAAATTAAAACATTTCCCATTCTCCAAAAAGCATTTTAACATATAAACAACATTTTTATTTGACTAGAAATGCTTTAATTCATAAATTTATTAATTTGTCTGACAAAATATATTTTTGAATCCATAAGTTGATTTATATGGTCAGTAGGTTCAAAACAATCCATTTGCCAAAGGTTTTATCACAAAAATAATTTTAGAACAATTTTTATATCCAAAATATGCCTACACAAGTTTGTGCAAAAACAACCATTATTTCAGAAGCAATTTACTAAAAAAAGTGTATGGTTGGAAAGTACTTGTCTTGCTGATTCCATTGATATAAAATTTGCAAAATTTGGATGTGTGGTTTGAAAGTTATGAATTTTACAAATTGGAACATCTAATAGATCATTTCTGGTTTAAAAACAGAAGCTGGGCCATGGGCGTGATTCTATTGGGCAAAAATGGTTCGCGTGGATTGACAGATACAAACCGCAGGATCTAACTTGATCGCACAGCACAGATTGCTCATACCCTTTCGTTTAAGTGACTCTGTCTATGCCACAGGATCAAGATCCAACGGTTGCTACGCGTTTGACCTAGAACGAGCGGCGTTGGCGGCGGCTAACGGCTTCGCGCGCTCTGCTCGCGGTGGTTCTGGCGAAGCAGGAAGGAAAGTAGGGAGATAAGATGCTCACTGTGTTCGCGTGGTCCTGGTGAAGCTCAAGGCGGTTTCCTTCTATCAAGGGGCGCACAGAAACAACGGCGATTGCTCACCAGAGACGAGACAGATGACGGCTGCTTACTGTCGACGATGAAGGCGACGCTACGATGCGAAATAGGACAAGAAAACGGTGGCGTTAGTTGCGGAAGAGGTCACTGGTCACAGGCGCATCATCGGAAAGAAGAGGGGCGGTCAGAACATTACCAGGGGAGTCGCCGGAGAAGAGGAAGACGACGGCGGTGTTCGGGTGTGGTCGTTGTCGATGATACGGTGCTCGCGCGGATGAACGGAAAGCACAGGGAGATGCGCCAGAGACTGGGGATCATGCTCGCGTGAACTAGGAGGCGAGAGAGGGTCAGACGGCGCCGGAATCTTCACCGGAGCTTGCTGGAGGCAGTGATGGTTCCGAGCAAAAGCGGAGCAGCCTGTTGGCTCTCTGGTGGCGCTGGTTGGGGGGAAACGGAGAGAGGAGCACGGCGATTAAGTATGCGAGGTCAGAGGGGATTAATGGAGGCAGTAATGCGTATTGACGCTGTCCTCAACGGCCAGAAACGGCCGGCGAGGTTAGCGCGGGTGGGGAAGATGCTGAGGTGGCGATGGGGTCGCGTCGTCAGTGAAGGAGAGAGAGGGGAGGTGGGGTCCGGACGTCAGCGGGTTTGCGGTGAGAGCAGCGGTGTGAAACGTTTTCCGCGGGGAGAGAGGGAGTGGGCTGATGTTGGGCTTAGTGGGCTAGCTGGGTTGGGCTGCTCTGTTTTATATTTTTTCCTCTTCTGTTATTTTTCTTTTTCTATTTTCATTTCTGTTTTGAATTTATTTAAACATTTCAAACAACAATATGATTTCAAACTTCAACCAAACTTTGTGTATATTCAAATACTGTTTATTAATATATTCTGAAGTCAATTTAGAATAATAATTTTATTCTTTTAGGGTATAATAATTATTTAAAATAGGCTCTTGTATTAATTCAAATAAGATTTAATAATGTTTTCAAAACTCCATTTGAAATCTAAACCTTTCCAAATCTTTTCAGTAGGTTTTATTTATTTATTAGGGTGTCAAATAATTCACCTTGATTTATTTGGAATATTTTTAATATGATTTATAAATCATTTAAATTAGGTTTTTGTTTTTATTCCAATGAAAATCAAATATGGTTTTGTTTCCATAAATTTATTTAGTTGATTTATTTGATCCCATTTAAGTTAATTAAACAACTTTTATTCCACTTGGGTAAATTCCAAATATTATTCTCTCATGATTAATTAATCATTTCTAATAGGAATTTTGTCTTTATTCAAATGGAAATAGAATTTGGTTAATGCCATTTTATTTTGTTTAGAAAAATTCCTTATGCTTTTATTTTTATTTGGACTTGGATTATATTTATTCCATTTGCTTATGGTCTTGGCTAAGATTTAATTTGGTCTTTAAATATTCCTCATTTAATATTTCTTTCTTTATCTTATAAAATTCATATCTTTTTATTTATAGATCCAAACTTGGTGATTCCAATTTGTATAATCTTATTTAATATTTGGTTATCCTTTTAAATCTATTTAGGATTTTTTGATCACCGTTTGGTATGGATTTCTTGATAGGTGCTTTATTAGCTTTGGAAATTCAATTTCCTTATCTTATTAAATTCATAAGATTTTTTCTATGGTTCCAAATTAAGTGAAACCAATTTATATGGTTTTATGATATTTCTATTTGTTATTATTGATCATTTGTCAATGTTTGTTGACAAATTTTATATGGATCTAAACCATGGTCTTAGAGATAACTTGGAAATGTTTTTCTTCCATTAGGGTTTTAGGGTTTTGGTTTATTTTCCAAATGTTTAAATTTCAAGATGCATTTATGAAGAAAGCATTTCACTTGTTTTGAATTTAGTTGGATTCAAACATTAATCAAGTTTGTTCAAGATGGGATTTTAAGTTTCTATTTAGAAACAAAAGTTTCTTTTCACCCTAAATTTCAATAATTATTTATTTTGTTTATTTATTTTTCACATTACAAAATTTGGAAAATTTTGGGATGTGACAGGTTTACCAGAACCTTCATGGGGTTCCTTTCCCGCTGCGTTCGCAGCTCCTTCCCGGAACAGGGAGTAACAAGTTATAGTTTGTACACTCTACAGAGGTGCGTCACTTTACCCATGAGAGATCAAATCTTTGTTGCACAACCGGGCAGCCTATTCCCGTCCACAATTCCATGATGTGGGGCCCAGAAGATGATCCAAGCCAATCACTGCCCCCTTCATGACCTCAAGATGCCTCCTTGGTGTACACCATGCCCACATAAAGAATTACGGCAATGGTTTGTACAAACCGTTAGATGTCAGAACTATCATGGGACGTTGAGGGCTCCCACCCATATGCTGCATATCCTCTACGAATTACCAATTAATATACACGCTACGAGGATAACAGCCACGACCTGCACATCCGGCTTCATGCGAGAGGAAGAAGATACAGCTGACTTCTCCGTCCCATTCCAAATCTCATGGTCAACGCATACTATACGGCGCAAGAATCACTGGCGACATTGGTTGTTAATTCCTAGGTAATATAGTTCTGAACAGTGGTATCCCAACTGTCAGATTTAATAGATTAGCCGATCACCCTAGATCAGTAATCAATAGTCCTCATTATTATTGAAAATAGTGTTTTCTGACCTTTTTCAAATGCAGGTGAAGACAACACTGTATTTGTAAAATACTTTATAGAAAATAAACAAAGGACATGAGCAAGTGTGAACTTGCCTTTTGTGATTGCAAGATTATGCACTCACGGTCTTTGAGTCAGTATAAGATCCAAAATCTGAAATCAGCATCATTGGTCCGGTAAGGACTAATGTTTAAAGAAGCAATATGCTTTTATGCATAAGTAATGTGATGCACGTTCTAAGTACAAATCCTGGAAATAACGTTGTCATAGGGTTGAGATTACGAAAGTGGTTACTTTGGAATGTGTGGTCCTTTTAGATAAGTTTCATAGTTTTACTTTTATTAGAGTTTATGAGTGGTTGTAAACATCACATAAGTAGGAGTAAAGTATACATACTTATGACATACTAGTTAGGATTACTTATACAGGGTTTCTTATTTGAAGTGGCAAAAAGGATAACCTTCGAAGAAAATGTTTCTCTTCTAAGGTCTAAACAAACTTTGTGATTAGTTAGTGGTGGTTGATGTCATTTGTTTGCTCAAATGGTTTGGCTTGAGTTGCTTTATGGTTTAACTACTTCATATCAAAGTTAACTATAAAACATATAATAATTCTTATAGTGTTATATTAAGATTTTGTAGACTAAAGTTAACTTTAAAGTATAGATAGTTTTGAAAGTATCGTACTTATACCTTGGTATCTTGTATATCTGAAATGTGTTCTTTAAGTTACTTAAGAATGTTTATTCTGTTACTTGATTAAAGGTTTCTTGATGTGAGTATGAAGTGATATCATTTATCTTTTATAGATGAGTGAGTATAGTTTATGAACCCAACATAATGTTACTTAACTACTTATGGGTTTATATAGTGTTGTAGTAGTTTTTTGTAATTTGGTGATTAATATGGTTTAGAAAAGGTTTGATTGTTCTCAAGTTGTGCTATAAGAATTTTATTATTAGTGGAATTCTTTTTTAGAGATAATCTTTGTTTAAGGTTGTGGATTCTTCTAAAATAAGAACATTTATAATGTTTTAAACCATTATGGCATTAGATTTTATGACTCATACTATTTATTAGACTTATTTAACTCATTTTAGGAATATTAGTAATTTTTTATATGAATTATTAATGAAGTAAATAAGTTAAAATTTGAGTTATTAAAATATTTAATTTTCTTATTTACCTCAAAAGGAGATTATTAGATTTTTAGTATGTAAATAATATTTTTATGATCATTTTGGTATATCATATTTATTTTTGTAATTTATAAACAATAAGATATGATTTTTATAATTCTTATTACTTTTATAATTACTTAATAAATAATAAATATTTAATTAAGTGAACTAATAATACATGATTATGGTTTTAAATTAGAATTCTTATTTTTCTAAGATTTTTGGTATTTTATTACTATTATTAATATTTATTATTATAAAATATGAATTATCAAAGTTTTATTACTTATAAAACTTTTATTAAATAATATTTATTTAAATAATCATCATAATAATATTTGATAATAAGTTTAAGTTGTAGATTTTATTTTTCTGAAAATTTTCATGTATTATACATATTTTTCTGAATTATAAATCAAAAGTTATTAATTAAACAAGATTTAATCATTTATTAAATTTCTGGAATAATATTAATTGGATTATAACATTTTATTTATTTCTAAACAGAAAAATACTTTTTGTACCACGACCAGGGCTAGCCCCAGTCACTGACCTGTGGGCCATTGTCAACCTCAGCTTTCAGATGAAAGAAATGCTTTTGCTACTGACCTCCTCTCTACTCACTGTCGATGACATGCGGGCCCTGGGCCATGTCATCCACCACGCGGGCAAAGACCAGTCAAACAAGCTGACGTGGCTTAATCATGAGGTAAGCATGGCATCATCATTGCCACCGCCGTCGGTGAGTGGTCACCGGCGACGATCTACGGTGCCCCAGCAAGCGAGATAGATCTAGTTCAAACCAGTGCAACCTACTGAACCTAATAATGGCAGCGCCGCTCGGAAATGGTCATCGGAGCCTCAGCTCCGACGAGCTCCGACGGTGGCTGGCGGTGGCTTACATTGAATCGACGATTTACAACGAGATCAAATGATTCAAGGATGCTGGAAGATTCAGGAACTCACCCTGATGATGATTGAGTCGTTGGCGAGGACAGGCGCGGCCGGAATCGAGCTTCCCGACGAGGATTCAGACGAACTGCCGCGAAGGAAAACGACCAAATTCACCCGCTCCAGTGCTCCCCTTGATGCAAGATTTTACCCAAAGGATCTACGGAGGATGGCGCTTCTCCATGACGGCTCAGAATGGTGTGGGGAGACGTGGTTCGACAGCGAGAGGTGGCTCCGGCGAGCTGAGAGGATAAGGAAGGATTAGGGATAGGGATTGAGGCAATGCGTCGCGGTGGACTTCTTATCCCCTCCTAGCACCGGCGACGAGTATCTTGGTGCAATGACGACGATGACGGCATCGGGCGGTGGCGATCTCCGCCAGCGACTTGTCTGTGTGCGTGACGATGACGACGATGGTCGTTTTGCGGATAACCCCCTGACGATTTCTTTAGCTCAATCCACGGTCCTCACTTGACCCCACTTGTTATTCACATATGGAAAAGGACTTGGGCGTGTTACTGGGCTGTTGTGGGCTGCACAGGGCGTCAGATAGGTGTAGAGTTGTTGGGCTACGACCAGGTTTGGATTTTATTTGTTTTATCTTTTTTCTATTTTCTGTTTTCTTATTCAGATTTGAATTT
Source organism: Avena insularis (assembly GCA_023614405.1). Taxonomy (NCBI): domain Eukaryota; kingdom Viridiplantae; phylum Streptophyta; class Magnoliopsida; order Poales; family Poaceae; genus Avena; species Avena insularis. The sequence goes on along the minus strand of CM042691.1, from coordinate 265,753,036 downwards.
GATTTATATTTTGAATCTTTCTTTGTATAACTTGTTTCCTGGACATTTATAACAATACAAAAGACATACCTAGTCTCATTTGCAAATTCTTATTATATCCTCTTTTTTGTATTTCTAGTATTTACTTAATATAATCCCCCTTGTTAATATTTTATATAAAATTTTCTTATTATTTTTCTCTACTTATTTTAGTTAGATATTGATTGAATGATATATTCTTATTTGCTTATCAACTTAATTTTAACGAGCTCATAGTTTGAATAGAAACTTTATATATAAGTCTAATGATTTTATACCATTATTTGATGCATGAAATATAAAGACATTGATATGATGATTATTACTCCCATTAAATTGGAACATAGCAATGTATGTTGTAAACAAAGAATTTTAGGGTTTTTAATTATGAGTACTACCCTTGGCTTTAGGGTTTTGTATAAGCTTAGATTCCTTTTAAGAGTTAAGATTTAATAACTAAGCATTTGCCATATGTATATATTATTGGATGAAATCTCCCTTTTTAATATAAGTTATATTTAGAGTGTTTTGTAGAAGTGAACTTATAAAAATATACTTAGGCACATATAGTGATGATGGTCGAAATTAACAGAGATATGCTTATGTAATTTGTTATAGGGAAATATTTATATAAAGTGTTATAGACATCAGATGATGGATTAATGGTATAAGATGGATATTATGTTTGATTTAAGATTTAGAGTTGATTGCTTACCAAGATTAAATAGGAAAATTATCTATAACATATAATTATATTTCACAATCTGGAATCTCTAATTATGGAATTCCTTTCCTAGATATAATACTTCTTTCTATCCATCATCATGGTTAGTTTGATGGACTTACTTCTTAAAATCTTCTTATTCATATATCATTCTTCTAACTCATGAATGAATCCAATGAGTTTGATACAAAGACACTTTATAGCTTTCTCATATCCTTGCTTGGTTGTATTTACTATTCTACTATTGATAATCTTCATCCAACCAGTAGTTCCTTCAAACTCTACTCCCAATCTTCCTTAATCCTCCATCACTAATCTTTCTCTAAAGTAAACTATCCTTAAAGATGAATAACACCATTTTTATGACTCTATGCTACACTAGCTTTAGTTGAGTAACACCATCTTATAATTACTTAACCCTCATGACTTACACTTCAATCCCTGAATTATGCTTATGTGGTTTGTAAAGACTTCTCTAGGATCACTTATCTTTACTAAGATTCCAACCATGTACTACCCACCAGTATTACCTATACTAAATATGAGCATTCCATGTTGGTGGCCAAAACATTACCTTTATAATGCTTTAATCATTTATTACTGAAGTTCTTAGTTGGCTAAGCAGGCTTTATCAATCCTACCTTTTATTGTCTGGAAATTATCTTCTTAGTATCTTATATTGGATTAAGGTTATTAATGGACTATGCCCTCATTAGAAGATTTGAGTAGATGTTCTGATAAGATCAAATAATAGATCAAAGACTAATAATTAAAGAAGTTGTGAATCAATGGGGAATTATCCAACATTGATGAACAACAGATATTGAGATAAGTTCCATAAAAATTGTATAGAAAGAAAGATATATATATATATATATATATAGTGGATGATCTTGACTTAATCTGTTTCCAACTCCAACTCATCAAAAGAGTTTTTAAGATTAGGGGTTACTATGATTCTCAGAATGTATGCAGATGGAATTTAAGATATAGTGGTTAAATTCTTATTATTTGTTTTATATCCTTAACTTGGTACTTATGAATGGTTATAATGAATACTATAATATGATCACCTAATGATCAAATATAATTTACATTATATCAAGGTTTAACTCATCGTACATTTTGATATACCCTTAAATCAAATCTCTCTTATCCCAAAATTGAGATTTTAACAAAGGTCTTATTGAAACTTATCGCAGTCAACTTGATGATCTACTTCAATTCCATCAAGCTAAGAGAAGCTTCCATCACTTTGACAAGTTTTGTTAAAGAGCGCGAAAATTATTCGGATTTTCTATGCATGAATGCAATGCACACATCTGGGTTCAACTTATTTCTAGGCTCTAATGCTGGGATGTTACACCTTCCAGGATATGCCTTCCATGCATAAAGGTTGTTTGTGTGGGTTTAATAATTTTGTGAGCAATCACAAAGATATGATTAGTTGCCACCTTTGTGAAGATTTTGAAACTAACAATGAGAAGACAAATCAGTATATATTGTTGTATTTGAACTGCATTCTCCTTTTTGGGAAGCAAGGTAACAACCCCAAAATTTAGTTTAAACATGGGTAATTCTGCAACATGCAACTATGCAAATAGCGCCATCAAATCCTACTTAATAACCTCCCAATTTTTTTGCTAGAACTATGCAGGGAATCCATCAGGACCATATGCCTTGTTATGATCCATTGAAGATATGGCATCAAACACTTCTTGATCAGAAAATTCATATGTTCGAATATCATATACCACACCTGAAACCTACGACATGTCAAACCAAGGTATGATGAGCACAACAACAAGTCTTCCCTCAGAAAGAAACCAAGGTTATCGAACCAGTAGAAGGAAGGAAACGACTCAAAGGTGTTGCTAACAACTTGGAAACCTGCACAACACAAACTCAAGACTTTGCCCCAACAAATAGTGAGGTTGTCAATCTCACCGGTTTGCTGAAAACAAAAGATTAACTGTATGGTATGGAAGGTAATAGTGGTTTGCAGAAAGTAAACAGTAACAGTGGAAGATGTATCAATGGTAAAGATTGGACCGGGGTCCATAGTTCACTAGAGGTGTTCTCCTTAAGATAAACAACATGGCATGCTAGGTAAACAAATTATAGCAGGGCAATTGACAGGACAGAGCAAGGCATAACAATGCAATACTAGACATTCATGATCCTATGAGATTCGATTGGGCAATACAACAAGATACATAGACCTCCATCCAACTGCATCTATGACTAGTAATCCACCTTCAGGTTATCATCCGACCCCCTCAAGTATTAAGTTGCAAGCAACGGATAACGACTTTAAGCAAAGTGTGTAAGGTAAACAATCCACTTGTTTCATGAACTAGAGATCGTTGTTTTCTCCCTAGTAGCAACAACACATCTACAACCTTAGAGATTTCTATCACTTCCCCAGATTAAATAGAGGCATGAACCCACTATCGAGCATAAATACTCCCTCTTGGAGTCACTAGCATCTACTTGGCCAAGATAGCTACTAGAAACGGAGAGCATGTAAGATCACAAACAACACAAACATGATAGAATCAATAAGATAGAACCATTAATAAATCTAACATACTAATCTCAATATCCGTCGGATCCCCGCAAACACAACATGCATGATTACAAATAGATGATCTTGATCATGAACGGAGCTCACAAGATCTAAACATGGTAGCATAAAGGAGGAGAAACAACCATCTAGCTACTACATGGACCCGTAGTTCAAGGTGGAACTACTCACGCATCATACCGGAGGCTGGCATGGTGATGAAGAAGGCCTCCAGGATGATCTCCCCTCCGGCACGTTACCGGGAAGAGCTTCAGATCCCCCCAATCTAGGGACGATGGTGGCGGTGGCTACAGACTGTTTCATGGAAGATTGATTGGGTACTTAGGGTTTTGGTATCGGGGGCTTCTTATAGGCGAAGAGGCGAGGCAGGGGGCACCCGGGGTGGCCGCACCCCCAGACGCGGGCCAGGGGGTGTGGCCCCCTGGTGGCTCCCCTCCGTCTCGTACTCTAGATCCGTGTTCCCTACGGTAAAATATTGACTTTGGCTTTTGTCCCGTCCAATTTCGAGAATATTGATTTTTTGCCTTTTTTGGAACCAAAAATAGAAGAAAACAGGCAACTGGCTGTTGGAGATATGCCCTAGAGGCAATAATAAATATAGTTATTATTATATCTTTGTGTTTATGATAAATGTTTACATTCATGCTATAATAGTATTAACAAGGAAACATTAATACTTGTGTGATTTGTAAACTAAAATAGAGTCCCTAGTAAAGCCTCTTTATAATACTAGCTTGTTGGTTAATAAATGATTGTGGTTTCCCTATCATGAACATTGAGATGTTATTGACAACAGGATCATATCGTTAGGAGAATGATATGGTGGACATACTCCTATAGATAAGCGTAGCATAAAGATCAAGTCATTTTAATAGTTCAATTGCTATATGCTTTCTGATACATAGTAACCTAATTCCTTCGACCATGAGATCATGCATATCACCTTCACCGGAAGGATGCTTTGATGACATCAAACACCACACCGTAACTGGGTGGCTATAAAGGTGGCATTGAGTGTTCGGAAAGTATTGGTTGAGACACATGGATCAAGAGTGGGATTTGTCCATCCATATGACGGATAGTTATACTCTGGGCCCTCTCGGTGGAATGTCATCCAATTAGCTTGCAAGCATGTGACTGGCTCACAAGGGATCACATATCACGGGAACGAGAAAAGAGTACTTATCAGTAACGAGGTTGAACTAGGTATGCAGAGATACCGACGATCATAACCTCGGATAAGTAAACTATCGTGAGACAAAGGGAAATTGGTATCGTATGTAAGTGGTTCATTCGATCGCAAAGTAATCTTAGAAATATGTGGGAGCCATATGAATTTCCAGATTCCTCTATTGGTTATTGTTCGGAGAAGTGTCTCGATCATGTCCGCATAATTCACGAACCGTAGGGAGACACACTTAAGGATTCGACGTTGTTTGAGTAGTTACGGAATGATGAGTAAGAGACATAATGTTGTTCGGAGTCTCGGATGGGATCCGGGATATCACGAGGAGATCCGGAATGGTCCGGAGAATAAGATTCATATAAGGAAAGTCCTGTTTCGGGGTTGGAGAATGGTTCCGGTGTTTTCATCGGGAATGTTCTAGAAGGTTCCGGAATGTCCGGCACTCCGGAGGGGAAGGGTACATGAATGTGTCATAACAAGTTGGAATGATTGCATCATGTACTAGGTGTCATCTCTAAATAAAATAAAGGGTTTAATCAAATCCTAGTTTGAAAAGTCAAACGCCAATTTGAAAAGTCAAACGGCTATTTTGTGAGGTGGAGGGAGAGTAGGAAACCTACTTGGGGAGGAGTTCCCTCCCTCCACCGCCGGCCCACTTGGAGACCGAGTTGGGGAGGGATTCCCCTCCCCTTGGTGCGCCCCTCCACCTATATAAGGAGGGGCAGGGCTGCCCTCCAAGGACACAACACCACGTCCTCTAAACCCTAACCCTAGCCACCGCCGCCCTCCATAGCCGCCGCCGCCTAGGGCAACTCGCCGCCGCCTAGGGCAACTCGCCGCCGCCGCCTAGAACAAACCCTAGCCGCCGGCCTTGCCCCATCCTTGGTGCATCTAAACCCTAGATCGCCGAGGATCTCTCTCATAGTCCACCATACTCGCTCCGGCTTAAGGCGAAGCCCTGCGAGATCTCCCCTCTACTTCCTGCACAGTTGTTGTCTTCGAAATCGCGAGGAGAGTGCTACAACCTCCGCCCTGCTGGAACAAGGAGAGGAAGGTCTTCATCAAAATTTAACGTGACCGACTACGGAAGCGCTGCTTAACGCAGCCTTGGGAAGGATCGTCACGCGATCTTGAGATCGGAAGAGTATCTACATCACCCACGAGAATCTGCTCTCGTTAAACACTTTGGAATCTTCGAGGATGAGTTATTCCGTCGACTCGTTGCTACAATCTAGTAGATAGATCTTGGCTTGTTTGTTTGTATGCGGTAGAATTTTTTTTTTCCATGCTACGAAACCCTACAGTGGTATCAGAGTCGTGTCTATATGTAGATCTGTTGCACGAGTAGAACACAATGGTCATTGTGGGCGTTGATGCTTTTGTTGTCGATTGCTTCTTGTGTACTTTGCATCTTGCGGGATGGTGGGATGAAGCGCCCGCTAACCTTACATGACATCGTTCATGAGACTTGCTCCACGCTTGACATGCAACTTGTATTGCATAAGTGGCTTTGCGGGTGCCTATTTCTCCCAACATAGTTAAGATTCAATTTACAACGGGTGATTGACAATATTAGTATCAATGTTGTGGTTCTTGTTCGTAAGTTAGAACGACACTTATTGAAAGCCCCAAACCACGTACAACATGCAAAGAAAGTAGAGGCGTCTAACTTTGTTTTGCAGGGGTGTGCTGTGATGTGATATGGCCATGATTGTGATTATATTTGATGTATGCAATGTTCCTTATTGTAAGTTGGCAACCGACAGGAGCCATATGGTTGTCTTTAATTTCTGTTAAGACCCGCGTGTCTATTCAAAGTAGTTATAATAGTTGAAGCTGGTGGACGACAACCATGGAGCAGCGTCATGGACCTTGATGCAATGCCGGTGATGATGGAGATCATGTTTGTGCTTGAAGATGGAGATCGGAAGCACAAAGAAGAAAGGCCATATCATATCACATATAATGAATTGCATGTGATGTTAATCCTTTATGCATCTTGTATTGCTTAGTTAACGATGGTAGCATTATAAGATGATCCCTCATGCACATGAATTTCAAGTTCTTAAGTGTTCATCCTTAGTAAGCACCGTTGCTAAAGCTTGTTGTTTCGAAGCACCACGTGATGATCGGGTGTGTTAGATTCCGCAAGTGTATACAACGTGGGCAAGCCAGATTTGCTCATGCGGAAGCTAAGGTTTGATCTTGACGAGCCTAGCATGTACAGACATGGTCTCGGAACACGGATCACCAAAAGGTAAAGCATGAATCATATAGTAGATATGATGAACATGTCGATTGTTCGCCATTGAAGCTACATCAACTCTCGTGATGATCGGTGTTGATATGGTGGATTTGGTTCGTGTGATCACTAAAACAATGTGAGGGATATTGTTTTGAGTGGGAGTTAACCTAGATTAATTTAACTATTAATTAGAACTCAATTTGTCATAAACTTAGTCTAAACTATTGCAAATATGTTGTAGATCAATGGCGGCCCCTACCATCAATTTTAATGCGTTCCTAGAGAAAGAAAAGTTGAAAAACAATGGAAGCAACATGGATTGGTTCCGCAATTTGAGGATTGTCCTCACTGGTAATTTGACCTATGTGCTGGATGCACATTGGTGACCCACCTGCAGCTATCGCTACCGATGAAGTAAAGAATGTTTACCTCGCTTCTAAGACTCAAGACTCCACAGTTTAGTGTGCTATCTTGTATGGTTTAGAATCAGAGCTTCAGAAAAGGTTTGAGAATTCAGACCCACATGATATTGTCCGTGATCTCAAATTGATCTTTGAGACTCACGCGGCAATTGAGAGTTATGAGGCTTCTGAAAAGTTCTTTAACTGCAAGATGGAAGAGGGCAGCTCCGTTAGTGAGAATGTGCTTAAGATGTCTGGGCACGCAAACAAACTTCAAAGCTTGGGTATAGTGATTCCTAATGCTTTGGGGATTTATCGTGTCCTCCAATCACTGCCACCAAGTTACAAGAACTTTGTGATGAACTACAATATGCAAAACATGAACAAGCTTGCGTAACTTTGCCATGATAAAATCTGCAGAAGTGGAGATCAAGAAAGAGCACCAAGTGTTGATGGTTAATAAGACCACCAAATTCAAGAAAGGCAAGTCTAAGCAAAAGGGACACTTCAAGAAGGGTGGTAAGAAAGTTACTGCGCCGATGAAGAAGACCAAGGCTGGACCTAAGCCCGACATCGAGTGCTTTTACCGCAAGGGAGAAGGTCATCGAAGCGGAATTGCCCAAAGTACTTGGCGGATTTGAAGAACGGCAACATCAAGAAGAAAGGTATATCCGATATACATGTTATTGATGTGTATCTCACTAGTACTCGTAGTAGTGACTGGGGATTTGATACTGGTTCGTTGCTCATATTTGTAACTCGAAACAGGTGCTGCAGAATAAACGGAAGCTAGCGAAGAACAAGGTGACGATGCGCGTGGGAACTGGATCAAAGGTTGATGTGATCGCGGTCGGCATGCTACCTCTTCATCTACCATCGGGATTAGTTTTATACTTAAGTAATTGTTATTTGGTGCCTGCGTTAAGCATGACCATTATATCAGGATCTTGTTTATTGCGAGACGGTTACTTGTTTAAGTCCGAGAATAATGGTTGTTCGATTTATATGAGTAATATGTTTTATGCACATGCACCTTTGATAGATGGTCTATTCTTATTGAATCTCGATAGTGGAAATACACATATTAATAACATTGAGGCTAAATGTTTGAAATCGAGCGATAACTCGACCTATATGTGGCAATCGCTGCCTTGGTCACATTGGAGTGAAGCGTATGAAGAAACTCCATTCCGATGGACTTCTTGAATCACTTGAAAGATGCGAAGCATGTCTAATGGGTAAAATGACTAAGACTCCATTTTTTGGTATGATGGAGCGAGCTACGGACTTATTGGAAATCATACATACCGACGTGTGTGGTCTAATGAGTGTAGCATCGCGCGGTGGTTATCGCTATGTTCTTACCTTAACGGATGACTTGAGTAGATATGGGTATACCTATTTCATGAAACATAAGTCCGAAACTTTCGAGAAGTTTAAAGAATTTCAAAGTGAGGTTGAGAATCAACGTAACAAGAAGATTAAATTTCTGCGAGCTGATCGTGGAGGTGAATATCTAAGTTACGAGATTGGCAAGCATTTGAAGAAATGCGGAATACTTTCACAATTGACACCGCCAGAAACACCACAGCGTAATGGTGTGTCCGAACATCGTAATCGAACTCTCTTAGATATGGTTCGTTCTATGATGTCACTTACAGATTTACCGCTATCATTTTGGGGTTATGCATTAGAAAGAGCCGCATTCACTTTAAATAGGGCACCATCTAAATCCGTTGAAACGACACCGTATGAATTATGGTTTGGGAAGAAACCTAAATTATCGTTCCTTAAAGTTTGGGGTTGCGAAGCCTATGTAAAGAAGTTACAGCCGGACAAGCTTGAACCCAAAGCGGAAAAATGCGTCTTCATAGGATAACCGAAGGAAACTATTGGGTATACCTTCTATCATAGATCCGAAGGCAAAATCTTCATTGCCAAGAATGTATCCTTTCTAGAGAAGGAATTTCTCTCGAAAGAAGTGACTGGAAGGAAAGTAGAACTCGACGAGGTTGTCGAACCTTCTCTCGAAATTGCGAGTAGCGCAGCACCGGAAGAAGTTCCTGTGGTGCCTGCACCAATAAGAGAGGAAGCTAATGATGATGATCATGAAACTTTGGTTGTAGTTACTACGGAGCCTCGCAGGTCAACGAGAACTCGTACCACTCCTGATTGGTATGATCCCGTTATGACTGTCATGTTGGTGGACAACACCGATGACCCTGCGACGTATGAGGAAGCGATGATGAGCCCATATTCCAATAAATGGCGAGAAGCCATGAAATCCGAGATTGGATCCATGTACGAAAACCAAGTATGGACTTTGGTGGACTTACCGGATGGCCGGAAGGCTGTCGAGAACAAATGGATTTTCAAGAAGAAAACAGATGCTGATGGTAATGTTACTGTCTATAAAGCTTGACTTGTCGCAAAAGGGTTTCGACAAAAAGGAGTTGACTACGATGAGACTTTCTCACCTGTAGCAAAGCTAAAGTCTGTGAGGATTATGTTAGCAATCGCTGCATATTATGATTATGAGATATGGCAGATGGATGTCAAAACAACATTCCTCAATGGAGACATTGATGAAGAGTTGTATATGATGCAACCCAAAGGTTTTGTCGATCCTAAAGATGCTAACAAGGTATGCAAACTTCAACGGTCCATCTATGGACTGAAGCAAGCATCCCGAAGTTGGAATCAACGTTTTGATAAGGTAATCAAAAGTTTTGGATTTATACAAACTTATGGAGAAGCTTGTATTTACAAGAAAGTGAGTGGGAGCTCTGTAGCATTCTTAATACTGTATGTAGATGACATATTGTTGATTGGGAATGATGTAGACCTTCTTAATAGTGTCAAGGAATATTTGAATAATAGTTTTTCAATCAAAGATCTTGGCGAAGAAGCTTACATATTAGGCATAAAGATTTATAGAGATAGATCGAGACGCCTAATATCATTATCACAAAGTACATATTTGGACAAAGTTCTAAAGAGGTTTGGAATGGAAGATAGCAAGAAAGGGTTCTTGCCCATGTTGCCCAATACGACCTTGAGTAAAACTCAAAGTCCGACAACGGCAGAAGATAGAGAAAGGATGAGTAAAACTCCCTATGCCTCAGCCATAGGATCTCTAATGTATGCCATGCTATGTACTAGACCCGACATTGCATATGTTGTTAGTTTAACTAGCAGATATCAAAGTGATCCAGGAGTGGAACATTGGACAACACGGTCAAAAACATCCTTAAGTACTTGAGAAGAACTAAGGATATGGTTCTTTCTTATGGAGGTGATGAACAACTCGTTGTTAATGGTTACACCGATGTTAGTTGGAACACCGATCGGGATGATTCTAAATCACAATCTGGATGCGTATTTACTTTGAATGGTGCAGCAGTTAGCTGGAGGAGTGCAAAACAAAGCGTTGTGGCGAGATCTTCAACTGAATCGGAATACATGGCTGCTTCGGAGGCTTCACAAGAAGCGATATGGATGAAAGAGTTCATTACAGAGCTCGGTGTGGTTCCTAGTGCGCTGGACCCAATGTCTATCTACTGTGATAACATGGGCGCCATAGCCAATGCGCAAGAACCAAGGTCACACAAGAATCTGAAGCACATCGAGCTGCGTTTTCACGCTATTCGAGAACATGTCCAAGATGGAGACATAAAGATTTGCAAAGTACACACAGATCTGAATGTGGCGGATCCGTTGACTAAACCTCTCCTAAGGGCAAAACATGACCAACACCAAACTACCATGGGTGTTCGGTATATTACCATGTAATCTAGATTAGATGACTCTAGTGCAAGTGGGAGACTGTTGGAGATATGCCCTAGAGGCAATAATAAATATAGTTATTATTATATCTTTGTGTTTATGATAAATGTTTACATTCATGCTATAATAGTATTAACAAGGAAACATTAATACTTGTGTGATTTGTAAACTAAAATAAAGTCCCTAGTAAAGCCTCTTTATAATACTAGCTTGTTGGTTAATAAATGATTGTGGTTTACCTATCATGAACATTGAGATGTTATTGACAACAAGATCATATCGTCAGGAGAATGATATGGTGGACATACTCCTATAGATAAGCGTAGCATAAAGATCAAGTCATTTTAATAGTTTAATTGCTATATGCTTTCTGATACATAGTAACCTAATTCCTTCGACCATGAGATCATGCATATCACCTTCACCGGAAGGATGCTTTGATGACATCAAACACCACATCGTAACTGGGTGGCTATAAAGGTGGCATTGAGTGTTCGGAAAGTATTGGTTGAGACACATGGATCAAGAGTGGGATTTGTCCATCCATATGACGGATAGATATACTCTAGGCCCTCTCGGTGGAATGTCATCCAATTAGCTTGCAAGCATGTGAATGGCTCACAAGGGATCACATATCACGGGAACGAGAAAAGAGTACTTATCAGTAACGAGGTTGAACTAGGTATGCAGATATACCGACGATCATAACCTCAGATAAGTAAACTATCATGAGACAAAGGGAAATTGGTATCATATGTAAGTGGTTCATTCGATCGCAAAGTAATCGTAGAAATATGTGGGAGCCATATGAATTTCCAGATTCCTCTATTGGTTATTGTTCGGAGAAGTGTCTCGATCATGTCCGCATAATTCACGAACCGTAGGGAGACACACTTAAGGATTCGACGTTGTTTGAGTAGTTATGGAATGATGAGTAAGATACCGAATGTTGTTCGGAGTCTCGGATGGGATCCGGGATATCATGAGGAGATCCGGAATGGTCCGGATAATAAGATTCATATAAGGAAAGTCCTGTTTCGGGGTTGGAGAATGGTTCCGGTGTTTTCATCGGGAATGTTCTAGAAGGTTCCGGAATGTCCGGCACTCCGGAGGGGAAGGGTACATGAATGTGTCATAACAAGTTGGAATGATTGTATCATGTACTAGGTGTCATCGCTGAATAAAATAAAGGGTTTAATCAAATCCTAGTTTGAAAAGTCAAACGCCAATTTGAAAAGTCAAACGACTATTTTGTGAGGTGGAGGGAGAGTAGGAAACCTACTTGGGGAGGAGTTGCCTCCCTCCACCGCCGGCCCACTTGGAGACCGAGTTGGGGAGGGACTCCCCTCCCCTTGGCGCGCCCCCTCCACCTATATAAGGAGGGGCAGGGCTGCCCTCCAAGGACACAACACCACGCCCTCTAAACCCTAACCCTAGCCGCCGCCCTCCATAGCCACCGCCACCTAGGGCAACTCGCCGCCGCCGCCTAGGGCAAACCCTAGCCGCCGGCCTTGCCCCTCCTTGGTGCGTCTAAACCCTAGATCGCCGAGGATCTCTCTCATAGTCCACCATACTCGCTCCGGCTTAAGGCGAAACCCTGCGAGATCTCCCCTCTACTTCCGGTACCATGCCGTTGTGCTGTCGAAATCGCGAGGAGATTGCTACAACCTCCGCTGCCTGCTGGAACAAGGGAGAGGAAGGTCTTCGCCGAAAATCCGAACGATGACTGATGGAAGCGCCAGCTAACGCAGCCTTGGAAGGATCGTCTACGCGATCTTGAGATCGGAAAGAGTACGACTACATCACCCACGAGAATCCGCTCTCGTTAAACACTTTGGAATCTTCGAGGGTGAGTTATTCGATCGACTCATTGCTACAATCTAGTAGATAGATCTTGGCTTGTTTGTTTGTATGCGGTAGAATTTTTTTGTTTTCCATGCTACGAAACCCTACACTGGCACAGTAGCATTTTGTTAATAGGTTAGTCCCAGAAAACATATAAAAATACCTCAAAGTGTAGATAAAGCAAAACAAAGTAGATACTAAACAAACATGAAACATAAAAAATTATAGATACGTTTTCGACGGTGTGAAACTACTAGGCATTGGCTCTCCGAATAATTTCTTATAGTATTCTGAAATATATGTTTTCAAATTATATTCCCCCACAATAGTCCCTTCTTATTGTTCTAACGGGAATATCTTCTTCTTCCTATGTTTATCGTTAGCTATGAGGTGAAAATACTTAGTGTTGTTCCCACCCTCCTTTAGGTGTTTGACTTTGGCGCGTTGAGACCACTTGGACCTCTCATCACGCCGAAGTTGTGTCACCTGTTCATTTGCACACTTATCAACACTTTCCTCTCTGCTTCATAAAGTGGTGTGTTCTCCGCTTTTATGTCTAAATCATCAATGATGGATAAAAGCCTTTCCTTTTATTTCTTGTAATTTTCGCTTTGATTTTTGTCCCATGCACAAAGGAATCACTGCAAATGTCTTATTTTATGTTGCTATCGTTCAATGGGTGTGTCACCACGTGTCACCGATGCCCACTCGGTGGCTACCATATTAAAAAACCATTTTTGTCTTAACCATGAAAGTTCGAAGGAGAATCTCGGGTTGTTTCCCAAGTGAGCTTTCTTCTCCGAGTCAATCAAGAAAGGTGTATGATCCGAGCCCGAACTCGTAAGAGCTCTCATAGTCACAAGAGGGAATTTTTGTTCCCACTCCACGGTAGAGAGAATTCGATCAACTTTTTCATATGTGGGCATTTCTCTACGATTCGCCCAAGTATATTGTCTACCCGAAAGAGCAATCTCTGTAGGTTTAGAATTTCAATGATCGCATTAAAAACGAAGGGCCACCTCGTCTTAAAATTATCATTATTCTTATCTTTGTTTTTTCTTAAGATATTAAAACACCGACAAGCAGAGGGAGTGTCTCATTTTCACAAACTCGCACCAACTCTGCAAGAAACTCATGTTTGAGGTTTTCTTGAGCAGCTACTTGTTTTTTATCTCGGTTGGGAATTCTTGTGCTAGTGCCCCAACTATGTTTTTCCCTTTTTATCTTTTCCTTTGGACCGCACTTGGTTGTGAATGTTGTATGGACGTGGTTGTTTTATTTATAAAGCGAGACGAAAGCATGTTTCGAATATAAGCTAATTGAACGGAGGAAGTATAATATTTTCCTTAAGTAATTTTATAGTTCCATAACAATAATAGTAGTGCTACAATAAATAATAGTGATCTACATCCACCACAAATTGTATGCTAAGTAAATTATCATGTGTGTGAAAAGATAAAGTTTTTATATACATCTTGTGTTGAATCTTTATCCATATTGTTTAGATCAACGCCGTAATTTTGGGGTATATTTTAAGGAAAATAAGACTATGTCTGATCCGTCAACTTTGGAATAATGACATATCCACCTTGAGCAGGCATGGGATCCTTATTAATCTAAGTTATGTGTCAAATTGATCAGCATGCTACAACACACTACAAGGGAGGGAAGGGGAGGGTTCTGCAAATAATAAATTGTCCTGGAAATGAAGGGTGTCACTGGATCGCGTCTAATGGCTACTGTTATCATGTCTTCGTTAGTATTTAATTGTGTGTGATGTATTTGAAAGTTTGCTAGTTCAAAGTAAATTTGTTTCAACCAAATGACATTTCTTATCAATAAGGACTACTAGTACAATTATCAAATGAAATGCCAGACCGATTTGCTAGTGTCTTACTTATGGTGTTTGTTGTCCACATAGTCAAACGTGCTCATACCAAAGGCCGAGAGGCCAATAGGTATTGACGTCCAACTCCGGGAACCCTATCCACCTTGTGAAGGAAGAAGACACTCAGTCTTTATCTATTTGACCGACCACAACCAACAGACAGCAGGACGGCCGTTTCACAAGAAAGGCCATGTCACGTTCATGACCCTTGGTCCTGCATAGGAAAAGGACACGAGGACAATCTTGCGGTAGACAAGTCACTAATTGTATTCATTTCACTAATTGTATTTAGACACTATGACTTGTGTCAGTGGTAACTGTTGTCCCCGAGTCATGCGGTAGACAAGTCCATCGCACCAAAACGAACAATGATCTGCTAGCACACACCAATCTTGCTTTCCTAATGCCTCCTATTCTCAGCTATGGATGGACATACGTCTGTGTATGTTTTTCTTTCGAAAATGATTCAAACCGGATGAAAATTGTAGTTCTACGTATGTATGTATGTATGTATGTATGTATGTATGTATGTATGTATGTATGTATGTATGTATGTATCTAGCCTTACTATAAGTCGGTGGCCATTTGGACCTTTATCTATTTTTCTTATGGGTGGAGAAGGTGCTATAAATAGAAGCAGAGGCTTGGAGTTATGCATGGTACAAACGGAGAGCGATATGGTTCGATGCTCAATAGAATATAAAGAGGTGTACACCTTTCGTTGGTACAAGCAGCCAATTTGATGTACTACTTGTTTGTGCAGAAGGGCCTCACAGCCACAACCACTTGTGATATATATACATGAATAAAGCATGTGGTGCATTATAAAATAACATCCCCCAATTGAGTTGAGTGTCTAATTCGCTAGATGGTTCATTGATTGACCAAGCTGGGTTAAACGTTTTGAATTGTAAAAGATGAAGTGAGTTTACTTTTAAGAAAGATATTTTTCTGTCCACAATTCAATCACTGTTCCAATTTATTTTTTTAAGATTCTCAGAACCACATGGCACAAATTTACTGTTTTTGTATTGAATTTTAAAGGAACACAAAAGGCCCCAAAACAAACATGTGTAACTTTTATAGAAGTATTTATCTCATGTAGAGATCGAATAAGTAGGAATCGCAGAGTTATATACCAAATAAAAGTTCTAGAATAAATTAGAAAATGTGTCATATGTCATATCTAGTTTGGTGCCGCATGCATTATACAGCCGCACCACCAGGCAATGGATCCAGAGGTAGCTACACAATCTCATGGTTATGCTTTGTCAATTATAAGTGGGTGGATCGGTTTAATCGCAAAATCTTTTGTTTTTTATGGAATTTTCAACTATGTTTTTATTTTTTCTAGTTACTCCCTTGCTGTACGTTTAGTATATATAGATACAAGTGCTCATAATTATGGAGCATAACCCAAAGGGTTCATTGCTAGAGATTTCTTACTTTCCTTTGAATACTAATTCTATGCTTAGTAGTACAGAGGTGCTTTGAAACCCCCCTCTCAAGATTGGTGCAAGTTAAACACTCATGGCTCCTTTGGAGCTATAGGCGATGTTGGCGCAGGTATGGTTGTTAGAGATCACAATGGGGACATCGTGATGTCATCTTGCCGACAATTATTCTTCTATCGTGATGATCTAGAAGATGAACTTTGTGAAGTCCGGGAAGGTTTGTCCTTGGCCCTTCATTGGTGCAATCAACCTATTCTAGTGGAAACTGATTGTTTGGAGATAATTAAGTTGGTTAGTAGTACTAAAGTGGATAGATCTGTCTACACAACGAAAATTTAGAAGATCAAGTCATTAGTTAAGATTAGGCAAACTTGTATTACTCATGTGAAGAGGTGTCGGAATGTCAGCAGCCATTTCATGGCAAACTATGCTAGGAATAATTCCCGTACAACGGTTTTGTTAGCCTCTGGTCGTGAGGGTTTAGTGGAAACTTGTCAAATCCTTTGTAATTCCAGATAATTTTGAGTAATATAAGTCATTTCACAAAAAAAATACTATTTCCGTGTCTCTCAATTTACTCTCTAGGTTCACCATCGAAATTTGATATGCATGCCGAACACAC
Organism: Avena insularis; assembly: GCA_023614405.1. Taxonomy (NCBI): domain Eukaryota; kingdom Viridiplantae; phylum Streptophyta; class Magnoliopsida; order Poales; family Poaceae; genus Avena; species Avena insularis. The sequence continues at coordinate 265,736,280 of CM042691.1, read as the reverse complement.
GTCTTCCAAAACATCAACATTGAAAACTTGAAAATCATTTGCGAGAGAATTCCATGTTTTTTTATTTGGACGAGTATTGTATGTACATTAAGGATTTTCTTCGTACTACTTCATTGCCATGTTTGTCGTGGACATCTAAAATCCTGTGCTTCTTGTCCATAGAATCAAACATGTTCAGATGTTGTTTTCTTATGTCTGTTCAGTGCTCTTAATCCAGCTTTAAGATTCTAGTTAAAATGTGTTATTTTTATGATGATTTTTTAATAATATGTTCGCTGCTAGATATTGTTTTGTTGTGTTCGCTCTCTCTCCGCCCCTATCTCTCAATGTCTATTTCTCTCTTCGAATTTGTCCACACTACTCTCTTTGTTCACAGCCGCAACATAGAAAGTCGGAATTCACCTCATTTCCCATAGTCAAGGTAATAACAATTGTACATCTGTATTATATTTAGACTAGTCGCATTGAAACAAAAAGATAGTCCAGGAAACAGTCTTGTTTTACAGAGGCCTGGCAGGAGAAATAAATGGATTAAGGCACAAAATTAGACGCTGATAGCAACACTAATCGTCCCACTCCGGGAAGAGCTCCCTCTCCTCCACCAGGAGCTGGAAGAAGCGGAGCCTTTAATGTATTTGACTCCGACGACCAGAAGCAAGAGGAATGATGGTTTGATTGCGCCAAAAATGGTGGTATCCTTATACTAGTTCTAAATCCTCGACAATATGAAGACTCACTAAGGCTGATCATAGTGGAGAGTAACTTAGAGTAGTAACATGGATATGTTACTAGTCTAAGTTATTATCTCTATAGTGGAAAGTAACATATGTGTCACAATCTAGATTGCACTAAACGGTGTCACAATCTAGATTGCATGAGTACGTGTTCAGATTTCCCTATAGATGATAGCTGTGATCCGGAGGCATCTGAATTCGGAAGAAGAGATGAGCAGTGTCATCATAAACATAAGTGCTCGTTTCACTTTTCACTGTTGGACACTACGGTGGTTGTACCTCATGTGTAAGCTTCTTTAGCCGCGAGAAGTGGTGAAAACAAGCTCCGATACAGAGAATAGCATGGCGGCAAACACAAAAGTTGCTTTCCTTGGTCCCTCCTATTCTAAGCTCCAACGACAAGTTTGCGGTAGATATGTATATGTATCTAGCCCTTTCCAAGCCTCTTCAACGTATTTCTCCTACTTGTTAAGCCTTTATCTATTTTGCCTATGAGACGAGAAGGCGTTATGAATAGGAGATGTGCAAACTCTTACATGTGTGGTACGAACCACTCAAAAGATTGGATGATCAACCGAACATGAAAAGGCGCACCCTGTGCCCGAAATGGCTTTACAGCTACAACAACCACCTTGCAATATATATTTGGGTCGATCAAGCAGAGGTTGGCCATCTAACTTAGTCGGTTCAAACTGCGCAAAGGATTTGAATTTGTACAAGATGCCACTTTTAAGGAAGATTTTTTTCAATCCAAGTCCATTCAAATCCATGTTGCTGTAGTGTTGGATATCCAAAGTCCAATGGACTATAGTTAATCGTCGATGACTTGCATGCATGCGCATGCACCAGCCCTAGCAAAAGACACGAGCCGGGCAGGGAGCCATTGGTAGGTGCCAGTAAGCCTATGCAAACCCGATTTGACTGGTTTGGTCGGTTTGAACTAGTTTAAAATTTTATACTAAATCTAAAATTTGAATTTTACTTGTGAAGAAAAATGAACTAACATATAACTGGCCGGTTTGTCCGGTTTGGCCGGTTTTAATTTCTGCAGAGGCTTAGGTGCCAGTGCTCACATGCATGAGCCAGGCTTCCACGCGCACACACAAGTTTCTCACTAGCCGGCTGAACAACATGCACTAAGAATGCATCAACATGCGAACTTGCGGAGGCAGACACACGTTGCATTGATGTCCAATGGATATTGGATTATCCAATTCTAAGTCCAAAGTCCATTCCATGTTTCCGGACGTAATATCCATTCATATCCATGTCCAAGGAGGTTCGGCGGCCCTGGAAGGTGGTCTGTGCGGGAAGCCCTCCGGCGGAGGTGGCTCCGGGAGGTAGCTCGTGGTGTTGCTCCTCAGACTGGCGGTGGTCCGGCAAGCCCGGGTGATCACGAGGTCGATGGCGCTGCTGCTTGGCAGCGGGGATCTGCCGTGGTGGATCTTCTGGTAGGAGGAGGGGGAGGGACTAGTGTTGGAGTTGGCGAGGACAGTGGCACCCTTGCTGCAGTACGGTGGAAGGGCTTCACGAGCCCATTTGGGCTCGGCTGGACCAGTGAGGGTCTGGTTTGCCCCTCTCGCTGCATCCGGTCGGCTACCGCCGGAAGGTGGTGGAGGAAGTTCCCTCCCGTGTGTTGCTATCTTGCCGACTCTCGCCGATGTTCCTCCTTTTTCGTTCTTGCCATCCTCACAACGTGGGTCGCGGTGAGATGTCGGGGTTGACTGCAAGGCCGTGGTGGCATATGTTGGTGGGCGGTCGAGCTTGGTGGAGCCTTCGAAGGGTCCGGGAGTGTTGTTTTTTTGAGGGGTCGGGAGAAATCCTTGTCAACTAGACACCGACGCGGTGACGCCTGCGGGTGTCACCTTCCTTCATGAAGGGCGTTGGGTGTACCTCTTTCCCACCTCTTGTAGCGTACCGGGGGAAACCCTAGGAGTAGTCCAGGCAGCAGCGTCGTCGTCGTCGCTTCCTTCTTGGAGGTGCTGCTTGGTGCGTGACACTTCGGAGTGCTAGGAGCGTGGTGAAAATTCTCCGGAGGGCGCAGCGGTTACGGGTCATCCCTTGTCGTCAAGCCACTGTTGTCGGCTTTACTTTCTCTGCTTTTTTCTTTTTAGTCTTCTTTGTTTTTTCTTTTGGGCGATGTGCTGTCTAGCCCAGCAGCGGTCTTAACTTGGTTGCTATATTTATATAGCTAGGCGTATGCCTGTTTCGAGGAGGAGTCCAACTGCATCCATAATTTTTATGTCCAGAGCCCATTGGTTATCCTTGATCCAAAGGCTGGAATATGTCAACTGCATGTGATGCATTTGGGAGTTTGCAGTTCAAACTTAGTTTGTTTTACCTAGATTACTTTTCTTATGAAGCCAGATTACTAGCTAGTACAATTATCAAATCATATATAGCAGTCCCGTTTGCTGGTATCATGTTGTCCGTATAGTCAAACATGTTCAGTTCAAAGATCGAGAGCCAATAGGTTTCGGCCCACTCCCAAGGTCTTGACGTATTTGACAAGGGCAACAACCAGCATGGGTCATGGGTGTTCAACTAAACACCTAAATATTTTCAGAAAAAAATCTTATATATAGTCTGTAGGTGATATCCCTATTGGCACATACACGAAGATTTTCCAGTCTCGTGCAGAAAAAAACTCAAACCTCAAATTAGTATCGGGACGGTCTTGTCCGCCACGGTTCACCATCGTGGAGCGGCTGGCGCTGAGCACGGTTCACCGTCGTGGACAGCAGCCAGGGCGGAGTTCCCGGCAGAGGCGGCATTCATGGAATATTTGATTCAACTTCCATATCAACTTACTCTTTTCATTGATCATGTGAGTAGAGCTGAGTGGTTCAAAAACCTCGAAAATATCGCTCAGCTCTCTACTATGAGTGTTGAAACAAGCAAGAATTTGATCTATAATCTTGCTTACAAGCTTCTCAAACTGGTGTTAACCCTACCTATAGTAACTGCCAGTGTTGAGAGTGTATTTTCTTCAATAATTTTTTGTGAAGAACAAGCTATGGAAACAGATGGGAGACCAACTCTTGAACGACTGCTTGGTTACATTTCTTGAGCGGGAATTCTTCTAACAATTGAAATATTATGTCGTCATATCTTGCTTCCAAGCTATGACTGACCGTATGGTTATATTGTAATTTTCTTTATTATTTTGCATGTTTGTTAATGTTTCGAGATATTGTTACTACAATGGATAATTTGTACTTTTATTTATTATTGGCATGAAGGAATTGACCATTTTCCTTTTTTCTCCTTTATGTTTTCTATTGGTTCAAGTTTGAACATCCAAAGTTAAATTTCTAGATCCAGACGAGCATCAGATCTGATGGATAGATGATGGTATCGCAAGGAAGACCATGTAACCTTGATGCTTCAAGATCCTGTGTAGCAAAAGGAGATGTGGAGTCCCAATGGTGATGTGGAGCGGTAGTTGCGGGAGATATGCACCAGACAGTGTCATGGGCCTCGAGTTTTCCAGGTTCCAAGCAGCCCTGATATACATCCATGGTACCAGCGCATCTGAACCGGAAATGAGCAGTGTGACACTACACTAGCGTACTGGTTTCAACGATCTTTGTTGGACACAAATGTGGCTCTACCGCATCCTTCAGAATGGACACGCCGGAACCATGGTGAAAACAATCTAATCATTCTAAGATGAACATTCACTCACCAACACAGAAAAATATTGATTTCCTGGTGCCTCCTATTCTCAGCTATGAATCCACATTCCTGGTATGTCACTCTAAGTCCCTAGAACAGTTTGCTCCAACCATTTGAATCTTAATATATTTTTCTTATGGGTCATGAGACGTTATATATAGAAGCTGAGTAGTGTGCTTCCATGTATTTTCACTAATAGAAAACGGACCTTTGGTCAAACGGCTACAGACCCAGAAAGGAAATGAATGACCAAATATACTGAAGGCTTCTTAGTCATTCTTTTCCGATTTTAATGTCTTTTTTTCTTCTTATTCTTATTTTCTTTTCTTGTTTCTTGAACCCCAAGATTGGGGGCAGGGGTTGATGAAACGAACGGAGTGAGAAAACTGTCTTTAGCCCCGGTTTGTATGGGAACTTTAGTCCCGGTTCGTTTAACAAACCGGGGCTAAAAAGTCTAGTGCTGGAAAAGAGCAGATGCGTGGACCTTTAGCCCCGGTTTGTTTCTCAAACCGGCACTAAAGTTTCCGACTATATCTTCTTCCCCTTCCCAGCCCAAGCCATTTCAAGCTCACATAAGCATCTCTCTCAAATTTCTCCCCTCAAGCTCGAGTTCTTCCCAATTTTTCTTAAGTTTTGTGATTTTTTTGGCTCCACATCTATCAAGGGTCCTAAGACATTAGCAACTTCATCATTTCATCTTTCATTGCTTGTTTTAGCTCATTTCATGCTCTAGAAATGGATAGATTCGTGTGGATTCTATCTCTATATATCTGGTTAATTTGGCACATATAGTTCTCGAAATTCATTTGATTCATCGAAGCACATAGATACATGAGTTCATCCTATCTACATATCTTGGTTTGACACGTAGTCTTGAAATTCAGACGGTTCACAGTGCATCATGTCACCGTCGAGAAACAAAATATTCTTCTTTCTTCTACCCGTCGTCACAAAATCCATTGCAACAAAAATAAGTATCAAAACTATGAAGGCACACATATATATAGTGGCGCCCTAGCATTTTAGTTAATCATCGGCCAGTTAAGCAAGTAAGAACAAAAACATGAACACGCTAAGGAGCTACCAAATTAAATTAGGCAGTGCCTCTATGGCGAGCTCCTCGAAGATGTCTGAGGACGAGACATCCTAAGACATCTTCGAGAAGCTCTGCCATAGTGGTGTCTCTGCTCTCGCACACCATCTTTCAGTTCATATCTTTTCTAGCTAAATCAGTATGCTGGTGGAGCTAACTAATTTCACATATTAGGGAGTGCCTCTACGGCGACCTGTCCTAAGACATCTTCGAGAAGCTCCGCCGTAGTGGTGTCCCTGATCTCGCACACGATGCTTCCTTGCAGTTGATAGTTCACAAGGAAGCCTATTTATAGATTAAGCAGCACAACATAGTGTCGACACTCACGACATAATGCCGACACTCACCCCTATCATAGTGTCTCCACCCACTGAAACAGTGTCGCCACTCACTGGCATAGTGTCTCCACTCATGACATATAGTGTCGTCACTCACTTTTAGTCCCGATTGGAGTGTCCTTTAGTCCCGGTTGGAGACACCATTAGGGACTAAACAGACTCAGGTCGGCCCTAGTAGAAAGTTTTTAAATCAGTGCATAGTTGTTTGATGTATACAATGTGTTTTATTTTTATTTTTAGACTAGTACTACTCTTAGCATCATGATTTTGTTTGATGAACTTATATAATGCAGATGAGACGGCAATGGATGTACGCTGACAGAATCTTTGACGAGTTCATTAAAGGCGTGCATTCTTTTCTCGTTGTGACAGAGGAAACAAGCGGAATGGTTTTATGTGTTGTCCATGTGGTGAGTGTCGGAATCAGAAGGAATACTCTTCCTCAAGAGTCCTTCACGGCCATTTGTTTTGGTCTAGTTTCATGTCTGGCTATAATTGTTGGACCAAGCACGGAGAAAGAGGGGTTATGATGGAAGACAACGAAGATGAAGAGAATGATGACACCTATCCTATGTACCCTGAATACGGTGGTACTACAATGGAAGACAATGATGAAGAAGAAGCAGAAGAACATGCATCATATGAGCTAGATGATGATCTTGGTCGGGCCATTGCTGATGCAAATGGAGAATGTGATAGCGAAAGGGAGAGGTTGAAATTTGAGAAGATGTTAAAGGATCACAACAAATTGTTGTACCCAAATTGCGAAGATGGTCACAAAAAACTAGGCAGCACACTGTAATTTCTGCAATGGAAGGCAAAGGTCGGTGTGCCTGACAAGGGATTTGAGAAGTTGTTGAAGATAATGTTGCTTCCAAAGGACAACGAACTGCCCGCCAGTACTTACGAAGCAAAAAAGGTTGTCTGCCCTCTAGGATTAGAGGTACAGAAGATACATGCATGCAATAATGACTGCATCCTCTACTGCGGTGAGCAGTACGAGAATTTGGATGCATGCCCGGTATGCACTGTATTGCGGTATAAGATCCGACGAGATGACACTGGTGATGTTGAGGGGGAGCGCCCTAGGAAGAGGGTTCCCGCCAAGGTGATGTGGTATGCTCCTATAATACCACGGCTAAAACGTTTGTTCAGAAACAAAGAGCATGCCAAATTGTTGCGATGGCACAAAGAAGACCGTAATAAATACGAGATGTTGAGACACCCCGCTGATGGGTCGCAGTGGAGAAAAATTGATAGAAAGTACCCGGACTTTGCAGGTGACGCGAAAAACTTATGGTTTGGTCTAAGTACAGATGGCATGAATCCCTTTGGGAAGCAGAGCTGTAGTTATAGCACATGGCCTGTGACTTTGTGTATCTATAACCTTCCTGCTTGGTTGTGCATGAAGCGGAAGTTCATTATGATGCCAGTGCTCATCCAAGGCCCGAAGCAACCCGGCAAAGACATTGATGTGTACCTAAGGCCATTAGTTGAAGAACTTTTATAGCTGTGGCACAGACAAGTTGTACATTTGTGGGATGAGCACAAACATGAGGAATTTAACCTACGGGCATTGTTGTTCGTAACCATCAATGATTGGCCTACTCTTAGTAACATTTCAGGATAGACAAACAAGGGATACAATACATGCACACACTATTTAGATGACACTGAAAGTATTTATTTGGATAAGTGCAAGAAGAATGTGTACCTAGGGAATCTTCGATTTCTTCTGCCCACGCATTCCCTAAGAAGGAAAGGCAAGCATTTCAATGGTGAAGCAGATCACTGGAGTAAGCCTGTCCGTCGTACTAGTGATGATGTATTTGATATGGTGAAGGATTTAAAAGTAATCTTTGGAAAGGGTCCCGCGGACAGTCGAATGACGTCATGACACACACCCATGTGGAAGAAGAAATCTATATTTTGGGAGCTACCCTATTGGAAAGTCTTAGAGTTCCGCTCTGCAATCGACGTGATGCACCTGACGAAGAATGTTTGCATGATACTGCTAGGCTTCTTGGGCGTGTATGGAAAGAATAAAGATACACCAGAAGCACGGCAGGACCAACAACGTATGAAAGACCGAGAAGGCAGGCATCCAGAGCTGTTTCAAGGTACTGCCAATTACGCTCTTACCAAGTAAGAGAAGGAAATCTTTTTTGAATGTCTGAGTAGTATCAAGGTCTCTTCTGGCTTCTCGTCGAATATAAAGGGAATAATAAATATGGCAGAGAAAAAATTTCAGAACCTGAAGTCTCATGACTGCCACGTGCTTATGACGCAGTTGGTTCCGGTTGCTTTGAGGGGGTTCTGCCGGAAAATGTTAGAGTACCCATTGTGAAGCTATGTTCCTTCCTCAATGCAATTTCTCAGAAGGTAATCGATCCAGAAAGTCTACTAGGGTTACAGAAAGATGTGGTCCAGTGTCTTGTCAGCTTTGAGTTGATGTTCCCACCATCCTTCTTCAAAAATAATGACGCACCTTCTAGTTCACCTAGTCGAAGAGATTATCATTCTCGGTCCTGTATTTCTACACAATATGTTCCCCTTTGAGAGATTCATGGGAGTCTTAAAGAAATATGTCCATAACCGTGCTAGGCCAGAAGGAAGCATCTCCAAGGGCTATGGAACAGAGGAGGTCATTGAGTTTTGTGTTGACTTTATTCCTGACCTTAAGACGATTGGTGTACCTGAATCACGGCATGAGGGGAGACTTAGTGGAAAAGGCACGCTAGGAAAGAAAGCAAAGATATGTATGGACGGACATTCTTTCACTAAAGCATACTATACAATTCTCCAAAGTTCCACCTTGGTGGCTCCGTATATCGAGGTACACAAGAATATTGTACGCTCGAACTACCCGGGGCAGTCTGACAGGTTGATTAGAGATGAACACATGAAGACTTTTGGCGGTTGGTTGCAGACACATCTCATGAATGACACCATTGTTGGAGATCAGTTGTACTTATTGGCCAGGTCTTCATCTTCAACTATATTGACTTTCCAAGGGTATGAGATAAATGAGAATATATTTTACACGCACGCCCAAGATGAAAAGAGCACCAACCAAAACAGTGGTGTCCGATTTGATGCAACGGACGAGAATGGGAAAAAGGACACATATTATGGTTACATAGAGGACATATGGGAACTTGACTATGGTCCTAATTTCAAGGTCCCATTGTTTTGATGCAAATGGGTCAAGATGACAGGAGGCGGGGTAACGGTAGACCAGCAGTATGAAATGACAACAATGGATCTCAATAATCTTGCATACGGATACATACCATTTATCCTTGCCAATGATGTGGCTCAAGTTTTCTATGTGAAGGACATGTCTACTAGACCGAGAAAAAGGAAATATAAGCAAAAGAATACAATATCATACGATGAGCCAAAGCATCACATAGTTCTTTCAGGAAAAAGAAACATGGTGGGAGTTGAGGATAGGACAGACATGACAGAAGATTATAACAAATTTCATGAAATCCCGCCATTCAAAGTGAAAAATGACCCAAGCATACCGCTAAATAAGGAAGATGCTCCATGGTTATGGACTAGAAGAGAACCAAAACACTAGATATGGATGTTGGTGATGTAATAATGTATTAAACCTTTTGTGAATTAATCCTATGTTTTTTAGAATTTCTGAGATTGTTCTAGGCAGGTAGAAAAAAACAGCATCATCATCATCGTTATTTATTAATATTAAAAACCGGGACAAACTAGGACTAGCTAACACTCAGGACTAAAGCCACCCCTTTAGTCATAATCATGCCTAGTCCTATAGTCCGTAGCTTCAGGGTCTTCTTCGTCATCGTCACCTTCCACTCTGGGGATCCACAGCCCAGCCATGGCATATACCGGGGGCACCTGCCACTCCGGCGTCGGATTCACGGCGGGCGGGGGAGGGGTCTCCTGGAAGACGATGCTGCTACCGCCGGGTGGGGGAGGGGCCTTCTTGTGGCTCTGTGGCTCTGTGGCGGGTGGACTTGTGGGCACCGCAGGCGAGGATGGTCTCCCCCGACGATGTAGCGCATCACGCCAATGATAGTACGGTTCACCCACCACAGACACCGGTCGGCTTCGTTGTGGTTCACCGGGGGTGGGCCATCACCCTCGTACCTGGCAAGCTCCCTTTCCGGCCGGTTAGTGAAGAAGGCATTCCAGGTGTCGTAGTTGTCAGTATCCCACTGGTGACATGGTTATACCCTACGGGTACGTAACTTCAGCATACCTGGTCCAGCCCAAGGAAGGCCCACAGCAGACATACGCTGGCCCATGAAGATTTTCGGGTGGCCAAGGCCCATGACGCCTTCGGATCCTTGGAGAGCAAGACTAGCATAGATAGGAAATTCAAAGGGGTAAAACCCTAGAACCTGTAACCGACTAGGACTACGCCCGTGACCTGCCTAAGTCTATATAAAGGCCAGGAGGGCACGTCCTAGAGCTCTCGACTCATACTCTCGCATACGCACCTCCACGCCAGATCGAATCTGCGACCCTCAGAACCTTCGTTCCGCCCAGTAATCAAGAGCGTACAAGCAGAGTAGGGTTTTTCTCCGGGCCCGAACTCGGTAAATCTCGTGTCCCCGGTCGCTTGTCTGCTAACCGCTCCACGATCTCCAAAGATCCCCATCTTCTCAAAACCCAAGTCCATAACAATGGGCATTGACGAGATTAAACCTCGCCAATTGGCGCCCGTCTGTGGGAATCGGGCTGCTGATTGTGCGATCGCGGACGGTCCCGACCTGATCGATCTACAACTCGCGCGACGGAGAATCACCTCTTCGGCGCCGACTTCATCGCCCACTCGCCGCCACCATGAAGGACTTCGAGCCCGTAGGCGACGGACTCGAATCTTGTTCGAAGCTTCGCCTGTGTGGGCAACCGCACCTCCGCTTCGTGAGCGGTGCCCTACCATCAATCAGGCCCGCCTGGGCTCCGCACCTCGTATACGCACATCACCATCGACAGATGAGTACTATGACAACAACAGCTGCAACTCCGATCTGTGCGATCCACCTTCGGATGAAGGGACCTACGGTTCCGAATCCGAAAGCTGCGGCAGCAACGGACCAATCTACAAGCGCTACCAATGCGCCGCAGTCATCTAGGAGCAGCAAACGCCTAATCCGCCGCCCAACACGAACCCCAACCCGCAGGACGAAAAACGGGCGAATGTATAGCCAGTCCCCACCCAACAGGAAAACAACGCCACCTCATCCAACTTAGCAAAGAAGGATGGGTCCAGCACGCCGTGCCGTAGCAGCGACATAGTCCTGCCTCATGGACTCCCACGTGAACTACCGATGGCATACCACTACCTCCTCATCGAGGAGCACAAGAAGCAAGTCAAGATGCAGGAGACGCCGACAAACGCAAAGGCAAGTCAGCAGCTACAGACGAGCTGCGCTCTCCGCCATGGCACCCGGCTCTAGCACAAACGGAAACCAGGGAAACAAGCACCGCTCTTGGGTGGAGAACATGGATCCCAGAGAACGCCGTGATGTGACCCGAAGTCTCCACACATCGTTCATGGAGATGGATGCCGACGGCAACATCATCCCGAAGACACCGCAAGCTGCAATCATGGCAGCCATCACAGATTCGCGCCCACCCACCTCCTGAGGGGGACCCCAAAAGAGCCATGCATAAGTCCGCACTCACCGGACTCTCACTCGTCGGAGCTGCGCCCACGAAGACGCTTCCGGAGCCGAAGAAGAAAGCTCCGCCAGCGCGATCGAGCCCCACCCCTTCATCCGAAGAGGAAGAGGAACACGACCTTCCTCGAAGGAAGAAGAGCTCGCGTCGCCATAAACGCGACTACGACGCCAGAGATGCGCTTACACATCACAAAATCGACAAAGCACGCGCCAAACGCGCATGCTCGTCCGAGTCCGAGATGGATGAAGATGAAGGAGAACTCTGCGGAGCTCGATGCTTCAGCAGATCTGTTCGGCGAACACAGATGCCATGCAATTTCAAGCTTCCTTCGGATACTCCGAAGTTCAACGGCACGCAAGATCCAAAATCTTGGCTCAGTGACCATCATCATCCGCTGCCGCAGCGGTAACAAAGAAACCGCCATGCAATGCCTTCAGCTGCAGCTGACAGGCGCAGCGCGGGTTTGGCTCAGCAGCTTATCATCAGGGTCCATCCGAAGTTGGGAGGAGCTAGCTTACAGCTTCATCCGAAATTTCAAGGGCACCAGCAAGAGGCCCGCCTCAATCGAAGAGTTGCGAGCCTGCACTCAGAGAACGGGTGAATCTATTCGCTCGTACATACTACGCTGGTCTACCACCAAAAACTCCACAGCACACATCTCCGAAGAGAGAGCCATCGACGCCTTCAGGGACGGCATTAAACGCCAAGATTTCAAGGAGGAACTTGGGCGCGTCAAGCCCAAAACACTCGACCACCTCATGGACATCGCCAACAGGTGGGCTGACGGCGAAGATTGCATTCACCGAGCACAATCGGATGAAGAGGACGACTACGGCCGAAGACGGGAACGCCGCAGCAAGAGGAGATCGCGCGTCTACGAGGACCGCGACGGACCCGACATGGTCGCGGCCGGCTACGCCGACCGCCGCAACGACAACAGCCGCAACAGCGGAGGATACCGCAGAGGAAACTTCCGCGACAGCGGACGACCAGCACAGTCGTGGCAACGCCGTGACCGCGATAACGGACCATCAACATTCGACAAACTTTCGGGTCCATGCACCATCCACTTCTACATCGACAAACAGGATGGCAAAAAGAAAACCAGCCACATGCTCAAGGACTGCCGCGAGTTCCAGAAACTCAGCGAAAGCATGGTGCAGATGAGGCAACAAGCCCCAATCCCCGCGTTCGGAAACGCACCTGCGCCAGGTGAAATAGCACATGGATCTCCTCCACCGCCGCCTATTGGAGGCCCAAACCAACCAGTCGCACCAGCGCAAAACAACGCCGGGATCGGGTACCCCCCACCAAAAGGAGCACTAAATATGATCCAGAAGGGACGCCCCACAAATAGGGTGCAGAAGAAAATCACCCGACAAATCAACTTGGCTGTGGCCACTCCGCCTGCAATCCCTGAGTACCTCAGCGGATCGGAGTCCTGCATCACATTCACTCGCGCGGATCACCCTTGCCAGATCCCTCGCCCAGGTCATGCTGCCCTGGTGCTGGAGGCGCAGATCGGAGGCTTCGAGATGAGTCGTGTCTTCATGGACGGCGGCAGCGGCATCAACCTAATGTTTGCAAGCACTCTCGCAGCAATGCGGATCCCGCAATGCAGCCTGGAACAATCAGACACAATGTTCCACGGCATTGTCCCAGGGAAGGGCATATTCCCCCTGGGCAAAATAGGGATCGACGTCATCTTCGGGAAGCCGGACAACTTCCGGCAGGAGCGACTCGAATTTGAAGTAGTGGACTGGCCGTCGCAATACCACGCCATCCTAGGGCGTGTAGCATTCGCAAGGTTCCTGGCTGTCCCACACTACGCATACCTACTACTCAAGATGCCAGGACCGAGGGGCGTCATCACAGTCCACGGGAGCTTCACCCGATCGGACCAATGCGACAGGGATTTCAACAAAATCTCCCAGTCTTTCGGCATGCAAGACGAGCTTGTAAGGCTCCGTGAGGTGACGGACAATGGGGCACCCCGATCAAGGCGTAACGCACCGACATGTCCGACTCCCGTCAACACCAAGAAAGTACAGGTCCATCCGACGGATGCCTCCAAGACGACCCTGATCGCCAACGACCTCAGCTCCGCATAGGAAGGCGCGCTCGTCGAATTCCTCCGTGAGCGCTGGGAAATCTTCGCCTGGTGTCCTGCGGACATGCCAGGAGTTCCCAGGGAATTCGCCGAGCACGCACTCAATGTCTTTCCAGACACCAAGCCAGTCAAACAGTCCATCCGGAGACTGTCGGAGCCACGAGCCGAAGCTATCGGCAAGGAAATCAATAGACTACTCGCTGCAGACTTCATCAGGGAAATCAAGGAAAGCGAGTGGCTTGCAAATACAGTGATGGTCCCAAAGAAGGACACGGACATCCTGCGGATGTGCGTGGACTTCACGTCACTAAACAAGCATTTCCCAAAGGACCACTTCCCTCTTCCTCGGATCGATCAGATCATCGACTCGACTGCAGGATGTGAGAAACTCTCCTTCCTTGACGCCTACTCAGGATATAACCAGATTCGACTCAAGATCGAAGATCAGGAGAAAACGGCGTTTATCACACCGTTCGGAGTATTCTGCTACAACACAATGCCCTTCGGGCTAAAGAACGCAGGTGCCACGTACCAGCGATGCATGCATGCCTGCCTCAAGGACCAGATCGGTCGCAACGTCCAAGTCTATGTTGCCGACATAGTAATAAAAACCAAGGAGGCAAGGACACTTATCGACGATCTCCGCGAGACGTTCGACAACCTTGATCGCTACAGGATCAAGCTCAACCCCGAAAAATGCGCCTTCGGCGTCCCATCGGGTCAGCTGCTTGGGTACTTCATCTCTCAGCGAGGAATCAAGGCGAACCCGAAGAAAATCAGAGCCATCATGGCGATGGAGAAACCGAAAAACATCAAAGGCGTCCAGCAGCTCGCAGGTCGAATAGCGGCGCTAAGCAGATTCATCAGCCGCATGGGCGAAAAGGCCCTGCCATTCTACCAATCGCCATAAGGCGCATAAGTTTGAGTGGACACCAGAAGCCAATGATGCATTCGAAAGCCTCAAGCGGCTCCTCTCCACCTTGCCCGTCTTGGTCACGCCAAAGGAGCGCGAGCCTCTTCTGCTGTACATAGCAGCTACACACCAAGTGGTCAGCACCGTGCTCGTGGTCGAATGACCCGAAGAAGGCAAGACCCACGGGGTCCAGCGCCCAATCTACTACCTCAGCGAGGTACTGACACCAACAAAGCAGAGGTACCCTCACTACCAGAAGCTCGCCTACGGCGTGTTCATGACGGCTCGACGGCTGAGCCGCTATTTCCAGGAGCACCAGGTGATGGTCGTCAACGAGGCACCCCTGAACAGCATCCTGAATAATCCAGAGGCCACAGGACGCATGGCCCTGTGGGGCATCGAGCTGTCACCCTTGGACATCGTCTACGAGAAACGACTCGCAATCAAATCTCAAGTACTTCCGGACTTCCTGGTACATTGGATGGAACTGCAGCTGCCAGACACCGCAGATATGTCATAGTCATGGACGATGCACTTCGACGGCTCCAAGCGCGAAGCCGGAGCAGGAGCGGGGGTCATACTGACCTCCCCGCAAGGTGACACGATGAAGTACGTCCTTCGGATGAAATTCCGAGCTTCTAACAATGAGGCCGAATACGAAGCCCTCATCCACGGCATGAGGATGGCAAAGATATGCGGCGCAACGCGCCTGGTCATCTATGGTGACTCCAACCTCGTCGTCCAGCAGACGATGAATGAGTGCGACGCACACGCCGAAACATGATCGCGTCTTCGCACGCTACAACGCACTCGAAGGAGAATTCGACGGCTGCGAGCTTGACCGCGTCGGAAGAAAGCAACGAGGAAGCCGACAGACTCGCCAACATCGGCTCCACTTGCGCAAAGGTGCCACCAGGTGTGTTCCTCGAACAGATCTGCGTGCCATCCATCAAGCGGAAATTCCCCAAGGGATCACCCGAAGAAGCAGAACACTCGGGGGCTACGCTGCCCGAAGGACACGAAGGACCCGAAAAGCTAGACACAGAGGTAGCCATGGTCAACTTAATGCAGGTCATGGCAGTCGAAGAAACTTGGACGCGACCATACCTCCAGTTCTTAATAAACGGAGAACTACCTGACAGCCCGACAGATGCCCGGCGCATATCTCGTCGGTCAAAAGCCTTCACCACCATCAATGGCGAGCTGTACAAGCGCAGTATTACGGGTGTACTACAAAGGTGTGTCACCATCGGTGACGGGAAAGCCATCCTCCAAGACATCCACGAGGGCATCTGCGGCCATCATGCAGGCAGCCGCTCCCTAGTCGCCAAAGCTCTACGAGCAGGATTCTACTGGCCAACGGCCATGAGCGACGCAAAGGACATCGTCCGAAGATGCAATGGATGCCAACGGTTCGCCGACAAACCGCACGCACCTGGGTCCGAGCTCAGACCCATACCCATAGCTTGGCCTTTTGCTCAATGGGGCCTTGACATGATCGGCAAACTGCCAAAGTCCTCGAAAGGGGGACACGTTTACCTCCTGGTCGCAGTCGACAAGTTCACCAAGTGGATCGAGGCCATGCCGGTTACCAACCAGAAAGGCAAAACGGCTGTCAAGTTCTTCGAGTCCATTTTCTACAGGTTCAGCGTACCGCATAGCATCATCACCGACAATGGATCGAACTTTCTCTCCAAGGAATTCCAGGACTTCTGCGAAGGCCTCGGGATCAACATCACGTACGCCTCAGTAGCACACCCGCAAATGAACGGGCAAGTGGAAAAGGCCAACGGCCTAATCGGCGCGGGCATTAAGAAGCGCCTCATGAGTCCACTCGAACGGAAAGCAGGAGCCTGGACAAAAGAGCTACCATCCGTCCTATGGAGCTTGCGAACCACGCCAAACAGCTCCATAGGCTACACACCGTTCTTCATGGTACACGGAGCCGAAGTACGCCACCAGGCCCCTCGGGTCGTCGCATACAGTGAAGCCGAATCCACGGCTACACTCGAAGACGCCGTCGATACACTTGACGAAGCAAGAGACATAGCAGCAGCTCGATCAGCGGTGTACCAGCAGAGTCTCCGCACCTACCACAGCCGCCGGCTGCGCCCAAGGTCCTTCGTCGAAGGAGACCTCGTCTTGCGACTCAAGCAAGAGCGACCGATGAAATTCGAGTCACCATGGGAAGGACCCTACGTCATCACCGAAGTCATCCCAGGTGGCGCCTACCGCCTCAAGCACGTGGAGTCCGGAGTCGCATACTCCAACCCATGGAACATCTCGCACCTGCGACGATTCTACCCCTAGCTACCTACCCCCTTTACTTTCAATAAGGCTTTCAGCCAAGGCTACTCAGCCGAACAATGTACTTTCTCCATTAGGATATAAATAAAGCTAAGTGTCTCGCCCCAAAACTTTAGTTCGCTATTTTGCAACTTTACTTCATGCTACAAACACACTCGGGGGCTCCCCCCACCTCACGATTTCATCGACTGAGGATCAAACGTGTACACCTGACTAGCTGACAACGTCAGGCAAACGAAAAGGACACGTACTCAATCAATGCACTGCGTGCTCACAACAAACAAACCTTTACAAGAAAGGGCACAACACGCCCAGCCGAAATATACAAATTTTACATCTATCTTTTTTTTCAGGTACTACCTATTCTGAAGAATAACCCGAGCACGCTGCTCAAACAAATCTACGACCTGTTCGGCATACTGCCTTACAGCTGCGTAATGTGGGCGCATGTCCCACTCACCACCGTCCGGCCGAGGAGGTGGCCCAGCTGCCACAACAGCCAAATCTACGTAAGGCCGGTGCAGCCTCACAAGAGATAAAGCAGCCTTCACTCTTGCGACGAGTTGTTGCCGCACCAACTCCTTGACATTGCTCACGTTCCGAAACTTCGACAGAAGACCCGCAAGGCTTGTCGGTACGGCATCCAAAGGGAACATGACGTGCAGCACCGAGGCAAGCGACGTCTGCACTTGGCGAAGCACTCGAGAAACCTGGTGCACACGATCCTGCACCGTCGCCAGAGCTATGGCACGGTCACGATCCATCCAGAAGAAGCCACCAGCCTCCATGTCCTGTTGAGTCAAGCAATTGACCCGAACAGCAACACGCTCCTTCTCTTCCCTCGGAGCAAGGTTCGCACCTGCGACAATGGAAAAAATAAGAGCAAAGGCCAGCAGGCTCACCCGAAGAACTGAGCTACAGCTCGAAACAAGGAACAACTTACATTGAAGCTGCTCAGACAGCCGAATAAGTTCCGCCATCAAGTACTCCTCCCTGGCTGCACCACGATACGCCTTAGACTTCCAAACATCGGCATGTCCTCGCAACCCGAGCAACTCCCTCTCCAAACTACGCATGTGATCCCGAAGAAAAGCGAGTTGAGAGGAAGCATCCAAAGATGGTCGCAACGGCATTGCGGAGGAGGTGTCAACAGGGTCAGCACCCGAAGGAACCTAGAGCAGCAGGAAAAGAAAGGGACATACACATTCAGACAATGATAGAGCACAACTCAGAAGAATTCATTAAACATATAAGGCCACTACGTGGCACAAGGATGGTGTTCTTCAAGATATTTACAACAAAAGTAGACTACAAACTACCCTACGTCTACAACGCCTAAGATGCGGCACCCTGAGTCGCCTCGGAGCCGGACTGCCTAGCTTTGGCCCCGCCCTGCTGCCGCAGTGCATACTCAGACAGCAAATCAATGAGCTTGGGCCCATATCGCTTGCAGCGAGCAGAGTAGGCAGCAAAGGCTACCTCGGATCCATCTGCGGTCGTCGGCATCCGGGAGGTGATCTGGGGCAGATCCAGCTCCGCTCCAGCCGCCAAGGCCATTGCCAGCCCGACGGACGCGCCGATGCCCTTCTGCTTGCGTTTATACGCCGCAGGCGCTTCGGCTGACAAAGCCTCCGCCAGAGCATCCACATCATCGAGGGCTACGCCCTTAGGGACAAGCTCCTTGTAGAAGCGGCCAAGGACCTCCTTCGCCTTGGCAAGGGAGCTGACGACGGTGCTGCAGCGATCTTCGACCGCCACAGTAGCATCATCTAGAGCACTCCCGTGCTCTAGAGCACCGCGGTCAAACTCGATGCCTGCGGCATCTGGGACAAAAATAAAAGAGAAGACATGAAGAAAAGCAGCACAGAAGAAGATAGGAAGCACGAAGAAACAAGCACAAATACAGAAACTTACCCGAAATAGCCTTGGCAGCAGCCATGAGCTTCGCCGCCACCTCTCTTTCTCGAGCAGCCGCAACAGTGGCCAGCTGCTCCTCACGATCCGCGGCCTCCTGCTGCAGACGCTCCTTCGCTTCGGCTGCCTTAGTCAGCTCTAGCTCGAGGCGTTCTTTCGCGCCAACGGCGGCCTCGGCTTTCTGCTCCGATTGACCAAGGCTCTTCTTGAGAGCGTCGACCTCACGGAGAGAAGTATTGTGCTCCTCTGCATTCAAAACAAGCAAACGTCAGCAAGCAGGACCAGAATAAACGAAAAAAGCACCAAACAGCAAGTAGGTACCTTGAAGCTGCCGAAGGCTAGCCTCCAGCGCTAGGCGCTCCTGCACCAGTCGCTTGGCTTCCTGAACAAAAGGCTACAGAAAAAAGAAACACAAGTAAGGAAAAAGGACTTGGGGGCTGCGCCCAATACAGAAGAATAAAGGTAAAACTCGCACACGAAGAAACTCGGGGGCTCCCCTGAAGATCCAAAAGAAGAAGAAGACAAGAAATTTTCATACACCTGGGGGGCTCCCCCCGTGGCATGAAGCAGAGGAACTTACATGCTCTGATGGCGACTCCGAAGGACCGCCCGCGAAATTCTGAGGCGCAACCACCTGCACCTCCTGCACAGGAGGATCCAGAGCGGCGCCTCCCAAAGTTGCCACCGTCTGAGGAGGAGGAGACGCAATCTTCGACTCCCCCATCATTTCCCGCGCACCATCACTAGAAGAGTCGCGAGAGGAATGCCTGCATACGAAGCAATCAACACAAGTGCAAAATCAAGAAAAAAAGGGGAACATCAATATAATAAGACTCGCTGGAGCTCCGTGATCGTTTGCGCGTATGGTCCTCACTTGACTCATCGGCATCCTCCGCCGGAGATCGCGCCGACGACAGCTCGGACACGGACTCAACCACTTCATTATCCGGGGCATTCGGATACTTTTTGGGCAATGGCGGTACCATGCCCGACACTTTGAAGCTCTGCAAAATTAGAAGGAACTTTGTTAGCAAACAAATGAAATAAATACGCAGCCGACCAAAAGCACTACGTGCACAAATCTACACCTGTGGCACAGGCAACGCCGAAGAAAACGGCGGAGTCAGCAACTTCCCAGGGATTTCCTCTCTGGCCTTGAACTTCAGTAGCGAGCGAAGGGCCCTGTCAAGATCCCTCTCGGAGATTTTCTCAGCCGAAACCCTCGTCGGATCACGGCGCCCAGAATAAAGAAACATCGGGTGCGCCGTCGCTTGGAGAGGTTGCACCCGACGCTCAAGAAACGTCCGGATGATGTCCACGCCGTTCACCTCCTTCTCCGAAATTAGCTGGAGATCCTCCACCCGACGGTAAAGGGCCTCTATCTCCGCCACCTCACCATCCAAGATTTGGTTTTTCCAAGACCTTTTCGGCTCAATCATTTGGGAGGGGTCAAAGGGAAAAAGACCAAAATCTTGCCCGGGCGGAGTCGCGAATATAAAACCATCGCCTTCGCCAGTACTGGACAGATTCGGACATAGAAAAAGAAAAGAAGAGAAGATTGGGACTAAGGGAGATGATGCAACCCCCAATGGGATACACACCATCCGAACCAGACTGCCTCTTCACGGAATAAAGCTTCCGGAAAAGGCCAAAGTGCGGCTCAATGCCAAGCCAGCACTCGCAAAAAGTGATAAAACAAGCAATGTGAATAAGGGAGTTGGGCGAAAGATGATGCAGCTGGATGCCATAGAAAAAGAGCAGCCCACGAAGGAAGTCGTGGACTGGGAAGGAAAACCCACGCATAACGAAGGCAAGAAACATAACCCGATACCCAGCTGGGGGACGGGGGATTACCTCGTTGCCGGGGAGCCTGACGGCCTCCCTATCTTGTGGGATCAGACCCCGCTCGCGAAGCTTGCGGAGATCGCTCTCCCGCGTCTCTGATCGCCGCCAGCCACCGTAGGTGACGCGGGTAGCGGCGGTGTTTTTCTTTCCTCCGGCGGCGCTAGTACCAACGACAGACGAGGATTTCTTCGGTTTCCCCATTGCGCTACGGCGGCGCCGGCGGTGAAAACACGGAAGAGAAGATGGAAATGTGGATGGAAATCCCAGCGCGCAGCAAGAATCGTTAGAGTACAAGGAGGCAGTGAAAACAACAACTGATGCGGTGAAAACAAAACGCGGATTTCCCCAATGATTATAACAACGAAGACAACGCACGGCAGCCGTCCATCCAGAAGACCTAACGCCAACGGCAGATCTGACCATACACGTGTCAACATCACAACGAACCGTCGTTACCACGCCGTCCACAACACGCGGAAATCGAGGAGACGCCGTAATTATCTCCACGACGCGCGTGACCGGTCAATTCAAAGTCAGCAAGTGGGACCCACGTTCGTCCAGTCATGTCATCTCTGGCGTAGTAGACGCTTGAGGTCATTGATCGTCAGCACTGATGTCATCAAAAGCTATACTAGCACCAACTACAATTCTACGGCTCCACAGCTCAGAGTACTCACTCGAATCTTCGATTCGACTAAATACTCGGGGCTACTCCTATCAGGAGCGCTGGCCGCACACCCGCAAGATGAATAAAGACAGAGTATTTCTTCGAGTCTACGACTCTACTACGGACTCGGGGGCTACTCCCATAGGGAAGACGGATTTAAAGCATCCGAAAATTTTCGTGTCCTACGGACTTAACAACTGAACAATGCTTGAAATGAAGTCTCCGCTCGAGTCTACGACTCGAACAGACACTTGGGGGCTACTCCCATAGGGAGCGCTGGTCGCGCACCCTATGAAATATTCGACTGCGATCCTTCGGATCAGCAAGCAAAAAACTTTTTCGGCAACTCTGCCCAACAAACGCTGAGTGAGCAACGATCTCCTTAGCCACCCGAAACACCTCTATGGTGACAAATGTTTGGATGCTGCGTCTGCGACGCAAAGATAAGACCTGCAGATATCATCTGATGGCCTGGCAACGCACACGACTGCGCTCTGCTAGTATGAATCCATGCCAACATGCGTGATGAAAAATCCCGACGGACACGTTGGGTACATCAATTAAAACCACTGGAATTCCACTCCTGTAAGTCCCCCGTGGCCTGAGTTGAATTACGCCAGCATATGTTCCGGGTTCAAGTTAAGGGACTCGAACCTGATGAAGATCGTGTTGTTTCGTCCTAAGACAGTTAACTGACCCTGATCCGTCGGGTGAGTCAGGCACACGTATCAACAATACCTACACACATATAATGTTTATACATAGTTGCACCCGAAGGATTGAAGAGTCCTCAGCCGAATCTACGATTCGACTGATCACTCGGGGGCTACTGACATGGTTATACCCTACGGGTACGTAACTTCAGCATACCTGGTCCAGCCCAAGGAAGGCCCACAGCAGACATACGCTCGCCCATGAAGATTTTTGGGTGGCCACGGCCCATGACGCCTTCGGATCCTTGGAGAGCAAGACTAGCATAGATATGAAATTCAAAGGGGTAAAACCCTAGAACCTGTAACCGACTAGGACTACGCCCGAGACCTGCCTAAGTCTATATAAAGGCCAGGAGGGCACGTCCTAGAGCTCTCGACTCATACTCTCGCATACGCACCTCCACGCCAGATCGAATCTGCGCACCCCTGTAACCTTCGGTTCACCAGAATCAAGAGCGGAACAAGCAGAGTAGGGTTTTTCCCTCCGGGGCCTGAACAGGTAAATCTCGTCCATCGCTTGTCTGTTAACCGTTCCACGATCTCCAGCATCCCCATCTTCTCCAAAACCCAAGTCCATAACAATGGGCATTGACGAGATTAAACCTCGTCAACTGGGGATCCATCCGCTGCTTCGACGTGGGCTCGTGGTAGAAGTGGTTCGTGATGGCCGCCTGTCGGGCGGAGCCTTGAGGCACATGAGGGACAGGAACCCCTCCAGCGCTCAGCATCCAGCCGGCGGGTGGCCGGTAGCCCGGCGGGTAAGGGTAGTTGGAGGCGCACAGCGCCTCGGTCTCCTCGAGGGTCAGAATGGCCCAGTAGGCACTGTCCATTGTTGTGAGAGAGGAAGGTGTGGATGTATGGATAGCCATGGCGTGGTTGGCTTATATATAGATGGAAAGGGTGGAAAAACATAGCGGACAGCGGTGGGATATGGCGGGAAATATCTTTAGTCCCGGTTAGTGGCTACAACCAGGACTAAAAGCACCGTTTAGAGGGAAAGGGCGGGAAAACATGGCGGGAAGCGGTGGGATATGGCGGGAAATATCTTTAGTCCCGGTTAGTGGCTACATCCGGGACTAAAAGCACTGTTTAGAGGGAAAGGGCGGGAAAATATGGTGGGAAGTGGTGGGATATGGCGGGAAATATCTTTAGTACCGGTTAGTGGCTACAATCGGGACTAAAAGCATCGTTTAGAGGGAAAGGGCGGGAAACCATGGCGGGAAGCGGTGGGATATGGCGGGAAAATTCGAAACAAGCATGTTTATGTGTTGAATCGCGGCATAGTTTGTGATACGGTGCCGATATTGTGCATGCATGTGGATATTGGGATGGGGAACAATGTTGCAGGAGGAAGTTTTCCATTTCGTTGCTCGGAAAAGCCATTTTCCATTTTCCGAGTGCAAAAAGACGGGTCATTTTGTGAAGCAGCCACCAAAATGCAGTTACAGAATGCTACCATCCCATTTTTCTAAAATACTAGACCACCTTACATGAACTATCTCCCAACCGGGGGATCTCAAACCTTTCTGTCCTTCCCGGATGAAAAAGACAAATGTCTACCAAATCGGTAGAAAGTGGGTCCGGTTTGAACTACAGGTACATGATCTAACGCCCGTGATTTTTTGAAAAAATCATTTTTAGACTCACAATCTATTGTTTTATCAGAGATCCAATGCAAGTTCTAACATTATCATCCCCTATCTTCACGCACGCCGTTTTGACCTAAGTTCGAAACGGGAAAAAATTAAAAACGGGCATAAAAAATTCAAAAAAGGTCCGAACAATGTAAATCCTTCACGTGGTGTGATATTATGTGACATAGTTGCAAGGAAAAATATCAAACTTGGTATACTTATTATGTCTCGAAAAAACCTTCACAAAAGGACCTATCATGTCCGAGGTTTCATGGCTTTCGGTCCAAGAGATGGATGTTATGTGTTGAATCGCAGCATAGTTTGTAATACGGTGTCCATATTGTGCATGCATGTGGATATTTGGATGGGGAACAATGTTGCAGGAGAAAGTTTTCCTTTTCGTCGCTCGGAAAAGCCATTTTCTATTTTCCGAACGCAAAAAGACGAGTCGTTTTGTGAAGCAGCCACCAAAATGCAGTTACAGAATGCTACCATACCATTTTTCTAAAATACTAGACCACCTTACATGAACTATCTTCCAACCGGGGGATCTCAAACCTTTCTGTCATTCCTGGGTGAAAAAGACAAATGTCTGCCTAATTGGTAGGAAGTGGATCCGGTTTGAACTACAAGTACATGATCTAACGCCCGTGATTTTTAAAAAAAATCATTTTTAGACTCAAAATATGTTGTTCCATCAGAGATCCAATGCAAGTTCTAATATTCTCATCCCCTATCTTCATGCACGCCGTTTTAACCTAAGTTTGAAACGGGAATAATTCAAAACGGGCATAAAAAATTCAAAAAAGGTCCGACCAATGTAGATCCTTCGCGTGGTGTGATATTATGTGACATAGTTGCAAGGAAAAATATCAAACTTGGTATACTGATTATGTCTCGAAAAAACCTTCACAAAATGACCTATCATGTCCGAGGTTTCATGACTTTCGGTCCAAGAGACGGATGTTATGTGTTGAATCGCGGTATAGTTTGTGATACGGTGCCCATATTTTGCATGCATGTGGATATTGGGATTAGGAACAATGTTGCAGGAGGAAGTTTTCCTTTTCGTCGCTCGGAAAAGCCATTTTCCATTTTCCGAGCGCAAAAAGACGGGTCGTTTTGTGAAGCAGCCACCAAAATACAGTTACAGAATGCTACCATCCCATTTTTCTAGAAAACTAGACCACCTTACATGAACTATCCCCCAACCGGTGGATCTCAAACCATTCTGTCCTTCCCGGGTGAAAAAGACAAATGTCCGCCGAATCGGTAGGAAGTGGGCCCGGTTTGAACTACAGGTACATGATCTAACGCCCGTGATTTTTTGAAAAAATCATTTTTGGACTCACAATATGTTGTTTCTTTAAATATCCAATGCAATTTCTAACATTCTCATCCCCTATCTTCATGCATGCCGTTTTGACCTAAGTTCGAAATGAGAAAAAATTCAAAACGGGCATAAAAAATTCAAAAAAGGTCTGAACAATGTAAATCTTGGGAACAATTATTTTATTTACATCTATATAATAGATTAGATGTAAATTTTATTTTTGCAAATTTTGATATATAATAATTAATTTTCCTAAACCCTAAACCCATAATCCTTTTTTGTTTTTAAAAACACGGCGCGCCGAAAACCCTTTAGCCCCGGTTGGTAGTACAAACCTGGGCTAAAGGTCACCCTTTAGTCCCGGTTTGTACTACAAACCGGGGCTAAAGGGGGGGGGTATATACCCACCCCGTGCGCCCCGGTTCGAGTAGCGAACCGGAGCACGTGTCTCCTCCTCGCGATCCCTAGCGCCGCCTGCGGTTCCCACCACTGCCCAGCCTGCCGCCTCCCCGCGCCTGCCACCAGCCACTGCAGCCTCTCCTGGCTGCAAGACCTCTCCGATCGTCGCGCCGCTGGCACCAATGCCCAGGTGAGCCTCCCGCGCCCGTGGCGCCGCCCCTCTCCGGCGGTGTATTTTGTTATTAGTGTATTTGGTGTATTTTGTTAGTGTATTTTGTTATTAGTGTGAATTTGTTAGTGTATTTTGTTATTAGTGTGAATTAGAGTGAATTTGTTAGTGTATTTTGTTATTAGTGTATTTGGTGTATTTAGTGTATTTTGTTAGTGTATTTTGTTGTCTAATTTTATTAGTGCTAGAGTGTTAATATAGTTTAGTTAGTGTAATTTGTTAGTGCTAGAGTGTTTAATATAGTTTATTTTAGTTGATACTATTTATTTTCGTCATGTTTAAAGTATATAGGTTTAATTTTAGTGTTTAGGAAATTATGCCGATTCCTCATCCTCATTCACTCGACGTGAACACCGAAGCACTACTAGACTCTATCGCCGGGCATCCACGGGACTGGGCTCTGCTGGGCTGGCACTAGGAGGTGCTACCAGCCGGGGGACGTGGTCTGGGGAGGAATCCGGGTGTCGTCGTCGACCCAGATCTTCTGTGGTGGCGGCCGAGTGGTCCAGGTGCGGTGCAGAGGGAGCCGACCCCCGACGAGGTGGTACAGTGTCGTGTCAGGGAGGAGGACGAGCACGTCCGACAGTACATGTATATTTTAAAAGTCCGGGTGGCCATTACCTGGTAGCTTCTTCAGGCACCTTAACCGAGATATTCTCCGGTGATGGTTCCTACTCTTTGGGTGCACACCTCCCGCGGCTCAGAAGCCGGGGCTCGACGTCTTCGCTTAGCTTGATGTGTAATAGGGTACCATCTTTTATTCGAGATGTATTGTTGTTTAATTGGTACTTTATTGTTGTACTAGCTGGATTATTTGAGATGTATTGTTTTTTAATTGGTACTTTATCTTTCTTTATCGCATTGTTTAAGCTGAATTACTTTATCTTCCTTTATTTTATCGCATTAAGCAAAATGGTTTTCTCTTTGTTCTGTATTAGTTAAGTTATGGACGGTAGAGACAACAAACAGAACATCATGTACAACATGATAGATGAGGGTACAAGAGGTTATCATTACGATGGAGCAGACGACGATGGAGATGATGATGGCTCCCAATACCTCAACTTGGATGAAGCCGACAGAAGAGACGACTATGATGAATTCTTTGGTGGAGACGACGGTGGAACTGACGGTGGAGACAACATAGTAAAGATCGGCGAGGTATATAAAGCCTCTGCTGATCACGAGCTAGTAGATGCATTAGTTGATTCATATATATATATGTACTAATGATTGTTTCTTCTCTTAGACCTCCGCATCGGGCGAATCTTCTGCAAGGAAACGAGGCCCGACCAAAAAGTTGGCCGATGGTGCGCGTTTCACTATTGATCTAGTGTCTGAGTTCGGCGAACCTTTGGAGCCGAAAGAGGCCGCAAGTGTATTTGTATACCAATGCGGAGCGATAGTCAGAGACGCCATCCCGATCACCACTCAGAAGTGGAATAAGCCAGGAAAGAAAAGTGATCGAGTTGGAGAAACTTTTGTCGATGATAGAGCCAAAGAGGGTCTTTGGAATTCACTCATGGCACACTTCTCTCTGCCTGAATTGGACACTCGTGAACTCAATGAGGCATTGAGGTTGAAAGTCAGAAAGTGGGCCCTTAAGAAGATGGGCGGACAGTTCAAGGACTGGAAGAAAAAATTGTACAACAACTTTGCCAAGAAGTGGCTGACTCCGCCATTCACTGGCCCGCTAGAGAAGCAGCGGGATAACTGGGCCCTATTTGTGACATATAAGGAATCAGAAGCAGCTACGACCAATTCGAAAAAGAATAAGTTAAATGCGGCCAAAAAGAAATATCACCATACTATGGGGATAGGTGGATACAAGATGGCTGTGCCTAAGTGGGCAAAAACGGAGAATGAAATGCGTCAAAAAGGGGTCACGCCAGCTACAAATCAGTGGCCCGTGAGGTCAAAAAATTGGCTCCTTGGGCATGGGGGTCGTATGACACTAAAACCGGGGAGATTATTGTTACAAAGAAGGCCATTACTAAACCCAAAGATGAACTTGTTAAAGTGATACAACTAAGAAAATATGGAAAGTTCATTCCTAACAGAGAGAACGATGAGCTGACATATGCCCTCAGGAATCCTAAAAAAGTCGGACGAACACGAGGCTTTGGCCCATCTGTTCCATGGAAGACAGGGTTTCTCGAGGACATCGACACTTATAGAAGCCGATCCAGAAAAACAAACCGGCAGAAGACGGAGGAGGCAGTGCGGTTGGAGGCGGTTGAAAAAAGGAACGAAGAATTTCAAGCCATGTTCAAGCTGCAGTAGGAGCAGATTAATGAACTTAGAGTACTGGCCCGACAACAAGATCCTACATTAGACAGTCTGGTGGGCCCATCTCAGCGGAGAAGCAGCTTGGCTTCCACGGAGGTACAAGCTAATAATCTAATGCTGATGGAGAATAATGCACCGGTGATAGATGATACGGCCGGTGCAACGATGGTTCGCTACCCCGTGGATGAAGTGGAGGCAAGGACAACTTGTGAGCTACATGTCACATTGAAGAACATTTCTATGAAGGTGGAGCTCGGATTTGCTTTACCTTGTCCACCGGAAGCGACCTACCATGGAAGTCAGATTCCAACTGGCTATGCTCGTGTCGGTGTGGATGAAGTTGAACCGACATGTCGATCACTTGAGCTTGACATCCCTGCAGGCGAAGGGGAGAAAACACTAGGAGAAGTGGAGGGTGGGATCATTCTTTGGAAAAAACAGCACATCGTGTTTCCAGGCTAGGCGCCAAGGCAATCCTCTCCTCCGAGAAGCAATCCATCACCTCCGAGGCCA
Source organism: Avena insularis (assembly GCA_023614405.1). Taxonomy (NCBI): domain Eukaryota; kingdom Viridiplantae; phylum Streptophyta; class Magnoliopsida; order Poales; family Poaceae; genus Avena; species Avena insularis. Next base: position 265,707,898 of record CM042691.1, on the reverse strand, counting down.
CCATCACCTCCGAGTCCACCGTCTCCACCGAGAAACAATAGTCCACCCCTTCCTGAGAGGGATCATAGCGCGAGTGCATCTCCATCTCCGGCGCCTCCGCCTCCACCCACTGAATCAAAGGGAAGAAAGCAGAAGAATAACACCGCTACATCGAGGGAGACCCGACGCCGAAAACAACAAGATCCCCTCCCAAGAGTACCGCCGTCTCCTCCCAAGTTAGCTTATCACCGGACTGATGAGGAAAGCGCGGTGATCTCCCGGGCCGAAGTGAAGGCCCATTTTGCACCAAAACAACCCGAGCCACAGGTGCAAGTTGATCAAAAAATCAAGAAGCACTTCAAGGCATTCCTTGAGCAACCACCCCAACATGTGTTAAATAGGAAAGATGACTATACACGCTGTCTTACGAAGACACTAAAAGAGAAGTCATCAAGCAGTACTACAAGCGGGAGAAAATCAAAAGAAGTTGCCCAACTCGGCAAACAGGCAAAACAATCCATCACCCCGCTCAAGGTGTTACCCCATCCCACACAAGGTGGAATAGATATGGAAATAGCTGTTAAATTAGCCAAGGAGTGTAACGTGCCCCTCGAAGCACTTCTAGTCGGCGGAGATGATGTCGCCAAGGGACCAATAGCACGAAAATTTGTCTACGGGGAGCCTCTGGTCAGCGATGAGGTATCCGATGATCTGCCAATACATATGCGACTATTGCATATCTGGTACATGAAAGTCACAAAGAAAGGGCGACAATTTCTCGTATGTAAAGTTGGAGAGGAGTACTTCCGTCCAGACGAGATCTCCATTGAACTTTGTGAACTATTTTAGTTATTCAACCTAGACGCCCTCGACAAGTCCCTCCTCAGCTGCTATTGTCTGTAAGTAATTAAGTCACTAAATCAGCTCGTTCAATTCATTTCCTGTCGTTATCCTCACTATATCTCCTTCTGTATGCTATTATATATGCAGAAGATTCAAGAATGTAGAAGAACGTCAATCTACAGCTTTGGATTCGTTGACCCAAACAGAGTTAATGGACATACGCTAATAAATAACCTCGACGAAACGGAGGATAACTTTCTAATGTTTTTAATGGAGCAACATTATAAGACACAAATACTATTTTCTTACAACTATGCGTGAGAGTCTTACTGTCTTGTACATATTCAATTCTTGTTTACTATATGTTAAGTGTATATAAACGTGCACAACTACCACTGGATTCTTCTAAACATTGACGTTGACCGTGCAAAAGTTGAAATCTCAGACTCGTTAAAGAAGCCGATGAAAGACTACCGCAACATAATTGATTGCCTCCAAAAGTAATTTCAATCATTATCGCACTATATCTGTCTCTTTCATTCATTCTCTAAGATGTAAACTAATTAATAACTAATTAATAACTAATTCATTTCTTTTTTTGCCGGAAAGAGTGTGAAAAAGGTTCACGAAGGAGGTTCAGGATGAATGGCGTGAGGAGCTCACTTTTCGTAAGGTCCCGGTAAGTAGTACGAGAGCTAGGTCCTCCCATCTCTTTAATTCTAACCTCCATACAATTATCATGCTTGATTATTATTTAATTAAATTATATTCTCGATCGAAAAGTGTGCGACACGGCCATAGGGGACTAATTTATATGGATATTACGTATGCGAGTTTATTCGTGGGTGTATGGAGCAGGGCACAGACTTTCTTCGAGTACGTAAACAATATATTCACAATTTATTTTATACCATAGTTTTTGTTGAGTTTCATTCATAACGATCTACTTCTTTATATATAGTTGGATGCGATGCGGGATAAGCTCCTACCATATGAACGCCTACTAGCAATTCAAGAGGAGTTTTCGGGATTTTTGCTCAGAGACATCATAAACATAAAAGGAGAGTACAACGTGGATAGACCTTCGTGTAATCGTGGATAGACACAAAAGGACAGTATCCGTGTAATATAATGATCTTCGTGTAAATCAAATAGACGAGCTCTAGTCTCGATTGTGTATATATTTATATGTCTTTACGTAATCGTGAGAGAAATTATATTATATATGCATCAATGTATACAACATGTAGTAGCGTAGAATAATATGTATATAGAAACATGAAATTAAAAATAATCAAACACAAAAAAACCCCTAAAACCCCAACTCCTGCCGTGGCAGCAGTTTGAGCGGGGCCACGTGGAGACAATCTAGTCCCGGTTTGTAACAGAACCAGGACTAAAGGCCTAACCTTTTGTCCCGATACGTTAGTCCCGGATTGCAATCCTTGGATAGGAGCAATACATTATCTTATTCTACTTTTTTTTTGCAGGGAGAGGCCCCAAGAGGCCTAGAAGCTACATCTATAAAAACAATGGGAATATTTTTTTACATTGAGGCGAAGTATTGTTCTACTAATACTAGCTATTTGTTCGGAATCGATTGATAGCCACAACCACTTATGTGTCAATGAAGCAGGTTGTGAGGGGGTCACGGTGACCAGGCCCGGGCGACTGCTTACCAAAAACACAGGTCTTCCCAAAGTCGTAAACACACAACGAAATAGCTTTCCATCATTATGTTGGGTGTTTGCTAGTAGATGGTTTATCTACTAAACAAACTGAGCTAGGCAATTCTTATTGGTTAGAAATGCAGTAAGTAACTTTTAAGGGAGTTTTCTTTCTATCCAAAAGTAAGAAGAAGCTCAACCATGTACTATTCGAGACTCAAACAATCTTTGAAAGAATTTTGTAAGATTCTTAGATATGGTTATACATGTAGCACCAATAATATTAATCAAAATTTATAATATTAGCATTTCAGCTCTATTAACAAGAAACATAGAAGGAAAGCATGTCAACATTCTTGTTTATGTGAGGATGAGCATTAAATCGGTAAATTGATCCTGACAAGCTTTGACATTACAATTATTGTGTTATCCCACCTAGGAGCACATTGTCCTTTTCAACCTTTTGAGTTCCCAGATGAGATTTGTATGTGTGAATGTTATGAAGTTCACTAATGTGAACATATACTGTTTAAAAAAAGGGATCACACCCGCACCATGGACACATGCGGCTCCTATGCCAATACCAACAGGTCAACTGTACTATGCCCTCATGGCTACCAAGCCATTGTTGGGCAACAACCAAACAGCGGCCGTCATATAAGACCATGCCATGTTGATTGTTGCAGATCCTGCATAGTAAGAGGATGTTTGGTTTGGTGGCTATCCAATTGGAAGGTGGGGTACAACCACTTTTCGGTTGGTTACCCCCTGTTTGGTTAAGAGGTTGAGCTGGATAGTGATACCAAGATTTGGAGAATATTTCATGAAAAAACTGGTTGAGTACATCCGGCAAAATCGAGCGGACGAGGCCAACCACTTTTTCTCTCGTGCTGGCCTCTCTCGAATTGGTTTTCACCCTCGTTACCTCCCTGGAACCACACACAAATAGAATCCCATCCCCTTCTTGTGCGACATTGACGGTGGCCAGAGCTAGAGAAGCGGAGAAGGTGAGCTTACGCTCCATGGCGGCGGCTGCACGGAGGCGCATCTATTCCACCCCTATTTCCCCTCCTTCCATGAAGGCGGGTTCGCTGACAAGTTCCACCGCATGCGCGAGGTTGGGGATGGGGATGGTGGACGAACACAGGAGGGGAGGGACGTAGAGACAATGGCGATCTCGAGGAAGGGGTTCGTGAATATCCTCCTCCTTCTCTTAAAATAGGGTGGCGTCAACAAACAAAAACCTGAACCGTTTTTCTAGGGTTTAGTGGTGGGTGGCGGCGCATTGGCGATCCCGATCTCCAGTGGCGCGTGGACTGCTCCCGGACCCATATGCGCGGCAAGCTTCATCGGTAATGGCCGGAGAGGAAGAAGCGAACATGGGGAGTGGAGATGGGACGGCTAGATCCCAAGGAAAGAGGGAGGTACTTGTGGAAGCTCTGATGCGAAACCTCAATCTCACCGAGGCGGAGCGGAAGGTTGTGGTGATGGACGATCTGGAGGTCGTCGAGGAAATCAAGAAGGTCGCGGTCGCAGGGAAGGTGTTGGCACCATTCGATTTTCATATCCAGACGATAACAAGTGCCCTCCGTCCGCAATGGGGAAACCCCCAAGGCCTGATCTTTAAGGCTATGGGAAATAATGTGTTTGTGGCTACTCTCGATTCAGAGAAAGACAGGGACAGAATATGGGATGGGTCTCCGTGGATGATCAACAAACATGCGGTAATCCTTGCAAACTTCGATTGGTGTATGAAGCCAGATGAAGTCAAGTTTGATGAAATTCCAATTTGGATCCGTTGTCAAAATTTCCCGTTCAACTGGTTGAATAAGGGCAGATGTGAATTTGTTGCCAGTCAGACTGGGAGATTTATTAAGCTAGACACCATAGGAAACCGACGTGGTTGGGGACAGAGTCTAAGAGCCAAAGTATGGATTAATGTTCATGTTCCCCTACGCCGTGTTATTCTAATTGAATCAAAGTTAAGAAATTCAGTTGACAGTTATGAGGTGCAATATGAGAGATTGCCCTATTTTTGCTTTGCTTGTGGTAAGTTGGGTCACCTTGACACTCTTTGTTCTAACCCACTACCACGCAAAGTAGATGGTTCTTGGGAATATGATGCTTCTATCATGTTCCCTGATATAAATAAAGCCACTCCGATCTTTTCATACAAGCAGAGGGATCCTCATCGTGAGGCCACCATTACTCCAAGGAATGAAGAGAGTGGCAGTAACAATCAAGAAAGGGACAAAGGGACCAGGGGAGGTCATATAGTCTAGAGGTCTGGTACTGGTTTTGTAAAAAACGCAGTTTTTCAGTTTAATGCTAAATCGCGTGGTACTTATGTTGCAAAGGCAAAGCCTATGGCGAGTCCTTCCAGCAGCGGAAAGGGATTAGATGAATCCATGGAGGTGGAAGAGACAGATGTGTCAGGATTCAAAAGGATGGCCGTGCTGAGCTCTCCAAGCAAAGTGGGATCGTTTCCACGAGACCCGAAGAAGCATCGTGCAGAATCCACTGTTATGGCTATTATCTCGGCGGAGGCTGGTGTACAGCCCCGCCCGGACCAATGAATTGCTATGTTTGGAACTGTCGGGGGCTTGGGAACCCCGAGACAGTTCGTGAACTTCAAGACTTAGTGAAGTTGGAAGCGCCCTCTTTGGTCTTTCTTATTGAGACAAAGATTGATGGTAAACGAGTGGAAGGTGTGGAAAGTTTGCTTGGATTTACTGGCTGTCTCACGGTTGACAGTGGTGGTCTTAGTGGTGGTTTGGCCCTCTTGTGGTCACGCGAGGTATTCGTTTCTCTCAAGTCAAAATCAGACTCGCATATTGATGTTGATGTGCAAAACGTTGAAGGAGATAATTTCTTATGGCGGTTTACTGGTTTTTATGGTAAACCGAGAAGGGAGAATAGGAAGGACAGCTGGTATTTGATGAACTGGCTGAGCTCTCAGAGTGATCGTCCATGGCTCTGTGGTGGCGATTTCAATGAGATAATTGATAACTCAGAGTACTATGGAGCAAATGATAGAGCAGAATGGATGATGAATGGTTTCAGGGAGGCTATTGATAATTGTGGTTTTATTGATCTCGGTTTTCAAGGCATCCCGTATACATGGGATAATAAGCAGGATGGAGAGGCTAATGTGAATGTTAGGCTTGATCGTATGCTTTGTTCAAATAATATTCTTGAGGAGTACCAAGAAACAATTGTGAGGCACCTACCCCCCAAAATCAGACCACTATGTGCTGATAACTAGACTTCGGAGGGTGCAGCCACAAGAGGAGGAAGTACAACGACTTTTCAGGTATGAGAATGCATGGAGTAGAGAGGATTCCTACGAGGAAACCGTTGTGGCTGAATGGTCTAAATAAGATGGTTCAACGACTGGCTTGGTCAACGTTGTAGAGAAACTTGATCGCATGCAGAATTGTCTGTGTGACTGGTCTAAAAAGAAGTTTGGCAGTGTCAAGAAAAGGCTCAGGAAAGCTAGGAGAGAATATGAGTATGAACGCAAGAATGCACTCTTCCATGGAGTATCGCAGCGGGAGAAAGAGCTGGCTAATCAGATTCGTGAGCTGATGGGGATATGCCTACCGGGGTATACCCAGCAGGACGTTTCCGACAGGCCCAAGAACTGGCGAGTGGGCCTGCAAGACGGCGACTGGACTGAAGCCCAGCAAGGAACCAAGCGAAGTCAAGGCCCAAAGTAGTAGATAGGCCCAGTCGGATTAGGTTAAACGAGTACCGAAGCTTTAACTGAATCGGTTGAGATATGTAAACCCTAGGGGTGGTGAGCCTATATAAACCTCCCCATAGGGCGAGTAGAGATACGTTCCATCATACACCCAAGCGACTCGCCGCCTAGCCGCCGAGCTCGCCCATTGTACCACCTCCATAATACAATCTAGCAGGAGTAGGTCTTTATCCTCCGGGGGGCCGAACCTGGGTAAAACCCTGTGTCTTTGCCCTCATCTCGCACCGCAGATGGCTGGCCGCCATTGCCCCTTGTTCTACTACTCGCTGCCGATTGCAGCATCTGCCGTGACCATTCCCACGACAGTGGCGCCCACCGTGGGGCCTGGCCGGTCTGGCCGGTGTTCTGCGGCGAGATCCAATCTGCCCATCAACGAGACGGTCGCCACCGGCCGCATGATAGCGATCGGCGAGATGCTCCAAATCTTGCCGAGCAGCTACGTCCCGGGCGGCGCCCACACGCATAGCGTGATCCTGCCGACGGCATGATCAGCCTTCTTCGCCGCCTCACCGACGTCATCGTCTCGGAGGATTCGGCTCGCATCCGCGAGTCGCCGCCACGCGATCGGCTCTCCGAGAGCCAGATCCGCACGATCCATCGCCTCGCCTCCGAGTACAACTCGGCCCACAGCGACGTGGCCGAAAACTCAGCGGCCGCAGGAGACGCGGCCCTCGACGACGACGCCGACTCGGCGACCCCGGCGTCCCTCGCCGGGTCCATTACCGCGGCTTCACCCGCGGGCTCCATCACTCAGGTCTCCAACGTGGGAGACTTCGAGGACCCCTCCATCCTCGTGATCTTCGAATTCGACTCCGGGTCGGAGAATTCCGCCGACCTCCGCGACGGAACCGGTCGCCACGCCGCGACCTACATGGCGACCGGCACCGATCCGCCGGAGGATCCATTCTCCACCCCAATCCCTCCCAACGCCACGGCAACAGAGGTCGAAGAACTCCGCCTGAAACTGGCGGAGGCGGTGCGCAAGGAACAAGCCGAGCGCGAAAAATTCCGCCTCGAGCAGGTGACGGCGCAGGAGCTATCGCGCTACCACCAACAGCGGATCAGGTCGCGCCTGAACCCCACCGTTCAGGGGCGCGCCCTGAACTTCGACGACGAAAACGACCCGGCCCGCATGGCCGAACGCACGATCTGCGAGAACGCGCCACCAGGAGGAAGCGCCCGACCCCCGCCAGGGTCGACGGCGATGGGCGCCCCGCCTCCACCCAACCGCACACCCCACAGGGACCAGCCGCGGATAGTAGTCTCCTCACGGGAGCGAGACGCAAACGGTCTCCCACTGTTCTCCACCCCGATGGACAACCTCGTGGAAGGCCGAGCAGCAGCCGACAGCATCACGGCCACCGGCGATGGCGCCCTACAGATCCAATACGTCAGGGCCCTGCTCGCAAAGGCCGTCGAGCAGCAAAGAGCGGGCGCCGACTCGCAAGGTCGAGTATACTCCCGTTCCTCGGGAAGCAGGGCAGCCTCGAGCGGCCGCCCAATGGTGGCAAACACACTCAACTGCCCACCACCGGAGCCACTGCAGCTCCAACACCGACCCGCGAACGCGGCACTCTCCACCAACGACCCCAGGCCGGCGACCAACCTCGTCGCCGCCAACGGTCAACCCATTGACGCCCGCACCCACATCATCAACAACCAAAGCTGGCGCGCACGTCAGCCCGACGACCTGCGACACAGCTTAACCAATCGCCGCGACGGCGAGCCCATGGGGTCGCTCAGTCGACTCGGCCCCAAGTGCTTCAGACCAATGATCCGAGGTGAGAAGTACCCGCCAAACTTTAAGGCGCCAAAGGAGATAGAAAAGTACGACCCTTCGTACGACCCCGCTGTCTGGCTCGACACATACCTCATGGCAATGGGGATCGCAGGCCACACCGACCTGCTAGCCGCCCGTTACCTCCCCCTGATGATGGAGGGGACGTGCAGGCAGTGGATCAACACCCTCCCTCAGGACAGTATAGATTCCTGGGAGGAGATGCGCGACGCTTTCGTCAGGCACTTCGAGTGCTCCTACACCCGCGCCACTACTATCGAGGACCTGGAGCGCTGCGTCCAGGGACCCCGCGAGTCGACCCGCAACTGGGTCCAACGGTGGCAAGAACTCTGGTACAATGCGGTCGGCATCCACCCGGACACCGCGATCCATTGCTTCAAGACCTCGTGCCGCTACGAGCCCCTGGTCGCCAAGCTCAAGCGACACTCTCGCACACTCGACAACATCCCCAACCTCCTCGAGATCGCCAAACGGTACGCGGAGGAAGATCCAAACCAGGAAACTGACGACGAGTCAGGAGGTCAACGCCGCATGAGCGGCAACGACAGCGGACAACGGTCCGACCTACGCTAAAGCAACACTCGCCTCACCGGCAAGCGCCGCAGTGACGGGCGAGTCGACTTCGTCGCCAACGCCGGGCACGCGCAACACGAGCCCAAGAGCTTCCGCCGCAACGGAGGACAACGCCGCGACGACGGCAACTACAAGGCCAAGCCAAGGTTCGACCCCATGGCACTCCTTAACCAACCATGTGCATTTCATAGCAGGGAAGGGAAGCCTGCAACGCACACCACCACCGACTGCCACACCCTCAGGGAGATCGAGAAGGCATGGAGAGCGCGGGAGGACCCCTACAACGACCCGCCAAACGGCGGAAAATTCGGCAAAGTGGCCGGCTCGCTCCATACCTTCACAGGCTTCAACACGAAGCGCGCGAAGAAGGTCATCGCCCGCGCCGTCGCCGTCAACGCGGTGGCCCAGGTGGACGTTCCCCAGTTCCTCAACTGGTCGGAGCAGCCCATCACCTGGAGTCGTCAAGACCACTCGCCACGCATCGAGTACCCAGGTCGAGTCGCCCTGGTGGTCAAGCCCAAGGTCGGCGACTGTTGGCTCCCCAAGACATTGATGGACGGCGGCAGCTCCATCAACATCCTGTACCTGGACACCTTCAGGCGGCTGCGGCTCCCGCAGTCGATGATCGAGACGACCCACACCACGTTCCACGGCATCGTCCCCGGTCGGAAGGCGTACCCGATCGGTAAGGTCACGCTGCCAGTCACCTTCGGCACACCAGCAAACTTCCGCACCGAGCGGATCGTCTTTGAGCTGGTGCCCTTCGACATCCCCTACCATTGCGTCCTGGGGCACCAGGCGTTCGCCAAGTTCATGGCAGCGCCCCACTACGCGTACAACGCGATGAAGCTCCCCGGGCCGTGCGGCGTCATCACCATCAACGGCGACCCCGACATGGCCGCCGAGTGCGAGGCCAAAGGGGCCGAGCTCGCTGACGCCGTCATCGCGGCGGAGACCAACCACGCTAACGAGCTCGCCAAGTACGCGAGCGGGGTTAACAACGATGACCCCACCATACTCAAGAATCCCAACTCAGAGGGCGCAAACACCTCAACCTTTGAGGCCATGACGCACACCCGCACCGTCGAGCTGGTCCCAGGCGACTCCAGCCAGACGGTGACGATCGGGACGGGCATGAGCCCAGCATAGGAAGGCGCGCTCATCGAGTTCCTCCGTGAGAACAGGGACATCTTCGCATGGAAGCCCTCTGACATGCCCGGTGTCCCTAGGGAGCTCGCTGAGCACAAGCTAAACGCCGACCCCAAAGTGCGACCTGTCAAGCAGTCGCTGCGGCCCTTCAATGAAGAGCGCCGCCGAGCAATCGCCGAGGAGGTGCAGTGTCTACTCGCTGCCGGCTTCATCCGGCCAATCAAATACTCCAAGTGGCTGGCAAACCCAGTCCTGGTCGAGAAGAAGAACGGGACCTGGAGGATGTGTATCGACTACACAAACCTGAACAGCGCCTGCCCAAAGGAGCAGTTCGTCCTCTCGCGGATCGACCAGATAATCGATTCTACCGCGGGCTTGGAGTCGCTATGTTTCCTTGACGCCTACTCTGGGTATAACCAGATCAAAATGGCTGTCAAGGATGAGGAGAAGACGGCGTTCATCACGCCATTCGGAGCCTTCTGCTATACCGCCATGACCTTCGGCCTCAAGAACGCCGGGGCGACCTACCAGCGGTGCATGCAAGAATGCCTCGCGAGCCAAATTGGCCGCAACATCCATGTCTACATCGACGACGTGGTCGTAAAGTCCGCTCGCCAGGGCAACCTACTCGCCGACCTGGCGGAAACATTCGCCAACCTGCGAAAATACAAGATCAAGCTCAACCCAAGCAAATGCACCTTCGGTGTACCTGCCGGACAACTACTGGGGTACGTCGTCTCCAAACGAGGGATCGAGGCGAACCCCACGAAGATCGACACGATCGCCCGGCTCGGCAAACCCGAATGCCTGCGCGACGTCCAGAAACTGGCCGGGCGAGTAGCGGCTCTCAGTCGCTTCATCCCCCGCCTGGGCGAAAAGGCGATGCCCCTATACCGCCTGATGCGCAAGAACCCCACCTTCCAGTGGGACAAGGAGGCGGACGACGCTCGCGACCTCAAAAGGTGCTACTCACGCCGCTACTCGCTGCCCACCGACAAAGAACCCATGCTGGTTTACGTCGCGGCTTCCGAGCCGTCGCTGCTGTGATGGTCGTCGAGCGACCGGAGGAAGGAAAGGAGCGCCCAGTACAACGGCCGGTGTACTACATCAGCGAGGTCCTCACCGAGTCGCGCCAGCGGTACCCACAGTACCAAAAGCTGGTATACGCGGTCTTCAGAGCTCAGCGGCGCCTGCCACACTACTTCCAGGAGCACCCGATCACGGTCGTCTCCTCAGCACCACTGCAGGACATCATCCGCAACCGTGAGGCGACCGGGCGGGTCGCCAAGTGGGCCGTCGAGATCGGCGTCCACAACATCAAATACGAGCCGTGAAAAGCGATCAAGTCGCAGGCCCTAGCAGACTTCATCGCCGACTGGGAAGAGGCCCAACAGCCAGAAAAGCTGCCATACCTCCATTACTGGAGCCTGCACTTCGACGGTTCAAAGAACGCGGACGGCGCAGGCGCAGGGATCGTGCTAACTTCGCCAAAAGGCGACAAGCTCCGCTACGTCCTCTGCCTCGACTTCACACCCTGCACCAACAACATGGCCGAGTACGAGGCCTTACTCCACGGCATGCGAGCAGCCAAGGAGATGAATGTCAATCGCTTACGCTGCTACGGCGACTCCGACCTCGTCGCAGGGCAAGTCGCTGGCACCTGCGATGCCGTCTCCCCCACCATGGCGGCATACCGCCAAGCAGTGGACAAGTTGGGCGGACACTTCACCGGCTACTCCGTCGAGTGGATCGACAGGCGGAAGAACAAGGAGGCCGACGCACTCTCTCGCATCGGGTCGGCTCGACTCGCACCACCCGCTGGCGTCTTCCTCGACACGATCACCAAGCCGTCAGTCTCTCCCCCGAGGGAGATCGACATCGGAGTCCCGCTCCAACCAGAGGCAGCCCTGGTCGCACTCGTCAACGAGCCAGACGACTGGACCAAGCCCTACATCGCCTACCTGGAAGCCAGCACCTTGCCGGCAGACGAGACAGAAGCTCGGATGGTCGCCCGTCGATGCAAGTCCTACGCCATCATCGACAGCGAGCTCCACAAGCGCAGTGTCACTGGCGTGTTCCAACGCTGCGTCCAACCCGCCGAAGGACGCAAGATTCTCCACGACATCCACTCCGGCGACTGCGGCCACCACGCCGGCGCCCGCTCTCTGGTCGCCAAGGCTATGCGACATGGCTTCTACTGGCCCACCGCACACGCCGATGCTGTGGACATTGTCCAGCGGTGCGCCGGGTGCCAGAAGTACGCCAACCAGACGCACGTGCCGAGCTCAGCGCTCAAAACAATCCCCATCACCTGGCCATTCGCTGTGTGGGGCATGGACATGGTAGGCCCCTTCAAGAAGGCCCCCTCCGGCTACACCCACCTGCTAGTCGCAGTCGACAAATTCGAAAATGCGACGGGAAGACCGCCACCAAATTCCTACGCGAGCTCATATATCGCTACGGGTTCCCAAACAGCATCATCACGGACAATGGCACCAACTTCGCCAAAGGAGCCATGGCTGAATTCTGCGAAGAGCACCACATCCGGCTCGACCTCGCGTCGGTCGCCCACCCGGAATCCAACGGCCAGGCAGAACGGGCCAACCAAAGCATCCTCCACGGCCTGAAGCCGCGACTCCAAGTACCACTCGAGCGCACCGCCGGGTGCTGGGTCGAGGAGTTGCCCTCTGTCATCTGGGGGATCCGCACCTCAGTCAACAGGTCGACAGGGTTCACCCCCTTCTTCATGGTCTACGACACCGAGGCAGTCATGCCCACCGACCTCGAGCACGACTCGCCGCGGGTCGTCCACTACACGAAGGCTGCAAACGAGCTCGCCCGCCAAGACGGGGTCGACCAACTCGACGAAGCACGTGACCTCGCTCGGTCACGCACCGCCATCTACCAGCAGGGACTCCGCCGCTATCACAGCCGGCGGGTGAAAACTCGCACCTTCCAAGAAGGCGACCTGGTGTTACGCCTCATCCAGGACAAGAAGGGCATGCACAAGCTCTCCCCTCCGTGGGAAGGGCCATTCGCCATCGGGCGCGTACTCGGCAACGACGCCTACTACCTCATCGACGTCCGCGGGGATGGCGAACTCGACGTCAAGCGACCATGGAATGTAAACCTCCTACGGAAGTTCTACTCCTAGAACCCCACACATGTACTCTCCAGTCGCTATGAAATAAAAAGAAACGGTTACCGCAAAATTGCGCCTACTCTCCATGTCTTGTGCCACTCGCACTCGTAATAACAGCGTTACGCTAACCGCAGAAGTCAACCTTTGGTACAGCGATCGGCATTGCTAAGTAGTGCGGTGCAAGGGCACTGACTCACCTCAGGTCTTGCACCGTCCATGAAAAACGCCTACCCGGAGCCCCATTGGAGTCGCCTAGCCCGACTGGTTTTACGAACCAAGACAACTGCCCACGCTTCTTACAGCGACCATGGTCCTCCGCATCCTTGACATAGCGACTCGAACGGCTAAGTACCACGCTCGGGGACTGCAGACCAGTTCACCGCGAGCGGTCCGGGAAAACACCAAGTAAGAGAGAATGCCCAGGACTCGCCACGCGACTGACCCCACGGGTCAGGCAGGAGTGATGCGCTCGAACTAACGCGCCAAGTCCTCATTCACCTTCGAGACGCGACTAGAACAACCAAGTACCACGCTCGGGGACTCGGCCACCCGACCTCGTTCGCGCAAGGGAAAACGGCGAAGTACAGAGCGTTCAAGGGAGTCGCCTAGCGACTGGCTCCTCGAGCCTGGGCGAGTCGACCACAATCACTAACACAAAAACAACAAACATAACACATACGAGGTAAACCCCACAAAAGGGCGGACGCGCTCGGGGACTCGTTCGAACATCAATCACAAACACATGACACATACCAAAATATACACGATGTCTCATTCGATAGCATGTTGCATTGTCTCGCATTACAAAATATGCCCGCATGGCAGAACTGCTGCTAACGCCACAAGGCAAACTACCCTATTCTGCAGGCTTAGACGTCGACTCGCCAACACCCCGGCGATTGCGGATGAACGGCGTGTACGGGTTCGACGGATACGTCGTCAGTTCACCCGCCATCGCCGCGCGGAAGGGTTGCTCAACCTTGAGATCACGATGCGGCGGCTCGGGGTCGCCAGACATGACGACCGTCTCCTGGTACGGAAGGAGGTCGCCCATCGCCAAGACACGCTCCGAGTACTTGGCGGCGCGGTCCTGCAACTTGAGGACCTCGGAAAGCTCCACCGCGCCAGTCGACGATGGGTAGCCACTCGTCACATCGTCGATGTCGAAGTCTTCGGGGAAGTGGGCAAGTCCAAGACTAAGCGCCGTCGCCACCCCGCACCGAAACGCCGACCGCGTCATGAACTCAACGACCGCGGGCGCCTTCTCCAAATACCTCCACACCTCAACGAGGTCGCTGGGAATCACTTCCGTGGGCGATATCTCCTGGAGATAGGCACGGATGCACGTCGCCGACAACGTTGCCGAATCGACAAGTGTGCTCACACACTGCCGCGCGTCGAACGTGCTTGCTTCTTCCGCGCTGTCGATGATGCGACCTGCGGGTAGAAGACAATAATGAATACGACGGACACCTTAAATGGCACAACTACTTAGAGAGGCAGACGTACTCACCAATCAACGGGCGGGCGAGTTCCGTGATGAAGCATTGAAGCGACGTATGGTCGTCCTGAAGCCCAGCAATAAGGACTTCCGACACTTTGCGATCCTCTTCCGTGGCTGCAATGGCGGCCTTGGCTCGCCCATCAGCCGAGCTCGCTTCTTCCTTCGCTTCCCGCAGCTTGCGCTCGAGGTCGGCGATCCGCTGTTCAGCCGAACTTAAAGCCGACTGCGCCGCTGCCAATTCACCAGCGGGGACAAGCCCCTGGCGAGCTTCCTCTGCTTTCGCGGCAACAGCCTGAAGCCCTTTGTTCGCCTCCTTGACGATGGCCAGTTCCTTCTCCGTGCGCTGCTTCGCCACCAATCGGTCAGCCGATTCAAGCTGCAGACCCTGCACATCACCAAAAAGGTTAATCAAAGAAATTCCTAAGTGCCCACCCGCTGAAATTCAGCGAGTGCGCACTCGGGGACTAGCAATCAAAGAAATTCCTAAGTGCCCACCCGCTGAAATTCAGCGAGTACGCACTCGGGGACTGGCAATCAAAGAAATTCCTAAGTGCCCACCCGCTGAAATTCAGCGCGTGCGCACTCGGGGACTGGAGGCGAAGAAATTCCTAAAGATAAGACATTAAAAGTATCAGGCCGCTGCAAAGCACCGACCTGATCCTCGGGGACTGGATGTACCTGGATGGCTGCGCCAAGCATGCCGTGGAGTTGTATCGCGTCCACAGACGCGTGGAGAGCCGGCGTATGCCCACGATGTTGGTCGACTTCGGCATCGGCGACCCCAGGAGCGTGGCTCGAGGGCGAAGTTCCACTCGCCGCGGCCGCCTTGGTCATGAAGCGCGGGAAGGTGGCGATAGAGGCACCCGCCCCAAAGGAGGTCGGCTCGGCCGTTCCAGGCAAGGAAGCGCCCTCCTTCGTGGACGCGGCTGCCTCCGTTGCAGGTCCAGCCGGCGCGGCCGCCGTATCGTCGAATCGTGACGACGGTGTCACTCCTGGCCTTCTTGCTGCCATCCGCGGGGGCGACGACTTCGTCCGCCTTCCTCTTGCGGGAAGAATCTTCCTCGCTGACGACGGGTGGCACCTTAGCCACGGTTGGGTGGCCCATCCTCTTCACTCCGGTCCTGTACATAAATCATGTAAGCAAGATAATATGAGCGATTATGGGAGACAAAGGAAGGCGAGTGCACTCACTTGGCGACCGAAATGAAGCGCAACCCCGTATGGAGGCCGGCTGGTTTCTCCAGTTCAGGGCCCAGTCGACGGCTGAGCCCCATGTCCAGGACGTCGCGTGCCCAAGACACGGACGGCTTCTTCGTCGTCGAAGCTGCGACTGGAGCCTCTGTAACCTCTTCGACAGGAGCTTCCCTGCGAGGCGAAGTCGCTACGGCCGAAGCATCACCCAGCCCCGAGACTGGGGCGAATGGCGGAGGCATCGACGCCAGGGGCACCTCGATGGTGGCTGTATCCAGCGCGGCCGTCGTCGGAGGCGCCTCGTACTTGGCCGGCCTGGGGGCGTCGGAACTGCTCGCTGAATGCGGTGGCGAGGCCGGCCTCATCGGCTTCGTCTTCGTCTTCCTCGGAGGTGCCTTCGCCTCCTTCTCTTTCTTCTTCTTTTTCGATGGAGTGGCCTGGCGGTGCGAGGTGGTTTCTGGGAGCTCGTCGTCGTCGTCGTGGCGCTCGAGGCTTTTGCTTGCCTCGAGCTCGCGTTGACGCTGCCGGCGGGTTTTGCGGAGCAGCGGGGCGACTTCCTCTTCGAATTCATCGTCGCTGTCACCTTCATCACTCCCGGTATCGCCCTTGGCGGGAGGAGACTCGCCCACGTCCTGCACGGACGAGCTCGAGTTTTCGTCGTCCGACGGTGGGAGCCATCCTTCCACCACTTGGAATAGCTGTAATGAACACAAGATGAAGTTAGAATTACCGCGACTGCATAAACTGCGACTGCGAGCAAAGTGAAGTGATTACCGTTGGGGCTGGACGCTTTGCGGTATAGGGGCGACCCCAGCCTGTGCGTCCAGGTACACCGCCTGGGTGATTTTCTTCAGTGCTGGGATGTAGTCCTCCAGCTTCCACTCGTCGAGGCATGCCTTTGTCGAGTCCTCCCGGCCCGTGTACTGATACATATAGTGCTCGCGCCGAGCGAGCGGGACAAGCCGCCGCCCGAGCCAGCAGTTGTACAGGTTTATCGTCTGAAGGCCCTTCTTCTTCAGATTGCGGATGGTCTGGAGCATCTCGTCGACGACCATCCGTTGGTCGTTGGGGAGCTTGCCGACTTGGAGACGGCGCGGCTCGGACCGATTGGCGGAGTACTGCGGGATCGCCACCTCGCCCTCCGGGGTCGCCTCGGCTACGTAAAACCACGACTTCTTCCAGTCGCTCGCTGCTTTGGCGGGCAGCAACAGGTCGAAGAATGAAGCCTTCGACTTGAGCTGGAAGGTTAGGCCGCCCGCGGCTAACATTGGGCCGCCCGCTTCCTCGCGGCTGATCCGTCCGTGGAACAGATCTTGCCACAAGGGGAAGTAGGGCCGGCAGCCCAAGTAGCATTCGCAGAACGCCACAAAGATGGCGAGCTGCTCGATGCTGTGGGGACCCAGATCCGAAGGCTGGATCCCGTAGTAGGCGCAGAAGCGCCGGAAGAACAGGGACGTGGGGAACCCTAGCCCCCGTTCAAGATGGCTGGTGAAGCAGATGAACTCCCTCTCTCGCGGATTCGGGGTCGTCTCTCCGGCTGCGGGAATGCGCCAGCAGCCGGCTCACAAAATCCCGGCCTCCTCGAAGGAAGTCAGCTGCGCCCTTGTGCACTTAGATCTACCCCACGGCTCGGTGGAGAGGGCCATGGCGGAGAGATTTGCTGGGGGTCGGGGGATTTCGGTTCGACTGGATCGCGATGCGAAGGGAGACGAAAGGTGCGCGCAGTCGGAGGAAATGGTGAGAAGGTGGTTCTCTGATCGTCTGCCATTCCACTTATATAGCGGTTGTTACCCGCCAAATCAGGGAGCCGTTACTACGCGGTGATTACGCCAAAAGTTACCGTTGGATTACCCCAACGGCTAGTTTGACCACGGTTAACGGTCCAACTTCGGCCACTCGACTCGCCGACCCTCTCACTATGACAGTGTTTGCCGACTCGACACGCCAAAGGTTGCGACCTGGATGATTGGTTTCTCCTCTTTACGGGAGCCCGCCGACGATTCGACTGGATGTCCACTCAGAAGCCGTATACTCCGACTGCCAGCAGCCACCTGCGCCTAATCGACGGCGGCCTCGGGGACTACTGATGGGGATATGCCTACTGGGGTATACCCAGCAGGACGTTCCGATCGCCCAAGAATCGGCGAGGGCACGCAAGACGATCGGACTGAAGCCCAGCAAGGAACCAAGCGATTGGAAGCCGAAGGCCCAGGCGAGTAGATAGGCCCAGCCGGATTAGGTTAAACGAGTACCGAAGCTTTAACTGAATCGGTTGAGATATGTAAACCCTAGGGGAGGTGAGCCTATATAAACCTCCCCATAGGGCGAGTAGAGATACGTTCCATCATACACCCAAGCGACTCGCCGCCTAGCCGCCGAGCTCGCCCATTGTACCACCTCCATAATACAATCTAGCAGGAGTAGGTCTTTACCCTCCGGGGGGCCGAACCTGGGTAAAACCCTGTCTTTGCCTCATCTACTTTGCAGATGGCTGGCCGCCCTTGCCCCTCGTTCTACTACTCGCTGCCGATTGCAGCATCTGCCGTGACCATTCCCACGACATGAGCTGTTGTTGAGAGAAGAAATTATGGCCAAGCAAAGGGCAAGAACTGATTGGCTAAAAGAGGGTGATCGGAACACACGTTACTTCCATGCTAGAGCGTCTATAAGAAAGCATCAAAATAAGATTACGATGTTGATGGATGACGATGGTGTGTTGCAGGATAACAAAGAGAAAGTCCAGGACATAATACAAAATTTTTACACAAATTTGTTCAAAGGTCAAGTTGATCTGGACATTGATGCGGTGACGAGCTGCGTACCGGTGAGGGTAACACATGCTATGAATGAACAACTGGGCCGACCGTGGGAGCCCAGGGAGGTTGGGAAGGCCCTGTTCGGTATGGGGGCATCAAAAGCACCAGGTGCGGATGGATTTACGACGGGTTTTTATCAGCGCCATTGGGGCTTAGTGAAAGAAGCGGTCACGAATGCTGTGCTGGCCTTTTTGAATGGGGGAGATCTACCGGATATAATTAATAGGACTATCATTGTCTTGATCCCTAAGGTTAAATCACCACAGCTTATATCACAATTTCGGTCGATTGCACTTTGTAATGTGTTGTACAAGATCTGCTCAAAAGTGATTGCAAATCGGCTTCGCCTAATCCTGGATGAGATTATTTTTGAGGAGCAATCGGCTTTTGTTCCAAGCAGATTAATTACAGATAATGTCTTAGTCGCATATGAGAGTATTCATTGTATGCATCGTAAGAAGGGTAAAGCAGGGTTCTGCGCGGCTAAGCTAGATATGATGAAGGCCTATGAAAGGGTGGAGTGGCCTTATCTAGAAAAGATGCTGTTGACTCTAGGCTTTTCGGATGCTTGGGTGTCACTAATAATGAAGTGTGTCACTTCTGTCAGTCTTGAGGTTAAAATGAATGGTGAGCTTCTGCCTAGATTTTTTCCATCGAGGGGAATTCAGCAGGGAGATCCAATTTCCCCCTATCTCTTCTTGATTTGTGGGGAAGGGTTGTCATGTCTTCTAAAATATTATGACAATGGATGGGTGGACAGAGGCTTGAGGGTCAGCTACAAATCTCCATGGGTATCTCACTTATTATTTGCTGATGATAGCCTTGTGTTCTTAAAGGCAGATATTAGGAGTGCGAGAAGATTGGACGAGATTTTGTCTATCTGTGCTCATGGATCGGGGCAATGTGTTAACAAGCAGAAGAGTTCTACTTTTTTCAGTCTGAATTGCATGTTGCCGGTCCGTTTGATGATGAGGAAGGTGCTGAGCATTGACCGTGAAGCTCTCTCAGAGAAATATTTGGGTTTGCCCACTACGTCTGGACGCCTGACGAACAGGAACTTTGAGCATATTTTGGAGAGTGCTAGATCACGTGTTCAGGGATGGTGTCCGAAGTTGGTATCATATGGAGGTAAAGAACCCTTGATCAAATCAGTTATTCAGTCTCTACCAACCTACTCTATGAGTTGCTTCAAACTCAATAAGGGGTTGTGCTCCAAATTAAAGACAATTGCATTGAAATTTTGGTGGAGTGGATCACTTGATAAGAGAGGGATGATTTGGCAGTCATGGGAGAAAATGGCTATGCCAAAGTGCGCTGGAGGATTAGGCTTTCGAGACTTTGAGATGTTTAATGACGCTATGCTTGGTAAGCAGGCTTGGAGACTGTTGGAGAAGCCTACTAGTTTGTATGCCAGGGTACTCAAGGGAAGATATTTCCCTAATGGTGATATTCTCTCGGCTAATTGTCCTGCTAGTGCATCTCGAACATGGAAGGCTATTATAGTTGGACGTGATGCTCTGAAGCAGGGGCTGATTAAGCGAATTGGGGATGGATTGTCCACTTCCATTTGGGATGATAGATGGATTCCAGGTATGCCGTCTTTTAAGCCTGTGGGACGGAAGACTAATGATGCTGATACACCGATGATTGTTGCGGATCTTTTGGATGGTATGGGGAAGTGGGATGAGCAAAAGGTTTGGAAATACTGCTTTCTTGCTAATGCTGATGCTATCCTAAGTATCCAAAGACCTAGAGGAGTCTTTAACGATATATGGTCATGGAGTGAGGAGAAGTCAGGTATTTATTCAGTCAGATCATGTTACAGGATGCTTTTGAGGATTTCGAGCCAGGATTCAGAGGCTCCTGGGTGTTCGACTACTGATACTAGTATATTGTGGAAGAAGCTTTGGAAACTCCAAGTGATCCCAAAAGTCAAGATTTTTTGGTGGCGTGTTCTAAAGGATCTTCTTCCATGTTACAGTGAGCTCACACGGCACCACGTGATGACATCGCCTTCATGTAAGCTTTGTGGAGGGGCGGATGAGTCATTATTTCATGCTTTGGTAGGATGTATTCATGCCAAGGTGTTCTAGAGGGCTCTTGATGAACAAAGGGGAGTTTCTCTCCCGCGGCTGCATCCGAGGAGTTGGGCTTCAGATTATACTACGGATGAGGCCATCTCGAATAATGACATGGCAGTGTGTATAACACTGATGTGGTGCATTTGGTCTAGCAAAAACAAATTTGTGCATGGAGAGGAACAGTTTCAGCCGATCGGGTCCTTGCAACTGGTTGATGAGTTGGTTTCTTCTCTTGATTTACCTCTAAAGACTTCCACGCCGAAGCCTTGTATACGTCGCTGGAGTCCACCACCGTCTGGATGGTTTACAATCAATATTGATGGCTCTCTGGAATTATCAGCTAGGGTGGCTGGAGGGGGTTATGTTATACGTGACAGTTCGGGTGTCTTGATAGAAGGAGGTTGTTCTCGCCACAACTCGGTTGATGACCCTT
This sequence comes from Avena insularis, assembly GCA_023614405.1. Lineage (NCBI taxonomy): Eukaryota > Viridiplantae > Streptophyta > Magnoliopsida > Poales > Poaceae > Avena > Avena insularis. The sequence goes on along the minus strand of CM042691.1, from coordinate 265,686,959 downwards.
TTATCAGTGAGCTTTTGGCTTGCAGATTAGGCTTGGAGGCTGCTACAAGACTACAATTGCCTCGGGTCATCTTGCAGACGGACTGTGCAAATCTGTTGTCGCTGTGGCAAGATGTGAGACAAGTTCGGATAGATGGTGTTCACATTCTGCAAGAATTAAAGGCGCTTAGCCAAACTTTCCAGGCTTTCAAGCTTCTTTATTTGAATCGATCGGCAAATTGTGCGGCTCATATGTGTGCAAAAGAAGCTCTTAGCATAGAATCTGATACTTGCTTTGATGTAATTCCTGGCTTCCTGCTTAAAACTATCCAAGCAGATTGTAATCCTGAATTTTCGGTTTGAATAAAGTGGTTTACATGTCAAAAAAAAGGAAGGGGTTCGTGCATGTTGCGGGGAGCGAACAGGAGGAGGAGGAGGTTGTCGACGTGCTGCTATGCATGAGGACGAGCGAGGGGGTGACAGTGACGCCCAGTGTTTTTGGATGCGGTTGTGTGGTAGATATGCGTATAGGGGTAATCTGACCATCTTAACGAAAGAGGTCACTAGAGACACCCTCCACTCCTCACCCTTTCAAACAAACCAGAGATGGATATCCCTAACCACTTCTTGTTCTTTCCAACCAAACATAAAAAGTTGCTAGCCCTATCCAGATGGTGGGCATACCCCTATCCCAAAACTTATCCCCTGAATCAAACAACCCCCTTAAAAGGAGAAGCATGATCCCACCGGTGGTATGGAATAATATAGACGGACCCGGTATTTTAACAATGGGTATGTCGCATAAAAAATTAATGGTCGCTTTAGTAAAATATATTTACTAATTTAAGGGATAATTAAAATTTGTATTGTAACATGGTACAAAAGCAATAAAATCTATTTACCAATCCAAGAAGCTGCAATCGATCAGGGTTTTCTCCATTTCAGTTTTGTACTACACGGCAGTTTTCCCTAGTACTAGTGCATTGTACGATGGTTGGGCTCCAGGTTTGCCCAATATACCCGTCCTACCCTGTCGATCCGTCACTGCCGAATAGGAGAGATATGCACCAGAGAAGTTTTGCACTCTTGCTTGGAGTCCAGGTACAGAGCACCCCAAAGATCCACAATCCTGAGTCACGTACAGGAGATGAGTAGTGCTGAATAGCAATATAGTACAACCTCCACTGGTTTGTTTTGGACACTAGGAGCGCCTTGTCGCGTCAATAAGAAATGCTGGGCCCGAGCTGTGGCATGAAAAAGTCAATCACATACCCACGAATAATGATCTGGCGGGACGCACAAATGCTACTTTCCTGATGCCTCCTATTCTCATGCCCTTTGGACCTATAGCTTATGGGCCGAGAAGGCATTGTAAATATATAAGCTGAGATAAGAACCTCTTCCATGCATGGTATGATGAACGAACCGATATGGTTGGACTCGACTGAATATATATAGTGTGGTGTACACACGTTCTTTACCTGGAACGGCTAGACAACCAAACCCGCATGTGATAGTCCCTTCGTATCGGTTTGTTAGGCTTACATGAAGTTTAAAAAAAACATTTAACTGTAAATTTGAACAACAGTATATGAATCATATGTCATAAAAACTGTATTATTGTAAAGGTTTTTAAATATAAATCCAATGATGTAATTTTTTTAAATATAATTTATGTTTTATTAACCAAGTTTATGGTTAAAACTTTTTTTAAACTCTGTGTTAGCCTAACAAACCGATATAGAGGTAGTATTATACTTTGGTTAATCAATCAGGTGGTGCAATGAGATTGGGCATCTAAATTTGTCGGGCGGGTCATCTATTAAACAAGCTGAGCAAGATTACCTAAAAAAAAGAAAAAACAAGCTGAGCAAGATTATTTGAATGACAAGAGATGCAACTTCTACGGGAGTCACTTATATCATATCCGATGAATTAAAAAGTTTGGATTCTCTATGTGTCTATGATTCTAGTATTTACTCCGTCATACAACCATACATCTAACAGAAGATCGCTAAAATATAAGTTAACACTAGTAGAAAACATGCCTTTTGTCCAGGCCATTAGTCCAGGCTGTGGCTGGAGCCGGGACTAATGGAACTCGCCGGACGGTCCGAGCCACCCAAAACCATAGGTCCCGGCCCGTTAGACCCCATTAGTCCCGGTCTAAGACACAAACCGGGATTAAAGGGCCCTGCCGCTCGCTGGGGGCACCCCCTTTAGTCCCGGTTTGTATCTTCAACCGGGACTAGTGGTCTGACCCTATATATACGCACAACCCCTCCTCCTCTCAACTGTTTTTTTTTCTGGTGGGAGAGAGTGTTGTTGTGCTATTTTTTTCTTGTTCATGTGAAATGTCCATTAGAGCGATGCGAGTTTAGGTCACACAAGACAGACATGATATGAGGTGTTCGAGCCACACTTAAGTTTTCTCATCTTTGTTTTCAAGTGTAATAAAATGTTAGCAACTATTTTCTCGTTTAGACCGTCATGCTGTCCTAATTTTAGCATAGTGATTGCGTTTGACATATATTTGTATGATACCACTAGTAGAAAACTAGCCAAAGGATTTGACCTTTAGTACCGGTTTCGTAAGAACCGGTACTAAAGGATGCATTAGTACCGGTTTAACTGCGCAGGTCACCGGCAAACCTTAGTACCGGTTCATTTAGGCTGTATAGTACCGGTTCGTGTTACGAACCGGTACTAAAGGAACTTTAGTACCGGTTTATATAAAGAACCGGTACTAAAAGGTCTCCAGCTCTATTTCTTAACGCGAGCCACCTGAGCCAACTCCATTTTTGCTTCTCCTCTCATATTTCCAAATATTTCCCTCCTCTCACACTCCAATAAATCTCCATTTTTCTCCACCATTTTGTCAAGATTGACGGCATCGGCCGTCTATCCAAGGGTTAGCAATATCATCCTAATTTAGCTTATTTCATTGCTAGTCTAACTCGTATCATTTTTCTAGTGCTAGCAAGGTGTTCGATGAAATGCCTAAGTTAGGGATTTCATTCTTTTTATATGCAATTTGAGCTCAAATTGAAGTATGATTTTTTGGTTTTAGTATCGTCCCCGTCCTCATCGCCGTCGATCGCCAGCGTCGTCCCCTAGCCGGCACAACCTCGGTGAGTCTCTTTTTTTACAAAAACACTTAGTTTTATGTGATGATAAACTTGAATATTAATTAATTTGGTCACTCATATATTCATGATGTTGTGTAATTAATGATTTTTTATATACTTATATAATGCAGATGAATCGACAATGGATGTACGGTGACCGATGCCATCCCGAGTTCATTACTGGCATGCATTATTTTCTCAACGTGGCTGAGGCAAACAGGCGGTCAAATGGTTTCATTTGTTGTCCATGTAGTTCCTGTAAGAATACGAAGGATTACTCTACTTCAAAAACCCTTCACGTCCACCTGCTTGAGAACGGTTTCATGCCCGGCTATAATTGTTGGACCAAGCACGGAGAAAGAGGGGTTATAATGGAAGACAACGAAGAAGAAGAGGATAATGACAACTATCCTATGTTCACTGAAGACGGTGATAGTAGAATGGGGGGAGACGAATCTGAAGAAGAGCCCATTTTTGATGAGCCCATTTTTGATGAGCCCGATGACGATTTGGGTCGGGCCATTCTTGATCTTGAAGATAAACTGCGGAAGTGAAAAGGAGAGGTTGAAGTTGGAGAAAATGTTAGAGGATCACAACAAACTATTGTACCCAAATTGCGAAGATGGCCAGAAAAAGCTAGGTACTACACTAGAATTGCTGCAATGGAAGGCAGAGAATGGTACTTCTGACAAGGGATTTAAAAAGTTGCTGAAAATAATAAAGAAGATGCTTCCAGGGAAGAACGTATTGCCCTCTAGTACATCTGAAGCAAGAAGGTTGTGCGCCCTCTAGGATTAGAGGTGCAGAAGATACATGCATGCATCAATGACTGCATCCTCTACCGCGGTGAGGAGTACGAGTTTGAATGCATGCCGGTATGTGGTGCATTGCGGTATAAGATCAGTGAGATGACCCTGGTGATGTTGAGGACGAGTCGTGCCCCAGGAAGAGGGTTCCTGCCAAGGTGATGTGGTATGCTCCTATAATACCACGGTTGAAACGTTTGTTCCAAAACAAAGAGCATGCCAAGTTGTTGCGATGGCACAAAGAGGACCGTAAAAAAGATGTGATCTTGAGACACCTGGCGGGGGTCGCAGTGGAGAAAAATCGACAGAGAGTTCAAGTCATTTTCAGAGGACGCGAGGAACTTAAGATTTGGTCTAAGTACAGATGGCTTTAATCCTTTCGGGGAGCAGAGCTCCAGTCATAGCACCTGGCCAGTGACTCTATGTATCTATAACCTTCCTCCTTGGTTGTGCATGAAGCGGAACTTCATTATGATGCCAGTGCTCATCCAAGGCCCGAGGCAACCCGGCAATGACATTAATGTGTATCTGAGGCCATTGGTTGAAGAACTTTTACAGTTGTGGCGTGAACAAGGTGTACCTCATGGGATGAGCACGCACAAAAGGAATTTAACCTCTGGCGTTGTTGTTTGTAACCATCAATGATTGGCCTGCTCTTAGTAACATTTCAGGACAGTCAAATAAGGGATACAATGCATGCACACACTGTTTAGGTGAGACTGACAGTATATATTTGGGAAACAAGAATGTGTACCCGGGGCATCGCCGATTTCTTCCAAAACAACATCACGTAAGAAAGAGAGGAAAGCATTTCAGAGGTGAGGCAGATAACCGAACAAAGCCTACCCGCCCTACTGGGGATGTTATATATGATATGGTCAAGGATTTAAAAGTGATCTTTGGAAAGGGTCCTGGCGGAAAATCTGTTCCGAATGATGTTGACGGACACGTACCCATGTGGAAGAAGATGTCTATATTTTGGGAGCTACCCTATTGGAAAATACTAGAGGTTCACTCTGCAATCGACGTGATGCACGTGACGAAAAATCTTTGCGTGAACCTGCTAAACTTCTTGGGCGTGTATGGGAAAACAAAAGATACACCGGATGCATGGCAGGACCAGCAATGTATCCACGAAGGAAACAACCTGAATCCAGAGAAGTATCAAGGTACTGCCAGCTACGCTCTTACCAAAGAAGAGAAGGAGATCTTTTTGAAGTCGAGTAGCATCAAGGTCCCGTCGCTTCTCGTCGAATATAAAGGGAATAATAAACATGTCAGAGAAAAAGTTTCAAAACCTAAAGTCTCATGACTGCCACGTGATTATGACACAATTACTTCCGGTTGCATTGAGGGGCCTTCTGCCAGAAAATGTTCGAGTACCCATTGTGAAGCTATGTGCGTTCCTCAATGCAATTTCTCAGAAGGTGATCAATCCACTAACTCTACAAAATTTACAGAAGGATGTGGTGCAATGTCTAGTTAGCTTCGAGTTGGTGTTCCCACCATCCTTCTTCAATATTATGACGCATCTCCTCGTTCACAGTGAAGAGATTGGCGTTCTCGGTCCTGTATTTCTACACAACATGTTCCCCTTTGAGAGATTCATGGGAGTCTTAAAGAAATACGTTCATAACCGTGCTAGTCCAGAAGGAAGCATCTCCAAGGGCTATGGAACATAGGAGGTCATTGAGTTTTGTGTTGACTTTATTCCTGACCTTAAGCCGATCGGTGTTCCTGAATCGCGCTATGAGGGGAGACTGCGTGGAAAAGGCACACTAGGAAAGAAAGCAACAATGTGTATGGACGGACATTCTTTCACTCAAGCACACTACACAGTTTTACATAATTCTAGCTTGGTGGCTCTGTATATAGTGGAACACAAGAATATTTTACGCTTGGAATACCCGGAGCAACGTGAAGATTGGATTGATGGAGAACACATGAAGACTTTTGGCGGTTGGTTGCAAACACATCTCATTAATGGCACTGATGAAGAACAGCTATACTTGTTGGCCAAGCAACCATCTTCGACTATATCGACTTTTCAAGGGTACGAGATAAATGGAAATACATTTTACACGATCGCCCAAGATAAAAAGAGCACCAACCAAAACAGTGGTGTTCCACAGACAAAGGACTGGCCCAACCGGTCCAAGTTCTGGTTGTTCGCACATGGGGCAGGGTTGGACCCAAAGACAGGGCGGATCGTTGCAAAGGGAAAATGGAAGGAAAAAATTGCAAAAGTCACGACGCTGCTTGTAGATGCAATAGAAAAAGTTAAAAAGGGAGATTACATTCCCGATAGAGAGAATGACGAGTTGACACTCGCTCTGGGGAATCCTGAACACTTTGGACGAATACGAGCCCTCCCAGGTGTCACCATGAAGGAAGCGTGGCCGGAGGCCGATTATAGAAGTCGTGCAAGAAAGAAGAAGCAGGACTTAGACCGGATATCGGAATTGGAACGTAAGGTGCAGCTGCTTGAGAAAAATCAAATAGACTCAACTAGTCGACAGAGGGCACCTGATCAGCAACTGTTTCTACAATATACTCAAGCCAATGTTGCCCCATCTCAGCCAAGAAGCAGCGTGGGTTCCTCGCATCTTGTAGGATGTGGAGCAAGCTACCCCGTGGATTATGTCACGGAGAAGACAGATTGCGAGCTACATGTGCCAATGAGGAACATGTCCATTAAGGTGGCGGTCGGCTATGTTTACCCAAATGAAGATGGAGCAACGCACCATCATATGCCCATTCCGGCTGGCTATGCTCGTGTCGGGGTGGACGACGTTGTGACGGGTTATGAAACAATGGATCTTGATTTTCCTGGAGGTGACGATGAGAAGACAATGGGCGATGTCAAGCGCAGTTTCGCCCTATGGAACAAGAAATACATTGTCTTTTCGCCAAGGCCAACAACTCCTCCTCGTAGCAGTCCACATGAGCAGCAAAGTCCACATGAGCAGCAAATGCCATCGACTCCTCCTGGTAGCAGTCCACATGAGCAGCAAAGTCCACACCTACTTGAGAGGGACCCCAGCGCGAGTCCACCATCTCGATATCCTCCGCGTAAGAAAGCGCCCGTTAAGCGGAATGGTTCGCCGACTAGGAAGAGACTTAGAAAGGAGAAAGCACCGCCGCCTATTCAGAAGTTACCTTGGGAAAGAACTATCGAGGAATGCACCGTAATCTCTAAGTCCGAGGTGGAAGCCCATTTTGCTAAGAAAGTGCCAGAGATACCTTTTGAGAAGACATTAGATCCGGTGAAAGTTGTGCGTACCGTTGAGAATCTATATGACCCTGTACCATCGCCGCCATCTGACTATAGGCGTTCTATTGAAAGGTCATATGACGAGATGGTCCTGGCTAAAAAATCTGATCAATCGGTGGTCCAGGCAAAAAAAGGGAAACAAGTGCACCAGCTCGGAGAACAACCCGTTCAATCGGCCCCCCCTCTCAAGGTGTTTGACACGAAGGCCGTTCAAAGTTCTCGACAAAACACAACCGATTACCCCATCGCTGAAGTAGCATATAAATTTGTTCAAGGGGAAGATTTGGTCGAGAATGTCAGGTTGCTATCAACAAGTATGCGTAATTTGCATATATGGTACACTAATGCCACAAAGAAAGGGACCAAGGCTATCATGGTGCGAGTTAAGGATGAGCACTACTTCCAAGAATACAGTGTGAGCGTTGAATTCTGCGAACTTTTTCAGTTATACAATCTTCGGGCCCTCGACAAATCTATCATCAGTTGCTATTATGCAGAAGTGATTTATTTATGTAATTTGAGAAGTCTTTAGCTCAGCTCGTTCATTGTCTGCAATTATACTCAATATAATCTTTTGTGCGCTATATTATGCAAATCGAAGAAGCTCGAATGCAAAAGGGATGAAATCAAGGACATTGGGTTCATTGACCCGGATACAATGCATGTAAAAACCATAGAAGATCCCATATATAACAAGGATACACCGGAGACTTTGCTAAGGTTTTTGAAGCGACAACGTGACAAAAAAATAATACTTTGGCCTTACAACTTTAAGTAAGTGTTACTATCTTCTAACACATTCTTTTTGCTCACTAGATGTTAAAATTTTAACTGATGAGTTATATCTATGACACTGCATATTTAAACGTGCACAGGTTCCACTTTATTCTTGTCGTCATTCAAATGTACGATGGAGAAGTTGAAGTCTTTGACTCACTAAGCAAAGAGCCTATACTATACAAGACGGCTTTTGATATGCTCAAAAAGTAATTTTAAATCTTATTGGTTTTTTCGTTAATTTCCTGATATCAACAAATTGCTAACTCTTTTATGCATTTTCTTTGTCGGGCAGCGTATGGCAAAAGTTCATCGAGGAAGATCTGTCCGGTGGATGGAAACCGAAGCTGATATGGCGTTCGAACAAAGTAAGTAGTACTACCGAGGTCCACACACCTTTATCATACTTGATTATTGTTTGATTGAATTATATTCTTGTATAGAAATGTGCGAAACAACCACTGGGGACTAATCTATGTGGATACTACGTTTGTGAGTACATTCACAAGATTGTCGTGAAGAATGAATAATAAAAGAAATAAAGAGGTACGTAAACAATAATCACAAATTTATTTTGTTTCAGTTGTGATGAGTTTTAGTCATAATTGTTTCATTATGATTTGATATATATATATACACATAGCTCATGTATTTATTTGTATCTCATTCTTTTACAGTTGGCAAGAAAGCGGGACACGCTCTCAATCGAGCACCGCTTCAAAGCAATTGGCGAGGAATTGGCGGGATTTTTCCTTCGGGACGTCATAGCTAATTTCGGAGAGTACCACTATGCATGAAGATCGATCTTCATGCATGTACTACATGTAATATATAGTTTGCCTCGGAGAGTACCACTATGCTACATGTAATATATAGTATGCTCCGAAAAGTACCACTATGCATGTACTACTTAATTTGCAATCTTATGCAATTACATATTTTATATATATGCACCAAGTTGATATGCATCACCTTGATCTTCATGTATTACCTAAACCCAAACGCGTTTCTGGCACATCGACGGGATCCTCGTATGATGAAATGGTCCGATACCCCTAAACCCCTCCTAAACCCTAAACACTGAATTCTTTGCCTAATCTCTGCCACGTCCCCACTTTTGGTACCGGTTCGTGTTACAAACCGGTACCAAAGACTTCAGCCCCGCTGGCTCATGCATGCCCACGTGGAGGCACTTTTAATACCGGTTCGTAAGGAACCGGTACCAAAGGGGGGAATGATTTAGTCCCGAATGATTAGTACCGGTTGCCAAACCGGTACCAAAGCCCCTCTGGAACCGGTACAAAAGGGCATTTTCCTACTAGTGTACAGATGAGCCATCCATGGATGTACAGTGACCGACGCTCTGCCGCTTTCAGAGAAGGCGTGCGTTCTTTTCGAGTTGTGGCCGAGGAGAACAAGCGGCGAGATGGTTTTATGTGTTGTCCATGTATTGACTATAGAAATGAGAAGACTCACATTTCCGCAAGAGTCATTCAGAGCCACCTGCTTCGGTCTGGTTTTATGTCCGACTAGAATGTTTGGACCAAACACGGAGAAAGAGGGGTTGTGATGGAAGACGGCGATGAAGAAGAGAACGATGATGACAACTACCGACCTATGTTCCCTGAATACGCTGATACCACAATGGAAGACAATGAAGAAGAAGGAGGTGAATAACGGAACAGGACCGGCCCGCTGATGATCTTGGTCGGGTCATTTCTGATGCAAATCGAGACTGTGACACAGAAAAGGAGAGGTTGCAGTTTGAGTAGATGTTACAGGACCACAATAAATTGTTGTACCCAACTTGTGAAGATGGCCAGAAGAAGCTGGGTAGCACACTGGAATTGCTGAAGTGGAAGGCAGAGACCGGTGTGACTGACTCGGGGTTTGAGAAGTTGCTGGTACTCATGAAGTGGTTGCTTCCAAGAAATAACGAATTGGCCGCCAGTACATACGAAGCAAAGAAGCTCGTCTGCCCTCTAGGATTAGATGTGCAGAAGATACATGTGTGCCCTAATGACTGCATCCTCTACCACGGTGAGAAGTACGAGAATTTGGATAAATGCCTGGTATGCACTGCATTGCGGTATAAGATCAGAAAAGATGACCCTGGTGATGTTGATGGCGAGCCACCCAGGAAGAGGGTTCCTGCCAAGGTGATGTGGTATGCTCCTATAATACCACGATTGAAACGTTTGTTCAGAAACAAAGAGCATGCCAAGTTGTTGCGATGGCACATGGAAGAACGTAAGAAAGACGGGATGTTGAGGCACCCTACTGATGGTCGACAGTGGAGAAAAATCGAGAGAGACTTCCCGAACTTTGCTGGTGACGCAAGAAACTTATGGTTTGGTCTAAGTACATATGGCATGAATCGTTTTGGGGAGGAGAGCTGCAGTCACAGCATCTAGCCTGTCACTCTATGTATCTACAACCTTCCTCCTTGGTTGTGCATGAAGCGGAAGTTTATTATAATGCCAGTGCTCATCCAAGGCCCGAAGCAACCCGACAACGATATTGATGTGTACCTAAGGCCATTAGTTGATGAACTTTTACAGCTGTGGGCCGAACCAGGTTTACGTGCGTGGGATGAGCACAAACAAGAGCCATTCGACCTACGAGCGTTGTTGTTCGTAACCATCAATGATTGGCCTGCTCTTAGTAACATCCCAGGACAAACGAACAAGGGATATAATGCATGCACACACAGTGTAGATGAGACTGAAAGTATATATCTGGATAAATCAAGGAAGAATGTGTACCCGTACAATCGTCGTTTTCTTCCGCCCAGACACCCCTTAAGGAAAAAAGGCAAGCAGTTCGATGGTGAGGCAGATCACCGGAAGAAGCCTGCCCCCGTACTGGTGCTGATGTATTTGGTATGGTCAAGGATTTAAATGTAATATTTGGAAAGGGTCCCAGAGGACAACCTGTTCACCCATATGGAAGAAGAAATCTATATTTCGGGAGCTACCCTATTGGGAAGTCCATGAGGTTCGCATGCAATCGACGTGATGCACCTGACGAAGAATATTTGCGTCAATGTTCTAGGCTTCTTGGGCTTGTATGGGAAGTCAAAAGATACACCGGAAGCACGAGAGGACCAGCAACATCATAAAGGACGAGACGACAAGCATCCAGTGAAGTTTCAAGGGCCTGCCAGCTACGCTCTTACCAAGGAAGAGAATGAAATCTTTTTTGTAGTCCTTTTCAGTATCAAGGTTCCGTCTAGATTCTCGTCTAACATAAATGGAATAGTAAATATGAAAGAGAAAAAATTTCCAAAACCTAAAATCCCATGACTGCCACGTGCTTATGACGCAACTGCTTCCAGTTTCATTGAGAGGGATTCTACCGGAAAATGTTCGGCTGGCCATTGTGAAGGTATGTGCATTCCTCAATGCAATTTCTCAGAAGGTAATCGATCCAGAAAGTCTATCAGGGTTACATATTGATGTGGTCCAATGTCTGGTCAGCTTCGAGTTGTTGTACCCTCCATCTTTCTTCAATATTATGACGCACCTCCTAGTTCACCTAGTCGAAGAGATTAGAATTCTCGATCCTGTGTTTCTACACAATATGTTCCCCTTCGAAAGCTTCATGGGAGTCTTAAAGAAATATGTTCATAACCGTGATAGGCCAGAAGGAAGCATCTCCAAGGGCTATGGAACAGAGGAGGTCATTGAGTTTTGTGTTGACATTCTTCCTGACCTTAAGCCGATTGGTGTTCCTGAATCTCGGTATGAGGGGAGGCTGACTGGAAAAGGCACACTAGGAAGGAAAACAATGGTATGTATGGAAAGGGATTCTTTCAATAAAGCACACTACACGGTTCTACACAATTCCACCTTGGTGGCTCCGTATATCGAGAAACATAAGATTATTGTACACTCGGAAAACCCGGGGATGCCTGGCTCCTCGATTAAAGTGGAACACGAGGACACTTTCGGTAGTTGGTTGCAGAAACATCTCATGAATAACAACACTGTTGAAGATCAACTGTACTTGTTGGCACGGTTACCATCTTCGACTATTTGTACTTTCCAAGGGTACGAGATAAATGGTAATACATTTTACACGATCACCCAAGATAAAAAGAGCACCAACCAAAACAGTGGTGTCCGCTTTGATGCAACAGATGACAATGGGCTGAAGGACACATATTATGGGTACATAGAGGAGATATGGGAACTTGAGTATGGACCTACTTTTAAGGTCCCTTTGTTTCGGTGCAAATGGGTCAAGATGACAGGAGGAGGGGTACATGTAGACGAAAAGTATGGCATGACAACAGTGGATCTCAACAATCTTGCGTACATGGACGAACCATTCATCCTATCCAATGATGTGGCTCAAGTTTTCTATGTGAAGGACATGTCTACGAAACCAAGAAAAAGAAATCAGCAAAAGAATACATCGTCTGATGAGCCAAAGCGCCACATAGTTTGTTAAGGGAAAAGAAACATCGTGGGAGTGGATGACAAGACAAATATGTCAGAAGATTATAATAATGAAATCCCTCCCTTCAAATTGAAAACTGACCCAAGCCTCCTGTTAAATGATGAAGATTCTCCATGGCTACGGCGCAGAAGATAACAACAACAATAGATAGGGTTGTTGGTGTAATATATTAAACCTTTTATGTAATCATATTGTTAAATGATGAAGATTCTATAGGGGTTCGTAGCATGGAAAACAAAAAAATTCTACCGCATTCAAACAAACAAGCCAAGATCTATCTACTTGATTGTAGCAACGAGTCGATAGAGGAACTCACCCTCGAAGATTCCAAAGTGTTTAACGAGAGCCGATTCTCGTGGGTGATGTAGTCGTACTAATGCCGATCTCAAGATCGCGTAGACGATCCTTCCGGCGCTGCGTTCCGGCAGCGCTTCCGCAGTCGTTCACACGTTTGGTACTCGATGAAGACCTTCCTCTCCCTTGTTCCAGTAGGCAGCGGAGGTTGTAGCACTCTCCTCGCGATTCCGGCAGCACGACGGCGTGGTACCGGAAGTAGAGGGGAGATCTCGCAGGGCTTCGCCTTAAGCCGGAGCGAGTATGGTGGAGCAAGAAAGAGACCTTCGCGATCTAGGGTTTAGATGGCACCAAGGGGAGAGTGTAGCCAGCGGCTAGGGTTTGGGATCACCCCAACTCGGCGGTGGTGCCCTAGGTGGCGGCAGCAGGGGTGGTGGCGCCGGTAGCTTAGGGTTAGGGTTTCGGGGCATGAGAGGTGTAGGCTAGAGGGGCACCCCTGCCCCTCCTTATATAGGAGGGAGGGCGCCGGTTGGGAGGAGGGAGTACTCCCCCAACTCGGCCTCCTTGGCCGGTGGGTGGAGGGAGGAGGACTTCCTCCCCAAGTAGGTTTCCTACTCTCCCTCCACCAAGCAAACTTGCCGTTTGACTTTTCAAATTGGCGCTTGACTTTTCAAACTAGGATTTGATTTCTCCCTTTATTTTGCCCAGCCATGATACCTAGTACATGATGCAACCATTCCACATTGTCATGACACATTCATGTACCTTCCGGAACCTTCTAGAACCTTCCGGAACCTTCTAGAACCTTCTAGAACATTCCCAATGAAAACACCGGAATCATTCCCCAACTCCGAAACAGGACTTTCCTTATATGAATCTTATTCTCCGGACCATTCCGGATCTCCTCGTGATATCCCGGGTCCTATCCGAGACTCTGAACAACATTCAGTCTCTTACTCATCATTCCATAACTACTCAACAACATTGAATCCTTAAGTGTGTCTCCCTACGATTCGTGAATTATGCGGACATGATCGAGACACTTCTCCAATAAATAACCAATAGAGGAATCTGGAAATTCATATGGCTCCCACATATTTCTACGATTACTTTGCAATCGAATGAACCACTTACATACGATACCAATTTCCCTTTGTCTCACGATAGTTTACTTATCCGAGGTTTTGATCGTCGGTATCTCTGTATACCTAGTTCAACCTTGTTACTGATAAGTACTCTTTTCTCGTTCCCGTGATATGTGATCCCTTGTGAGTTAGTCACATGCTTGCAAGCTAATTGGATGACATTCCATCGAGAGGGACCAGAGTATATCTATCCGTCATATGGATGGACAAATCCCACTCTTGATCCATGTGTTTCAACCCATACTTTCCAAACACTCAATGCCACCTTTATAGCCATCCAGTTACGGTGTGGTGTTTGATGTCATCAAAGCATCCTTCCGGTGATGGTGATAAGCATGATCTCATGGTCGAAGGAATTAGGTTACTATGTATCAGAAAGCTTATAGCAATTGAACTATTAAAATGACTTGATCTTTATGCTAAGCTTATCTATAGGAGTATGTCCATCATACCATTCTCCTAATGATATGGTCTTGTTGTTAATAACATCTCAATGTTCATGATAGGGAAACCACAATCATCTATTAACCAACAAGCTAGTATTATGAAGAGGCTTTACTAGGGAATCTAATTTAGTTTACAAATCACACAAGTATTAATGTTTCCTGGTTAATACTGTTATAGCATGAATGTAAACATTTATCATAAACACAAAGATATAATAATAACTACATTTATTATTGCCTCTAGGGCATATCTCCAACAGTCTCCCACTTGCACTAGAGTCAACTAATCTAGATTACATGGTAATATACCGAACACCCATGGCAGTTTGGTGTTGGTCATGTTTTGCCCTCGGGAGAGGTTTAGTCAACGGATCCGCCACATTCAGATCTGCGTGTAATTTGCAAATATTTATGTCACCATCTTGGAGATGTTCTCGAATAGCGTGAAAACGTAGCTTGATGTGCTTCAGCTTCTTGTATGACCTTGGTTCTTGCGCATTGGCTATGGCGCCCATGTTATCACAGTAGATAGACATTGGGTCCAGCGCACTTGGAACCACACCGAGCTCTGTAATGAACTCCTTCATCCATATCGCTTCTTGTGAAGCCTCCGAAGCAACTATGTATTCCGATTCAGTTGAAGATCTCGCCACAACGCTTTGCTTTGCACTCCTCCAGCTAACTATTGCACCATTCAAAGTAAATACGTATCCAGATTGTGATTTAGAATCATCCGGATCGGTGTTCCAACTAGCATCGGTGTAACCATTAACAACGAGCTATTCATCACCTCCATAAGAAAGAACCATATCCTTAGTTCTTCTCAAGTACTTAAGGATGTTTTTGACCGCTGTCCAATGATCCACTCCTGGATCACTTTGATATCTGCTAGTCAAACTAAGATATGCAATGTCGGGTCTAGTACATAGCATGGCATACATTAGAGATCCTATGGCTGAGGCATAGGGAGTCTTACTCATCCTTTCTCTATCTTCTGCCGTTGCTGGACTTTGAGTTTTACTCAAGGTCGTATTGGGCAACATGGGCAAGAACCCTTTCTTGTTGTCTTCCATTCCAAACCTCTTTAGAACTTTGTCCAAATATGTACTTTGTGACAATGATATTAGGCGTCTCGATCTATCTCTATAAATCTTTATGACTAATATGTAAGCTGCTTCGCCAAGATCTTTCATTGAAAAACTATTATTCAAATATTCCTTGACCCTATTAAGAAGGTCTACATCATTCCCAATCAACAATATGTCATCTACATATAGTATTAAGAATGCTACAGAGCTCCCACTCACTTTCTTGTAAATACAAGCTTCTCCATAAGTTTGTATAAATCCAAAACTTTTGATTACCTTATCAAAACATTGATTCCAACTTCGGGATGCTTGCTTCAATCCATATATGGACCGTTGAAGTTTTCATACCTTGTTAGCATCTTTAGGATCGACAAAACCTTTGGGTTGCATCATATACAACTCTTCATCAATGTCTCCATTGAGGAACACTGTTTTGACATCCATCTGCCATATCTCATAATCGTAATATGGAACGATTGCTAACATAATCCTCACAGACTTTAGCTTTGCTACCGGTGAGAAAATCTCATAGTAGTCAACTCCTTGAATTTGTCGAAACCCTTTTGCGACAAGTCGGGATTTATAGACAGTAACATTACCATCAGCATCTGTTTTCTTCTTGAAAATCCATTTGTTCTCGACAGCCTTCCGGCCATCCGGTAAGTCCACCAAAGTCCATACTTGGTTTTCGTACATGGATCCAATCTCGGGTTTCATGGCATCTTGCCATTTATTGGAATCTGGGCTCATCATTGCTTCCTCATATGTTGCAGGGTCATCGGTGTTATCCACCAACATGACACTCATAACGGGATCATACCAATCAGGAGTGGTACGAGTTCTCGTTGACCTGCGAGGCTCTGTAGCAACTTCAACCGAAGTTTCATGATCATCATTAGCTTCCTCTCTTATTGGTGTAGGCGCCACAGGAACCACTTCCGGTGCTGCGCTACTTGCAAGTTCGAGAGAAGGTTCAAAAACCTCGTCGAGTTCTACTTTCCTTCCAGTCACTTCTTTCGAAAGAAATTCCTTCTCTAGAAAGGATCCATTTTTAGCAACAAAGATTTTGCCCTCGGATCTATGATAGATGGTATACCCAATAGTTTCCTTTGGGTATCCTATGAAGACGCATTTTTCTGCTTTGGGTTCAAGCTTGTCCGGCTGTAACTTCTTTACATAGGCTTCGCAACCCCAAACTTTAAGGAACGACAATTTAGGTTTCTTCCCAAACAATAATTCATCCGATGTCATTTAAATGGATTTAGATGCTGCCCTATTTAAAGTGAATGCGGCTGTTTCTAATGCATAACCCCAAAACGATAGCGGTAAATCTGTAAGTGACATCATAGAACGAACCATATCTAAGAGAGTTCGATTACGACGTTCGGACACACCATTATGTTGTGGTGTTCCCGGCGGTGTCAATTGTGAAAGTATTCCGCACTTCTTCAAATGCTCGCCAAACTCGTAACTTAGATATTCACCTCCACGATCAGAACGTAGAAATTTAATCTTCTTGTTACGTTGATTATCTACCTCACTTTGAAATTCCTTAAACTTCTCGAAAGTTTTGGACTTATGTTTCATGAAATAGATATACCCATATCTACTCAAGTCATACGTGAAGGTAAGAACATAACGATAACCACCGCATGATGCTACACTCATTGGACCACACACATTGGTATGTATGATTTCCAACAAGTCCGTAGCTCGCTCCATCATACCATAAAATGGAGTCTTAGTTATTTTACCCATCAGACATGCTTCTCATCTTTAAAGTGATTCGAAATCAAGTGATTCAAGAAGTCCATCGGAATGGAGTTTCTTCATACGCTTCACTCTAATGTGACCAAGACGACAGTGCCACATATATGTCGAGTTATCACTCAATTTCAAATGTTTAGCTTCAATGTTATTAATATGTGTATTTCCACTATCGAGATTCAATAAGAATATACCATCTATCAAAGGTGCATGTGCATAAAACATATTACTCATATAAATCGAACAACCATTATTCTCGGACTTAAACAAGTAACCGTCTCGCAATAAACATGATCCCGATATAATGTTCATGCTCAACGCAGGCACCAAATAACAATTATTTAAGTATAAAACTAATCCCGATGGTAGATGAAGAGGTAGCGTGCCGACCGCGATCACATCAACCTTTAATCCATTTCCAACACGCATCGTCACCTCGTTCTTCGCAAGCTTCCGTTTATTCTGCAGCACCTGTTTTGAGTTACAAATATGAGCAACCAAACCAGTATCAAATACCCAGGAACTACTACGAGTACTAGTGAGATACACATTAATAACATGTATATCGGATATAGCTTTTTCTTGATGTTGCCGTTCTTCAAATCCGCCAAGTACTTTGGGCAATTCCGCTTCCAGTGACCCTCTCCCTTGCAGTAAAAGCATTCAGTATCAGGCTTAGGTCCAGCTTTGGTCTTCTTCGCCGGTGCGGCAACTTTCTTACCACCCTTCTTGAAGTTACCCTTTTGCTTAGACTTGCCTTTCTTGAATTTGGTGGTCTTATTGACCAACAACACTTGATGCTCTTTCTTGATCTCCACTTCTGCAGATTTCAACATGGAGAAGAGTTCTGGCAACGTCTTGTCCATGCTTTGCATATTGTAGTTCATCACGAAGTTCTTGTAACTTGGTGGTAGTGATTGGAGGACACGGTAAATCCCCAAAGCATTAGGAATCACTATACCCAAGCTTTGGAGTTTGTTGGCGTGCCCAGACATCTTAAGCACATGCTCACTGACGGAGCTGCCCTCTTCCATCTTGGAGTTAAAGAACTTTTCAGAAGCCTCATAACTCTCAACTGCCGCGTGAGTCTCAAATATCAATTTGAGTTCACGGACAATATCATGTGGGTCATGGTTCTCAAACCTTTTCTAAAGCTCCGATTCCAAACCATTCAATATAGCACACTGAACTGTGGAGTACTGATTCTTCCGAGCGAGGTAAACATTCTTTACTTCATCGGTAGCATCAGCCGCAAAGGGTCACCAATGGTGCATCCAGCACATAGGTCAAATTACCAGCATTGAGGACAATCCTCAAATTGCGGAACCAATCCGCGAAGTTGCTTCCATTGTTTTTCAACTTTTCTTTCTCTAGGAACGCATTAAAATTGATGGTAGGGGCCGCCATTGATCTACGACATATTTGCAATAGTTTAGACTAAGTTTATGACAAATTGAGTTCTAATTAATAGTTAAATTAATCTAGGTGAACTCCCACTCAAAACAATATCCCTCACATTATTTTAGTGATCACACGAACCAAATCCACCACATCAAAACCGATCATCACGAGAGTTGATGTAGCTTCAATGGCGAACAATCAACATGTTCATCATATCTTACTATATGACTCATGCTTTACCTTTCGGTGATCCGTGTTCCGAGACCATGTCTGTACATGCTAGGCTCGTCAAGATCAAACCTTAGCTTCCGCATGAGCAAATCTGGCTTGCTCACGTTTTATACACTTGCAGAATCTAACACATCCGATCATCACGTGGTGCTTCAAAACAACAAGCTTTAGCAACGGTGCTTACTAAGGAAGAACACTTTAAAACTTGAAATTTATTTGCTTGAGGGATCATATTATAAAGCTACCGTCGTTAACTAAGCAATACAAGATGCATAAAGGATTAACATCACATGCAATTCATAATATGTGATATGATATGGCCTTTCTTCTTGTGCTTCCGATCTCCATCTTCAAGCACGAACATGATCTCCATCATCACCGGTATGGCGCCGTTTCATGGTTGTCCTCCACCAGCTCCAACTATTACAACTACTTTGAATAGACACGCGGGTCTTAACAGAATTTAAAGACAACCATATGGCTCCTGCCGGTTGCCAACTTACAATAAAGAACATTGCATACATCAAATATAATCACAATCATGGCCATATCACATCACAGCACACCCCTGCAAAACAAAGTTAGATGCCTCTAATTTTCTTTGCATATTTTACGTGGTTGGGGGATTTCAATAAGTGTCGCTCTAACTTACGAACAAGAACCACAACGTTGATGTTTGAACTATCAAGTGCCCGTTGTAAATTGGATCTATACTATAATGGGAGAGACAGACAACCGCAAAGCCACTTATGCAATACAAGTTGCATGTTGAGCGTGGAGCATGTCTCATGAACGATGTCATGTAAGGTTAGCCCGGGCCGCTTCATCCCATCATACCACAAGATGCAAAGTACACAAGAAGAAATTGACAAAAAAAGCACTACCGCCCATAATGACCATTGTGTTCTACTCGTGCAACAGATCTACATATAGACACGGCTCTGCTACCACTGTAGGGGTTCGTAGCATGGAAAACAAAAAAATTCTACCGCATGCAAACAAACAAGCCAAGATCTATCTACTAGATTGTAGAAACGAGTCGATAGAGGAACTCACCCTCGAAGATTCCAAAGTGTTTAATAAGAGCAGATTCTCGTGGGTGATGTAGTCGTACTCATGCCGATCTCAAGATCGCGTAGATGATCCTTCCGGCGCTGCGTTCCGGCAGCGCTTCCGGTCACATCGCTCGTTGACTGATGAAGACCTTCCTCTCCCTTGTTCCAGCAGGCAGCGGAGGTTGTAGCACTCTCCTCGCGATTCCGGCAGCATGGCGGCGTGGTACCGGAAGTAGAGGGGAGATCTCGCAGGGCTTCGCCTTAAGCCGGAGCGAGTATGGTGGAGCAAGAAAGACACCTTGGCGATGTAGGGTTTAGATGGCACCAAGGGGAGAGTGTAGCCGGCGGCTAGGGTTTGGGATCACCCCAACTCGGCGAGTTGGTGGTGCCCTAGGCGGCGGCAGCAGGGGTGGTGGCGCCGGCGGCTTAGGGTTAGGGTTTCGGGGCGTGAGAGGTGTAGGATAGAGGGGCACCCTTGCCCCTCCTTATATAGGAGGGAGGGCGCCGGTTGGGAGGAGGGAGTCCTCCCCCAACTCGGCCTCCTTGGCCGGCGGGTGGAGGGAGGAGGACTTCCTCCCCAAGTAGGTTTCCTACTCTCCCTCCACCAAGCAAACTTGCCGTCTGACTTTTCAAATTGGCGTTTGACTTTTCAAACTAGGATTTGATTTCTCCCTTTATTTTGCCCAGCCATGATACCTAGTACATGATGCAACCCTTCCACATTGTCATGACACATTCATGTACGCTTCCCCTCCGGAGTGCCGGACCTTCCAGAACCTTCTAGAACATTCCCGATGAAAACACCGGAATCATTCCCCAACTCCGAAACAAGACTTTCCTTATATGAATCTTATTCTCCAGACTATTCCGGATCTCCTCGTGATATCCCGGATCCTATCCGAGACTCCGAACAACATTTGGTCTCTTACTCATCATTCCATAACTACTCAACAACATCGAATCCTTAAGTGTGTCTCCCTACGGTTCGTGAATTATGCGTACATGATCGAGACACTTCTCCAATCAATAACCAATAGAGGAATCTGGAAATTCATATGGCTCCCACATATTTCTATGATTACTTTGCAATCGAATGAACCACTTACATACGATACCAATTTCCCTTTGTCTCATGATAGTTTACTTATCCGAGGTTTTGATCGTCGGTATCTCTGTATACCTAGTTCAACCTTGTTACTGAAAAGTACTCTTTTCTCGTTCCCGTGATATGTGATCCCTTGTGAGCCAGTCACATGCTTGCAAGCTAATTGGAGGCCATTCCACCGAGAGGGCCCAGAGTATATCTATCCGTCATATGGATGGACAAATCCCACTCTTGATCCATGTGTTTCAACCCATACTTTCCGAACACTCAATGCCACCTTTATAGCCACCCAGTTACGATGTGGTGTTTGATGTCATCAAAGCATCCTTCCGGTGATGGTTATAAGCATGATCTCATGGTCGAAGGAATTAGGTTACTATGTATCAGAAAGCTTATAGAAATTGAACTATTAAAATGACTTGATCTTTATGCTACGCTTATCTATAGGAGTATGTCCATCATACCATTCTCCTAATGATATGATATTGTTGTTAATAACATCTCAATGTTCATGATAGGGAAACCACAATCATCTATTAACCAACAAGCTAGTATTATGAAGAGGCTTTACTAGGGACTCTAATTTAGTTTACAAATCACACAAGTATTAATGTTTCCTGGTTAATACTGTTATAGCATGAATGTAAACATTTATCATAAACACAAAGATATAATAATAACTACATTTATTATTGCCTCTAGGGCATATCTCCAACAGATTCTACATGGCCATGACAGCCGCACTATAAATAGAGGGAAAGGGCAGGGCAGGCTGGGCCAGGCAGCACTAATAATAGGGGTTGAAGCTTTAGTCCCGGTTGGAGAAACCAACCGCGACTGAAGGGATTACGGCAGGCTGGGCCAGGAAGCACTAATAATAGGGGTTGATCCTTTAGTCCCAGTTGGAGAAACCAACCGCGACTGAAGGGATTGCGGCAGGCTGGGCTAGACAACACCAATAATAGGGGTTGAACCTTTAGTCCCAGTTGGAGAAACCAACCACGACTGAAGGGATTGCGGCAGGCTAGGACAGGCAACACTAATAATAGGGGTTGAACCTTTAGTCCCGGTTGGATGAACTGTTAGTCCCGGTTGGAGACACCAACCGGGACAAAACATGAGTGAGCATTAATAATAGGGGTGAGTTTCGACATTATGTCGTGAGTGTCGACACTATGCCGAGCTGCTTGTACTATAAATAGGCCAGTCCTCTAGCCAGTTTGAGGCATCTCCAAGATCGATAGTTTGCGAAAGCAGGGACACCACTAAGGCCAGTTTGAGGGAGATGCCGCCGGAGCCCAGTCCTCTGGCATCTCCAACAAACTGGTCATAGAAGCACTCCCTAATATGTGAAATTAGGTTAGCTCCCAGGCATATTGATCTAGTTAGAGAAGTTATAAGCTGCAAGATGGTCTTCGAGAGCAGGGACACCACTACGGCCAGTTTCAGGGAGATGCCGTCGAAGCCTAGTCCTCCGGCATCTCCAAGAAACTGGTCATAGAGGAACTCCCTAATATGTGACCGCACGTGTTTGGAGATCACTTCATGGTAAGTATGAATCGGGACAACATCTTCATAGTTTGGGAAAGTTGTAGTACGAATCGGAACTAAAGGCCCCCCCTTTAGTCCTGGTCCAACCATAAAATGGGACTAACACTCAAGACATTTATTAATATTTAAAAACCGAGACTACGGAATCGGGACTAAAGGCCCCCTTTAGTCCCGGTCCAGCCACAAACCGGGACTAACACTCAATACATTTATTAATATTAAAAACCGGGACAAACCGGGACTAGCTAACACTCAGGACTAAAGCCGCCCCCTTTAGTCATAATCATGCCTAGTCCTATAGTACACAGCTTCAGGGTCTTCTTCGTCATCGTCATCATCATCGTCATTGTCACCTGCCACTCCGGGGATCCTGAGCCCAGCCATGGCATATACCAGGGGCACCTGCCACTACGACCTCGGATTCACGGCGGGCGGGTGGACTTGTGGGCACCGCAGGCGAGGATGGTCTCCCCCGGCGATGTAGCGCATCACGCTGATGACAGTACGGTTCGCCCACCACAGACGGCGCGCTTGCTAGTTCACCGGGGGCGGGCCATCACCATCGTACCTGGCGATCTCCCTTTCCTGCCGGTTAGCGAAGAAGGCATTCCAGGTGTCGTAGTTGTCGGGATCCCACTAGGGATCCATCCGCTGCTCCGGCGTGAGCTCATGGTAGAAGTGGTTCGTGATGGCCGCCTGTCGGGCGGAGCCTTGAGGCACAGGAGGGACAGGAACACCTCCAGCGCTCAGCATCCAGCTGGCGGGCGGCCGGTAGCCTGGTGTGCAAGGGTAGCTTGAGGCGCACAGCGCCTCCGTCTCCTCGAGGGTCAGAATGGCCTAGTAGGAGCTATCCATTTCTGTGAGAGAGGAAGGTGTGGATGTGTGCATAACCATGGCGCGGTTGGCCTATATATAGATGGAAAGGGCGGGAAAACATGGCGAGAAGCGGTGGGAAATGGCGGGAAATATCTTTAGTCCCTGTCAGTGGCTACAACCGGTACTAAAAGCTCGGTTCAGAGGAAAGGGCGGAAAAACTTAGCGAGAAGCGGTGAGAAATGGCGGGAAAAATCTTTAGTCCCTGTTAGTGGATACAACCAGGACTAAAGCTTATTCAGAAAATGGATTTGGATTAATTATTCAAAATCAATAACTTCTCATGTTAAAAGTTTAGTGAGATTCAAAAATATGCAAAAAATAATAGTTAATGCATTTTTAAATTGATAATGGAAAAATGGTTAATAATTTGACTATTTAAAATAATTATTTGATAAAACAGAAAATGGATTTGGATTAATTATTCAAATTCAAGAACTTTTCATGTTGAAAGTTTTGTCAAATTCAAAAGTATGCAAAAAAGTATAATTTAAATGTTTTAAATGATATATTGGAAAATTTGAAAAAACAGTACTGGTTTTTTGGTCTAGCAAGAATTTGGGCCTTTAGTCCCAGCCTGGGCCCAGCGGGACTAAAGGTCCTGCCCTAGGCTAAAATGAACGCCTCCTCTAGTCCCGGTCCGTGGCACCAGCCGAGACTAGAGAACCCCTTTAGTCCCGACTGGTGCCATGGACCGGGACTAAAGGGGGGGTATAAATGGGGGCTTCTCCCCCGGTGCGTTCCACGCACCGGGAGAAGTTGGAGGCCAGAGAACGACGACATCGGTGCCATCCTGCCCGCCGATTTCTCTGACAAAGCCCGCGCCTCCCTCTCCCGTCCCGCTGCGGCCTCCCTCTCTAGCGCCGGCAGCCGCCACCGCCACGCCTGCCAAGCTCACCGCCAAAGGCCACGCCGGCCGCCAACTCCGGTGAGGATTTTCTTAATTAGTTTAAGATTTTGTTAATTAGTTTAGGATTTTGTTATTTGTTAATTAGTGTATATATTTAGTTAAGGATTTTTTAATTATTTGTTAATTAGTTTAGGATTTGTTACTTATTTCTTAATTAGTGTATATATTAATTTAAGGATTTTTATAGTTTAGGATTTTGTTATATCAACGCATGGAATTTGTTAGTTTAGGATTTTGTTCTCGCGGGTTTAGGGGTGGTGACCGGAGTTAGGGTTAGGGTGGTGGTTCTCGCGGGAAGCCGATTAGTCGCCCGCCTCTCCCGCGGCCACCATCACCGGCCACCGCCACTGCACCTCCAGGTTTAGGGTTTAGGTTTTATTTGTTAACTTTAAATAAATATTGTGTGCATTTTGCAGGAACTATGGATCCACCTAGTACAGTCCGCAGAGACCCAGATTCGGAACACTTGCTCGAGGATATGATTCACGATGCTGATGAGGGATCTCCCTCGAGGTATCTGAACTCATCCGGTGAGGGAGAGGAGACCAACAGACAAGAGTAAGAAGCCCATGGATGCATGACGCGGACTGACGAGGTACATATATGATGTCCTATGATCGTCACTAGATGTACCTAGTTGTATATATATTATGTTGACGAATGTTTCTTCTCTTAGGCCTCTACATCAAGCAAGAAAACTAAGCGCGACCCAGCCAAAAAGTTGCTCCAGGGTACTATTTATGAAATTACAGAGGTTTTAGGAGACTGCGGACCATTGGAACCAAAGAAAACAAAACAACTATTTGTACAACAATGTGGAGTTGTTGCTAGAGATCGCACCCCGATCATTGTTCGGGAGTGGAATAAGCCCAAAGAGGCGGAATGGAGTGATGTTTATATCGATGATAGATTCAAAGAGCAACTATTTACTGACCTAATGGCACATTTCAAGTTGCCAGAATGTGACACTGAGGACGAGACTGCTGAAATGAGAAAGAAAGTCAAGCAGTTTGCACTGAAGAAGATGGCCGAACTATTCAAGAACTGGAAGAAGTCATTATGGCAACAGTATCAGAAGGACAAGAAAACCCCATTATTCGAAGGCTATCTAGCGAAGCAGCAGCCTTACTAGAATGTATTTGTGGAGTATAGGAAAACAGCAGTTGCTACGGAGAAGTCAGAAAAAACAAGATAAATGCTGCGAAGAAGAAATATCACCATAACATGGGGCCAGGGGGCTACGCGGCTACCATGACTAAGTGGGATGCAAAAGAGAAAGATCTTCATGATAAAGGGATCATTCCATAACCAATTCGTGAAGAATGGGATTTCAGGGCAAGAAATTTGTTCCTTGGGCATCTGAGTACATATGACGAACTTACAGGGGACCTTGTTTGAAGTGACGGGATAAAGGTACCCATGACTACATGGCTAAAAGTGGTCAAAGATATTAAAGATGGAATAAAACATTTTCATCCCGATAGAGAGAAAGACTTGTTGACCTTGGTCCTCGGGAATCGCGAACATATAGGACGAGTCCGAGGCCTTGACGGGAGTTTCACGTGGAAGACTGGGTTTCCTAAGGACCAAGGTACCTATAGAAGCCGAGCAAGAGCAAAGCAACGATGGGAGGAGGAGGCAGACAAGTTCAACCAGCTGCTAGGAAGACTTGACAAGCAGCAGCATATCGACGAACTTAGAGGAATAGCGCGCTTGCAGCAAGATCCTCCACTCGATATTACCGCCAACCCATCTCAGCAAAGAAGCAGCGTCACTAAATCGGAGGTCCCGTCTAACGATGCATCCTATACAGATGGCGGTCCCGGCTACCCCGTGGATGGAATTAAGGAGCAGATACCTTGTGAGCTCCATATTAAATTGAAGAACGTATTTGTGAAGGTGGCGGTCTGTAACACCCCAGTTTGAGGTAAACATTATTTAGGGTTTGTTTGTGCATCATGAGCATCATGCTTTAAATTTTGCATTTAAGGAAATAAAGTGAAAACCCTAAACCCTAGTTTTCTCCCCTCTCTTTGTAACACATTGAAATGGTTTGAACTTTGAAAAAAACCATCAAAATTATTGAAGCCCAAATGGATTAAAAGGGCTCCATAGTATTTTAAATGTCTTACAAACCCTCTAGTATTTTTGAATTACTCAAAACAGATTCAAATTGGAAAATACAAATAGAAAACTAAAAATATAAATGGAAAAACAATTCTACAGAAAAAAGTAAGCAACCCTAGCTAACTGGGCCGACCCCACCCTGTTCCTCTCTTCCCTGTCGCCTGCACGCAGCCGTCAGAGCCAGTCGTGGCCCACCTCGGCCCAGACCGGCCCAATACCTCTTCGCACCCTCCCCCTGTCGTCTTTCCCATCGGCGGCAAGCAGCTCGCTGTCTGCCCCGCCGACGTTGATCGGCACCGTGCCAAGATCCTCGCCCCGCCGCCCCTAGAGATGAGGATAAGGCCGCCGAGGTGCCCTGCTTCAACCTCATGTCTTTTTTCCCCTCCTAGCAACCTCCCTCTCTCTGGTTCTTCAAACCCGTAACCCTAGCCGATGAATCGCCGCCGTTAGCCGCTGCCCCGAGCCCTGCTGAGTGGACTGGAAGTTCCGCCGTGGTGGACATGGTCACCTGCCTGAAGGAATCGGGGTCGTACGCTTCTAATCATCGCCACCGATCTCATCTTCCCCGACCCCGATGAAGCTTGCTGCCGACGATTCTCGCGCCTTCGTCCTCTTCTGGCCAATCGTACCTCACCGTCGTCCCTAGGGTGAGCTCGCAGACCTCGCACACCCCTCCCAATCCTCCCTACCCCTCCGTACCCTCTGCGCGTCGTTTGCCTGCAACCACCACCGTCGGCCGCCGATGCACTCGCTGTTCCAGCGACCATTCGAGGGCGGCGCCGCCAGGTTTAGGTTCCCCGCGATGCACTGGTTCGAACGCCCCATCTAGCTCGCTCGCTCGTGCTCTCCTACGCCATCACCGGCCACCGTCTGTCCGCTCTCCGGCGCACTCGTGTGTCGCTTGCGTGTCGCCCGCGTGGCACCCACGTGGCCGTGACGTGGGCGCTGGTCCAGCTTGTCCAGCGTGGCATGTTGACCCGACCCAGGGCCCGCCAGTCAATCTCTAAGGTTAGGTTCTTCCAGGTGACAAATGCCCAACCCCCAAGCTGACGTCAGCCCTGTGTCACAGTGCCGTAGTAAGACAATTTAAATGGTTTAATAATTTCAGAAATTGTTTTGAATATTGTAAATTCAATAACTAATTCTTATTAATTCAGAAAATACAAATAATATATCATAATGTTCAGAAAAATGAGAGCTGCCTCTTTAAGCTATAATCATGCATTTTTAATCAATTTTCATGACAAGTTTAATTAGAAGAACAAATTCACCCCTCTCATATGATACGGAGTTCCCCGAGTTAGGGTTTTCACCCCTCGGAACCCCGATTAATTTATCGAGCATGCTTTAGGGTTTCAATTTAATGCAAATTAACTTGTCAGATCATCATTCTTGTTTGAGCATTGCATCGATGCCATGTGTTGATTGTTTCCCCTTTATTTCCGGTGTTTGGTTCTTCCCGGTAGAATACGATATCGAGATCAAGATCGAAGACCGAGGTCAACACCGTCGAAGTTCGATGATCGAAGAACAATACTTGATCAACTTTAACCAAGTCAAGTACAAGGCTTCCGAAGATCTATTTATCTGCTATCAACAGGCAAAGGCAAGCATAGCCCCACCATGATATAATCCTATGATTTTGAAAGCATTTCAATTCCTGCCATGATGCATATGATTCTACTGTGGTCTTTTCTCTATAGATAGAGTATCCTATCTATTGCAGTACTCCCTTTGAGCTTATATTACCTGATCCACTGCTCCTAGCATAACTAGATTTGGCTTGTGTGCACTGCTAGAGTTTCTATCTGTGTTCTGCTTAGCCATGCATAGCTGCCAGTTCTGGTTCATCCAGATGATGTTTTAGATGCAGAGAATCTAGTATGACAGGAGAACGTGATGATGTGATATCAGAGGTGATATGAGATTAAACATGCCAAGGCTTGTATGGGAGGCCACAGTGGGATGTGGTTTTTCTAGTCCCATGCTCGCCACCACTAGGAGCCGAGTTCTTGCCTTTGGAACCAAGACGAGCATACAACCACACGGGGTCTGGACAACCTCACGAACAACTAACTTGCCTAGTAGATTCCATGAGTCATATAGTTCGGGCGTTCCATTTGACATATGCATAGAAAATCTTTTGAAAGATTTGCCGGGTGAAGGTGCATTCATAACAGGTAGGTAAGCGTGGCCGAGGTTGCTTGGGGTAGATAGCGCCCCTGGTAAACCAACCTTGCCTCACATCTTTAAGTACCGGCTTCGGGATTTGACCCGTTACGGTGGAACCATACTTATTGCGTGACTCATGGTCTCGGCGAAAGCAAGGTAAAGGTCGTGTCTAACCACCCTCTGCCGGCCTTCCAAGGAAGAGGGCTTATCTAGGGGCATGAAGAGAAGGTTAGTACGTGTGGGTAAAGTTGTACACCTCTATAGGGTAATAATCTTTTCGAAAAGCCGTGTTCACGGTTATGAACAACTTGGCGACCGGACTCAAGATCATAGAGAACATGAACCTAATCGTAAAACTTGGCAACTAATGTTTATTAAGGATGCTTCCTCATGGGTACGAGGGGGTGATCCTAGTTAGGGTTGAGATGATGATGACTTGGTGGATATCAAAAGATGATGATCAATATTTCTGAGACGTCGCTCTCTTATACCCTTTTAAAATACTCTGACTAGACGAGCTTCTTCTCTCTCTCTTGTTTTATAAACAAAAGTGGCTTTATGCAAAACAACTCCACCAGCCATAAGTCTTGCAGAGTACACCCTGTACTCACCCTTGCTTTGTTGATACTTTTGGTAGAGTAAGTATTCCCTGAAGATCAGTTTGGTACTACATCGATATCGACGAGTAGCTTGGGGTTCCCGGCCGGCAGCCTGGAATCTATGGGCTGGGACGTCATCGTTATGCTTCAGGACTCTTAGGCCATTTGTTAAGTTTGCTATACTTAATAGCATAATTTTCCTTCCGTTGTTTGATGTTTGTGGTCAATGACCTCTGCTTGTAATAATTTGATTCTCCACTCAGTTATGAGCTTGCTATAATAATTTTTGTGTCGTAGGGTCACTGCTGTGTCATCGATTCTTCACTGGATATTCTCGAGCTCAAGGTTAAGCTTATGTCAGACGGAGGTCTGAGATTTGTTTAGCCCTGATCCCGGGGGTGTCACAGGTCTTGGTATCAGAGCCGTACCAACCGTAGGAAAACCTTGCCATTGGTCGATGTTGAGTCTAGTGCTAGAGAAAACTATTTTAAAGATGAAAAGTATTTGCGAAAACTCTAGTATGCTTCTTTTTCTTCTTATCCAGTTTCGCTCTAACTCTGGGTCATCTTATCTTGTGTTGATTTTGGAAAAGTTTTGATATCTCTTCTAGTCCTTCAAAGCGTAGGTGCCTTCTTGGCATGTCGTTCCTCAGCAAGTTGACCTAGTGTTGAGTTCTTTATAGATGTGTATGTTGTGAATTCTTTGTTCCCCTTGCTTTTGTTCATCTGAGAGATTTCTTTCCATCATGATCTCTCTATATGTTGGACCGACAATACTATATTGTTGGTTCCACAGTGTTCTATTCCAGGCTTCGAGGTTTCCTTTCGCCTCGTGTGCCTCCTTTTTGTTTGTTTGGGTACTTCAGAAGTTGTGTATTATTTTGGAAGCTACCTCATGATTACTATCTTGCAGTATACGCCATGTCACTCAAGTAGTAGTTACTCCTTTCTTTGGGTTTTAACCCATGGACTTGAACCGAAGATCCCTGATTGTGCCAGATTCTGGTGTTGTAAATCTTGTACATGAAGCTGACCTTTAACCCAAGATCCTTTCTTTTGACCCCTGTTGTTAATTTTGACACGGTCGGATCGGCTTTGCCTTGTCCGCCTGACGCACGTTGGCATGGCCGTGAGATTCCACCTGGCTATGCTAAAGTCGGGGTGGATCAAATCATAAAGGAGTGGGAGTCAATGGAGCTTGACATCCCTGGACCTGAAGATGAGATCACACTCGGAGAAGTACTAGGTGGGATCATTCTCTAGGAAAAGAACAACATATAGTTTCCAGGCTCGGCTCCAAGGATAACACTACCACCTCCGAGTCGTCGCAGGTCTCCTTCACCTCCACCTCCACCTCCACCTCCATCACCTCCAAGAAGCCCACCCCATGATGACTATGACCACCACATCCCGAGTCCATCTTGATCTCCGCCACAGGCTCAGCAGTCTTCGCCGCCCGCTAAGGACAATAAGCGGAAGTGTGCTCCGTTAGTGAGTACTAAAGGACGCGGCATCCCAAAACGGAAAATGTCGCCCCTCCCAACAGTGCCTCATAAGAATCTTACCATCAGACCTTACGATCGTACTGATGCGGAATCTGCAGCAATAGCAAAGGCTGAAGTGGCGGCGCATTTTGAGAAGAAGAAACCCGAGCCCGCTCCGGTATACACCGAGAAGCAAAAGGCATATGCACTTGATTTTCTGAACACACCATCGCAATATGAGTTGCACCATAAGCCATATGACTATCTACTCATACTTCAGAAAGAAGTGGCGAAGAGCAAATCAAGCAAATCAAGTGCAAGCGGTAAAAAATCAGCAAGCACAGGTGCAAGCGGGACCAAAACTGCAATCATTAAAAAATCAGACGTTCCCCTTCTCGGACAACAGGCAAAACAAACGATCGCACCCCTCAAGGTGGTTTCACAAAACGTTCCACTCCTCGCACAACAGCCACTAGATATGTCAATAGCTGTGGAGTTGGCGGCCAACATGGAAATTACTCTTGATGAATTGTTAGGCCCCCCAACTCGACCATCTACCCAAGATGCCAATAGCCCCTAAATATATCGCAGGTGAGGATTTGGTCAGCAAAGAGAGGCTGAGAGAACTTCCAACACAAATGCGGAATCTCCATCAATGGTACTCGGCGGTCATGAAGCATGGGACAATAATGATCGTAGCCAAAGTCCCACCTGAGTAATACTTCAGACCCGAAGAGGTACATAATGAGTTTTCAGAACTGTTCCAGTTATACCATATCGATGCCCTGGACAAATCCATCCTCAGCTGCTATTGTCTGTAAGTTGTTGAATTTATTGTCTACATGTTCAGTTTTTCAGTTGTTTAGTTCAGAATATGTAATTATCCTTATTATGTAGAATGAAGATCCTGGAATGTAAAAGAAAAAGAATCTACAATATTGGGTTCATTGACCCAGATAAAGTGCATATAACCACGCTAACGTATAACCCCGATGAGACGGAGGAAAACATTCTAAGATTTTTAACGGAGCAAAATTTCTCTGACCACATACTGTTTCCTTCAATTTTAGGTGAGGGTCTTACTCTGTTGTACACATTCACTTTTGATTAGTCGATGCTAATAAGTGTAACTGATGAGTTACTGATGTATATATAAATGTTTGCATCTTCCGTTCTGCTAGACATTCAGCTTGATAAGGGAAGAGTTGATGTCATGGACCCATCAAAGAGAAACCCGGAAGATTTCCGCAGCATGCAGGACATGCTCCAGAAGTAAGTTTCGTGCTATATCGGTCTCTTTCGTTGATTTCCTGAGATATCAGGTAATGAATAACCCATTCATTCATTTTCTTCGTCGGGCAGGGTTTGGATCCGGTTCAAGCGCGAGGTTACCGATGTATTTAGTGAGAAGCTGACGTTTAGGGTGGTCTCGGTAAGTAGCACGTGATATGTCCGCGCATCTCTTTACTTCTAGTTTCAATACAATAATGATGCTAGATTATTATTTTTATTGAATTCTATTCTTGTAAAGTGCGCGAGGAAGCCACAGGGGTCGAATCTATGTGGATTCTACTTATGCGAGTTCATTCATACATTTACCACCGAACACAATGATTATAGAGTCGATGTAAGCAATGCATTCACCATATCATTTTATTGCCGTCACATTTTGTTATCATGATTGATATTCATATTGATCTCCTTTTTCTTATATATAGTTCGAGAGAATGCAGGATCAACTACTACCAGCGCAACGCGTACTAGCAATTGCGGAGGAGCTGGCGGGATTTATTGTCGAAGAGATCGTAGACGATGCCGGAGAATTTACTATGAATAGGCGTTACTGATCTCCTTATAATCGAACAAACGTGCTCTAGTCCCAAGATTTTGTGATCTCCATGTAACTATGTAAATTATATATATTTGTATGCTCGATATCGTAATACAAGTTATCTTATATATGCATGAATGTGTACGATATGTGGTGGCGTAGAAATATTCAAAAACTATGTTGAAATGAAAAATAAGTAAATAAAACAATAAAAAATGAAATCTCTGCCGCGGCAGAGAACCACTAGTCCAAAGTAATGCTCTGCCGCGGCAGAGAAAAGGGGAAAAATGCCGCGGCAAAAACCCACTAGTCCCGGTCCGTAACACCAACCGGGACTAGTGGGGGTGCACCACGAGCGCGCAGGGACAGCCACGTGGACATCCACTAGTCCCGGCTGGTAACTGGGCCAGGACTAGTGGTGGGCCTCTAGTCCCACTTGATTAGTCCCGGTTCAGAAACCGGTTCAGAAACCGGGACTAAAGGCCCTTACGGCCCGGGACTAGAGGCCCTGTTTCCACTAGTGTAACCTGAATTAGGTCTTGGTACATAGTAATTTAGTAATTAAGTTAACCTGAATTAGGTATTGCTTGGACTCGTCTCGCCCCCCACGGGTAACGGGGCGGGTCTCGCTGCACCGCTCTCCTCCAGGCACCCCTCCTCCCCTCTATACCCCGCCGTCGTTGGTGGTGACTACAAGACCACGGTGGTGTGTGTTGGTGGGTGGAGAGCTTGGTGGAGCTTTGAAGCGTCCGAGAGTGTGGTTTTTTGAGGTGTTGGGAGAAATCCTTGTCGTCTTGACACCGACGTGGTGACGTCTGCCGGTGTCACCATCCTTCTTGAAGGGCGTCAGGTGTATCTCTTCCCCATCTCCCGTAGCGTATCAGGGGAAACCCTGGGACTCATCCGGACAGCAGCATCGTCGTCGTTGTCGCTTTCCTTCTTGGACGATGGTGGTATCCATGCCATGATTCTCTTGGAAGCATCATCGTTGGAGTCAGATGCGGCTGGAGGGTCCTATGGTACGTTGGTGGCAACGGTGGAGTGGCTTCGTCTTGCATGAAGTTTTCGACGGAGATGTCAAGTCATGCCTGGATGGTAGGTGCTAAGCTGAGTCATGCATGCTTGGCAGGTGCTACACACGATAGATCATCTAGAGACTTCATGCTTGGTCTGCCCGGTGGTACTAAGCGGCATGGTGCCGTGGTGTATCGGCGGTGACTGCGATGTGTGTAGATGATCGTGTTCAGGGCGGTGGTGCTAGTTTGCACCGTGGTGGTGTCAGTGGCTAGCCAGACAAGAGTCTTCACATCGATCTCCACCCGAAAGTTGGGTCGGCGGTAGATAGTG
Organism: Avena insularis; assembly: GCA_023614405.1. Lineage (NCBI taxonomy): Eukaryota > Viridiplantae > Streptophyta > Magnoliopsida > Poales > Poaceae > Avena > Avena insularis. The sequence goes on along the minus strand of CM042691.1, from coordinate 265,653,107 downwards.
GATGTGGCGACATCTGGAGCGTGCGCGCTGGCACAGCTACGCGGATATGCTAGACGGATCTAGACTCCTTGACTGGCATTGACGGTTGGATGGTTCTAGATCTTGCCGGGAGCTGGCGATAGACTGCTATTGATGTGCTTGGTGGTGTTGTGTTGGTGTATTCGGCTTGTATGATCTTTGTATGGCTGTTGCTAGCCTTTTTTGTTTAATAATAAATAAAGGGTGTGTTTACTCGATGCAAGAGACTGGGGTTTTGCTAAAATTGTTTAATTTTTTCATGGAGTGCAGCCGGTTAATTGGGTGTTCCACGTAGGCGTTGCCACATGCCTTCTCTCCGGCAGCTCTGTCGTGTACAATTCCGGCCGCTAGAGCAGCAGGAGCGTGACACTGATGTCCGGTGTCACTGTTTGGGGTTTGTGTTTCAAACAATTAATTCAAACCATCAGCTTCACGTCCCCATAAATCTAACCTAGAAATTGTGAAATTCATAATTTAGGACACCTAACTTCCAACTTAAACAATCAACCAATATCACACTACCTCTCATGATTTCGTTTCTTTGGTACCCACAAACTTGAGTAGCTAGAGCTTTTATTCGGCTGATTCTGTAGGCTAACGCTCATGCTCTATGGCCTCTATATTCTGTGTGACCCAATGTAGAGTTAGTGTAGTCATGGCTGAACATGATTTTCTGCAAATAGCACGGTGCACCGTGTCTGTATTTATGGTATAGAGGGACATAGTTATTAAATTAAGAAGTTATTGCAGTGGGCACTGGGCACTGGAAATGTCCATGGTATATAAATATCTTACCTGAATGCAAGAGAACCAAAAAAATAATGGAATGCAAACATACACATGGAAAGAGATAACAAAATGGTTGCTTGTGTCTATGTCACTGATGTTGGGCTTGGGAGGCACACGTGACTTAGCTTTGTTATTCTACTCCCTCCGTTTCAAAATATAAGATGTTTTAGATTTGTGAAAAAAATGAATCTATACTTGTTTTAGTATGTAGATTCATCCCAAAGATGAGTGAACCTACATACTAAAACAAGTCTAGATTCATTTTCTTCATAAAGCAAAAACATCTTATATTTTAAAACGGAGGGAGTAGGATTGTGGTGCCAAATAAATTTTATCAAGAGGCAACACGAGTTGGGAATGTTGAGTGGATTTCCCGATCGGTCGGCCTGACAGATCTACAGTAAGTACGTATGGCTTCCTTGTTAGATGAATCTCTTCACCGTTGCCACACATAAACCTGCGAGCCACCCAAACATGACATATCAGTGTCTTCTTTCTTTTCGCTGGGTGTGCTTTGTTGTACATCCTCATCTAGTTCTCCAATTCTATCTGGTGTGGAATAATGCAAGCATATGCCTCATTGTCTCACAATATGGATCGCTTTTCGGATAAATGCAATCATAGGTGCTAAAGACATGGAAAATATTGTTCAAGAGGGGAAGACTTAATTGGTGAATCTACATTGCTTTGCACTAAGTTATGTGTATGACTGCAGTAAAAAATAATCTTGGTCATTCAAATGAATTTGCAATGGAAGCCTAAAGCAAACCAAATCGAATAATGTTGCAACAAATAGTTATTCTCCAGTAGGAAAAATTCGTCTGTGCAACAAATACAAAAAAATCAGATGCCTTAACCAAAAATCGTATACTTCTACAAATTAACTAAAGCGGCGTAAAGGGAATAATGTTTGCACTATCATATAGTCTTTTGTGTCGGGGGTAGTGTTGCCACCTAAGTAAATGATGATACTGGCAAATACTTTTAGACCAAGAAAGGACCGAGACAGGGGATCCATTATCGCCTCTATTGTTTAATATAGTGGCTGATATGTTGGCTATCCTTATTGAGAGAGCAAAGGCTGATGGCCAAATTGAAGGACTAGTTTCACATCTTGTTGATGGAAGACTCTCTATTCTTCAATACGCTGACGACACAATCCCTTTTTGGAGTATGATCTGGAGAAAGCTAAGAATCTAAAATTAATATTATCAGCATTCGAGCAATTATCTGGACTTAAAATAAACTTCCATAAAAAGAATTTGTAATTCTTTGGCGATGCCCAAAACGAGGCCCATCTATATGCTGAACTTTTCGGCTGTCGTCAAGGGCAATTTCCAATTAACTATTTGGGAATACGGATTCAATATCGGCGTCTCACAATTGCTGAATGGAAACTCGTTGAGGAAAGAATCCAAAAACGTCTTAATAGTTGGAAAAGTAAATTGCTATCCCTTGGCGGAAGACTTGTACTCATAAATTCAGTACTCACCAATTTGGTACTGTATATGATCTCGTTTTTTCAGCTACCAAAAGGTGTCTTGAAGAAAGTGGATTATTTCCGGTCAAGATTCTTTTGGCAAGGGGATAGTGAGAAAAAGAAATATCGACTGGACAAATGGAATGTGGTTTGCCGACCGAAAGAATACGGTGGACTAGGCATACATGATTTGCAAGTTAAAAACAACATGCTTCTGGGTAAATGGATTTTCAAACTACTTACCAAAGATGGTGTCTGGCAAACCATTTTATGGAGAAAATATGTGGGGTCCAAAACTGTGTCTCAAGTGGTTTGGAAACCCGGTTACTCGCATTTTTGGGCGGGTCTAACAGTGACCAAAAAACATTTCTTCCATTTTGGTGCTTTCAATATCAAGGATGGATCACAGATTAGATTTTGGGAAGATAAGTGGCTTGGCCAAACTTCTCTTCGCGAACAATATTCAGCTCTATATTCGATTGTTAGACACAAAGGGGACACACTTTCCACTATTATGGAAGGCCTTTCAAAAGAAGTCTCATAGGTCCTCGACTGGTATCTTGGAACAATTTGTTATTACGATTATCCACGATACAGTTGTCGGACGGTGTGGACGAGTTCAAATGAAAATTACAAGAGAGTGGTAAATTTTCAGTTGCCTCACTGTATAGAGCATCGATTCAACCTGATATCCCGGTCGATGATAACAGTAAAATTTGGAAAATAAAAACACCCCTTAAGACGAAGATATTCTCTTGATATCTACGTAAAGGTGTAATCCTTACTAAAGATAATCTTGTAAAGAGGAATTGGTATGGAAGTACACAATGCTTTTTTTGTCATCACGATGAGACAATTCGTCATTTATTCTTTCACTGTAAATTTGCTCGTTCTATATGGTCATTCACACAAATAGTTTCTGGTTTATCTTTTCCACGTTCAGTAACCAATGTTTTTGGTAATTGGTTGCATGGAGTTGATGATAGATACATGATTTTGTTTAGGGTGGGAGCGCTTGTCATATTTGGTCGCTATGGCTTTATAGAAATGACAAGATTTTTAATAACATTGTGTCTTCTCCCCTGCAGGTTATTTATCGGGCCACACCTATCCTATGATCATAGACTATTCTCCAACGTATGGAGTTCCGTGACTTGTTTTTGAAGGGGTGTATGCGTTTGGAAGACACGACGAGGAATATTTTCTCCCTACATGGATGGCCTGTGATTTGCGTATTGATCTGCCATAGTTGAGGCCTCTTGTTTTTAGTTCATACTTTATAATTTTACTTTGCTTTCTTTTTCTCTGGTTGTATGGTTTGTGCGGCTATGTGCATCTTGATTATGCAGTGGTCGGGTGTAAATATTATTATAAGTAATAAAAGCGTCCTTTTCCAAAAAAAAAGTAAGTCTTGAGGATGGTCATTGGGACAGGTGTCGTGTGCTCGGTCTACATGCCTTTAGTACGACCCGGATGAAAAGATGTTGACGAGTATTAAAGGTTAGGCCAAATGATTCTAGACTTGAGGACCCATTCTATCCGGGTCTAAATGCTGGAGTTTTAGAATGAAGCTGGACATGGATGCCCTTGCTGATATTGAATTGTAGTGGCTTTACGACAACCTAGATTGGCCAAGTTTTTATCCATTTGACTATTTTGTTGCCAAATTTAAGTTCTTGTGACTTTTGTCCACCACGAGTTCCACAAAACACACAACTTAACTATCACAAACTTAGACCTCTTGTTGATAATTGTTGTTGTGGAATTTCTTTAATAAGCAACTAGATACAACATATATAATTGAAACACCATACTCGGATTCATCTTGCTCTAGTAAGATAGTCCTACATTGTATGGTCCATGACTGATTCTAAATCAAGTGGTGATCTCATTTTATATTGCCCTGTTCCGAAATCCTATAAATTTCTAAGCCTGTTTTGGATAAATATGATAATCACTAGAGTATATATGAGCTAGTATGGCCCCAGCACTCCAGACACGGGGTCATTAGGCTTTTGTCTATGGATGTTCTTGAGGGATATTTGGAGGAAAGGACTATGGATAGGCCATATCATTGTAGATAGAATCCACAAATTGTAGATTGATCGGTTAAATGACTAGTGAGCATGTGTTCTTTTATCCTGGTACTCCTTATGGAGCTGGAGTAAGAATTATAAAAAATATGCCCACACTAATACGGGAATTCTTTGTTTTATGTAAATGTAATCTTCAATATTTTGTACTGAATCAAGTTGCGCACATTTTCTCCAGGCAGAAGGACATGCAGTTGCATTTGCAGTTGAGGCTGCCTCCTTTTCCTAAGCCGCCGCAAAACCATCTCGTTTATGATTTTAGCTTTTTAAGGCTAAATTGTTAGGAAACTGGGCCGGTAGAGGCCCACTCGGTGTGACCTCTACCAGACTAGGGTTGGTCCATGTGGGTATCGTATCCACCTTTAGCCTATAAATAGAGGAACAATCTGTGTACGGGAGTTGACCGAGAGAGTTTTTAATAAAGTTTCTTTTGTTCCATGTTTCATCTACTTTGTACTGTGTGTGACTTCTTCTAGTCTTCTTCTCCGGTGTGGAACAACCTCGGGACCGGTCAGTCGGCAGGAGGTGTTCCAACACGTTATCAGCACGTGTCTCTCCGTCGAGCCTCCGTCAAGCCACCGCCGAGCCTGCATCACGCAGGCTTTCGTTGAAGGTAACACAAATCTGGCCGCAAAAATGGATTCGTCTCGCGTTTTCCTTTCAAGATTTGCGTTCCGATCTTAGATCAGATCCCATCCGGGGTACGGATTTTCCTTTCCGGAAGTCGAGCTGACCTGCTGTCGCTAACCAATGTCGATTTAATCACTCCCAGATCAGGAACTTGTTGACTGTACCAGTGCACCTGTTGTGCCGATCTAAATTTAATTTAGTAGATCGGACTGATCATGTCTATTTTTATTGAGTAGATCGGATCGAATCTACAGTTTTTTTGCATGTAATTTTTTTTGTTTGCAACCGCATATGTACGCGCTTGCAAGATGAAGAGGCCATGGCGGCTGAGGACCGAGCTCATCGCCAAGACGCCCCTGGCCCCGCTGGTCGGGTTGCCGCCATACCGCCGCCAGCCCGCTGGCCGGTTGCCGCCACGCCGCCGCCGGCCTGGCCGCTGGTCTCGCCGCCCAGCCCTGTGGTCACAAGTCAGCCGCTTGGCCACGCCATGCTGTTGCCCCGCCGCCACGCCACGCTGGCGCCCAGCTGCCCTGCCGGCCACCGCGCCCGCTGGCCACGCCGCGCCATGGCCGCCGCCACGCACGGCCGCGCTGCCGCTCGCCAGCCTGCTGCTGGCCACGGGCACTCGCGCCGCGCCCGCCGGCCGCCGTCGCACGCCGCCGCCCCTCCCCACCTCGCCGCCGGTCCGGCCTGCTGCCGGCACCGCCGCCCCAGTCGGGAGCTAGCTTTGCTAGCTCCGTTCCCCCGCTTAGCGGGCCGGGACGGTCTGGAGCGGACCGGCCGCGCAGAGGCAAGGATAGCTGGACCGTTTGGTAGCACGCAATCGCGGGCGGTTGGACCGTTTCGGCTCTGTTTTTGGCCCGTTTTTACACAAGCTTTTGCACTATGTTTTACTATAGTCATTAATTACCGCATGTTTTTAATACTTTGTATCTCATAGATAGCTTGTACCGTTTTTATATTAAATTTTGGAACGCCGTCATATTTGAATTATTGTATCGATTATCGCATTTATGCAACCGATTACCTGCTGTAATCTTACACACTTTGCATAAATTGCAGATGACCGGAATCGTCAGCCGCGAGTTCCCGGAGTTGACCCAGGATGGGCTTAACTACCTGACTTGGGCCTCGGACGTTGAGATCGTCCTTGAGGGCCGATGCATCAAGGATGCGTTGATTGAGGGGACCCCGACGGCCCCCAGCAAAACCATCCCGGCGGATAACGCCAAAGCCCTGCACTTCCTCCGCCATCACATGTGTGAGACTCTCAAGAATGAGTACATGGCAGAACGGAGTGCTTCTGCCCTTTGGACTGCCCTCAACAAGCGGTTCTCTAGGCTGAAGTACACCATTCAACCACAGGCGGAGGCAGATTGGATACGTATGAGGTTTGCGGACTTCAAGACGGTGGGAGAGTACAACTCCAGGTTGCACCAGATTTTACTATTCGTCAGCTGTGTGGGACCAGTACCACCGATCAGCAGAAGATAGACAAAACCCTCTCCACATTCCATCTGGACAACATCCAGTCCTCGCGAAACTTTCGCCAGGAAGGATTCACAGAATATGCAACGCTTATTGATGCTCTCCAGGTGGCCGAGGCGCAGGATAATGTTCTGAAAAAGAACTTCTCCTGACATGGTTATACCCTACGGGTACGTAACTTCAGCATACCTGGTCCAGCCCAAGGAAGGCCCACAGCAGATATACGCTGGCCCATGAAGATTTTCGGGTGGCCAAGGTCCATGACGTCTTCGGATCCTTGGAGAGCAAGGCTAGAGGAGATAGGAAATTCAAAGGGGTAAAACCCTAGAACTTGTAACCGACTAGGACTATGCCCGGGACCTGCCTAAGTCTATATAAAGGCCAGGAGGGCACGCCCTAGATCTCTCGACTCATACTTTCGCACACGCATCCACGCCAGATCGAATCACTGCGCAGAACCTTCGGTTCCGCGTAATCAAGAGCGTATAAGCAGGAGTAGGGTTTTCCCTCCGGGCCTGAACTCGTAAATCTCGTGTCCCCTGGTTGCTTGTCTGTTAACCGTGCCACGATCTCCAGCATCCCCATCTTCTCCAAAACCCAAGTCCATAACAATGGGCATTGACGAGATTAAACCTCGTCAATTGGCGCCGTCTGTGGGAATTGGGGCTGCTGATTGTGCGGTCGTGATGGTTCCGACCCGATCGATCTACAACTCCGCGGCGACGGAGAATCACCTCCTCTTCGGCGCTTTCGACTTCACCGCCCACTCGCCGGCTACCATGAAGGATTTCGAGCCCGTAGGCGACGGACTCGAAATTTTGTTCGGGAGCTTCTGCTTCCAGGTGGGACAAACCGGCACCCTCCGCCTCCCTGAGCGGGTGCCCGTGCCGTCAATCAGGCCCGCTTCATGGGCTCCACACCCCGTGCTACGCACTTCACCATTGACAGATGAGTTCTACAGCAGCAGCAGCTGCAACTCCGATCTGTGCGATCCACCTTCGGATGAAGCGACCTACGGTTCCGGATCCGAAAGCTGCGGCAGCAGCCAACCAATCTGCAAGCGCTATCTGTGCGCCGCAGTCATCCAAACCGACGAAGAAACGCCTAACCCGCCGCCCAATCAAAACGGCGAAAACAGCGAAAACAGAAGAAGCCAGTCCCCCCACCCAACAGGGAAAGCAACGGCCACGTCATCCAACTTAGCAAAGAAGGATGGGTCCAGGCTCGCCGTGCCATCGCAGGCGACATCGTCTTACCTGCAGACGCCTCACGTGACTTACTGATGGCATACCACTACCTCCTCATCGAGGAGCACAAGAAACAAGTCAAGATGCAGGAGACGCTCGACAAACGCAAGCAAGCAGCCTCCGAGTCCAGCGCGCGACGAGCTGCGCTCTCCGCCATGGCACCCGGCTCTAGCACAAACGGAAACCAGGGAAACAAGCACCGCTCTCGGGTGGAAAACATGGACCCGAAGGAGCGGCGTGACGTGACCCGAACTCTCCACACATCGTTCATGGATATGGACGCCGACGGCAACATCATCCCGAAGACGCCACAAGCTGCGATCATGGCAGCCACTGCGTATCTCGCGGCTCACCCACCTCCGGAGGGGGACCCGAAAAGGGCCATGCATAGGTCCGCACTCACCGGACTAGGACTAATCGGAGCTGCGCTCCACGAAGACGCCTCGCGAGCCGAAGAAGAAAGCTCCGCCAGCGCGATCGAGCCCCACTCCCTCATCCGAAGATGAAGAGGAACACGATCTTCCTCGAAGGAAGAAGAGCTCGCACCGCCATAAACGCGACTACGACGCCAGAGACAAGCTTACACAGCGCAAGATCGACAAAGCACGCGCCAAACGCGCATGCTCGTCTGAATCTGAGATGGATGAAGACGAAGGAGAACTCTGCGGGGCTCGATGCTTCAGCAGATCCGCCTGGCGAACACAGATGCCACGCAACTTCAAACTTCCTTCGGATACTCCGAAGTTCAACGGCACGCAAGATCCAAAGTCCCGCTCGGTGACCATCATCATCCGTCAAGCTTCACGGAGGCAACAAAGAAACCGCCATGCAATGCCTTCATTGCGGTGACAGCGGGCGCTGGTCCTGGATTAGCAGCCTATCATCGATCCATCCGAAGTTGGGAGGAGCTCGCAGCTTCATCTGAAATTTCAAAGGCACCAGCAAGAGGCCCGCCTCAATCGAAGAGTTGCGAGCCTGCACTCAGAGAACGGGTGAATCTATTCGCTCGTACATACTACGCTGGTCTACAACCAAGAACTCCACAGCACACATCTTCGAAGAGAGGGCCATCGACGCCTTCAGGGACGGCGTCAAGCGCCCAGACTTCAAGGAGGAACTTGGGCGTGTAAAGCCCAAGACACTCGACCACCTCATGGAAATCGCCAATTAGGCGGGCGAAGATTGCATCCAGCGGGCGCAATCAGACGAAGAGGACGACTACGGCCGAAGACGCGAACGCCGCAGCAAGAGGAGATCGCGCGTCTACGAGGACCACGACGGACCCGACATGGTCGCAGCCGGCTACGCCGACCGCCGTAACGACAACAGCCGCAACAGCGGAGGATACCGCAGCGGAAACTTCCGCGACAACGGACGACCAACACAGTCGTGGAAACGCCATGCATGACAACGGACCCTCAGCATTCGACAAACTTTCGGGTCCATGCACCATCCACTTCTACATCGACAAACAAGATGGCAAAAAGAAAGCTAGCCACATGCTCAAGGACTGCCGCGAGTTCCAGAAACGTGCAGATGAGGCAACAAGCTCCAATTCCTGCGTTCGGAAACGCACCTGCGCCAGGTGAAATAGCACACGGAGCTCCTCCACCGCCGCCTATTGGAGGCCCAAATCAACCAGTCGCACCAGCGCAAAACAACGCCGGGGTCGCATACCCCCCACCAAAGGGAGCACTAAATATGATCCAGAAGGGACGCCCCACCAACAGGGTGCAGAAGAAAATCACCCGACAAATCAACTTGGCTGTGGCAACTCCTCCGCGCAATCCTCAGTACCTCGGTGGATCGAGTCCTGCATCACATTCACTCGCGCGGATCACCCTTGCAGATCCTCGCCCGTGTCATGCTGCCTCGTGCTGAGGCGCAGATCGGAGGCTTCGAGATGAGTCGCGTCTTCATGGACGGCGGCAGCGGCATCAACCTAATGTTCGCAAGCACTCTAGCAGCTATGCGGATCCCACAATGCAGCCTGGAACAGTCAGACACAACGTTCCACGGCATTGTCCCAGGAAAGGGCATATTCCCCCTGGGCAAAATAGGACTCGACGTCATCTTCGGGAAGCCGGACAACTTTCGGCAGGAGCGACTAGAATTCGAAGTGGTGGACTGGCCGTCGCAATACCACGCCATCTCGGGCGGTAGCATTTGCAAGGTTCTGGCCGTCCCACTACGCATACCTACTACTCAAGATGCCAGACCAAGGCGCCATCACGATCCACGGAGCTTCACCCGATCGGACCAATGCGACAGGATTTCAACAAAATATCCCGGTCTTCGGCATGCAAGACGAGCTTGTAAGGCTCCGAGGTGACGGACAATGGCTACCCCGTCCAAAGCGTAATCGCACCTGACATGTCTTTCGACTCCACCATCAACACCAAGAAAGTGCAGGTCCATCCGACGGATGCCTCCAAGACGGCGCTGATCGCCAACGACCTCAGCACCGCATAGGAAGGCGCGCTCGTCGAATTCCTCCGTGAGCGCTGGGAAATCTTCGCCTGGTGTCCTGCGGACATGCCAGGAGTTCCCAGGGAATTCGCCGAGCACGCACTCAATGTCTTCCCAGACACCAAGCCAGTCAAGCAGTCCATGTGAAGACTGTTAGAGCCACGAGCCGAAGCTATCGGCAAGGAGATCAACAGATTACTCGCAGCAGACTTCATCCGCGAAATCAAGGAAAGCGAGTGGCTGGCAAACACGGTGATGGTCCCGAAGAAGGACACGGACATCCTGCGGATGTGCGTGGACTTCACGTCACTAAATAAACACTGCCCAAAGGACCACTTCCCTCTTCCTCGGATCGACCAGATCATCGACTCGACTGTAGGTTGTGAGAAGCTCTCCTTCCTCGACGCCTACTCAGGCTATAACCAGATTCGACTCAAGGTCGAAGATCAAGAGAAAACGGCGTTCATCACACCGTTCGGAGTATACTGCTACAACACAATGCCCTTCGGGCTAAAGAACGCGGGTGCCACGTACCAGCGATGCATGCAGGCCTGCCTCAAGGACCAGATCGGTCGCAACGTCCAAGTCTATGTCGACGACATAGTCATAAAAACCAAGGAGGCAAGAACACTTATCGACGATCTCCGCGAGACGTTCGACAACCTTGATCGCTACAGGATCAAGCTCAATCCAGAAAAGTGCGCCTTCGGCGTCCCCTCGGGTCAACTGCTCGGGTACTTCATCTCTCAACGAGGGATCGAAGCGAACCCGAAGAAAATCAAAGCTATCATGAAAATAGAGAAGCCGAAAAACCTCAAAGGCGTTCAGCAGCTCGCAGGGCGAGTAGCGGCACTAAGCAGGTTCATCAGTCGCATGGGCGAGAAGGCCCTACCATTTTACCAACACGCCAAGGTAGACAAGTTCAGTGGACACCGAAGCCAACGACGCATTCGAAAGCCTCAAGCGGCTCCTTCCACCTCGCCCCGTTTGGTCACGCCAAAGAGCGCGAGCCCTATTCTTGTACATAGCAGCCACACCAGTGGTCGGACAAGACTCGTGGTCGAAAGACCCAAATAAGGCAAGACCCACGGGGTCCAACGACCAATTTACTACCACAGCGAGTTTATCACTCCAACAAAACAGCGGTACCCGCACTACTGTGGCCTCACGGCGTGTTCATGACGGCTCGACGGTGAGCCACTACTTCCGGGAGCATCAGTGATGGTCGCCAACGAGGCACCCTAAAGCATCTGAATAACCCAGAGGCCACAGGACGCGTGGCCCTGTGGGGCATCGAACTATCACCTTTGGACATCGTCTACGAGAAGCGACACGTAATCAAATCTCAAGTCCTTCCGGACTTCCTAGTGCACTGGATGGAGCTGCAGCTGCCTGACACCCCAGATATGTCATAGTCCTGGACAATGCATTTCGACGGCTCCAAGCGCGAAGCTGGAGCAGGGGCAGGAGTCATACTGACCTCCCCGCAAGGTGACAAGATGAAGTACGTTCTTCGGATGAAATTCAGAGCCTCCAACAACGAGGCCGAATACGAAGCCCTCATCCATGGCATGAAGATGGCAAAAATATGTGGCGCACGCTACCGTCATCTACGGTGACTCCAACCTTGTCGTACAACAGACGATGAATGAGTGCGATGCACACGCCGAAAACATGATCGCGTACCGCGCGCTATACAACGCACTCGAAGGAGAATTTGACGGCTGCAAACTTCGGCACATTGGAAGAGAGAGCAACGAGGAAGCCGATAGACTCGCCAACTTCGGCTCCACTTGTGCAAAGGTGCCACTAGGTGTGTTCCTCGAACAGATCTGCGTGCCATCCATCAAGCGAAAATTCCCCAAGGGATCACCCGAAGAAGCAGAACACTCGGGGGGCTACGCTACCCGAAGGTCATGAAGGACCCGAAAAGTTGGCTACCGAAATTGCCATGGTCAACCTGATGCAGGTCATGGCAGTCGAAGAAACTTGGACACGTCCATACCTCCAGTTCCTGATAAACGGAGAATTGCCAGACAGCCCGACAGATGCCCGGCGCGTATCTCGTCGGTCAAAAGCCTTCACCATCATCAACGGCGAGCTGTACAAACGCAGCATCACGGGTGTACTACAACGGTGCGTCACCATCAACGACGGCAAGGCCATACTCCAAGATATCCACGAGGGCATCTGCGGCCACCACGCAGGTAGCCGCTCCCTCGTCGCCAAAGCTCTGCGAGCAGGATTCTACTGGCCAACGGCCATGAGCGACGCGAAGGACATCGTCCGAAGATGCAACGGGTGCCAACGGTTCGCCGACAAACCGCACGCACCTGGGTCCGAACTTCGACCCATACCCATAGCCTGGCCTTTTGCCCAATGGGGCCTCGACATGATCGGCAAACTGCCAAAATCCTCGAAGGGAGGACACGTCTTCCTCCTGGTCGCAGTCGACAAATTCACCAAGTGGATCGAGGCCATGCCAGTCACCAACCAGAAGGGAAAAACTGCCGTCAAGTTCTTCGAATCCATTGTCTACAGGTTTGGCGTACGCGAGATCATCACCGACGGATCGAACTTCATCTCCGAAGAATTGCAGGACTTCTGCGAAGGCCTCGGGATCAATATCACGTATGCCTCAGTGGCACACCCGCAAACAAACGGGCAAGTGGAAAAGGCCAACGGCCTAATCGGCGCCGGCATCAAGAAGCGCCTCATGAGCTCACTCGAGCACAAAGTTGGAAACTGGACGAAAGAGCTACCGTCTGTCCTGTGGAGCTTACGGACTACGCCAAACAGCTCCACCGGCTACACACCGTTCTTCATGGTACACGGAGCTGAGGCCATGCTACCAGCCGAAGTACGCCATCAGGCTCCACGAGTTGTCGCTTACAGCGAAGCCGAATCCACGGCTGCACTCGAAGATGCCGTCGACACACTCGACGAAGCACGGGATATAGCAGCAGCTAGATCAGCGGTGTACCAGCAAAGTCTCCGCAACTACCACAGCCGCCGGCTGCGCCCAAGGTCCTTCGTCGAAGGAGACCTCGTCTTACGGCTCAAGCAAAAGCGACCGAATAAATTCGAGTCACCATGGGAAGGACCCTATGTCATCACCGAAGTCATCCCAGGTGGCGCCTATCGCCTCAAGCACGTGGAGTCTGGAGTCGCATACTCCAACCCATGGAACGTCTCGCACCTGCGATGATTCTACCCGTAGCAACCTACCCCCCTTTTTTACTTTCAATAAGGCTTTCAGCCAAGGCTACTCAGCCGAAACATGTACCTCCTCCATTACGATATAAATAAAGCTAAGTACCTCGCCCCCAACCTTCGGTTGAACTATTTTCTGCAACTTTACTACATGCTACATACGCACTCGGGGGCTCCCCCCACCTCACGATTTCATCGACTGAGGACCAAACGTGTACACCCGAGTAGCTGACCACGTCAGGCAAACGAAGAGGGCACGTATTCAATCAAAGCACTGCGTGCTCACAAACAAGCAAACCTTTACAACAAAGGGCACAAAAACGCCCAGCCGCAATATACAAATTTTACATATATCTGTTTATTTTCAGGTCCTACCTATTCTGAAGAATAACCTGAGCACGCTGCTCAAACAAATCTACAATCTGTTCGGCATACTGCCTTACAGCCGCGTAATGCGGACGCATGTTCCACTCGCCACCATCTGGTCGAGGAGGTGGCCCAGTCGCCACAGCAGCCAAATCTACGTCAGGGCGGTGCACCCTCACAAGAGACAAGGCAGCCTTCACCCCTGCAACGAGCTGCTGCCGCACCAGCTCCTTGACATTGCTGGCACTCCGAAACTTCGTCAGAAGACCTGCAAGGGTCGTTGGCACGGCATCCAAAGGAAACATGACGTGCAGCACCGAGGAAAGTGATGTCTGCACCTGGCGGAGCACCCGCGAAACCTGGTAGACACGATCCTGCACCGTCGCCAGAACCATGGCGCGATCACGATCCATCCAGAAGAAGCCGCCGGCCTCCATGTCCTGTTGAGTCAAGCAATTGACTCGAACAGCGATACGCTCTTTTTCTTCCCTCGGAGCAAGATTGGCACCTGTGACAACCGAACAAAACAAGAATAAGGCCAGCAGGCTCACCCGAAGAACTGAGCTACAGCCCGAAAGAAGGATCAACTTACATTGCAGCTGCTCGGACAGCCGACCCAGCTCCGCCATCAAATACTCCTCTCTGGCTGCACCACGGTCTGCCTTGGATTTCCAAACGTCGGCGCGACCGCGTAACCCAAGCAAATCTCTCTCCAAGCTGCGCACGCGATCTCGAAGAAAAGCGAGCTGCGAGGAATCATCCAATGATGGTCGCAAGGGCCTTTCGGATGAAGTGTCAACTGGGTCAGCACCCGAAGGAACCTATAGCAGCAGAAAAAAGAAGGCACACAGACATTCAGCCAAGGATAGAGCACAACTCGGAGGAATTCATTAAAATATATAAGGCCACTACGTGGCACAAGGATGGTACTACAAAAGATATTTACAACAAAAGTAGACTACAAACTACCCTACGTCTACTATGCCTAAGGCGGAGGACACTGAGTCGCCTCAGAACCAGACTGCCTAGCTTTGGCCTTGCCCTGCTGCCGCAATGCGTACTCAGACAGCAAGTCAATGAGCTTGGGCCCATATCGTCTGCAGTGAGTGGAGTACGCGGCGAAGGCTACCTCAGATCCATCCGCAGCCGTTGGCATCCGAGAAGTAATCTGGGGCAGGTCCAGCTCCGCCCCAGCCGCCATGGCCATCGCCAGCCCGACGGACGCGTCGATGCCTTTTCTTAAGCTGCGCTTGTAGGCGCTTGCCTGTGAGCCTCTGCCAGGCATCCACATCTTCAAGGGATGCGCCTTGGGAAGAGCTCTGGTAGAAGCGACCAAGGACCTCTTCGCCTTGGCAAGGAGTTGGCAGCGGTGCTGCGGCGGTCTTGACCGCCATGATGGAATCATCTAGAGCACTCCGTGCTCGAGCATCACAGTCGAACTCGATACTGCGGCATCCTGAGACAAAAGAAGAACACATGAAGAAAGGCAACATAGAAGAAGATCCATAGAAAGAAGCAAGTACAAAGCTAGCGCCACCCAAAATAGCCTTGGCAGCAGCCATGAGCTTCTCGCCACCCTTTTTCACGAAAGCAGCATAGCGGTGGCCAGCTGCTCCTCACGATCTGCGGCCTCCTGCTGCAGACGCTCCTTCGCTTCGGTTGCCTTCGTCAGCTCCAGCTCAAGGCGCTCTCTCGCACCAGCGGCGGCTTCGGCCTTCTGCTCCGATTGGCCAAGGCTCTTTTTCAGAGCATCGACCTCACGGAGAGAGTCGTTATGCTCCTCTGCATTTACAACAAGCAAGTGTCAAAGAACAGGACCGGGATAAAACAAGAGAAGTACTACAAGGCAGACGAATACCTTGAAGCTGCTGCAGTTTCGCCTCCAGCGTCAGGCGTTCCTCCACTAGCCGTTTGGCCTCTTGGACAAAAGGCTGCAGCAAAAGGCAATAGCAGTAAGAACAGGACTTGGGGGCTACGCCCAACACAAAGAAGCAAAAACAACATCAGCATACGAAGACACTCGGGGGCTCCCCCCGTAACATAAAGCAGAAAAACTTACGTGCTCTGAAGGCAAACCCGCAGGCCCGCCTGCGAAATTCTGAGGCGCAACCACCAGCCTCTCCTGCACAGGAGGAACTGGAGCGGCGCCACCCTAAGTCGCCACCGTCTGAGGAGGAGGCGACGCAATGTTCGACTCCCCCATCATCTCCCGCGCACCATCACTAGATCCGTCGGAGGATTGCCTGCATACGAACCAATCAACACAGGTGCAAAAATAACAAGGGAACAAAGGACAACAGTGGCAACAAGAAAACTTACGAGCCCAACACGCTCAGATCGAAGATAGGAGAAGCCCTTCGGGCCCTCTTCTCCTCCTTTTTCCTTTCCTTCTTCTCCTCCTTCTTTTCTTCCTTCTTCCGCTTTGCTGGCGGGTGCGGCGCAACAGCCTGCACAGGAATGGCAGGAAGGGGAGAGGAAGAACCCCCATGAACATCATCATGACGCTCAAGGCCCAGAGGATTTCTGGGAGTTGGAGGAGTCGAGGCATCCGAAGACTCGCTAGAGCTCCGTGATCGCTTGCGCGAATGGTCCTCACTCGACTCGTCGGCATCCTCCGCTGGAGATCGCGCTGACGGTAGCTCGGACACGGAATCCACCACTTCATTATCCGGGGCATTCGGATACCTTTCGGGCAACGGTGGTACCATGCCCGGCACTTTGAAGCTCTGCAAGAGGAAAAGGAACTTTGTTAGCAAACAAAGGAAAAAATACACAGCCGACAAAAACAAAGGGGGAGCACTACGTGCGCAAATCTACACCTTCGGTACGACCAACATCGAAGAAAAGGGAGGAGTCAGCGACTTCCCCGGGATTTCTTCGTCGGCCTTGAACTTCAACAGCGCGCGAAGAGCCTTGTCAAGTTCCACCTCGGAGATTTTCTCACTTGAAACCCTCGTCGGATCACGGCGCCCAGAGTAAAGAAACATCGGGTGCGCCCTCGCTTGGAGAGGCTGCACCCGACGCTCAAGAAATGTCTGGATGATGTCGACACCGTTCACCTCCTTCTCAGGAATCAGTTGGAGATCCTCCACCCGACGGTACAGGGCCTCTATCTCCGCCACCTCACCGTCTAAGATTTGGTTTTTCCAGGATCTTTTCTTCTCAATCAATTGGGAGGGGTCAAAAGGAACGAGACCGAAATCTTGCCCAGGCAGTACGGAGTCATGGATGTAAAACCATTTCCTCCGCCAGTACTGGACAGATTCGGACATGGAAAAGGAAAAGAATTGCACATTGGGACTGAGGGAGATGATGAAACCCCCAATAGGATACACACCATCCGAACCAGACTGCCTCTTCACGGAATAAAGCTTCCGGAAGAGGCCAAAGTGTGGCTCAATGCCAAGCCAACACTCGCAAAGCGTGATAAAACACGCAATGTGGAGAAGGGAGTTGGGAGACAGATGATGGAGTTGAACCCCATAGAAAAAGAGCAGTCCACGGAGGAAGTCATGGACCGGAAAAGAAAACCCGCGAATCACGAAGGCAACAAACATAACCCGGTACCCAGATGGGGGACGGGGGATTACCTCATTGTCGGGGAGTCTCACGGCCGTCGTGTCTTGCGGGATCAGGCTCCGCTCGCGCAGTTTGCGAAGATCGCTTTCCCGCGTTTCTGATCGCCGCCAGCCACCATCGGTGACGCGAACAGTGGCGGTGCCCTTCTTGCCTCCAGCGGCGCTGGTCCCAACCGCAGATGAGGACTTCTTTGTTTTCCCCATGGCGCTACGGCGGTGGTGGCGTTGCCAACGAAGAAAGACAAAGGAAATGTGGAGGAAACTCTCAGCGCGCAGCAAGAATAGCTCAAGAACGAGGAGGCAGTGAATAGATGAACTGCTGCGGTGAAAAACAAACCACGATTTCACCAGGGATTATAACAGCGAAGACGGCCGCGCTGGCGTCCATCGAGAAGACCTAACGACAACGGTAGATCTGGCCGTACACGTGTCAGCACCAAAACGAACCGTCGTTACCACGCCGTCCACTACGCGCGGAAATCGAGGAGACGCCGTAATCATCTCCACGCCGCGCGTGACCGGTCAATTCAAAGTCAGCAAGTGGGACCCACGCTTCGTCCAGTCAAGTCATCTCTGGCGTAGCAGATGCTCGAGGTCATCGATCGTAAGCACTAACGTCATCTAAAGCTATACTAGCACCACTTCGGCTCCACAGCTAAGAGTACTCACTCGAATCTACGATTCGACTAAATACTCGGGGGCTACTCCTATAAGGAGCGCTGGCCGCGCACCCGACAGAACAAATGATGCCAAATTACTTCTTCGAGTCCTACGTCGAGTCTACGACTCCAACACGGACTCGGGGGCTACTCCCATAGGGAGGATGGATTTAAGCATCAGAAAATTTTCGAGTCCTTCGGACTTAACGACTGAACCAATGCTTGAACTAAAGTCTCCGTTCGAGTCTACGACTCGAACAGACACTTGGGGGCTACTCCCATAGGGAGCGCTGGTCGCGCACCCTATGAAATCTTCGACTGCGATCTTTCGGATCAGCACGCAAAAACTTTTTGGCAACTTTGCCCCAACAAAACGGCCGAGTGAGCGTCAATCTCCTAGGCCACCCGAAACACCTCCGAGGTGATAAATATTCGGATGTTGCGTCTGCGACGCAAAGATAAGACCTACATATATCATCTGATGGCCTGGCAACGCACCTGACTGCGCTCTGCTAGCATGAATCCGTACCAGCAGGTACGATGAAAAATCTCGACGGACGCGTTGGATACACCAATTAAAATCACTAGAATTCCACTCCTGTAAGTCCTCCGCGGCCTGAGTTGAATTACGCCAGCATATGTTTCAGGTCCGGGTTAAGGGACCCAAACCTGAAGAAGATCGTGTTGTTTCGTCCTAAGATAGTTAACTGACCCTGATCCGCCGGGTGAGTCAGGCACACGCATCAACAATCCCTACACACATATACTATTAACATATAGCTACTCTCGAAAGATGGAAGAGTCCTCAGCCGAATCTACGATTCGACTGATCACTCGGGGGCTACTGACATGGTTATACCCTACGGGTACGTAACTTCAGCATACCTGGTCCAGCCCAAGGAAGGCCCATAGCAGACATACGCTGGCCCATGAAGATTTTCGGGTGGCCAAGGTCCATGACGTCTTCGGATCCTTGGAGAGCAAGACTAGAGGAGATAGGAAATTCAAAGGGGTAAAACCCTAGAACTTGTAACCGACTAGGACTATGCCCGGGACCTGCCTAAGTCTATATAAAGGCCAGGAGGGCACGCCCTAGATCTCTCGACTCATACTTTCGCACACGCATCCACGCCAGATCGAATCTGCGCAACTTGTAACCTTCGGTTCCGCTGTAATCAAGAGCAGACAAGCAGGAGTAGGGTTTTCCCTCCGGGGGCCTGAACCTGGGTAAATCTCGTGTCCCCTGGTTTCTTGTCTGTTAATCGTGCCACGATCTCCAGCATCCCCATCTTCTCCAAAACCCAAGTCCATAACAATGGGCATTGGCGAGATTAAACCTCGTCATCTCCGCGCAACCCTTCGCAGGGGGCCCAAGTCATGAGGCCAATGCTAGTGCCTACAAGGTGTACAAGCCCATCCACAAGAAGAGAGGCAAGAAGGGCAAGAAGGGCCCCAACTCCTCCAACCCGGCCAAGCAACGCAAGGCGGGCAAGGGGGAGGCGAGGCCCCAGGACTGCTTCCGCTGTGGCTCCAAGACTCACTTCTCCAGGCAGTGTTTGCCCCTAAACACGTTGTGGACGCGTTCAAGGCCAACAAGAAGGCGCGCGAGGCACATCTTGTCCAGGTTGAGGCACCATTGGCGCCCGGAGCGGCGCCTGTGCAGAACGTCGCGCACGTAGTGGCGCAGGACGTAGCACAAGTGGCAGCACCCTCGGCGGTCCCCACGGACGCCGTTGTGCCCATGGAGGTTGAGCACGTTGTGCCCCCGCCGCCTCAGCTAGGCCCCTTGTCCATGATTATGGCCAACGAAGAGAAGCCCACTGACCTTGAGATACTGGCTGAGCTTGGTGATTTCTTCGCAGAATCCACCTGAGCTCCTTTTGTTGTGATGATTCCTTTTTCGCAATAATCAGATACAATTTTCGATATGGTTGTAAGCTCTATGAGAGCATAACATTTATTTGTTTTCGGCGATTGGATGACATTTATTTCATTCATCTATTCCATTATTTTATTATGTGATGTTCTGAAATGTTTATGTGTTTTACTTACTTGATGTAGCATCTTCCTCGCTCCATTATATTAATTAGGCACTATATTTTAGAACGCGTGTGGCGCCCAAATGGAGGAAACGTGCCTGGCTGATAGCGGCACCACAAATACCATCTTGAGAGAAACAAAGTATTTTGAGTCCATTACCAAAAACCCTGGTAACATAATGACGATCGCCGGCTGCGGTCCGAATGTAGTTGGCTCCGGAAGCAACTGTCATACTCCCTAATGGAACAACTCTGATCATTGAAGAGGCATTATTGTATCCGGAGTCGACTCGTACTCTCTTAAGTTTTAGAGACATCCGCACAAATGATTTCCATGTCGAAACCAATGATGATGAGAATGGAAAGGAGTTCCTACTCAATACCAAGCGCGACGAAAATGGTAAACATGTTGTCGAAAGACTCCCTTCATTAGCTACTGGGCTGTACTACACTAAGATAGCAGCACCACCTATTTACACTACCCTTAAAACTGTCTTTAGAAGCTCCGAACTATTCTGCCTTTGGCATGATAGGTTAAGCCACCCCGGTCTTAGGATGATGAGAAATATAATTAACAACTCGAACGGTCATAATGTTAATGTGAAAAATTTCCCGAATCCCGATGATTTCGAAATCTCCGCGTGCGCTACGGGGAAATTGATCATTAGACCGTCCCCCCTAAAGGTGAAGGATGAACTCCCCGCATTCTTGGAACGCATTCAAGGGGATATATGTGGTCCAATTCAGCCCCTCTCAGGGCCGTTTCGGTACTTCATGGTGCTCATCGATGCTTCCTCTAAATGGTCCAATGTTTGCCTGTTGTCAACAAGGAACCATGCTTTTGCAAAGTTGATCTCCCAGATCATACAAATAAGGAATAAATTCCCTGATTATCGTTTAAAGTCTATTCGAATGAACAATGCCGGAGAATTTACTTCAAAGGCATTCGATGATTATTGCATGGGAACTGGAATCAAACTTGAGCACTCCGTACCGCATGTCCACACTCAAAATGGACTTGCGGAGGCATTGATTAAAAGAATTAAATTCATTGCCAGACCACTCCTTCAGGGTTGTAATTTACCAACTACATGTTGGGGACACGCGGTGTTACACGCCGCTAATCTCATCAACTTTCGACCATCGGCCTACAACATCCACTCTCCCATCCAACTTGCGCAAGGGTCGGCACCGAAAATTTCCCACCTACGTAGGTTCGGCTGCCAGGTATATGTACCTATACCACCACCCCAGCGATCAGCAATGGGACCGCTCCGTAAGTCGGGGATATACGTTGGTTATGAGACTGTGTCCATAATCAGGTTCTTGGACCCCTTTACAGGTGACTGTCACACGGCCCATTTTGCTGACTGCATTTTTGACGAGGATATTTTCCCGACTTTGGGGGGGGGGGGGGGGTAATCAACCCCTGGATGACAAAAGTAGAGAAATCACGTGGAAAGCCACGGGGATCCACGCTCATGACCCGCGCACTGTTGAGACTAATAGAGAAGTCCAAAAGATACTAGATTTTCACTCCCTAGCGAATCAACTGCCCGATCATTTTAGTGATTTAAATACTGTGACAAAGTCGCATGTGCATGCACGCAATGCACTGGAAAGGGTTGAAATACCAAAGAAAAATGATGGTATACCCGCTCATGCTCCAAGGCCTAAGAGGACGCGGATTCCGGTTTCTCAAATCCCAAGTACCCGGGGACGCTCGAAGAAAAAGGATAAGAGAGATTTATTACAGTCTGCCCCTGTTGAGGGGAGCCAGTTGAGATCTGGCACAAGTACGGATATTTTAGTGCACGAAATTCCGAACTTGAACTTTCCTATATCGGAAATACCCAGCGAAGTTGTGTGCGCACACATCGGAGCGGGAAAGCTAAAGGACCTAACTCCTGGATTGGGAAATCCGGTGGAGCAAGAGGATGTGCCTGATGCACTCCATGACGAAATGGCCATTAACTATGTTAATTCGGGCGAGTCATACAACGAGCCATGACAAATGTCGACGTTAATTTTGCCAAGAAAATTGCCTCAACCATAGATCTTGACCCTGAGCCTAACACGCTCGCTGATTGCAAGAAAAGGTCGGATTGGAAAGATTGGCAGAAGGCAATTACCGCTGAATTATTATCGTTAAACAAAAGAGAGGTATTTGGACATGTTTGTCTAACTCCTCCCCACATTCGCCCTGTTGGCCATAAGTGGGTTTTTGTTTGAAAGAGAAACGAGAATAATGAAGTAGTAAGGTACAAAGCAAGGCTCGTTGCTCAAGGTTTCACTCAGCGACCAGGTGTCGACTTTGAGGAAACTTACTCCCCAGTCATGGATGGAATTACATTTAGATACTTGATCTCAATGGCAGTAAACATAGACTTAAAAATGAAACTAATGGATGTTGTCACCGCTTACCTATATGGTAACTTGGATTCGGACATATACATGAAAGTACCAGAAGGTATCCCTGTCCCGAACCAGGATAGAGCAAACAGGAGCTTATACAGTGTCCAGCTTAAGAAGTCATTGTATGGACTAAAGCAGTCAGGTAGGATGTGGTATAATCGTTTAAGCGATTTTCTTCATCAGAAGGGCTACGCGAGCAATGAAGATTGCCCATGTGTTTTTATACGGAGATCCCAGTATGGTTTCTGTATTATCTCGGTGTACGTGGACGATTTGAATATAATCGATACACCTGACGATATTGAGGAAGCGAGTTCCTACCTGATGTCGGAATTCGAGATGAAAGACTTAGGCAAAACCAAGTTCTGCCTTGGTCTGCAACTTGAGCATTCCCCTGCTGGGATTCTAGTTCACCAGTCGGCCTACACCCAGAAGGTGTTGGAACGATTTGGGTTTGAAAAGGCATATCCTTCTAAGACCCCGATGGTCGGAAGATCTTTGCAGCAAGACAAGGACCCGTTCAGGCCTAAAGAAGAGGGGAGGAAATTCTGGGACCGAATTCCCTATTTAAGTGCAGTTGATGACTTATGTACCTATAAATTGTACACGGCCGGATATTGCATTCGCCGTCAATTTGCTTGCAAGGTACAGTTCTGAGCCTACCAAGAGACATTGGAAAGGCGTTAAGGACATCTTTAGGTACATACAAGGGACTAAGGACCTTGGCTTGTTTTACCAAAAGAACCAAGACCTATCTGTTGTAGGCTATGCTGATGCTGGGTACCTTTCGGACCCGCACACATCCAAGTCACAGACTGTATATGTTGTCCTTTGTGGTGGAATAGCTATTTCCTGGAAATCGTCTAAGCAAACTCTTGTGTCAACTTCGACGAACCACTCGGAAATCATAGCATTATATGAAGCATCACGAGAATGTGTATGGCTTCGACGAGTAGTCAGTCACATCCAGATGTCATGTGGACTGAACACCGTACAAACCCCAACAATTATCTATGAAGATAATGCCGCTTGTGTTGCACAAGTCCAGACGGGTTACGTGAAGAGCAATCTCACAAAGCATATAAACCCAAAGTTCTTCTATGCACATGAGTTGCAAAAGATGAACGAAGTAAAAGTCTTGCATACTAAGTCGTGTGAAAATCTCGCTGATTTGTTCACTAAATCATTGCCGGCGTCTTCTTTCGAGAGATGTGTCCGAGGGATCGGCATGATGAGACTTAGGGAGATGCAAGGTTCAGGGAGAGAATCTTCACAAACTCATCGCTGAAATCTTGATCCCGATGATTGAGTACTTAACTTTATAGTTAAGTGAATTGTACTCTTTTTCCCTTAGTGAGTTTTTATGAAGTTTCTCACATGAGGTTTTTAATGAGGCAATTCATGCAACATAGCAAGAAGTATACCGTGTGCATTTCTCCATATTTTTCTCACTGGGTTTTTCGGAGTTTTAAGCCATGGTTATACAAGATAAGATACCCAGGGGGAGTGTTGGGAAACTGGGCCGGTAGAGGCCCACTCGGTGTGGCCTCTACCAGGCTAGGGTTGGCCCATGTGGGTATCGTATCTCCCTTTAGCCTATAAATAGAGGAACAATCTGTGTACGGGAGTTGACCGAGAGAGTTTTTAATAAAGTTCCTTTTGTTTTCTGTTTATCTACTTTGTACTGTGTGTGCCTTCTTCTAGTCTTCTTCTCCGGTGTGGAACAGCCTCGGAACCGGCCAGTCGGCAGGGGGTGTTCCAACATAAATAACCATTCTTGTTTAACTTTCACAACAAGAGGTAGTATTGCTAGATCCTGGTCAACTAATCAAGAATATTTCCCCCCCTTACATTGTAAAGAATCAGTTATGTTTGTGGCTCTTATATAATGCCCGCTACAATCCTCGGACATCTCTATCATATGCACAAGCACTCCAACTGACATTGCTTCGGATTGTAATTCGAAGTCAATTCGAAACATCAACTTTAAGACCCTACATATTTTACTAAAACTTTTTCCTCATTCAGCAGCTCAAGCTCAGTGACCATTTACCCGGTGTCTATTTTTTTCAGGAAAAATTGAACATCATGTCACTCTGACTCATAGCCTGTGTTGAATTAGTGTACTTGATTTACTTCATACAACTTTATATGTGCATTTATAGCAGAGTTCTTCATGGTATGGGCCATCAAGTTATTGAACTGATAAATTAAACTGATACTATGGATGCCCACAGTATAAAAACAACGGGGCTGAATGCAAGAACCGACAAAGAATGAAATGCAAAATAGACAAACGTAAAGGGATAAAACATGACTCTTGCTTCGGTATCCCCCTAACAAAGAATTCTGGGCTTTTTAGCCGGTTAGCGGGTTTTGGGTTTGTCCTGCCGATGGAGACCAGGTAAAGGTGGAGACTGTACTGGCTATATACATGTATACGACAGCGGGCGGGATCGTAACTGATCGTACGTGCCCGGATAGATGTAGAGGCGCCTCTCGGTCCGGCAGATTACGTCAGCCGCCATCGCTGGAAAGAGTGGCGTACGTAGGAAGCAATGGACCGGTTTAGTTGGATCTTCTTGCCCTTTTTTAAAAAAATATATATTTTCTTATAATGTATCTGTTTTATAAGAGCATTTTCACTCGTTTGGCATTTTCAGACCCAATTTACGGATATAATATTCGGTTTGAGAACGCCCAGTTTCTCACTCGCTCTTTCTGACCGATTTTCCGGTTTTGGTCGAATTTTAGGCAAACTCGACAAAATATGGACGATATAGGCGATTTCATTAATATTTGGGTGAGTTCATACAATTTACGTTAAATTTGGACAAATACCAGAATTTTAACTACATTAGGCTAAAGAAAAAAATAAAAACTCTTAGAAAATACTATTCCGATGCCGATGCTGTCGGGCGCCGCTCACATGCCGAAGTTGCGGTAGAAGACGGTGTCGTCGTTGTCGCTCAGTGGTTGCGGGAGACGCAAGCTGCCCTGGTCGGCGTCGTCGTAGCGCCACGGCTATGATGAGAGATCGGCGTCGTCGTCGAGGACGATGAGCAGCATGCCCTGGTAGACGCGCTCCTAGCGAGCGAAGCAAGTAGCCTCGCACTCGGCCTGCTCCTGATGACGCCGAATGCGGTTCGCCTCCTCCCTCTCCTAGTCGTCCCTCGACCAGGCGCAGGCGTCCGGTGCCGACGTCGACGAAACATCGTTTAGGGACCGCACCATCGCCATCTTCATGACGAACGCCTCCTCCTCGACGAGGAACGGCCCAGTCCGCCAGCTCGGTCTTCGGCGTGCGCAGGTTAAGTCGGCCGGTCGGCGGCGGCACGCGGCCCTCATTGACGACGATGCCGCATAAGCGCGTCCTCGGCGACGAGTGGACCGGTGACTAGACCTCTCGCTTCACCGGCCGAAGCAGAGGCGTGGCGAGTGTGCGGGCGCGAGGTGACTATGCCAGCACCGAGCCGGACAAGCGCGACGCCGGCACCAACAAAGAGGAGGAGAGGAGGCCATCCTCCTCGGCAGCCAATTGGCCGGTGCACGGCGTCGGGCGGCCGACGGTGGCGAGCGAGGGGGTAGCCCAGTTTACGGCGGTCGCCAGCGGTGATGTGATCGAGCTTATGGGTGGGGAATATGGCAACGCGTGGCCGACGCGGCGGGCGATTGACCAGCGGTCCGTCGCGGGACCGAGGCGACGGGATGATGACGACTCGGCTTCACACGCTGACAGGGCAGGGCCATGGGCGGGTTTTGTTTTCACTGATTCCGCTGCATCCGGCGTTCCCTGGCGGTTCCTAGCGCCCCGGGTTCGGCCTGAGAACGCCGAATGAAAGCCAGGTCAAATCCGGTTCTATTCGACATCATGGGAACACGGCTGGGCGAACTTTCGCCGTCACACCTGGGAGGTACTCATTCCATCTACACACAATGCACCACAATTATGGATATATGCTAGGGTCAGATGCAAGTTTTCGTGGGATCCCGACACTCGGGTGGTCACTTTTACAGCGTAAGGTGGTTTTATCTATGTATGCTAGCATGGCACTAAATTTTTGGTGGTTTTGTTCAGTTTAAAAAAAATAAAGAATTACAAACACACCTTTTGGTTCCTTCGACCCATATTAGTTGTAGATTCGACTAAATATGAATGAATCTATCAAGTTTTAGTGTTAGATATAGCCGTATCTAGACAAATTTGAGTCAACTAATATGAGTTAAAGGGAATAGCTTTTTAAACAACTTGATTTTCTAAACCTTTTCGAAATTACCTCAAAATTGTGATACATGCTAGTATTTAGTTTTTACTAACGAATATATATATATATATTAATTTTTACCATTTTTAAATTTAGATTTGAAACTAAACAACCATACGTCTATCTTAAAAAGACCATATGTCCTATCATCACGGTCTTAATTTGGGTGTGTGACAATATTGAAGCGTGCATACACAGCGCTGAGCGTGTATCGCGCCGACGATCAATTAGGATCCCGTCCGTATGCCGCTGTCGTGTAACTAGTATAGATGGCTAGTAGGGTCTTCATCTCCACCCGGTCTCCACCCGGAGTATGAACCCGAAACCCGCTAGCATTGAATTTCTTATTCCAGGGGTGACATCGAAGCAAGGCTCATAAAACATAGTGTTGCTTCTTTCGGTGTGACTGATGTTGGGCTTGGGAGGAACTCGGGATTTAGCTGTTATCTTACGATTGCGTAGCCAAATAATTCTTGCCATGCAGCAAGTAAACACGAATGTCTGTACGCAAGAGCCGTGTACTTGTGGCCCAATCTTCTTTGGAGATCCGTGGCAAGAAAGACTAACGTAGCTTCTGCTGCACATTCTTGTCAGATCTTAGCAACAAAAAACAAGTTCTGTAAAGTACGCTGATTTTGAAAAATAAAAACACTCTATAGATATTGGGTTCAATTACCCATGTACATTATTATTTGCAAATAATACGTCTATTTACAGTGTTTTTTCAACAGATGTGGGGAATATGATGTATTAGATTCCAAAACATTTCCGGATTTTGCTAAGTTCTTATTTAACTTTTAAAGTTTGGTCTCCTTGTGACACTAATTTGACGTAAGTTTGACATACAACACACTCCGATCACGAACTGGTCCAGGGTTAAAATCTGGAGAAGAGAGACAACTGAAATCTGAAAACCCGCTATATTGACGCTCACGCGTTCATATGGATGGTCACCATTCACCAAGATGAAATAGAGCTGCTGGTAACCTCGCAATTTTCCATATACACATCATACCAATGAAATCCAACACTCTAATCAGCTCCGGAAGTGCCCGATATATACAACCAACCAACAAAATGGGAACAACTAGGGCGGGAAGCATGCATACAAGCGCACGTAGGTGAGAGTGCGAGCTGAGCTGGTGATGCTTCGCGAAGTAGTATCACGTATCTTCATTATTGCAACCTTCACTGTAGAGAAAATTGTAAAATACAACCACATTCGCAGCCATACAAAATATCTGTTCGCCGAGCAACAAAATCCTTCCCTTGGACATGCCCTAATGGTCGTGTAACTTCAAAGTGATGCACTACTAGCAGTTGTCCATATCCTGATGCCTCTAATTCCCCAAGTATTTCTCTCTGAGTTTCTTGCTTCCCTTCCACCCTCTCTCATCACCTGTTTCTCGAGATGGGAACTATTGGTGGGATGGCTTCATGTTATCTAAAAGTGTGATACCTGTGATGACTATTTATGAATGGTGCTACCACCGAAGGAAAATATACAATGCCCTTTATTTTCATTTGTGTACTTTTTAATTGATGTTGCACAATATTGTAGTAAGTAGGTAGCTACCTCTACGTACTGTTTGTGCTTTATAATTCAGCTCTAAATGAGTTAATTGAGTACCAACTGCTAAGTGCATAAGTGCGGGGTTTTGTAGCCAGAGCTACATGGATCTCGATTTTTGAAAACAACAAAGAATGATATTTTATGGTTTTAAAAAATGAAAAAAGTTCTAGGTGAAAATGATGTTCTATCAACATGCAAAATCTCAACTAGAAATACATTGTATTCTAGACAGTGCAAAAATGACATAGGTGGGATTTTGAAGCAGTGAACAGCGCTACTTATCAAACCTCGAATTTTTCTGTGGCCAATAATATAAATGTTTCAAGTTGAGATTTTGCATTGCGCAAAATACATCGTTGTAAGCATTTAGAATTTTTTTGAAGAAAAATCAAAACTTTAGAACGTACTTCCTCAAAATTTGTAGGAAAAGAGCTACATGTACCCTTGGCTACATTTGTAGTTTTCGTAAGTGCATGGTTTGTTAACCGTAGAAGGAAGATTCTGATCATTAAAGTCGCTTGGCCGCAGACTATTGAAAGATAACTTCTTGTGAGTTTGTGGTTTTTCATAATTTAACCTTTTAATAAGAGTTCTTTTATGGTACCCTTAAATGAATAATAACCCTCCATTTTAGTGCATCTAACCGCACTGCTAGAATTTTGGAAATTGCATTGGATGTTGTTCTTGACAGGAAGAACTCTAGATTCCTTTTGATTCAATAGTGTTATTGTGCTGCCTAATTTTTTATCGAATTATCAGCGACCTGATGAAGAATATGTGGATAGTAGTTCGTAGAGTACATTCAAAAATCGTTCGCAGAGCATGTAGTCCTGGTCGCCAGCGTCATCAGGTCGACGGGTCTAATCGAATTGGTCGAATCAGATTGGTTCACTGGGTTCTTTCTATTTTTTCTATAGAATTATAAGTTGGGCCTGTTGGGCCAAATTTATCGTAACCGTTAGATCAAATTATAATAGTCACTTTTGAAGAGTAGTAAAAGGTACGGTAAGAGTTGCCTTTAATAATTTGGCTACGTGCATCCTCAACATGTTGAATTGTTTCTGATAATGTGTTCTGAAGAGTATGCATGTACTAAATATCTTTTTGATATTACCCTTGATATATAGAATTAATATTAATTTTATAATATGATTTTTGGATAATTAAGATCATGTTCCGTAGCATGTCTGTCATGCATAAATAGGAAGAAACGATAATTGCTGAACACGTATTTGGTTCAGGATCCTTGTGGGTGCGGAGCCATTGTCCCATCAAAGCTCCACAGTCCTTCGTCCCAGCATCTTGATGGCATTCCTCGCATCAAACGTTGTGTGGTGCGTTATCCGAATGTGGGATCAAATTGTCGTTTTCTTCTTCCTTACTCCAATATTTGAAATACAAGTGGAATATAGACACCGATCGGTGGTCCATGAACAACCCTAAATAATCACAAGTATCATTCTAGACGTTGGCCCGATCGGTGTCGGAAAGGGGTTCTTGGTTGACAGGAGATATGCTGAGAAAGGATGTGCTCATAATCGGTAGGGCAAAACAAATGTTAGTTCCCCAGTCCATTCTATTCTCGGTTTGTTTCTTTTTAGATCACCTATTCTCAGTTTCTACGTCAAATCCATGGTTCGTACCTAACGTAGGTAGCCCACTTCGAGACTACGTTCACCAATTACTCCTTCCCCTTGGTCCTTTATTTATTTTGCTTATTATTGGTGTCAAAACATGGATGGAATCTTATAAAAGATCTGCATAATATTGATCCCTATTCGATAACTACCTAACGCCTTCTATCGAATGAAGTGTTTAATAGCATGTAGAGAACCACTTCACTCTATCTATATAAAATCGGTGTAGCCTTTTGTCTCGTACGGTAAAAAGGTAACAACATATTGACAAGTATTTTAGAGCTACCCTGATTAGTCTAGCACGTCATTGCGCAACGAGTAAACGACAAAAAAATGAGGGAATATTTCCTTCAGTATCTAAATATTTTTTTAGTGTATATGTTCACTCATAATCACTCTAAACCTATGCACTAAAGAGGTCTAGATACACTTCTTTCACCAAACTAAAACATCTTGTATTATGAAACAAAGGGAGTAGGTGAGAGTGCGAGCTGGTGATCACGTATCTTTATTGCAACCTCCACTATAGAAAAAATTGTAAAATGCCACCACATTCGCAGCGACACAAAATATCTGTTTGCCGAGCAACAGAGTCCTTCCCTTGGACATGCCCTAATGGTCGTGTAACTTCAAAGTGATGCACTACTAGCAGCTGTACATATCCTGATGCCTCTAATTCCCCAAGTGTTTCTATCCGAGTTTCTTGCTTCCCTTCCACCCTCTCTCATTACCTGTTTCTCTAGATGAGATAAACTATTGGTGGGATGGCTGTATGTTCTCTAAAAGTGCCATACCTGTGATGGCTATTTATGAATAGTGCTACTACGGGCCGGCTCTATATTTTTCGGGGCCCTTGGGCGAAGTCGACAAAAAAATCCCTAATGACAATATATATATAGACCTATATATATATATATATATATATATATATAATAATAATAATAATAATAATAAGGTGGTGCTTCTCTCACATGCCACAGATCTCCAAGCGTAGTATATATATATACGTATAACTAGATATATAGACGATATACATGGCAATTTCACTTACAAAATATTTGAAAGCATATAACCACACGTTCATAGTCGAGTAGTCTATAAATAATTATTAAGCACTAAAGCATTATGATATTTAGATAAAAAAATAAAAATAGTAGGAAAATATTTGAAAGCATATTTACCCTTTTTGGGGGATTGTTCATTGGCCTCAAGATCTGTATTTAAATTATTTTTATCATCTTCTCCGGGTCCGGGATCAGATTCTTACCTTTGATTATTATTGTTGACATTAACACTAATTTTTGCTAGAAAAAAACTTATTTAAAGCACCTATTTGTGATTCAATAAGCTGATCCTTTCTTTTTTTTCTTCTTTTTTTTAGCACCCAACAATTGCTTCCCCATTGTAACACCTATCACAGATTAACGTGAAGAAATTTATATCAAATTATAATCTTAAAAATTATAGCCCTAATCGAGAGATTAATTAGAAGGATTAGGTGAGGGATTAAGAAGGGATTTAAGGCGTAAACTTAAGAAGGTGGCAGGGACACAGGGCCTGTCCAAATTTGTTGATGAAGATTGGAGAGGGAGAGCAGATGGAACGGACAACGAGAGAGACCGCGACGTGAGCGTTAGGCGTCTGCGGTGATGGCGAGCATAGAGACTGGCGGCGAGAGACACAGAGAGTCAGGGCGTTCCACGACTCATGAGACGGACGAGCATCGCGACGTCTAGGATTCACGATGGATCGATCTCTCGGCAGAGCCTCGCGACCAAGGCTTGAAGGCACCACCGTACATACGTCCGCACCAGGCCAGGCCTTGCTTTTTTTTTAAGAACACCGCATCACCACGCCTTGTTAGTTGTTGCGTACATAAAAATATTGGGCCCCCCACCAGCCTGGGCCCTTGGCCATCGCACTACCTTGCCATGGGATAGAGCCGGCCCTGACTACTGAAGGAAAATATACGGTTCCCTTTATTTTCATTTATGTACTTGTTGATTCATGTTGCACAATATTGTAGTAAGTAGGTAGCTACCTCTATGTACTGTTTGTGCTCTATAATTCAGCTCTAAATGAGTTATTTGAGTACCAACTACTAAGTGCATAAGTGCAGGGTTTTGTAGACGGAGCTACGTGGATCTCGATTTATGAAAACAACAAAGAATGATATTTTATGGTTTTAAAAAAATGAAAAAAAGTCCTAGGTGTGGAAAATGATGTATATATTCTTCAACATGCAAAGTTTCAACTAGAAATACCTTGTATTCCAGACAGTGCAAAAATGACATAGGTGAGATTTTGAAGTAGTGAACAGTGCAAGTTTTCAAACCCCGAATTTTTCTGTGGCCAATAATATAAGTGTTATTTCAAGTTGAGATTTTGCATTGCACAAAATACATCGTTGTTAGCATTTAGAATTTTTTTCAAGAAAAATCAAAACTATAAAAAGTACTTTCTCAAAAATTTGTAGGAAAAGAGCTACATGTACCCTTGTCTACATTTGTAGTTTTTGTAAGTGCATGGTTTGTTAACCCCAGAAGGAAGATTCCGATCATTAAAGTCGCTTGGCCGCAGACTAATGAAAGATAGTTTGTTGTGAGTTTGTGGTTTTCCATAATTTAACCTTTTAATAATTTGCCTATGTGCATCCTCAACATCTTGATTTTTTTTTTGATAATGTGTTATTGAAGACTCTGCATGTACTAAATATCTTTTTGATATTACCCTTGGTATATAGAATTAATATTAATTTTATAATATGATTTATGGATAATTAAGACCATGTTCCGTAGCATGTCCGTCATGCATAAATAGGAAGAAACCATAATTGTTGAACACATATTTGGTTCAGGATCCTTGTGAGTGCGGAGCCGTTGTCCCATCAAAGCTAGCTCCACAGTCCTTCGTTCCGGCATCTTGCTGGCATTCCTCGGATCAAACGTTGTGTGGTACGTTGTCCAGAATGTGGGCTCAAATTGTCGGTTTCTTCTTCCTTATTCCAATATTTGAAATAATACAAGTGGAATATTGACACCGATCAGTGGTCCATGAACACCCTAATTAAGCCCAAGTATCGTTCTAGACGGTAAGTGTTGGAAAGGGGTTCATGGTTGACAGGAGATATGCTAAGGAAGGATGTGCTCATAATCGGTAGGGCAAAACAAATGTTAGTTCCCCAGTCCATTCTATTATCGGTTTGTTTCTTTTTAGATCATCTATTCTCAGCTTCTACATCAAATCCATGGTTCGTACGTAACGTAGGTATCCCACTTCGAGACTCCGTTCATCAATTACCATTAGTGGAAACAACCCCATGTGTTTCGGTTGGTAAAGGCATTTAGTCCCGGTTATCCAACCGGGACGGGGAAATCGGGACTAAAGCCCCAATCTTTAGTCCCGGTTGCCCCACCAACCGGGACAAAAGGGCGTACACGTGGCCGGACAAATAACCCCTACCACGGCAGAGATTTGACATATTTTTCTGCCGCGACAGAGAATTCATTTTGGCCACTTTTTGTGCCGCGACAGAGAATTCATTTATGTCGTTGTATTGTTTATTTAGTGTTTTGCACTCATCATGATAATATAGATCCAAGTGTCGAACATATTACATTCGATACACGGATGAGTTCATGCACTACATACAAAATAAGCTCTTTGTATAATCCCTATTGTTTATACACACCCGAATAGTATTTCCCTTTTGGGTTTAGGACTTCTGCATCCAGGAATCCCGCCAATTCCTTCTGAATTGCTCGTACGCGATCCTTTGGCAGAAGACTGCCCCGTAGACGTTCGATCTGATTTAAAAAAGGAGTCAACCTATATGAATGAAACTAAACACAATTTGATGGTAATTAAAAACTATAGAAATTGTTTACGTGCGTGGAGTTGCTCTAAATTTCTGCCCTTCTCACAGCACGTCTGACGGATGAACTCGCAAACATAGTATCCACATAAATTGTTCCCTGGTCCCCGCGTCAGGCACTTTACGACAACAGAGTTCAATCAAAAAAATAATCAAACATGATAATAACGGTATCAAAACTAGAATCAAAGAAATGTGCGGATATATCTAGTGATGCTTACATCTAGTGGTTGAAATATAAGCTCCTCTTTCCAAACACCCCTAGCCTTGTTGGTGAACCGTTTCCAAGCGCTGCCTGGCAAAAAAAAGAATAAAAGAAGTTATTAATTAATTGATATCATAAAATTCACGAACGTTGCCGATATAGTGTCGTAATGATTAGAATTACCGCTAGAGAAGCATATGCATGTCCTTTCACGACTCAAGGGTTTATGTTTCGAGTCCATGACTAGTACATGCCCTTTTTCAAGTTGAATGATTAACAGAATATAGTGGAAGTTGCGCATGCATAACTAATCAATTATATACTTAACATCGAGTAAGCAAAATAGAAAGTGTATACAAGACAATAACACTCACTCGAAGTTGTAAGGAAATAGTATTTCCCTTCTGGTTTCTTGAAACCTTAACGCATGTACGATATTATCCTCCGTATCCTGGGGGTTTGTTTTGAGATTAGCTTGATGAACCCAATATGGGTCAATAAACCCAATGTCATAGATTTGTCCTTTGTTGCATTCGAGAATCTTCATTCTACATATTATAGTATGATTATATATATGCAATAAACGAGGTGAGATAGCTAGAGACTAAATTAATTACAGAATTAGTACTTACAGACAATAGGCACTGATGATCGATTTGTCCAAGGCGTCTTGATTGAATAATTGAAATAGTTCATCAAATTCAATGGATATCATGTCATCTATTTCTTTCCCATAATGCTTTTTTGTAACCCTCAGCACTATCCAGTTAGCCCCGGCCTTTATGGCATGCATGTACCAGTTATTCAATCTTCGCATTTTTGTTGGAAGATTATTTACCTCCTCAGGTTTGGCGAGAGGTTTGCCGTACTGGTATTTGTATGCTACTTCACACACGGGGAAGTACTCTAACTGGGATAAGTACTGGGCAATACTCATACCTTGAGCAGCGGCAGCTTCTCCGTATTGTGCAACTACCTCTGGATCATACTGCTCTTCGGTCGCATATTTGCTCGACCCCACATTGGTACGGGAAATCACCTTGAGAGGGGCGCAAGACTGTTTTGCTTGTTCTCCGAGTTGGGCAACAGATTTCTCGCTTGCATCAGTACTGCTCTTCGAGGCTTGTTGTGCTGCATGTGACTTGAGAATAGAACGCTCATAGTCTGATGACAGCTTTGGCTTGGGTTGATGAAGAGTCTTTAGCATTTTGAACACTCTGGCTTTTTCTTCTTTGGTGCTGGGGAACTCTGGCTCTTTCGGCCGCCTCATCTTAGCAAAAAACGTTGTCGTTTCCGCATCAATGATAGCCGTAGTCTCCTCTTCAGTACAGTCATAAGCTCTCTTGGGAGGAACCTTTGGTACTTTTGGAAGAGGCTCTTGTTTACGTTTCGGCGATCACTTACTATGACGCAGAGTAGCGGTGGGACGCTTACGCTTTTTATCCTGAGGCGCCGGCAATGGCTGCGCCAGAGATTGGTGAGGCGACGGAGCCGGGTGAGGCGAAGAAGAAGGCTGCCGCGGCGGCGACGACCTCGCTGGAGACGGGTGAGGCGGCAGCGAAGATGGCCTTGGCGTGTGATTTCGAAGCACGATACATTCCTTTGGCCATAGAATGGTGACATTTGTTGCGTCTGCCAGTTCAGTCACATCCCCTTCACCTGCAGGGTAGTCAAGCTTCAAAACTTCAAAGGTGGGCATGATTTCATCCACCCCGACAACAGCGTAGCCCTGTGGAACCGGACGACAGTGGTAAGTTGGTGTGGGTCCAATTGGTAAGGCATAGCCGACCGCCACCTTCATTGATATGTTCACAACTTTGACATGTAGCTCGCAGTGTGTCATCTGTGTGATATCATCCACTGGGTAGCCAACAGGAGCCATCGTCGGTGCACCATCGTCATCATCATTGTCATCACCCGGGACCTCGGTGGAAGCCACACTGCTTTTTTGATTATTCGATAGGCCGGTAGCATCGAATGCAGGTTCTACCACCATGTGCTGCTGAGATGGGCCGGTAGTACTTTGCTCTTTAAGTGCGTTAATTTCATCTTTTTGTTGCTTTATTCGTTCTTCAATTATACGCATTCACTCTTTCTAAATATCTGCTTCAACTTCCGCCTTGTCCTTTCTCCTCTGACGGCTTCCATCAGGATATTTCTTCCTCTCTTCGGGAAACCCAGTCCTCCATGGTTTGGAGCCGCTTGTGCCTCGTGTTCGTCCATCATGTTCCTTATTTCCAAGGGCGAGTGTGAGCTCATCATTCTCTCTATCAGGAATGAAGTCCCCATCTTTAACAGCCTTTACTGCTTTTCTCATCTTCTCGATTGGGAAGGGGTCTTCTTTATGTCGTATGTTATATATACACTTCCCTTCTGAGTCCAACGTGCCCCCATGACCGTAAAACCAATTTCTTGCACGTTCGATCCAATCGTCTGTCTCTGGGATGATCTATTTAGCATGCAGTTCATCCTCAAGTTTCTTCCACTTAGGAATGCCAGCCCTGTAGTCACCTTGCCCCATAGTATGGTGATACTTCTGTTGGAGATATGCCCTAGAGGCAATAATAAATATAGTTATTATTATATCTTTGTGTTTATGATAAATGTTTACATTCATGCTATAATAGTATTAACAAGGAAACATTAATACTTGTGTGATTTGTAAACTAAATTAAAGTCCCTAGTAAAGCCTCTTTATAATACTAGCTTGTTGGTTAATAAATGATTGTGGTTTCCCTGTCATGAACATTGAGATGTTATTAACAACAAGATCATATCGTTAGGAGAATGATATGATGTACATACTCCTATAGATAAGCGTAGCATAAAGATCAAGTCATTTTAATAGTTCAATTGCTATATGCTCTCTGATACATAGTAACCTAATTCCTTCGACCATGAGATCATGCATATCACCATCACCGGAAGGATGCTTTGATGACATCAAACACCACACCATAACTGGGTGGTTATAAAGGTGGCATTGAGTGTTCGGAAAGTATTGGTTGAGACACATGGATCAAGAGTGGGATTTGTCCATCCATATGACGGATAGATATACTATGGGCCCTCTCGGTGGAATGTCATCCAATTGGCTTGCAAGCATGTGACTGTCTCACAAGGGATCACATATCACGGGAACGAGAAAAGAGTACTTATCAGTAACGAGGTTGAACTAGGTATGCAGAGATACCGACGATCAAAACCTCGGATAAGTAAACTATCGTGAGACAAAGGGAAATTGGTATCATATGTAAGTGGTTCATTCGATCGCAAAGTAATCGTAGAAATATGTGGGAACCATATGAATTTCCAGATTCCTCTATTAGTTATTGTTCGGAGAAGTGTCTCGATCATGTCCGCATAATTCACGAACCGTAGGGAGACACACTTAAGGATTCAATGTTGTTGAGTAGTTATGGAATGATGATTAAGAGACCGAATGTTGTTCGGAGTCTCAGATGGGATCCGGGATATCACGAGGAGATCCGGAATGGTCTGGAGAATAAGATTCATATAAGGAAAGTCCTATTTCGGGGTTGGAGAATGGTTCCGGTGTTTTCATCGGGAATGTTCTAGAAGGTTCCGGAAGGTCCAGCACTCCAGAGGGGAAGGGTACATGAATGTGTCATGACAAGTTGGAATGGTTGCATCATGTACTAGGTGTCATCGCTGAGCAAAATAAAGGGATAAATCAAATCCTAGTTTGAAAAGTCAAACGCCAATTTGAAAAGTCAAACGACAAGTTTGCTTGGTGGAGGGAGAGTAGGAAACCTACTTGGGGAGGAGTTCCTCTCCCTCCACCCGCCGGCCTTGGAGGCCGAGTTGGGGGAGGACTCTCCTCCCCTGGCCGGCGCCCTCCCACCTATAAAAGGAGGGGCAGGGCTGCCCCTCTAGCACACACCTCCACCACCCAAAACCCTAGCCCTAGCCGCCGGCCCTCCTGCAGCCGCCGCCGCCCTAGGGAAAACCCTAGCCGCCGACTTGGGGCTTTCCCCAAGCCCTAGCCGCCGGCCTGGCCCTCTCTCCTTGGTGTGTCTAAACCCTGGAATCACCGAGGCCTCTCTCATAGTCCACCATACTCGCTCCGGCTTAAGGCGACGCCCTGCGAGATCTCCCCTCTACTTCCGGTACCACGCCATCGTGCTGCCGGAATCACGAGGAGAGTGATACAACCTCCGCTGCCTGCTGGAACAAGGGAGAGGAAGGTCTTCATCGAGTACCGAACGTGTGACCCATTGAAGCGCTGAGCATGGCCGAAAGGATCGTCTACACGATCTTGAGATCGGCAAGAGTACGACTACATCACCCACGAGAATCCTCTCTCGTTAAACACTTTGGAATCTTCAAGGGTGAGATATTCCATCGACTCGTTGCTACAATCTAGTAGATAGATCTTGGCTTGTTTGTTTGTATGCGGTAGAATTTTTTTGTTTTCCATGCTACGAACCCCTAGAGTGGTATCAGAGCCGTGTCTATATGTAGATCTATTGCACGAGTAGAACACAATGGTCATTGTGGGCGGTGGTGTTTTTATTATCAATTGCTTCTTGTGTATTTTGCATCTTGCGGTATGATGGGATGAAGCGGCCCGGGCTAACCTTACATGACATCGTTCATGAGACTTGCTCCACGCTCAACATGCAACTTGTATTGCATAAGTGGCTTTGCGGGTGTCTGTCTCTCCCATTATAGTATAGATCCAATTTACAACGGGCACTTGATAGTTCAAACATCAATGTTGTGGTTCTTGTTCGTAAGTTAGATCGACACTTATTGAAAGCCCCAAACCACGTAAAATATGCAAAGAAATTAGAGGCGTCTAACTTTGTTTTGCAGGGGGTGTGCTGTGATGTGATATGGCCATGATTGTGATTATATTTGATGTATGCAATGTTCCTTATTGTAAGTTGGCAACCGGCAGGAGCCATATGGTTGTCTTTAATTTCTGTTAAGACCCGCGTGTCTATTCAAAGTAGTTGTAATAGTTGAAGCTGGTGGACGACAACCATGGAGCAACGTCATTGACCTTGATGCAATGCCGGTGATGATGGAGATCATGTTCGTGCTTGAAGATGGAGATCGGAAGCACAAAGAAGAAAGGCCATATCATATCACAATGGAAGCCCCTACCATCAATTTTAATGCGTTCCTAGAGAAAGAAAAGTTGACAAAAAATGGAAGCAACTTCGCGGATTGGTTCCGCAATTTGAGGATTGTCCTCACAGCTGGTAATTTGACCTATGTCTTTGGATGCACATGGGTGACCCACACGCTGATGCCGCCGATGAAGTAAAGAATGTTTACCTCAATCGGAAGACTCAGTACTCCATAGTTCAGTGTGCTATCTTGTATGGTTTAGAATCGGAGCTTCAGAAAAGGTTTGAGAATTCAGACCCATATGATATTGTCGAGGATCTCAAATTGATCTTTGAGAATCATGCGGCAATTGAAAGCTATGAGGCTTCTGAAAAGTTCTTTAACTGCAAGATGGAAGAGGGCAGCTCCGACAGCGAGCATGTGCTTAAGATGTCTGGGCACACAAAAAAACTTCAAAGCTTGGGTATAGTGATTCCCAATGCTTTGGGGATTTATCGTGTCCTCTAATCACTGCCACCAAGTTATAAGAACTTTGTGATGAACTACAACATGCAAAACATGAACAAGACGTTGCCAGAACTCTTTGCCATGTTGAAGTCTGCAGAAGTGGAGATCAAGAAAGAGCACCAAGTGTTGTTGGTCAATAAGACCACCAAATTCAAGAAAGGCAAGTCTAAGCAGAAGGGACACTTCAAGAAGGGTGGTAAGAAAGTTACCACGCCGACAAAGAAGACCAGGGATGGACCTAAGCACGTCTTGAGTGCTTTTCTTGCAAGGAGAAGGTCTTTGAAGCGGAATTGCCCAAAGTACTTGGCGGATTTGAAGAACGGCAACATCAAGAAGAAAGGTATATCTGATATACATGTTATTGATGTGTATCTCACTAGTACTCGTAGTAGTGCCTGGGTATTTGATACTGGTTCGGTTGCTCATATTTGTAACTCGAAATAGGTGCTGCAGAATAAACGGAAGCTAGCAAAGAACGAGGTGACGATGCGCGTAGGAAATGGATCAAAGGTTGATGTGATCGCGGTCGGCACGCTACCTCTTCATGTACCATCAGGATTAGTTTTATACTTAAATAATTGTTATTTGGTGCCTGCGTTAAGCATGAACATTATATCGGGATCTTGTTTATTGCGAGACGGTTACTTGTTTAAGTCCGAGAATAATGGTTGTTCGATTTATATGAGTAATATGTTTTATGCACATGCACCTTTGATAGATGGTCTATTCTTATTGAATCTCGATAGTGGAAATACACATATTAATAACATTGAAGCTAAACGTTTGAAATCGAGCGATCACTCGACCTATATGTGGCACTGTCGTCTTAGTCACATTGGAGAAACTCCATTCCGATGGACTTCTTGAATCACTTGATTTCGAATCACTTGAAAGATGCGAAGCATGTCTGATGGGTAAGATGACTAAGACTCCATTTTCTGGTATGATGGAGCGAGCTACGGACTTATTGGAAATCATACATACCGATGTGTGTGGTTCAATGAGTGTAGCATCGCGCGGTGGTTATCGTTATGTTCTTACCTTCACGGATGACTTGAGTAGATATGGGTATATCTATTTCATGAAACATAAGTCCGAAACTTTCGAGAAGTTTAGGGAAATTCAAAGTGAGGTGGAGAATCAACGTAACAAGAAGATTAAATTTCTACGTTCTGATCGTGGAGGTGAATATCTAAGTTACAAGTTTGGCGAGCATTTGAAGAAATGCGGAATACTTTCACAATTGACACCGCCGGGAACACCACAGCGTAATGGTGTGTCCGAACGTCGTAATCGAACTCTCTTAGATATGGTTCGTTCTATGATGTCACTTACAGATTTACCGCTATCATTTTGGGGTTATGCATTAGAAACAGACGCATTCACTTTAAATAGGGCACCATCTAAATCCGTTGAAAACGACACCGTATGAATTATGGTTTGGGAAGAAACCTAAATTGTCGTTCCTTAAAGTTTGGGGTTGCGAAGCCTATGTAAAGAAGTTACAGCCGGACAAGCTTGAACCCAAAGCGAAAAAATGCGTCTTCATAGGATACCCAAAGGAAACTATTGGGTATACCTTCTATCATAGATCCGAAGGAAAAATCTTCGTTGCCAAGAATGTATCATTTCTAGAGAAGGAATTTCTCTCGAAAGAAGTGACTGGAAGGAAAGTAGAACTCGACGAGGTTGTCGAACCTTCTCTCGAACTTGCGAGTAGCGTAGCACCGGAAGAAGTTCCTGTGGTTCCTGCACCAATAAGAGAGGTAGCTAATGATGATGATCATGAAACTTCGGTTGTAGTTGCTACAGAACCTCGCAGGTCAACGAGAACTCATACCACTCCTGATTGGTATGATCCTGTTATGAGTGTCATGTTGGTAGACAACACCGATGACCCTACGACATATGAGGAAGTGATGATGAGCCCAGATTCCAATAAATGGCAAGAATCCATGAAATCCGAGATTGGATCCATGTATGAAAACCAAGTATGGACTTTGGTGGACTTACCGGATGGCCGGAAGGCTGTCGAGAACAAATGGATTTTCAAGAAGAAAATAGATGCTGATGGTAATGTTATTGTCTATAAAGCTCGACTTGTCGCAAAAGGGTTTCGACAAATTCAAGGAGTTGACTACGATGAGACTTTCTCACCAGTAGCGAAGCTAAAGTCTGTGAGGATTTTGTTAGCAATCGCTGCATATTATGATTATGAGATATGGCAGATGGATGTCAAAACAGCGTTCCTCAATGGAGACATTGATGAAGAGTGTATATGATGCAACCCAAAGGTTTTGTCGATCCTAAAGATGCTAACAAGGTATGCAAACTTCAACGGTCCATATATGGATTGAAGCAAGCATCCTGAAGTTGGAATCAACATTTTGATAAGGTAATCAAAAGTTTTGGTTTTATACAAA
Organism: Avena insularis; assembly: GCA_023614405.1. Classification (NCBI taxonomy): domain Eukaryota; kingdom Viridiplantae; phylum Streptophyta; class Magnoliopsida; order Poales; family Poaceae; genus Avena; species Avena insularis. The sequence continues at coordinate 265,611,039 of CM042691.1, read as the reverse complement.
CTTATGGAGAAGCTTGTATTTACAAGAAAGTGAGTGGGAGCTCTGTAGCATTCTTAATACTATAGGTAGATGACATATTGTTGATTGGGAATGATGTAGACCTTCTTAATAGTGTCAAGGAATATTTGAATAATAGTTTTTCAATGAAAGATCTTGGCGAAGCAGCTTACATATTAGGCATAAAGATTTATAGAGATAGATCGAGACGCCTAATATCATTGTCATAAAGTACATATTTGGACAAAGTTCTAAAGAGGTTTGGAATGGAAGATAGCAAGAAAGGGTTCTTGCCCATGTTTCCCAATACGACCTTGAGTAAAACTCAAAGTCCAGCAACGGCAGAAGATAGAGAAAGGATGATGAAGACTCCCTATGCCTCAGCCATAGGATCTCTAATGTATGCCATCTATGTACTAGACCTGACATTGCATATGTTGTTAGTTTGACTAGCAGATATCAAAGTGATCCAGGAGTGGATCATTGGACAGCGGTCAAAAACATCCTTAAGTACTTGAGAAGAACTATGGATATGGTTCTTTCTTATGGAGGTGATGAACACCTCGTTGTTAATGGTTACACCGATGCTAGTTGGAACACCGATCCGGATGATTCTAAATCTCAATCTGGATACGTATTTACTTTGAATGGTGCAGCAGTTAGCTGGAGGAGTGCAAAGCAAAGCGTTGTGGCGAAATCTTCAACTGAATCGGAATACATAGCTGCTTCGGAGGCTTCACAAGAAGCGATATGGATGAAGAAGTTCATTACAGAGCTCGGTGTGGTTCCAAGTGCGCTGGACCCAATGTCTATCTACTGTGATAACATGGGCGCCACAGCCAATGCGCAAGAACCAAGGTCACACAAGAAGCTGAAGCACATCAAGCTACATTTTCACGCTATTCAAGAAAATGTCCAAGATGGTGACATAAAGATTTGCAAAGTACACACAGATCTGAATGTGGCGGATTCGTTGACTAAACCTCTCCCGAGGGCAAAACATGACCAACACCAAACTGCCATGGGTGTTCGGTATATTACCATGTAATATAGATTAGTTGACTCTAGTGCAAGTGGGAGACTGTTGGAGATATGCCCTAGAGGCAATAATAAATGTAGTTATTATTATATCTTTGTGTTTATGATAAATGTTTACATTCATGCTATAATATTATTAACAAGGAAACATTAATACTTGTGTTATTTGTAAACTAAATTAAAGTCCCTAGTAAAGCCTCTTGATAATACTAGCTTGTTGGTTAATAAATGATTGTGGTTTCCCTGTCATGAACATTGAGATGTTATGAACAACAAGATCATATCGTTAGGAGAATGATATGATGGACATACTCCTATAGATAAGCGTAGCATAAAGATCAAGTCATTTTAATAGTTCAGTTGCTATATGATTTCTGATACATAGTAACCTAATTCCTTCGACCATGAGATCATGCATATCACCATCACCGGAAGGATGCTTTGATGACATCAAACACCACACCGTAACTGGGTGGTTATAAAGGTGGCATTGAGTGTTCGGAAAGTATTGGTTGAGACACATGGATCAAGAGTGGGATTTGTCCATCCATATGACGGATAGATATACTCTAGGCCCTCTCGGTGGAATCTCATCCAATTGGCTTGCAAGCATGTGACTGGCTCACAAGGGATCACATATCACGGGAACGAGAAAAGAGTACTTATCAGTAACGAGGTTGAACTAGGTATGCAGAGATACCGACGATCAAAACCTCGGATAAGTAAAATATCGTGAGACAAAGGGAAATTGGTATCGTATGTAAGTGGTTCATTCGATCGCAAAGTAATCGTAGAAATATGTGGGAACCATATGAATTTCCAGATTCCTCTATTGGTTATTGTTCGGAGAAGTGTCTCGATCATGTCCGCATAATTCACGAACCGTAGGGAGACACACTTAAGGATTCGATGTTGTTGAGTAGTTATGGAATGATGAGTAAGAGACCGAATGTTGTTCGGAGTCTCGGATGGGATCCGGGATATCACGAGGAGATCCGGAATGGTCCGGAGAATAAGATTCATATAAGGAAAGTCCTGTTTCGGGGTTGGAGAATGGTTCCGGTGTTTTCATCGGGAATGTTCTAGAAGGTTCCGGAAGGTCCGGCACTCCAGAGGGGAAGGGTACATGAATGTGTCATGACAAGTTGGAATGGTTGCATCATGTACTAGGTGTCATCGCTGAGCAAAATAAAGGGATAAATCAAATCCTAGTTTGAAAAGTCAAACGCCAATTTGAAAAGTCAAACGGCAAGTTTGCTTGGTGGACGGAGAGTAGGAAACCTACTTGGGGAGGAGTTCCTCTCCCTCCACCTGCCGGCCTTGGAGGCCGAGTTGGGGGAGGACTCTCCTCCCCTGGCCGGCGCCCTCCCACCTATAAAAGGAGGGGCAGGGCTGCCCCTCTAGCACACACCTCCACCACCCAAAACCCTAGCCCTAGCCGCCGGCCCTCCTGCAGCCGCCGCCTCCCTAGGGCAAACCCTAGCCGCCGACTTGGGGCTTTCCCCAAGCCCTAGCCGCCTGCCTAGCCCTCTCTCCTTGGTATGTATAAACCCTAGAATCACCGAGGCCTCTATCATAGTCCACCATACCCTCTCCGGCTTAAGGCGAAGCCCTGCGAGATCTCCCCTCTACTTCCGTTACCACGCCGTCGTGCTGCCGGAATCGCGAGGAGAGTGCTACAACCTCCGCTGCTTGCTGGAACAAGGGAGAGGAAGGTCTTCATAGAGTACCGAACGTGTGACCGATTGCGGAAGCGCTGCCGGAACGCAGCGCCGGAAGGATCGTCTACACGATGTTGAGATCGACAAGAGTACGACTACATCACCCACGAGAATCCGCTCTCGTTAAACACTTTGGAATCTTCGAGGGTGAGTTATTCCACTGACTCGTTGCTACAATCTAGTAGATAGATCTTGGCTTGTTTGCTTGTATGTGGTAGAAAATTTTTGTTTTCCATGCTACGAACCCCTACAACTTCTTATTAGCAGCATTCAGCTTATTCGTTGCATACATTTTTTTAGCTTTTTCTGATGTCTTGTAATTCACAAACTTAGCCCAGAATGGTTTTATCTTCTCAAACTAAATATTCTTGAAATCCTGAGTCTTCTCTTTCACTACATAGTTAAGTTGCAATCTTTTCTTCCAGCTGGTGAAACACTGGGCCATCTTCTTCATATCCCACTCCCTGACTTTAGCCTCCATGGCTCGCGCATGTTCTAAGGCGTCCTGAACTGGATCCTCCGCATTTGGATCCAGCTCTATCTTCGGTAGTTTGAAATTAACCATGAGCCTCTTCCATAGTAAATCTTTGGCCACGGTAGGGAGAAATAAAGACGTTCCCTCTTCTTCCGCATCAGCAGGCATATTCCAATTTCGAACGGTGATCGGGATGAAGTCCCTAACGATTACTCCGCATTGTGCCACAAATTTGTTTGCGACAACTTTGGGAGCAATCGGTTTGTCGTATTCACCGATATCTTCGATCCTGAACCTCTCATGGTCTTCCAACTTTTTGGTTGGGCCTCGTCCGCTCTTTTCAGTAGATTTCTTCGATCTGGAGGTCTAAAAGAAGAAAGATCATCGTTACTATTTCTATATAGATAGCAGATGATTAATTAATGATTAATTATATTACATGCACATCGCCGGAGCGGTCGTATTCTCGATCACACAAGGCATCGCCTTCTCCCTCGCGGAAGGCATCACATTCAACCTCAAACAAGTCGTCTCTTTCGGCAAAAATAGGATCACCCTCACCGGAGTTGTTCAGAAACGTCGATACATCTAAACTTTCTTCCCCGCGGATCACACCTTGGATGAACTCTTCATTTTCTTCGTCTCTGTTGTGTGGGTCCATATTTACTGCATAGGTGGAAAAATGGATAAGTCAAAGCGGCTACGGGAGAATGTTAGGTACGGTGTTGAGAGATATAAACCCTAATTCGGAGAAACCCTAATATATACATACACAATAATAAAAATGAATTTACAATATCAGAAACCCTAATTCGTAGAAACCATTGGGCTCGGATCCTATCGCGAAGAACCAATACCGGAAACAAAGGCGGCAATCAATACATGGCATAATACAACACGCAAACCCTAAAATAGGGGGATCATCGGAATCACCTATGGGGTTCAATTGGTTCTTCTAATTAAACTTGCCATAAAAGTTGGTTAACAATGTATGATTATAGCTTAGTTAGATAGGTTTCATTTTTCTCAACATTTTGGTATATTATTTGTATTTTTATGATTTAAAATGAATTAGTTATGAATTTCTTGAGTTTTAATTCATTTTAAATAATTTTGGAATATTTAAAATAATTTATAACTTGGGCCCACATGTCAGACTTTTATTAATTTCAGAAAACATTTACAGAAAAGATTAAAATCCTGATAGGCAGGGCCCTCCTGTCATACATTTTATTAATCACAGAAATAATTAAAATAAAATAAAAGGGAAATATGACACCAGCATGACATCATGCTGATGTCATCAATGGTGATGCTCACATGTCGAGCATGGATCCATCGATCCAGTGCACGTTAGAGAGAAGGCGATGCAGGGGGCAAGATAGTGGCTGTGCCGCTCCTTCTTGGTCACCGGAGCGTCGCCTCCGTCAAGCTCTAGCGGCGGCGGCGGGCAGACGCGGGGAGAACAGTACAGGAGGAGAGGGAGAGAACGGAGGGCAACATGAGGATCAACAGCTCACCAGGAATACGACAGAGGTGGTGGCGAGGCCGGGCGAGCTCAGGAGACGTCGGAATCGATGGAGACAGACGGTGGCCGGAGCTTCCGATCCAGGCGATTGAGGTCACGCGCGAGGGGGAAAAGTAGCGGGCGACGGAGAGGCGGTGGTCGCAGACGGGGCCTTGACGAAGCTCGGCGACTGCCGGCGTCAGGCGGTTCTGTCTGTGGCTCGGTGAGAAGCATAGAAGTGAGATGGGGAAGAAGAAGAGAAGGCGCGTCAGTTATAAACGAAGGGTCTTTTGTCCCGATTGGTGGCTCCAACAGGGACTAAAGGGTCATACATCCCGGTTGGAGCCACTAATAGGGACGTATACTTCACCTTTTTTTCATCAGCCCAAGGGGCGCGCGCAGGGGTCTTTAGTCCCGGTTGGTGGCTCCAACCGGGACGTATGACCCTGTTTTCAAAAAAATTCAGAAATTCTCTCTGTATTCCCGCCTTATTTTTTATTTTGGGGTTTAAATTTGTAATGTTTTTTAAATGATAATTACTTTGGAATTTAGAAAAACTTTAAACATAAAAAGTGTTTGAATTTGAATAGCTAATTCAAAACCATTTTCTGTTTTTAAAAATAATTAATGTAACCATTTAAACTATGAACCATTTAAAATTAAAAATGAATTAACTTATATTTTTGAATATTAATTTGGAATTTAGAAAAACTTTAAACATAAAAAGTGTTTGGATTTGAATAGCTAATTCAAAACCATTTTCTATTTTTAAAAATAATTAATGTAGCCATTTAAAATTAAAATGAATTAACTTATATTTTTTGAATATTAATTTGGAATTTAGAAAAACTTTAAACATAAAAAGTGTTTGAATTTGAATAAATAATTCAAAACCATTTTCTGTTTTTAAAAATAATTAATGTAACCATTTAAAATTAAAAATGAATTAACTTATATTTTTTGAATATTAATTTGGAATTTAGAAAAACTTTAAACATAAAAAGTGTTTGAATTTGAATAACTAATTCAAAACCATTTTATGTAATTAAAAATAATTAATGTAACCATTTAAAATTAAAAATGAATTAACTTATATTTTATGAATATTAATTTGGAATTTAGAAAAACTTTAAACATAAAAAGTGTTTGGATTTGAATAACTAATTCAAAACCATTTTCTGTTTTTAATTTGGATTTGAATTAACTTATATTTTTTATATATTAATGGACGGGAAAAAGACGGGAAATAATGGGCGGGAAGAAAATTTTATTAGGATAGAACTGGAATTAAAGTACATAACGCAACTAACACTAAGTTACATAGAAGAACTAAAAATTAAGATACATGGCCAGATTAAACCACAATCGGCCGAACTTGTTTTGCAATGTTGGAGTGATTCAGTCATGCTCCTGCCTACACCTATAATACTCGCCACTGTAGTCGCCAGACTACCATGGCCAAGTCGTCGTCGGGGTCGCCGTAGTTGAACCTTGAAGGCTGAGTACGAGTGGGCTGGACTTGAGGGTAGCGCAGGCGAGGGTTAGAGTCAGCGGCCTTGTCGTAGGCCATGATGCTCTGGAGAGTCCGGCCGCGCCACCATAGCCGACGGCCGGCCTCGTTGAAGTTCGGAGGAGGTGGGTCCTCCTCCTCGTGCCTGGCGAGCGCCCTCTCACGCCGATCCACAAAGAAGGCTTCCCAATCAGTAAATAGTCGGGATGCCATTTGGGATTCCTCCGCTGCTCCGGCGTGAGCTTGAAGTAGTAGTGGTTCGTGATGGCCATCCAGCGTGCCACACCTAGAGGGACAAGAGGAACTGGCATGCTTCCGGCTCGAGATCCGGCCGATGGGGACACGATGGCCGTGAGCGGGGGTAGTTCGAGACGCAAAGCGCCTCCGCCTCCCTGGGGGATAGTGCTACGGTGGAAGCAATGGGAAAGAGTGATGAGGTTGCAGATATGAGTCTAGAGATGTGCAATGACAATGGAGGCCAACCCAACATATATATAGTGAGAAATGGCAGGAAGATAACTGGAGTGAAGAACTGGCGGGAAATAACAGGCGGGAAGAAATGGCGGGATAAAATGGCGGGAAGAAAAATGGCGGGAAAAAAATGGCAGGAAGAAAAATGGCTCATTTAGAACTTGCATTGGATCTCTGAAGAAACCACATATTGCTAGTCTAAAAATGATTTTTTCAAAAAATCACGGGCGTTAGATCATGTACCTGTAGTACAAACCGGACCCACTTCCTGCCAATTCGGCAGACATTTATCCTTTTTACCCGGGATGGACGAAAAGGTTTGAGATGTCCCGGTTGGGACAGTCTATGTAAGGTGGTCTAGTAATTTAGAAAAATGGGACGGTAGCATTCTGAAACAGCATTTTGGTGGTTACTTCACAAAACGATCCTTTTTTGCGCTCGGAAAATGGAAAATGGCTTTTCCATGCGACGAAAAGGAAAACTTCCTCCTGCAACATTGTTCTCCATACCAATGTCCACATGCATGCATAATATGGGCACAACATCACAAACTATGTCGTGATTCAGCACATAACATCGGTCATTTGGACTGAAAGCCATGAAACCACGAACATGACAGGTCATTGTGTGAAGGTTTTTTCGAGACATGATCAATATACCAAGTCTGGTATTTTTCCTTTCAACTATGTCACATAATATGACACGACGCGAAGGATTTTCATTGTTCGGATTTTTTGAATTTCTTATGCCCGTTTTGAATTTTTTGAATTTCTAACTATGGTCAAACCGGCGTGCATGAAGATAGGGGACGAGCATCGTTAGAACTTGCATTGGATCTGTGAAGAAACCACATATTGCGAGTCTAAAAATGATTTTTTCAAAAAATCACGGGCGTTAGATCATGTACCTGTAGTACAAACCGGACCCACTTCCTACCGATTCTACAGACATTTGTCGTTTTTACCCGGGATGGACGAAAAGGTTTGAGATGTCCTGGTTGGGAGATAGTCCATGTAAGGTGGTCTAGTATTTTAGAAAAATGGTACGGTAGCATTCTGAAATAGCATTTTGGTGGTTACTTTACAAAATGACCCGTTTTTTGCGCCTGGAAAATGGAAAATGGCTTTTCCGTGCGACAAAAAAGGAAAACTTCCTCCTGCAATATTGTTCTCCATACCAATTCCACATGCATGCATAATATGGGCACAGCATCACAAACTATGTCGTGATTCAGCACATAACATCGGTCATTTGGACCGAAAGCCATGAAACCTCGAACATGATAGGTCATTTTGTGAAGGTTTTGTCGAGACATGATCAATATACCAAGTCTGGTATTTTTCCTTTCAACTATGTCACATAATATGACACTACGCGAAGGATTTTCATTGTTCGGATTTTTTTTGAATTTCTTATGCCTGTTTTGAATTTTTTGAATTTCTAACTATGGTCGAACCGGCGTGCATGAAGATAGGGGACGAGCATCGTTAGAAATTGCATTGGATCTCTGAATAAACCACATATTGCGAGTCTAAAAATGATTTTTTCAAAAAATCACGGGCGTTAGATCATGTACATGTAGTACAAACAAGACCCACTTCCTACCGATTCGGCAGACATTTGTCCTTTTTACCCGGGATGGACGAAAAGGTTTGAGATGTCCCGGTTGGGAGATAGTCCATGTAAGGTGGTCTAGTATTTTAGAAAAATGGTACGGTAGCATTCTGAAACAGCAGTTTGGTGGTTACTTCACAAAACGACCTTTTTTTGCGCTTGGAAAATGGAAAATGGCTTTTCCGTGCGACGAAAAGGAAAACTTCCTCCTGCAACATTGTTCTCCATACCAATGTCCACATGCATTCATAATATGGGCACAACATCACAAACTATGCTGTGATTCAGCACATAACATCGGTCATTTGGACCGAAAGCCATGAAACCTCGAACATGATAGGTCATTTTGTGAAGGTTTTTTCGAGACATGATCAAGATGCCAAGTCTGGTATTTTTCCTTTCAACTATATCACATAATATGACACCAAGCGAAGGATTTTCATTGTTCGGATTGTTTTTGAATTTCTTATGCCCATTTTGAATTTTTTGAATTTCTAACTATGGTCGAATCGGCGTGCATGAAGATAGGGGACAAGCACCCTTAGAACTTTCATTGGATATCTGAAGAAACCACATATTGCGAGTCTAAAAATGATTTTTTCAAAAAATCACGGGCGTTAGATCATGTACCTGTAGTACAAACCGGACCCACTTCCTACCGATTCGGCAGACATTTGTCCTTTTTACCTGGGATGGACGAAAAGGTTTGAGATGTCCCGGTTGGGAGATAGTCCATGTAAGGTGGTCTAGTATTTTATAAAAATGGGACGGTAGCATTCTGAAACAGCATTTTGGTGGTTACTTCACACAAAACGACCCGTTTTTTGCGCTCGGAAAATGGAAAATGGCTTTTCCATGCGACGAAAAGGAAAACTTCCTCCTGCAACATTGTTCTCCATACCAATGTCCACATGCATACATAATATGGGCACATCATCACAAACTATGTCGTGATTCAGCACATAACATCGCTCATTTTGACCGAAAGCCATGAAACCTCGAACATGATAGGTCATTTTGTGAAGGTTTCTTCGAGACATGATCAATATACCGAGTCTGGTATTTTTCCTTTCAACTATGTCACATAATATGACACCACGCGAAGGATTTTCATTGTTCGGATTTTTTTGAAGATCTTATGCCCGTTTTGAATTTTTTGAATTTCTAACTATGGTCGAACCGGCGTGCATGAAGATAGGGGACGAGCATCGTTAGAACTTGCATTGGATCTCTGAAGAAACCACATATTGCGAGTCTAAAAATGATTTTTTCAAAGAATCACGGGAGTTAGATCATGTACCTGTAGTACAAACCGGACCCACTTCCTACCGATTCGGCAGACATTTGTCCTTTTTACCCATGATGGAAGAAAAGGTTTGAGATGTCCCGGTTGGGAGATAGTCCATGTAAGGTGGTCTAGTATTTTAGAAAAATGGTACGGTGGCATTCTTAAACAGCATTTTGGTGGTTACTTCAGAAAACGACCCTTTTTTGCGCTTGGAAAATGGAAAATGGCTTTTCCGTGCGACAAAAAGGAAAACTTCCTCCTGCAACATTGTTCTCCATACCAATTTCCACATGCATGCATAATATTGGTACAACATCACAAACTATGCCGTGATTCAGCACATAACATCGGTCATTTGGACCGAAAGCCATGAAACCTCAAACATGATAGGTCATTTTGTGAAAGTTTTTTCGAGACATGATCAAGATGCCAAGTCTGGTATTTTTCCTTTCAACTATATCACATAATATGACACCACACGAATGATTTTCATTGTTCGGATTTTTTTTGAATTTCTTATGCCCGTTTTGAATTTTTTGAATTTCTAACTATGGTCGAACCGGCGTGCATGAAGATAGGGGACGAGCATCGTTAGAACTTGCATTGGATCTCTGAAGAAACCACATATTGCGAGTCTAAAAATGATTTTTTCAAAAAATCACGGGCGTTACATCATGTACCTGTAGTACAAACCGGACCCACTTCCTACCGATTCGGCAGACATTTGTCCTTTTTACCCGGGATGGACGAAATGGTTTGAGATATCCCGGTTGGGAGATAGTCCATGTAAGGTGGTATAGTATTTTAGAAAAATGGGACAGTAGCATTCTGAAACAGCATTATGGTGGTTACTTCACAAAACGACCCGTTTTTTGCGCTCGGAAAATGGAAAATGGCTTTTCCGTGCGACGAAAAGGAAAACTTCCTCCTGCAACATTGTTCTCCATACCAATGTCCACATGCATGCATAATATGGGCACAACTACATTGATAGTTTCATCTTTAGTTCCGGTTGGAGGGATTTCGGCAGGCTGGGCCAGGCAACACTAATGATAGAGGTGAGTGTCGATATTATGTCGTGCGGCGTGTACCTTGTCCCGGATGGTGTCACCAACCGGGACTAAGGATGAACCTTTAGTCCCAGTTGGAGACACCAACCAGGAGAAAACACGAGTCAGCACTAATAATAGGGGTGAGTGTCGACATTATGTCGTTAGTGTCGACACTATGTCGAGCTTCTTGTACTATAAATAGGCATCCTTGTGAGTCCAGTCCTCCAGCCAGATTGAGGCATCTCCAATATTGTTTTCGAGAGCAGGGACACCACTACGACCAGTTTTAGGGAGATGCGGTCGGATCCCAATCCTCCGGCATCTCCAAGAAACTGGTCATAGAGGCACTCCCTAATATGTGAAATTAGTTAGCTCCCAGGTGTATTGATCTAGTTAGAGAAGTTACAAGCTGCAAGATGGTGTGCGAGAGCAGGGACACCACTACGACCAGTTTTAGGGAGATGCCGCCAGATCCCAGTCCTCTGGCATCTCCAAGAAACTGGTCATAGAGGCACTCCCTAATATGTGACCACGCGCGTTTGGAGATCAGATCTTAATGGTAAGTACAAATCGGGACAACTTCTTCATAGTTCGGGAAAGTTGTTCTACGAATCGGGACTAAAGGCCCCCTTTAGTCCCGGTCCAGCCACAAAACGGGACTAACACTCAAGACATTTATTAATATTAAAAACCGAGACTACAAAACCGGGACTAAAGGCCCCCTATATATAGTCCCGGTCAAGCCACAAACCGGGACTAACACTCAATACATTTATTAAACTTGAAAATTGCAAACATCATAAGATATCCCGGCCAGACATGAACTAGAGTTACACAATATGAGCATGAACTTCTTGGCATATGTCCTTCCTTATGATCGCTTCAAACGTAACCATGGAGCATCTTCTTTACTTAACGAAATGCTTGGGTCAGTTTTCACTGTGAAGGGCGGAATTTCATCAAACTTAATATAATCTTCTGACATTTCTATCTTGTCCTCGATTCCCACGATGTTTCTTTTGCCTGAAAGAACTATGTGATGCTTTGGCTCATCATATGATGTATTCGTTTGCATATTTTTTTCTTTTTTTCGGTCTGGAGGACATGTCCTTCACATAGAAAACCTGAGACACATCATTGGCTAGGACAAATGGTTCATCTCTATAACCAAGATTGTTGATATCCACTGTTGTCATTCCGTACAACTGGTCTATCTTTACCCCTTCCCCATCACAAGAACCTGGCATGCTCTTTGTTTCTGAACATGCGTTTCAACCTTGGTATTATAGGAGCATACCACATAACATTAGCAGGAACCCTCTTCCGGAGGGGCTCTCCCTCAACATCACCAGGGTCATCTCGTCTGATCTTATACCGCAATGCATTGGATACCGGGCATTTATCTAAATTCTCATACTCCTTACCGCGGTAGAGGATGTAGTCATTAATGCATGCATGTATGTTTTGCACATCTAATCCTAGAGGACAGAGAGTCTTCTTTGCTTTGTAGGTACTCTCGGGAAGTTCGTTATATTTTGGAAACTTCGGCTTTATTATTTTCAGCATCTTTTCAAATGAGGAGTCAGTTAGACCACACTCTGCCTTCCATCGCAGCAATTCCAGTGTGGTACCGAGCTTTGTGCTGCCATCTTCACAATTTGGGTACAACAATTTCTTGTGATCCTCTAACATGCCCTCTAACTTCAACTTCTCATTTTCTGTTTCATAGTCTCGGTTTGCATCAGAAATGACCCTACCAAGGTCATCAGCCGGCTCATCTGATGCCCGTTCTTCACCTCCTTCCTCTTCATTGTCTTCCATTGCAATATCACTGTATTCAGGAAACATAATACGATAGTTGTTATCATAATCTTCTTCTTCACCGTCTTCCATCATAACCCCTCTTTCCCCGTGCTTGGTCATGCAATTATAGTTGGGCATGAAACCTTTCATAATCAGGTGGCGGTGAATGATTTTCGAGGAAGAGACTCCTTGTTGTTCCGACATTGAACACATGGACAACGTATAAAACCATTCTCTTTGTTTACCATAGCCACATCGATAAATTTATCCACGCCTTTAATGTACCCGGGTACACTCCGGTCACCGTACATCCATTCCCGACCGTTCATCTACATCATATATGTAAGTTTATCAAAAACATGACATCATAAATAGTGAAATGACCAATTCACATCGACACATGCATTATATCAATGACAGAGAAAAGATAAGATTCCTAACCTCGATCGAGGGAAATAAAGAGAAGAAAGCTCAAGTGCGTCTCGGACACCTTCTATATTTTTGTTCTATGAGAAATTGGACGGGATCATTCACTCAAACACCAAACACCTTAAATGCATGCATAGGAAAAAAACTAGCACACCTCTCACACCTTCCACCAAGAAAAAACAGAGTGGAGGCAGAGGGCTGGGGCGTCGCATTTATAGAGGGCGGGATCATATGTCCCGGTTTATAACACAAACCGGGACTAAAGGTGTGTGCCACGCCATGTGGCTGACGCCATTCTTAGTCCCGGTTTGTGTTACAAACCGGGACGCATGACCCCTTACCAACCGGGACGCATGCCTCCGGCCACCGTGCCCGCTTGAACCGGGACGCGTGCCAGCATTAGTCCCGGTTCGTGGCGCAACCGGGACTAATGCTGTTAGGAGGCACGAACGGATAGCCTATTTTCTACTAGTGCTTGCAAGCATGTTACTTGCTCACAAGGGATCACATATCACGGGAACGAGAAAAGAGTACTTATCGGTAACGAGGTTGAACTAGGTATGCAGAGATACCGACAATCGAAACCACGGATAAGTAAACTATCGTGAGACAAAGGGAAATTGGTATCGTATGTAAGTGGTTCATTCGATCACAAAGTAATTGTAGAAATATGTGGGAGCCATATGAATTTCCAGATTCCTCTATTGGTTATTGATCGGAGATGTGTCTCGCTCATGTCCGCATAATTCACGAACCGTAGGGAGACACACTTAAGGATTCGATGTTGTTTAGTAGATATGGAATGTTAGTAGGGATACCAAATGTTGTTCGGAGTCTCGGATGGGATCCGGGATATCACGAGGAGATCCGGAATGGTCCGGAGAATAAGATTCATATAAGCAAAGTCCGATTCCGGAGTTTGGGAAAGATTCCGATGTTTTCATCGGAGAGGTTCTAGAAGGTTCACCGGACCAGAAGGGGAATGGACCATGAATGTGTCATGGATAATTGGAATGATTGGATCGTATCCTATGTCGCTTGGTTTGGGCATTTGCAAGAGAGAACTAAAGCTCTAAATTGAAAGTCAAACGGGAAGTTTGAAAAGTCAAACTGGAACAATGGTTTCGTAGTGGAAGAAGTAAAGAGTCCTTCTCTCAATCCAACTTGGGTTTGTGTTTGGATTCAAACCCACCCCTCCCAAGGCTGCGCCCCTCTCATAAATAGAGGGGGAGGGCTGCCCCAAAAGCCAAGCCCTATCCCTCCCCACACCTGTGCGCCGCACGCCGCTGCCGCGCCACCGCCAGCCGCCGCCGCCCTAGCCGCCGCCGACACCTCCTCCTCCTGGTCTTCTAAACCCTAGATCACCGAGAAACCCTAGATCCACCATAACTCGCACCGGCTTAGGCGAAGACCTGCGGGATCTTCCCTCTACTTCAAACACCACGTCGTCATGTTGCCGGAATCGCGAGGGGAGAACTACAACCTCTGCTGCCTGCTGGAACAAGGGAGAGGAAGGTCTTCATCGAGTACCGAACGTGAGACCGACTGCGGAGGCGCTAACGGAACGCAGCGCCGAAAGGATCGTCTACGCGATCTTGAGATCGGCAAGTGAACGACTACATCACCCACGAGACTCTGCTCTCGTTAACCGCTTTGGAATCTTCGAGGGTGAGTGCTTCTATCGACTCATTGTTACAATCTAGTAGATAGATCTTGGCTTGTTTGTGTACATGCGGTAGAATTTTTTTCCATGCTACGAACCCCTACACATCATGCAGTGGTATGCTGGGTCACCGCAGTTGGTATCTGAGCATATGCTTTGACCTTAGGATTAAAACCCTTTTAGGAAGATCTGTAGGTTGGATAGTGACTATAGGAGCCATCTTATCTAAACCAAATATTCCATGATCTGTGATGAGTATCCACTTGAGGATAACCTTATCGCACTTAAGTTGGATGCTTTGGTCATCTTTCTTAAAAGTCGTTATCCATATTTTCTGGGTGTCGTACTAGTTTCAAGATGGTAGAACACCATTAATATGTCTTAAAGTAAGCTAAAACAGTAATGTAGAATATGACTAAGTTTAGGGTATCATAGGGAGTAGTTATTCATCTTTTCTTAGTAAGGTGCTATTTAGTGTCTTCCAAAGGGGATATAACCCACCAAGATACTTTAGGAAAGTCAATCGGCCATAGTAGATTAGGATCAAGTTTAAGACATAAATTGAAGTAGTCTTAATGGTGTAGACTAACCCTAGAATTCATGTAAGCCAGTGGAATCTCATGGTTTGTTGATAACCAACGACAACATGATGAATATCATTAGGATAAGTGTTGATGTAATGAATAGTAGTCATGTGGGATTCACTTGAGAATTCTACGTGATGAAGTGAAATTATGATAAGACTTAATAAAAGTGTAGTGAGAAGCAAAGTCATCATGGTTAGATTAGCTCTTAAATCATGATAAAGAGGTAAAACATAACAAGATCATGGTGATATTAGCTCTGAAACCATGATGATAGTATAATTATGATAAGTAATTAGAAAATTATCTTTAAGTAGATTAAGAAAATAACTTGGTAAAACTATGATGGAAGTCATCGGTGCTAGAAATTTCCAATAATCTTTGGTTTAAGTTAGCAAATAGAACCTGATTATTCATTTGGAGAGATCATATGAGGTTACTTTGCTAATAAAGAAAGGTTGGTTATAGTTAACCTTTCTAAGAGTGAGACAAAAATGTTAGTCAAAACTAAATTGAAACCACTTTGCTTAAAATTATCCTGTTGCAAATGAGCAATTTGGGTAAATATTGAGACAAAGAATAGTTTGACCTTATATGCTAAGTATCACGATGTAAACCTATATGAGGAAGTGTCATATACTACACAACTAAGTCTGAAGTTTAGAGATATTATACTCAACTACTATATTCCAGGCTTAGAATATTGTGTGTTATATGTACCACATTTGGATTATTTGTTTTTCTTCGATTTTCTTGATTGACTAGATTTATACATGAAGTTTGACTTGGTGTGCAAATGCATGTTGCAACATCCAGTTATTACTTGGTGTTATAGACCTAGATAGAAAAGGGAATTCGTGTAAGGGAGTGACGAGTTCCAAAGACCAAGATGAAGATTTGCATGAAGAATGAAGCAAAGTGTAAGGAGTATCAACTCAATTTGGAGGATGGATCAAGCTCAGATCATTCTTAGCCAGCTATGAGAAGGAAGATTAATGTAGGAAGTATAAGGAGCAACAAGAAGTGATGAACTTAAGGTTCAAACAAAGTAGGTGATATTGCTAAGAAGTTAATGAAGTAGTTGTATCAAGTTCATGGGAGTATCATGAATAAGTGCAAATAAGAAGCTTAGGAACCAAATTGGTATTCAAGCTCCGACAATTCAGAGAGAATGCCGGTAGTATGTCGGAAACCGTAGGGTAATACATACACCCTAGGATGGTCCACGACTGGTATTTGTTCGCAACTGGCATTTGGTTAACTTAGTTAACTAGATCTTCTTAAAAGTTGCATAAAGAGCATAAAACTTGGCCTAAGTTAAGAAAGATATGAAGGAGTATAAACATTAAAGCGATCGTCTTTCGAGACGCTTCGCGAAGTCAGACCTATTAAAGAAAAAATGCCCAAATAGTAAGCAAGACAATTAATGCTGAAAAATTCATTTCGGCGATCCACAATTGTGTGGATACACCATACAATATTTCATAAGACCCTAAATAGGTAGAGTATAAGCTGGACAAAGACCAACACCCTAGTTATAAAACTAATGGTTATTAGATAGGAAGTTTGGAGACCATTAGTAAACCCTAAGGAGGAGAGTAAATAATAAGTGGAAGTATTGTTATCTGACTTTCCAAGTAAAGGTTGGAGAAGAAGGACTATCCTATAACATCATGAAGCCTTATTTTTATAAGGTTAAAAGAACATCATTATAAAAGTACTTTCAGAAGTATTTCTGGAGAAAAGATCGAAGCTTAAATTCAAGATATTAGTGCTTAGACCTTTAGATAATTAATAAATGGAAGTAGAAAAAGTACTTAAGGTAATAATAAAAGATTATCTAAGGCGTGATAAGGTAAAAGCTTAAAGGTGATAAAATAGAATAGTCCTAACAAACTAACTCTAAAAAAACAAATCTTAAGTGATCCTTAAGAGGGAATAAAGCACATCCAATTGGACATGTGTAGAGAAGCAAGAAATTCCAATGGGTATGGACTAAATGTGTTCAAATCCAATCTTTAGGAGGACTACCAGTATAAACCATACCATCACAAATCAAAGGTTAGTATTTTGACTATAGTTATTGTTTAATAGAGTTAAAACCCTATTTTAGTGAGACTTCCTAAAACTTATATAGTATAGAAAGTTTTATGATCAAGTAAAGGAGTTGGATTAGGATACCTAAGCAGGGGAATGAACTCAAGAAAAAGCTCCAAATTAAGGATTCCATAATAAGGAAATACCCTAAGGGAGTAAAGTAAAAAGAGACTTTGGGGTATTGAAGACATCAAGTTGGAGATTGCCAAGAATGATAAGAATTCAAGGAAAAAGATCTAGATATGGAATACTACAATTATTTCCATCTGAGGTTACCATGAAGTTGAGAACTGACGTAACCAATACAGGATAATTCCTTACTCCGAAACATGAGAGTATACAAACTTCGAGGACGAAGTTTATTTTAAGGGGGAGAGTCTATAACATCCCAACATTAGAGCTCAGAAATAAGTTGAACCCAGATGTGTGCATTGCATCCATGCATCAGAAAATCCGGAGAATTTTCGCACAAAACTAAAAGAAGCTATAGGGGGATCGAGATCTCTCTTGCTCTGATGAAAACATCAGGGCAAGTGCTATGGATTTCGACATGACCTCTATTGTACTCTTGTGTTTGAGGGGAAGGAAATTCAAATTTGAATATTCAATTGATGAATCTAAATTCTAAAAGAATTTGAAATGGAATAATAATTGGAAACTAAATTGTAATGGAAGATAAGAGGTGAACTCTTATTTATAAACAAGGTATAATCATTTATTCAAATAGAAAAGATAGTGGAAATTTAAATAAAATGAAATGAGTAAATGATTAATGTAATATGATATTACAATAATGAAATAATAAACACGAATTAAT
Organism: Avena insularis; assembly: GCA_023614405.1. Lineage (NCBI taxonomy): Eukaryota > Viridiplantae > Streptophyta > Magnoliopsida > Poales > Poaceae > Avena > Avena insularis. The sequence goes on along the minus strand of CM042691.1, from coordinate 265,592,973 downwards.
AAAGAATAATCTTATTTACATCACACATTATTATATTATCTTTACAATTATGAACCAAAGGGATAATAAGATAATGAAATAGAGAGGTATCATTTTATTACAATAGTACAACCATTACACTATTTTTATTAAGTTCCAAGAATAATGGAACACTTTTTTATAGAATACAATGTTTCATTGTTATTACAATAAAAGAATAAAAGTAAATTATTATAAAACAAATTAATATAAAAATGAATTACTTAAATAAATAACTAAAAGGATGTTTTATTACAAGCATATATAAATATTACATTGTCTTTGCAAATGCATTATAAAAGAAAAAGAAAACTAGTACACTTTATTGAATAAAGTAAACAATACAATATTTATTTACAAAATAATAATGAATAAATAAAAAATAATTCTTTTATTACAATAATACAATGTCTTTACATTATTTAAACAGAAAATAAATTACAATAATATGAAAAAAGAAAACCTAAACTAAATCTAGTATCTTCTTTCTTCTTTGTTTTATTTCCTGCAAAACAAAAGATCAACAAAACATGCTAGGAAGGAAGGGTTAGTACAATATATTGCTCTCAGATATCAATAGTGTAGTACACTTGTTTGCCTCCTCATTGAGCTAAGTTGTTTTTAGAAGGGGCAAGTTTCACCAAATGAATAGTAACTGTTCTTATCAGATAATAGCCTTAGAGCACCATCATTGGCCAGGGGCAATTTTTACCAAAGTCAAATAAAAAGGCAATTGGTAAAACATCAGATTTTCACTTGATTTGATCCATTTGGGTGAGGCAAGACGATAGACAGCTCACACAACACATGCAAATGTGTGTGTTGTCAACACATAGAGACATCAGGGAACTGATAAGGCAACCTACTGCCATAGAAGCAAAGCCAACACTGCTCTACTTTCTGTCGAAACCAATTCCTAACCACATCCATGAAGTTCTATCCACACAACAGGTTCTTCTCAAAGAACACCCATTCATTTCTTCACACCATCACCAAAACCACAACCCAATCAGCCTCTGGTTGCTTATTTAAGCCATCCAAGAGGAGATCAAGTAGTAGAAGGAGGGGGAAAGGAGGCATATCACAGGAGAATAGTAATCACAAGAAGCCAGTTCTATAGGATCCAGAAGGACAAGGATCAGGAGCACTAGGAGAAGGCTAAACAACAGCTTAAGCTGAAAGCCAGTAGCAACAAGGTGTGAAGGTGGAGTAAGCCATCAAATCAATTAGCAGTTGATCAAGAACAACTACCAGCATACCAGCCATGGGGTAGCAATCACTCTACAAGAAACAGGTTGATCTTTAAGATCCGTATTTAGCTTTTGCATAAGCATCTTGGGAAAATAAAGGGAATAATACACATCAAACCAATTCATCTACCCTTCAACTAGATGATCATCTAGGAGTATTGGAGGAGGAAGTCACCTCAGATCTACATAGTGGTGCTATGTATATTCCTCATAGAGAATTATAAAGTTACCAATCTATATCAACATCTGTTCTAATATAAATCTCTGCCTTAGCTTTTGCATCATAGGCCAGGTCCAGAAATCAAGAACAAAAATCTGTTCTTATGTAAATCTTGTGCCTCAGCCTTTGCATCATTGGCTGGGTCAAGAACTCCCTCCACAAAAATCAACCCTGAATCATTTAGCTTCGGACCAGCATCATTAGCTTATTACCTAGATTTTACTAGATAAACATGTACCACAACTGCTAGGCTACAGGGCACATTCCTAGAGGGTAGCACCTCTGTACCTAGTAAATTCAGAATGTCCTAAGTGTCCATTTTTAATAAATCACATTATCACTTATTAATGAATTCATATCATCTTCCAAGATTATACTAGGAATCAGCTCAAAGGTTATTCTTTATCATATTGACAACACATAAATGTTTCACAACCATTGTATTCTAATCTGGGAGGTTTTAATCCCAAATAAACTATATCCCAACATGTTAAATGGGCATCAAGCCAGAGCTATGATACCTCAACAAATCACTGGATCAAAACAGCATATCATGCTGTCAAGAGTTCACTGTTGTGTACACTCTCACTAGAGGCATCACAACAGTAAACATGTATCAAAACAGAAATCATAGAGTGCCTGCAACAAGCACATTCACATAATTAAATCATCTTCCTGAATGCTTTCTTCCAGAAATCATATTCACCTCTAGTTGTCGACATGGATAGCTAAACTTCAGTTTCAACATATACTAAAAATCATAATTAACAGCGAATAATGGTTCAAGGTGGAACCAGATTCAAGTAAACATCTGTAGATCATCGAATGTCAAACAAATGTGGAAACATTTCTCTAACTGAAACTCAGCACAACACATAGACATTAATCCTCACCATAGTAAACCAGCTCTACCCACAATCATTTGACATTAGGGAATCATTATTGACACCCTTTAAAGGATCTTGTAGATCAAATAAGAAGGGGCATGTCAACTAGATAAAGCTATAGAAGATATTGCCAGGGTTCTAGAATTTTCACTATAAGAGGGTAAGAGTAAAAGATGTAGAGAGGGGAGAAGGAGTGCCTACCTAGGACGAGTCTAAGCTCGCCGGCAAAGTAGCAGTTGTGGCGACGGCTAAGAGACAAAGCTCAGCATGGCGGCACAACCACACGAGGAGAGCCATGACACTGCACTGCCTCAGCCTACACCATCAGCAAGGCCAACATCCGAACACCCTCGCCATATCACCGGGGTTGCCGAGAACCTCGTCGTCCCACCGGAGTAATGGGAAAAGGGGAATTAGGGTTTAGGGATGGTGGTGGGCACGTAAGGGCATGAGACACGAATCGAATTGGGTAGGCTGGTGAAGCTTTAACAGGCGCGTCGAGCAGGGCCATCGGCACCGGCCGGGGTGGCCAAGCTCGCCGGAATCTGGCGGCGCAACATCGGTCGCCAGCGTGAGAACGAGAGGAGCAGAGGAGAAGAGGAACGTCGGGGTGATGGGGCGAGCTGCGGGCTGGGTCGGTTTGACCGATCCTGTACCGTAGCTGGTCTAACTCAGCCCATTTGCTGAGATGCCAGGCCCACCTTAAAGTAGAATAAAAATAAATATACTATTTTATAAAAATACTAGATTAATTTTTTTAGAAATAAAATATTAAGTAATTATTTAAATACATTTAATCCTTTATGGAATTTTATAAACACAAAAATAATATCCACCTAAGAATAATATAACTTTACTTATTTAAGTTAATAAAATGCAAATAAAGATTAAACACTATTAAATCTTAAGTGAAATTTCATTAAATAAGGAAAAATCCTAAAAATAAATAAAAATCATTTTTGGGTATAAAAAACTCTAATATTTTATAAAATATTAACTTAGAGTTTTAGAAATAAAATATAAAGCAAATATTTAAGGACACTTAATTCTTTGAAGAATTTTATAAAAATAAATATAATACTTAAAAAAATCATTTTTAAGATCTTTAATAAGTATATTTTACTAGAAAAATACTATTTATATTATTCAAAAACATTTTAATAACCTTAGATAATAAAAATCATTCTACTAACATAAAGTAACCACTTCTCTAAAATTATTTACTAAGAAAGAAATAATCATATTTCTTAGTAAAAACACTAAATCCTTTAAATTTAATTATTAAGTATAAATTCCATAATCATAATTCATAATAAAACTTAAGTATAACTATTAACTTTTAAATACTCTTATTAAATCTTAAATTCAAATAAAACTCCTTTTAAATAAATATTATATATCACTCATGTATAAGATGGTGAATAATCTTCATCTTTTAACCACTCTTAAAATAATTCTCAGTTGGAGACACCAACCAGGAGAAAACACGAGTCGGCACTAACAATAGGGGTGACTATCGACATTATGTCATAAGTGTCGACACTATGCCGAGCTGCTTGTACTATAAATAGGCATCCTTGTGAGTCCAGTCCTCCAGCCAGATTGAGGCATCTCCAATATTGTTTTCGAGAGCAGGGACACCACTATGACCAGTTTCAGGGAGATGCGGCCGGATCCCAGTCCTCCGGCATCTCCAAGAAACTCGTCATAGAGGCACTCCCTAATATGTGAAATTAGTTAGCTCCCAGGTGTATTGATCTAGTTAGAGAAGTTACAAGCTGCAAGATTGTGTGCTAGAGTAGGGACACCACTACGACCAGTTTTAGGGAGATGCCGCCAGATCCTAGTCCTCTGGCATCTCCAAGAAACTGGTTAAAGAGACACTCCCTAATATATGACCACGCGCGTTTGGAGATCAGATCTTAATGGTAAGTACAAATCGGGACAACTTCTTCATAGTTCGGGAAAGTCGTTCTACGAATCGGGACTAAAGGCCCCCTTTAGTCCAGTCCATCCTAAAGCAGGACTAACACTCAAGACATTTATTAATATTAAAAACCGAGACTACAAAACCGGGACTAAAGGCCCCCCTACATATAGTCCCGGTCAAGCCACAAACCGGGACTAACACTCAATACATTTATTAAACTTGAAAATTGCAAACATCATAAGATATCTCGGCCAGACATGAACTAGAGTTACACAATATGAGCATAAACTTCTTGGCATATGTCCTTCCTTATGATCGCTTCAGACGTAACCATGGAGCATCTTCTTTACTTAACGAAATGCTTGGGTCAGTTTTCACTGTGAAGGGTAGAATTTCATCAAACTTATTATAATCTTCTGACATTTCTATCTTGTCCTCGATTCCCACGATGTTTCTTTTGCCTGAAAGAACTATGTGATGCTTTGGCTCATCATATGATGTATTCGTTTGCATATTTTTTTCTTTTTTTTGGTCTGGAGGACATGTCCTTCACATAGAAAACCTGAGACACATCATTGGCTAGGACGAATGGTTCATCTCTATAACCAAGATTGTTGAGATCCACTGTTGTCATTCCGTACAACTGGTCTATCTTTACCCCTTCCCCATCACAAGAACCTGGCATGCTCTTTGTTTCTGAACATGCGTTTCAACCTTGGTATTATAGGAGCATACCACATAACATTAGCAGGAACCCTCTTCCGGAGGGGCTCTCCCTCAACGTCACCAGGGTCATCTCGGTCTTATACCGCAATGCATTGGATACCGGGCATTTATCTAAATTCTCATACTCCTTACCGCGGTAGAGGATGTAGTAATTAGTGCATGCATGTATGTTTTGCACATCTAATCCTAGAGGACAGAGAGTCTTCTTTGCTTCGTAGGTACTCTCGGGAAGTTCGTTATATTTTGGAAACTTCGGCTTCATTATTTTCAGCATCTTTTCAAATGAGGAGTCAGTTAGGCCACACTCTGCCTTCCATCGCAGCAATTCCAGTGTGGTACCGAGGTTTGTGTTGCCATCTTCACAATTTGGGTACAACAATTTCTTGTGATCTTCTAACATGCCCTCTAACTTCAACTTCTCATTTTCTATTTCATAGTCTCGCTTTGCATCAGAAATGACCCTACCAAGTTCATCAGCCGGCTCATCTGATGCCCGTTCTTCACCTCCTTCCTCTTCATTGTCTTCCATTGCAATATCATTGTATTCAGGAAACATATGACGATAGTTGTTATCATAATCTTCTTCTTCACTGTCTTCCATCATAACCCCTCTTTCCCCGTGCTTGGTCATGCAATTATAGTTGGGCATGAAACCTTTCATAATCAGGTGGCGGTGAATGATTTTCGAGGAAGAGACTCCTTGTTGTTCCGACATTGAACACATGGACAATGTATAAAACCATTCTCTTTGTTTGCCATAGCCACATCGATAAATTTATCCACGCCTTTAATGTACCCGGGTACACGCCGGTCACCGTACATCCATTCCCGACCGTTCATCTACATCATATATGTAAGTTTATCAAAAACAGGACATCATAAATAGTGAAATGACCAATTCACATCGACACATGCATTGTATCAATGACAGAGAAAAGATAAGATTCCTAACCTCGATCGAGGGAAATAAAGAGAAGAAAGCTCAAGTGTGTCTCGGACACCTTCTATATTTTTGTTCTATGAGAAATTGGACGGGATCATTCACTCAAACACCAAACACCTTAAATGCATGCATAGGAAAAAAACTAGCACACCTCTCACACCTTCCACCAAGAAAAAACAGAGTGGAGGCAGAGGGCTGGGGCGTCGCATTTATAGAGGGCGGGATCATACGTCCCGGTTTATAACACAAACCGGGACTAAAGGTGTGTGCCACGCCATGTGGCTGACGCCCAACCTTTAGTCCCGGTTTGTGTTACAAACCGGGACGCATGACCCCTTACCAACCGGGACGCATGCCTCCGGCCACCGTGCCCGCTTGAACCGGGACGCGTGCCAGCATTAGTCCCGGTTCGTGGCGCAACCGGGACTAATGCTGTTAGGAGGCACGAACGGATAGCCTATTTTCTACTAGTGCTTGCAAGCATGTTACTTGCTCACAAGGGATCACATATCACGGGAACGAGAAAAGAGTACTTATCGGTAACGAGGTTTAACTAGGTATGCAGAGATACCGACAATCAAAACCACGGATAAGTAAACTATCGTGAGACAAAGGGAAATTGGTATCGTATGTAAGTGGTTCATTCGATCGCAAAGTAATTGTACAAATATGTGGGAGCCATATGAATTTTCAGATTCCTCTATTGGTTATTGATCGGAGAAGTGTCTCGGTCATGTCTGCATAATTCACGAACCGTAGGGAGACACACTTAAGGATTCGATGTTGTTTAGTAGATATGGAATGTTAGTAGGGATACCGAATATTGTTCGGAGTCTCGGATGGGATCCGGGATATCACGAGGAGATCCGGAATGGTCCGGAGAATAAGATTCATATAAGCAAAGTCCGATTCCGGAGTTCGGGAAAGATTCCGATGTTTTCATCGGAGAGGTTCTAGAAGGTTCACCGGACCAGAAGGGGAATGGACCATGAATGTGTCATGGATAAGTGGAATGATTGGATTGTATCCTATGTCGCTTGGTTTGGGCATTTGCAAGAGAGAACTAAAGCTCTAAATTGAAAGTCAAACGGGAAGTTTGAAAAGTCAAACTAGAACAATGGTTTCGTAGTGGAAGAAGTAAAGAGTCCTTCTCTCAATCCAACTTGGGTTTGTGTTTGGATTCAAACCCACCCCTCCCAAGGCTGCGCCCCTCTCATAAATAGAGGGGGAGGGCTGCCCCAAAAGCCAAGCCCTAGCCCTCCCCACACCTGTGCGCCGCACGCCGCTGCCGCGCCACCGCCAGCCGCCGCCGCCCTAGCCGTCGCCGACACCTCCTCCTCCTGGTCTTCTAAACCCTATATCACCGAGAAACCCTAGATCCACCATAACTCGCACCGGCTTAGGCGAAGACCTGCGGGATCTTCCCTCTACTTCCAACACCACGTCGTCGTGCTGCCGGAATCGCGAGGGGAGAACTACAACCTCCGCTGCCTGCTGGAACAAGGGAGAGGAAGGTCTTCATCGAAAATTAACGTGAGGCGATCAAGGAGGCGCTACCGGAACGCAGCGCCGAAAGGATCGTCTACGCGATCTTGAGATCGGCAAGTGTACGACTACATCACCCACGAGAATCTGCTCTCGTTAACCGCTTTGGAATCTTCGAGGGTGAGTGCTTCTATCGACTCATTGTTACAATCTAGTAGATAGATCTTGGATTGTTTGTGTGCATGCAGTAGAATTTTTTTCCATGCTACGAACCCCTACACATCATGCAGTGGTATGCTGGGTCACCGCAGTTGGTATCTGAGCATATGCTTTGACCTTAGGATTAAAACCCTTTTAGGAAGATCTGTAGGTTGGATAGTGACTATAGGAGCCATCTTATCTAAACCAAATATTCCATGATTGTAACATCCCTAAAATCATGATTTCAAAGTTTGCATATCATTCATGCATGCATATAGATTTGAGATCAATTTCAAACTCATTTCAGAAAAATAGAAGCACATAGTGCTATGATTTTATGTGGGCAACTTAAATCAAATGGCCATCACCATTTGAAAGTTTGAATGTATGTAAACCTAGCTTGTTTGTCTTCCTTATAGAAAGGATTGAGTGTGGTTTTAGACCAAGTTTTACAAATTGGGAATAGTTTCAAAAACCCATTTTCAATTTTTTGCAAACCAAGTGCCAAGTCTCTGATATTTTGTTCTCCAAGCTTGACCAAGCCTTTGCAAAGAAATCACATGATTTTGTGCCTATATTTGAGACTACTGCTCACTGCAAAAAAAATCCCAAGAAGATTTGAATTCAAATGGAACTTGAATTCATTTGAAAATCAATTCAGAAAATGGAAAAAGAAAAAGAAAAAGGAGAAAGAATTAGAAAAGGGCCGGCGCCAGGATTCCAGCCCAGCAACAGAACTGGCCCAATTAGCCCACCAGACCTCTCCCTCTCTCCCTCTCGCACGCCTTAACGCCTAGACCCACCTACCCATTTGCTGCGTTCTCTTTACCGACGATGGCGCTCTCCATGTCACCCTCGTCTTCCCCAAACCGCGCCCGCGACCACGTCGCCGCTGCTGTCAAGGCCGGTAATGGCGCGACGTAATTAGCCTTAATGCCACAGGCGTTTCCTGTCACGCCTGGGCCTATTTAATCCCCTCTGCACCGCGAGCATTTCCCCCCACTCTCCTCGCTCACTCCGCCACCAGGCTGCGCGCATTTGCTCTCGAAGCCCCGTAGTATCGACGACTCCGGCGATCGATTCCGGTGAGCCTCGACCGCCCCCCTCTCTCTGGTTCAAACGATGATGCTCAGCTTGATCGTGCGCATTTGCTGACACCCTTCTTGTGCTTGCTCATGACCCAGGCCGTCGTCCCCGTTCGTGCCTGCAACCACCTGCGCCGCCGCTTGACTCGGGCGGCCAATTAAGGTAAAACCCGAGCGCCCCTTGCCCCCTCTTTCATACAAGATTGTTCGCCTGTGTCTTGTGCACCCCCTGACCCCTCTGGTTCGTGCTAGGGCGACGCCAAACCTCGCCAGTGACCTCGTCCCCAAGCAACAGACGCCGCCGCAACTCCGACGAGCCCCTAAGACCGTGCCAGCGCGCCCCTTCGCAAACCAACGCCACGTTGAGCTTCAGCACGCCACCGCGGTTCTGGTAAGACCCTCCCCCCTCTCGCGCGCGACCTAGAACGCCAGCGCCGCCACTGTCAGACACGCCGCCGCCAGTCGCCGCCGTTAGCGCCGCTCGTGTTTGGTTAGAACGATTAGGAGCGTTGGATGCAGATCCTGCGGCTGAGATTAGAACGTGAGCGAAGAGGTAAGCGCGCATCTGAGCCGCCAGATCTCACTTAGATCCTACGGCCCGCAGAGCTCGATCCGGCCGAACCGGTATGCGCCAATAGAAACATGACGCGTGGCTAGGGTTTAAATCAAAAACAGAATTCAAATCAGATTTAGATCCAAATTTCAAATGGCTATAACTTTTGATTCCCACGTTAGATTTTTGTAAATTTTATACCGTTGGAATCGGTGAGACAAGCCCTTTCTGAATCTGCAATGTGTTTAACAAAAAGTTTCTGTTAAAATGACTTTTTATGCAGAAACTTGTTTAGGACCTTTTTGAATATAGAATTTGTTTAGTAAATTGTTTTAGTGCTAAATAAGTTTAGTTAGCAAGTTTTTGACTTGGTTATGTTTCTGTATCATGCACTTGCTTGGTGGAGTTTTCAAAAATCATCACTTAGCATTTTCTTGCATGCATTCATATCTTTGTTTGTATATGAATTGTGTGTAATTGTGTGCTACAAATTTTGTGTAGATTTTGCTAGTGACTGATTGTGAAGAGTGCTACTCTCCCATTACCAAGGAAAGTGGTACTTCATGAATATTTCCATCCCTATATTTTGTACAAGCATTAGAAATATTTTTCTAAGTCTTGCATGTTGTTACTATTTTGCCAAATGCTATGTTGGGAAAATCCTAAGTAGTTGTAGAATTGTAGAATTGCTAGGGAATTTCCTAAGTTAAGTTACTATGCCATGCTTAGCCTAGCTAGTAGCAAACAAGGGTTGGTAAAGTATATACATGCTATGATGAAAATATTTCTAAGTCTTTTGGACTTATGTTTTTCTTAATAAAACAACTAAGTCAATGAACCTCCTGGGTGGAATAGGACTTGAATGGTGGTTTTGGTTGAGTGGTTACACAAGGCCCATGGACATGGTTTACCTTGTGTATCACACTTGTGGTATGCCACCCAGGCACAAAGGGATTTGGAGGCCAAGTGTTGAGAAGCTTATAGTGCAACCACTTGGCAATATGGGCTCTGCCTTGATAATATAGGTTGCTAGAACTTAGTCATTTGGACAGTTGGTGGTAGTGGGATGATAGATTGGAACGCGTCCATTTGACTAAGGGAAGGCTTCTGAAAGGTCCTGTCTTGGGAAACCAAGTCTGGTGGGGAAAGTGCACAACCTCTACAGATGGAAAATCTAAGTACTTAGCCAAGTCCATGGCAATGGACAATTTGAGCATCAAGACATGGAAGCTATCAAGAATCTCATCACTCCAACTTCTAAGTAAAAACTTGTGGGTGAACAAGGGTGAAGGACCCCAATGTCTATTGGTGGTTTCTTGGGAAAGTTTTTGACAAAAGAAAAACTTAGTGATTTCAACTAATAGGAAAAACCTATTTTGAGCAAAGCAAGCCAAGCTACACTTAGCCAAAATGCATATAGTAATATAATCCACTTAAAATTTATTAAGGTATCACTTGCCAATACTATTCCAAAGTATTGACCCACTGTGGCTGTAACTTGTGATGTTGCAGGTTACTCCGATGATGATTAGGTGTCATGAGTCTACACTCAACATGCTTGCCCGTGGCACATGAAGATGAAGACTTATGTTTATTTACTTATTCCAAAAACTCTTGTATTAGGCCTATGGCCCTGAGTTGTAAAAGACTATGTTTTATCTCTGGAATGAATGTAATAAATGACCTTTGTATCTGTGTACTTCATCTTAAACTGTGGATGCTAGCAATGATCCAGGGACTAGCATTGCAATCACAGGGATCCTTTTCCTTTACAAAGGAGGGATCTTACAGATGGTATCAGAGCACTGTGTTGCCTGTAGGATTATGACCCTAGGATTGGAAACCACTAAGGAAAAAATTTCAACTACTTCTACACTTGTCTATTCTTCTCGTAAACTTTTCTAATCTTCTCATTCTAATCTCTATTTGTAGATGAACTCCATCAACGAAGCCGTGAAGAAAGGACCACTCATGACCATGACCTTGGAGTGTGAGACAGAGTTTCCCAAAATTCTCAAGGACCTCATGGTGGCAATGGAAATACATGGTGCAGCTGTGTACAAAGGCTTTCCAGTGATGGATGAAGGAGTTGAGTACTGGTGGGTGCAAATTCACTTGTACAAAAACAAGGAAGACAACCACAAAGAAAGAGGATTCTGCATGTACACCAACACTGTGGTGCACACCACATTCTTTGAGTCAGCAAGAGAAGCAGCTTGGAGGACCATCAAAGAACTTAGTGCTACAGTCAAGTGCAGAATGCTCAACCTCCAAAAAGACTTAGAGAAAGAGAAGGAACATACCAAAGAGTTGGAAGCCACCAACCAAACCTTAAGGGGAGATATTATAGACTTAGTGATGGAATCATGTGAGCAAGATAGGCTGATTGCCTCTAGGAACATTGTGTTAGCCAACAGATCCAGTGAGATAGGATTGTAAACGCACTTCGTTACTTGGACCACCACCTATCACCTTATTTTCCAAATGATACCTTAAATAAGTTTGGACCTTGGTTGATGTAATAGATTCATGTATGCATGACTTGTGTGATTTTGTGTTCCAAGGATGTGTATGTGTTGTTTGTCTTTGTTTTATCTTAATTTGTGTTGTTCTAACTTTCTATCTTATAAATAGATGCCTATTACCATCAGCACTGTTGAGGAGTTCCAGGTTACCCGCTTTGGTCCTCGTATCGTTGAGCTTACCACTTTGCTCAATCTCCCTCTTCCCACCATCATGGTGCATCCACTCACCAAGTTCGAGAGGAAGGACCTCTGGGGCTTCAAGGTGAACCAGCCCGGACGCCAGACAGAGCCTACTACGGAGGCCATCGTCTTCAAGCTGATGCACGACGACAGGGAGAGAGGCATGGGGGTAGTCATGCAGGACCTGATAGGACGTTTGCTAGGATGTCACTCCCGACAGGTTAGAGGCACCCACTTTCACGTCTTCGGAAGACGTGATGATGATGGAGAGTCCATCGACTTTGAGGACTACTCGAGGGACGCAGCAGAGCCGATACGTCTCTATCTCCAGGACTTAGAGTCTCTCATTAGGCACGTGGACACGGACAGGACCAATGTCATGTTCAGTAATGACGAGCTCCAGGTGCAGCTTCGCGAGAAGGACAAGCTTTTCGCACAGCAGGACGAGATAGTCAAGGAAATGGAGGCGAAGTTCGAGACCCAAGACCGGAAGTTCAAGAGTCAGGAGAAACGCGTTCAGGATAGGAACAAGAATATCCGGGACATGACTGAAGAACTGAAGTCCAAGGATTTCGAGCTAGAGCAGCAGCAGATGGTGATCGAGAGGCTTCGCTCCCAGAAGAGGGCTCTCAAGACCAAGATTGAGTCCTTGACCACTACTATTGAGGAGAACAAGAACGCGATGGAGAACGCAGGTCTTACCTTCGTCGAGGAGGAGATTGATGCTGATGAGTAGACTTGACTACTCGTTTATCTTTATTATCATACTTGTTATTTGTGAACTTGTTATTGGACCATCCGACATGTGGATGGCTTGCCACTTGTGTGTTTTACCTTGAGAACTTGTTATCTTGTTGTTGAACTTTTATCTTGTGTTGCATGCTATGTGTTTGCTTGTGATGTAATGTGCATAAAACATCTATGGGTATCTCATTCTTATCTCTATTTGAACAAACCACAGATGCCTCCCCGTCGCGCAAACCCCAACCCCAACAACAACAACATAACTCCGTAAATGCAGCAAATGATGAATGCTCAAACACAGCTTATGCAGATGATGACAACATTCATCCAGAACCAGAATAATAACAACAACAACAACCCCAATAACAACAACAATAACAACAACAACAACAGCCCTCCGGGCTTTGATATGCTCACCAGATTTCTACGTTTGAGGCCAGCTAAGTTTTCGGGGACGACTGATCCCATGGTGGCCAATGATTGGCTATGTTCTGTAAACAAGGACTTAGTGACCGTGGCATTTGCAGACGCTGAAAAGGTCAGATTTGCAGCACATCTGCTGGAAGGGCCAGCCGCCACATGGTGGGACAACTTCCAAATCACCACTCCTATAGATGAGGTGACTTGGGCTATCTTTGAAGATGGCTTTCGCACTGCTCATATCTCATCAGGAATGATGAGCCTGAAAAAGAAAGAGTTCCACAACCTGAAGCAGCGCCACTGCAGCGTGGCTGAATTCATTGAAGAGTTCAACAATCTGGCGCGTTATGCACCGGATGAGGTTGACACAGATGCCAAAAGAAAGGAAAAATTTCTGGAAGGCTTGAATGATGAGCTGAATCTGCAGCTGGTTGTGGCATATGTTCCCACTTATCAGTCGCTCTATGACAAGGCGGCTATATTGGAGAACAAAATGAAGCAAGTCGAGAGTAGGAAGAGGAAACACTCTGACAAGCACAGCTCAGGATCGTCTCACAAACGATCTCACTATGATGACAGTGGAAGCTCAGGATCCCACAAACATGGGAAATTCAACAAGCACCACAACCACAACCGTCATGACAACAAACATCATCGCAGTCATGACAATACAAGTACAAGAACCACAAGAGTGGACATAAGAGCCACCACGGTGGTAATGGTAGTGGAAGTGGAAGTCAGCCTGCTAAAAGAGACATCAGTCAGGTTGAGTGCTTCAAATGCAAGAAGATGGGACACTATGCAAATGAGTGCCCCGAAAAGAAAGTTGAAGGACCTGTCAAGCCCAATCCTTTCCAGAAAGGTCAGGTGAACCACATTAATGTGGAGGAGGTCTATGAGGAACCTGACGCTGTTGCTGGTAAGTTCAGACTCAATTCCATTCCAGCATTTGTACTCTTTGATACTGGTGCATCTCATTCATTCATATCAAGAGCATTTGTTGAAAGAAATGAACTACCGGTAGAAACTATTGGGTGTCCTATAAAAGTAAGTTCTCCTGGTGGAGAAATGATAGTGAATTCAGAATGCCATGACCTAGTCATAGAATTTGGGAAGTATAAGTTTCCCGTTAACTTGATAATATTAAACTCCCAAGGTTTTGATGTCATTCTGGGAATGGACTGGATGACTAAGTACAAAGGAGTGATAGATTGTGCCAGCCATACTGTCTCACTCACAACTCCAGATAATAAAAGGATCAGATTCAAGACCAGCTTTGGAGCAAAGAGGAGTATGCTAAATTCTCTTAAGGGGGTTAGCATAGACAGTGTGCCAATTGTGTGTGAGTATCCGGATGTATTCCCGAAAGAATTGCCAGGAATGCCACCTGATAGAGATGTGGAATTTCTGATTGATTTGGTACCAGGTTCTGGACCAATAGCAAAGAGGCCATACAAAATGTCAGTAGATGAACTAAAGGAGCTCAAGAAACAACTTGGAGAACAGTTGCAAAAGGGATTCATCCAGCCAAGTTCTTCATCTTGGGGAGCCCCAGTTTTGTTCGTGGAGAAGAAAGATAGAAGCCAAAGGTTATGCATAGATTACCGGTCACTCAACGAGGTAACTATCAAGAACAAATATCCTTTGCCTAGAACCAATGACTTGTTTGATCAGCTAGAGGGAGCATGTGTGTTCTCGAAGATTGATCTCCGGTCAGGCTATTTTCAACTCAAGATAAGAGAGCAAGACATACCTAAAACAACATTCACCACAAGGTATGGATTATATGAGTATAACGTAATGCCTTTTGGCTTGACAAATGCTCCAGCATACTTCTGTAGGGGTTCGTAGCATGGAAAACAAAAAAATTCTATCGCATACAAACAAACAAGCCAAGATCTATCTACTAGATTGCAGCAACGAGTCGATGGAATAACTCACCCTCGAAGATTCCAAAGTGTTTAACGAGAGCAGATTCTCGTGGGTGATGTAGTCGTACTCTTTCCGATCTCAAGATCGCGCAGACGATCCTTCCGGCGCCGCGTTCCCGCAGCGCTCCCGCAGTCGGTCACACGTTCGGTACTCGACGAAGACCTTCCTCTCCCTTGTTCCAGCAGGCAGCGGAGGTTGTAGCACTCTCCTCGCGATTCCTAGCAGACTGTGGCGTACAAGTAGAGGGAAATCCCAGAGGCTTCGCCTTAAGCGGTGCAGTATGGTGGAGCTTATGAGAGAGGCTATTAGTGGTCTAGTAATTAGACACACCAATTAGAGGGCTCTAAACCAATTAGAAGGCTCTAAACCGAATAGCTCTAAACCGGGGTCTAGATCTAGGGTTTAGTTTAGAGGATAGGAAACTTGTGTGTGTAGGAGGGGAGGCCCTGCCCTTGCTTTTATAGGTGGGAGGGCCGGCGGCCAAGGGGAGGAGTCCCTCCCCAAGTCGGCCTTGGGAGGCGCGCCGGCCAAGGGAGGAACCTCCTCCAACTCGGCCTCCACCTCTCCTCCTCTTTTACCACTTCCCAAAAAATCCGTTTGACTTTCAAACAAGCAGTTTTACTTTTAAATTTAGGATTTAAATAAATCCTTTATTTGGGACAGCAAGAATACTTAGTACATGATGCAATCATTCCAATATGTAATGACACACTCATGTACCCTTCCCTCCGGAGTGCGGACATTCGAGACCTTCTAGAATGTTCGATGAAAACACCTAACCATTCCCCAACTCCGAAATGGGACTTTCCTTATATGAATCTTATTCTCCGGACCATTCCGGATCTCCTCGTGATATCCGGATCCCATCCGAGACTCGAACAACATTCGGTCTCTTTCTCATAATACCATAACTACTCAAAACAACGTCGAATCCTTAAGTGTGTCTCCCTACGGTTCGTGAATTATGCGGACATGATCGAGACACTTCTAACAATAACCAATAGAGGAATCTGGAAATTCATATGGCTCCTACATATTTCAACGATTACTTTGATCGAATGAACCACTTACATACGATACCAATTTCCCTTTGTCTCACGATATGTTACTTATCCGAGGTTATGATCGTCGGTATCTCGCATACCTAGTTCATCCTCACATCGATAAGTACTCTTTTCTCGCTCCGTGATATGTGATCCCTTGTGACCAAGTCACATGCTTGCAAGCTAATTGGATGACATTTCACCGAGAGGGCCCAGAATATCTATCCGTCATGTGGATGGACAAATCCCACTCTTGATCCATGTGTTTCAACCAATACTTTCCGAACACTCAATGCCACCTTTATAGCCACCTGTTACGGTGTGGTGTTTGATGACATCAAAGCATCCATCCAGAAAGGCAATATGCATGATCTCATGGTCGAAGGAATTAGGTTACTATGTATCGTAAAGCATATAGCAATTGAACTATTGAAATGACTTGATCTTTATGCTACGCTTGTCTATAGGAGTATGTCCACCATATCATTCTCCTAACGATATGATCTTGTTGTTGATAACATCTCAATGTTCATGACAAAGAAACCACATCATCAATCAACCAACAAGCTAGTGAAGTATAGAGGCTATACTAGGGACTTCAAGTTAAGTTTACAAATCACACAAGTATTAATGGTTTCCTTGTTAATACTATTATAGCATGAATGTAAACATTTATCATAAACACAAAGATATATAATAATAACTACATTTATTATTGCCTCTAGGGCATATCTCCAACAGTCTCCCACTTGCACTAGAGTCATCCAATCTAGATTACATGGTAATATACCGAACACCCATGGCAGTTTGGTGTTGGTCATGTTTTGCCCTCGGAGAGGTTTAGTCAACGGATCCGCCACATTCAGATCTGTGTACTTTGCAAATCTTTATATCCCCATCCTGGATATGTTCTCGAATAGCGTGAAAACAGCTTGATATGCTTCAGCTTCTTGTGTGACCTTGGTTCTTGCGCATTGGCTATGGCGCCCATGTTATCACAAGAGATAGACATTGGGTCCAGCGACTTGGAACCACACCCAGCTCGTAATGAACTCTTTCATCCATATCGCTTGTGAAGCCTCAAGCGACCATGTATTCGATTCGCTTGAAGATCTCGCCACAACGCTTTGCTTTGCACTCCTCCAATCGCCTGCACCATTCAAAATAAATACGTATCCAGATTGTGATTTAGAATCATCTGGATCGGTGTTCCAACTAGCATCGGTGTAACCATTAACAACGAGCTATTCATTACCTCCATAAGAAAGAACCATATCCTTAGTTCTTCTCAAGTACTTAAGGATGTTTTTGACCGCTGTCCAATGATCCACTCCTGGATCACTTTGATATCTGCTAGTTAGACTAACGAGATATGCGATGTCGGGTCTAGTACATAGCATGGCATACATTAGAGATCCTATGGCTGAGGCATAGGGAGTCTTACTCATCTTTTCTCTATCTTCTGCCGATGTCGGACTTTTGAGTTTTACTCAAGGTCGTATTGGGCAACATGGGCAAGAACCCTTTCTTGCTATCTTCCATTCCAAACCTCTTTAGAACTTTGTCCAAATATGTACTTTGTGACAATGATATTTGGCGTTTCGATCTATCTCTATAAATCTTTATGCCTAATATGTAAGCTGCTTCGCCAAGATCCTTCATTGAAAAACTATTATTCAAATACTCTTTGACACTATTAAGAAGGTCTACATCATTCCCAATCAACAATATGTCATCCACATACAGTATTAAGAATGCTACAGAGCTCCCACTCACTTTCTTGTGAATACAAGCTTCTCCATAAGTTTGTATAAAACCAAAACTTTTGATTACCTTATCAAAACGTTGATTCCAACTTCGGGATGCTTGCTTCAATCCATAGATGGACCGTTGAAGCTTGCATACCTTGTTAGCATCTTTAGGATCGACAAAACCTTTGGGTTGTATCATATACAACTCTTCATCAATGTCTCCATTGAGGAATGCTGTTTTGACATCCATCTGCCATATCTCATAATCATAATATGCAGCGATTGCTAACATAATCCTCACAAACTTTAGCTTCGCTACCGGTGAGAAAGTCTCATCGTAGTCAACTCCTTGAATTTGTCGAAACCCTTTTGCGACAAGTCGAGCTTTATAGACAGTAACATTACCATCAGCATCTGTTTTCTTCTTGAAAATCCATTTGTTCTCGACAGCCTTCCGGCCATCCGGTAAGTCCACCAAAGTCCATACTTGGTTTTCGTACATGGATCCAATCTCGGATTTCATGGCTTCTTGCCATTTATTGGAATCTGGGCTCATCATCGCTTCCTCATATGTCTCGGGGTCATCGGTGTTGTCCACCAACATGACATTCATTACGGAATCATACCAATCTGGAGTGGCACGAGTTCTCGTTGACCTCCGAGGCTCTGTAGCAACTTCAACCGAAGTTTCATGATCACTATCATTAGCTTCCTCTCTTATTGGTGCAGGCATCATAGGAACTTCTTCCGGTGCTGCGCTACTCGTAATTTCGAGAGAAGGTTCGACAACCTCGTCGAGTTCTACTTTCCTTCCAGTCACTTCTTTCGAGAGAAATTCCTTCTCTAGAAAGGATCCATTCTTAGCAACGAAGATTTTGCCTTCGGATCTATGATAGAAGGTATACCCAATAGTTTCCTTCGGGTATCCTATGAAGACGCATTTTTCCGCTTTGGGTTCAAGCTTGTCCGGCTGTAACTTCTTTACATAGGCTTCGCATCCCCAAACTTTAAGGAACGACAATTTAGGTTTCTTCCCAAACCATAATTCATACGGTGTCGTTTCAACGGATTTAGACGGTGCCCTATTTAAAGTGAATGCGGCTGTTTCTAATGCATAACCCCAAAATGATAGTGGTAAATCTGTAAGAGACATCATAGAACGAACCATATCTAAGAGAGTTCGACACGACGTTCGTACACACCATTACGCTGTGGTGTTCCGGTGTCAATCTGAAAGTATTCCACATTTCTTCAAATGCTCGCCAAACTCGTAACTTAGATATTCACCTCCACGATCGTAACGTAGAAATTTAATCTTCTTGTTACGTTGATTCTCTACCTCACTTTGAAACTCCTTAAACTTCTAAAGTTTCGATTTATGTTTCATAAAATAGATATACCCATATCTACTCAAATCATCCGTGAAGGTAAGAACATAACGATAACCATCACATGATGCTACACTCATTGGACCACACACATCGGTATGTATGATTTCCAATAAGTTTGTAGCTCACTCCATCATACCATAAAATGGAGTCTTAGTCATTTTACCCATCAGACATGCTTCGCATCTTTCAAGTGATTCAAAATCAAGTGATTCAAGAAGTCCATCGGAATGGAGTTTCTTCATACGCTTCACTCCAATGTGACCAAGGCAGCGATTGCCACATATAGGTCGAGTTATCGCTGATTTCAATCGTTTAGCTTCAATGTTATTAATATGTGTATTTCTACTATCGAGATTCAATATGAATAGACCATCTATCAAAGGTGCATGTGCATGAAACATGTTACTCATATAAATCGAACAACCATTATTCTCGGATTTAAACAAGTAACCGCCTCGCAATAAACAAGATCCTCGATATAATGTTCATGCTTAACGCAGCACCAAATAACAATTATTTAAGTATAAAACTAATCCCGATGGTAGATGAAGAGGTAGCGTCGACCGCGATCACATCAACCTTTGATCCGCTTCCTACGCGCATCGTCACCTCGTTCTTCGCTAGCTTCCGTCTATTCGCAGCTCTGCTTTGAGTTACAAATATGAGCAACCGAACCAAGATCAAATACCTGTGCACTACTACGAATACTAGTGAGATACACATCAATAACATGTATATCGATATACCTTTCTTCTTGATGTTGCCGTTCTTCAAATCTGCCAAGTACCTTGGGCAATTCCGCTTCGGACCTTCTCCCTTGCGGTAAAGCATTCAGTTTCCAGGCTTAGGTCCAGCTTTGGTCTTCTTCGTCGGCGTGGTAACTTTCTTACCACCCTTCTTGAAGTGTCCCTTTGCTTAGACTTGCCTTTCTTGAATTTGGTGGTCTTATTGACCATCAACACTTGGTGCT
This sequence comes from Avena insularis, assembly GCA_023614405.1. NCBI lineage: Eukaryota > Viridiplantae > Streptophyta > Magnoliopsida > Poales > Poaceae > Avena > Avena insularis. Next base: position 265,572,719 of record CM042691.1, on the reverse strand, counting down.
CTTTCTTGATCTCCACTTGCAGATTTCAACATAGCAAATAGTTCGCAACTCTTTGTTCATGTTACGCATGTTGTAGTTCATCACAAAGTTCTTGTAACTTGGTAGTGATTGGAGGATGCGTAAACCCCAAAGTATTAGGAATCACTATACCCAAACTTTGAAGTTTATTTGCGTGCCTGACATCTTAAGCACATGCTCACCGACGGAGCTACCCTCTTCCATCTTGCGGTTAAAGAACTTTTCGAAGCTTCATAACTTTCAATTGCCGCATGAGTCTCAAAGATTAATTTGAGATCCTCGACAATATCATATGGATCGACTCTTCAAATCTTTTCTCAAGCTCGATTCTAAACCATACAAGATAGCACATGAACTATGGAGTACTGATTCTTCCGATGAGGTAAACATTCTTTACTTCATCGGTAGCATCGGCAGCAGTGGGTCACCTAGCGGTGCATCCGCACATAGGTCAAATTACCAGTGAGGACAATCCTCAAATTGGAACCAATCCACGAAGTTGCTTCCATTGTTTTTCAACTTTTCTTTCTCTAGGAACGCATTAAAATTGATGGTAGGGGCTGCCATTGATCTACAACATATTTGCAATAGTTTAGACTAAGTTTATGACAAATTGAGTTCAAATTAATTAATGAAATTAAACTAGGTGAACTCCCACTCAAAACAACATCCCTCACATTGTTTTAGTGATCACACGAACCAAATCCACTACATCAACACCGATCATCACGAGAGTTGATATAGTTTCAATGGCGAACAATCATCATGTTCATCATATCTACTATATGATTCATGCTTTGCCTTTCGGCGATCCGTGTTCCTGAGGCCATGTCTGTACATGCTAGGCTCGTCAAGATCAAACCTTAGCTTCCGCATAAGCAAATCTGGCTTGCTTACGTTGTATTCACCCGCGGAATCAAAGACACCCGATCATCACGTGGTGTTTCGAAGCAGCAAGCTTTGGCAACGGTGCATACTAAGGGCGAACACTTTAGAACTTGAAATTTATGTGCATGAGGGATCATCTTATAATGCTACCGTCGTCTACTAAGCAATACAAGATGCATAAAGGATTAACATCACATGCAATTCATAATATGTGATATGATATGGCCTTTCTTCTTTGTGCTTCCGATCTCCATCTTCAAGCACGAACATGATCTCCATCATCACCGGCATAGCATCAAGGTCAATGACGCTTCTTCATGGTTGTCGTCCACCAGCTTCAACTATTACAACTATTTGAATAGACACGCAGGTCTTAACAGAATTTAAAGACAACCATATGGCTCCTGCCGGTTGTCAACTTACAATAAGGAACATTGCATACATCAAATATAATCACAATTATGGCCATATCACATCACTGCACACCCCTGCAAAACAAAGTTAGACGCTTCTACTTTCTTTGCATATTTTACGTGGTTTGGGGCTTTCCATAGGTGTCGTTCTAACCTACGAACAAGAACCACAACATTGATACTAGCATTGTTGATCACCCGTTGTAAATTGGATCTTTACTATGCTAGGAGAAACAGGCACCCGCAAAGCCACTTATGCAATATAAATTGCATGTCAAGCGTGGAGCAAGTCTCATGAACGATGTCATGTAAGGTTAGCCCGGGCCGCTTCATCCCAACATACCGCAAGATGCAAAGTACACAAAAAGCAATCTACAATAAAAGCATCAACGCCCACAATGACCATTGTGTTCTACTCGTGCAACAGATCTACATATAGACACGGCTCGATACCAGTAGGGGTTCGTAGCATGGAAAACAAAAATTTTCTATACATACAAACAAACAAGCCAAGATCTATCTACTAGATTGCAGCAACGAGTCGATGGAATAACTCACCGAAGATTCCAAAGTGTTTAACGAGAGATTCTCGTGGGTGATGTAGTCGTATTCTTTCCGATCTCAAGATCGCGCAGACGATCCTTCCGGCAGCGTTCCGCAGCGCTCCCGCAATCGGTCACACGTTCGATTCGGCGAAGACCTTCCTCTCCTTGTTCCAAAGAAAATGGAGGTTGTAGCACTCTCCTCGCGATTCCTAAGATAACGGCGTGGTACCGAAGTAGAGGAAATCCGAGGGCTTCGCCTTAAGCAGTGCAGTATGGTGGAGCTTATGAGAGAGGCTATTAGTGGTCTAGTAATTAGACACACCAATTAGAGGGCTCTAAACCAATTAGAAGGCTCTAAACCAATAGCTCTAAACCGGGGTCTAGATCTAGGGTTTAGTTTAGAGGATAGGAAACTTGTGTGTGTAGGAGGAGGCCTGCCTTGCTTTTATAGGTGGGAGGCGGCGGCCAGGGAGGAGTTCCTCCCCAACTCGGCCTAGGGAGGTGCGCCGGCCAAGGGAGGAACCCTCCAACTCGGCCTCCACCTCTCCTCCTCTTTTCCCACTTCCCAAAAGCTGCTTGACTTTCAAACTAGCGTTTGACTTTTCAATTTAGGATTTAAATAAATCCTTTATTTGGGACAGCAAGAATACTTAGTACATGATGCAATCATTCCAATATGTAATGACACACTCATGTACCTTCCCTCCTGAGTGCCTGACATTCCGAGACCTTCTAGAATGTTCCTGAAAACACCGGAACCATTCCCCAACTCGAAATGGGACTTTCCTTATATGAATCTTATTCTCCGGACCATTCGGATCTCCTCGTGATATCCGGATCCCATCCGAGACTCAACAACATTCGGTCTCTTTCTCATAATACCATAACTACTCAAAACAACGTCAATCCTTAAGTGTGTCTCCCTACGGTTCGTGAATTATGCGGACATGATCGAGACACTTCTCCGAACAATAACCAATAGAGGAATCTGGAAATTCATATGGCTCCCACATATTTCAACGATTACTTTGCGATCGAATGAACCACTTACATACGATACCAATTTCCCTTTGTCTCACGATATGTTACTTATCCGAGGTTATGATCGTCGGTATCTCCGCATACCTAGTTCATCCTCGTTACTGATAAGTACTCTTTTCTCGTTCCCGTGATATGTGATCCCTTGTGACCAAGTCACATGCTTGCAAGCTAATTGGATGACATTTCACCGAGAGGGCCCAGAGAATATCTATCCGTCATGTGGATGGACAAATCCCACTCTTGATCCATGTGTTTCAACCAATACTTTCCGAACACTCAATGCCACCTTTATAGCCACCCTGTTACGGTGTGGTGTTTGATGACATCAAAGCATCCATCCAGTAAAGGCAATATGCATGATCTCATGGTCGAAGGAATTAGGTTACTATGTATCAGAAAGCATATAGCAATTGAACTATTGAAATGACTTGATCTTTATGCTACGCTTGTCTATAGGAGTATGTCCACCATATCATTCTCCTAACGATATGATCTTGTTGTTGATAACATCTCAATGTTCATGACAAAGAAACCACATCATCAATCAACCAACAAGCTAGTGAAGTATAGAGGCTATACTAGGGACTTCAAGTTAAGTTTACAAATCACACAAGTATTAATGGTTTCCTTGTTAATACTATTATAGCATGAATGTAAACATTTATCATAAACACAAAGATATATAATAATAACTACATTTATTATTGCCTCTAGGGCATATCTCCAACAACTTCATGAATATGATGAACAAGGTGTTCATGGAATTTCTTGACAAGTTCGTTGGCGTTTTCATCGATGACATCTTAGTCTACTCCAAGAGCAAAGAAGAGCATGAGGGACACTTGCGTTTGATACTTGAGAAGTTGAGAGAGCATAAGCTTTATGCCAAATTCAGCAAGTGTGAGTTCTGGTTAGAAGAAGTTGGTTTTCTTGGTCATGTTATGACAAAGGATGGTGTAGCAGTTGATCCTGCTAAGGTTTCAGCTATGACGGAATGGGAATCTCCCAAGAATGTAAAAGAGGTTCGTAGTTTCCTTGGCTTAGCAGGTTACTACAGAAGGTTCATTGAGAATTTCTCAAAGGTTGCTAAGCCCATGACTGAATTGTTAAAGAAAGACAAGAAGTTTGCTTGGTCTGAAGGTTGTGAAGTCAGCTTCCACGAATTGAAGAAGAGACTAGTGACAGCACCAGTTCTATGTCTGCTAGATTTGGAAAAGGATTTCCAAGTATATTGTGATGCGTCTCATCAAGGTTTGGGTGCCATACTTATGCAAGACGGTAAAGTTGTGGCCTATGCCTCGAGACAACTCAAAACTCATGAGGTGAACTATCCTACTCATGATTTGGAGTTAGCCTCTGTCGTCCATGCACTCAAAACATGGAGGCACTACCTTTTGGGAAAGCGTTGCGAAGTGTTCACCGATCACAAGAGTTTGAAGTATATCTTCACCCAAAAGGAAATCAATATGAGACAAAGAAGATGGTTAGAGCTTATCAAGGATTATGACTTAAGTTTGCAATACCATCCCGGTAAAGCAAATGTTGTAGCGGATGCTCTAAGTCGTAAGGTGTTTGTGAATGGCCTTACCAAAGGAGAATTGCCAGATGATTTGTGTACTCAATTCAAAGAACTCATATTGGAGATTGTGCCAGAGGGACATCTCATGTCTTTAGATGTCCAACCCACTTTGTTGGACAAGATTCGAGAAGCTCAAAAGACTGATAAAGAAATTGAAGAGATTAAGGAAAGGATTAGCCAAGGGAAAGCTAAAAATTTCCATGTAGACGAACAAGGTACTTTATGGCATGGGAAACGTATTTGTGTTCCACAAGATCCGTAGATGCGGAAACTGATTCTGCAAGAAGCCCACAACTCTCTGTATTCTATTCATCCGGGTAACACCAAAATGTACATGGACATGAAAGAAAGATTTTGGTGGAACAATCTCAAGAGAGACATCGCTGAACATATTGCTTTGTGTGATGTGTGTAGTAGAGTAAAAGCGGAGCATCAGAAACCAGCAGGTTTGCTTCAACCATTGCCTATTCCTGATTGGAAGTGGGACAAGATTGGTATGGATTTTATTACCGGATTACCAAGGACCAGATCGGGATATGATTCCATATGGGTAGTAGTGGATCGCCTAACTAAAGTGGCTCATTTCATACCCGTGAAGACAACTTATACAAGTGCCAAGTTAGCCAAAATCTACATGAGTAGAATTGTATGTCTTCATGGTGTGCCTAAGAGTATTGTGTCTGATAGGGGAACCCAATTCACTTCCCATTTTTGGAGACAGCTACATGAGTCATTGGGAACGAGGTTGGAATTCAGTACTGCTTTTCATCCTCAAACCGATGGACAAACAGAAAGGACTAATCAAATTCTGGAAGACATGTTGAGGGCATGTGCCCTAGACTATGGAGCAAGTTGGGATGAAAGTCTGCCTTATGCAGAATTTTCTTATAACAACAGCTATCAAGCCAGCATTGAAATGGCACCGTTTGAGTTTCTCTACGGAAGAAAATGTACCACCCCACTGTTATGGAATGGTGTGGGAGAAAGAAGTTTATTTGGGCCAGATCTTATCAAAGAAGCCGAAGAGAAGGTCAAATTGGTTAAGGACAGGTTGAAGATAGCACAGTCCCGACAGAAAAGCTACGCCGATCCTAAGCGTAGAGAAGTCACCTACGAAGTTGGTGATAGAGCTTATCTTAGAGTATCACCACTCCGTGGAGTGAAAAGATTCGGAGTCAAAGGAAAGTTGGCACCAAGATATGTTGGGCCATTCAAGATTCTGAGTTGCAAAGGAGAAGTGGCTTATGAAATTGAACTGCCAGCATCTCTATCAGCAGTCCATAATGTGTTTCATGTGAGTTAGCTTAAGAAATGTCACCCAGAAATGGAAGAAACTTCTTTGAAGGATACCATACCTTTGGAAGAAGTTCAACTAGAAAGTGATCTCACTTATGAAGAAAAGCCTATCAAGATTCTTGAGACTGCAGAAAGAGTCACAAGGACAAAGACTATCAAGTTTTGCAAAGTGCAATGGAATCATCATTCCGAAGAGGAAGCAACATGGGAAAGAGAAGATGACCTTCGGAAAGACCACCCTCACCTATTTGCTAGCCAATCCGAATCTCGAGGGCGAGATTCACCTTAAGGGGGTTAGATTTGTAACATCCCTAAAATCATGATTTCAAAGTTTGCATATAATTCATGCATGCATATAGATTTGAGATCAATTTCAAACTCATTTCAGAAAAACAGAAGCACATAGTGCTATGATTTTATGTGGGCAACTTAAATCAAATGGCCATCACCATTTGAAAGTTTGAATGTTTGTAAACCTAGCTTGTTTGTCTTCCTTATAGAAAGGATTGAGTGTGGTTTTATACCAAGTTTTACAAATTGGGAATAGTTTCAAAAACCCATTTTCAAATTTTTGCAAACCAAGTGCCAAGTCTCTGATATTTTGTTCTCCAAGCTTGACCAAGCCTTTGCAAAGCAATCACATGATTTTATGCCTATATTTGAGACAACTGCTCACTGCAAAAAAATCCCAAGAAGATTTGAATTCAAATGGAACTTGAATTCATTTGAAAATCAATTCAGAAAATGGAAACAGAAAAAGAAAAAGGAGAAAGAATTAGAAAAGGGCCAGCGCCAGGATTCCAGCCCAACAACAGAACTGGCCCAATTAGCCCACCCGGGCCATTCCTCTCCCTCTCGCACGCGCCAACGCACCCAGACAGCTGCTGACGACCAGACCCCACCTCCTCTTCGCGCATTTCGCTGACGAGCGGGCCCTCTCCACGTCGCCCTCGTCTTCCCCAAACCGCGCCCGCGACCACGTCGCCGCTGCTGTCAAGGCCGGTAATGGCGCGGCGTAATTAGCCTTAATGCCACAGGCGTTTCCTGTCGCGCCTGGGCCTATTTAATCCCCTCTGCACCGCGAGCATTTCCCCCCACTCTCCTCGCTCACTCTGCCACCAGGCTGCGCGCATTTGCTCTCGAAGCCCCGTAGTACCGACGACTCCGGCGATCGATTCCGGTGAGCCTCGACTGCCCCCCTCTCTCTGGTTCAAACAATGATGCTCAGCTTGATCGTGTGCATCTGCTGACACCCTTCTTTTGCTTGCTCATGACCCAGGCCGTCGTCCCCGTTCGTGCCTGCAACCACCTGCGCCGCCGCTTGACTCGGGCGACCAATTAAGGTAAAACCCGAGCGCCCCTTGCCCCCTCTTTCATACAAGATTGTTCGCCTGCGTCTTGTGCACCCCCTGACCCCTCTGGTTCATGCTAGGGCGACGCCAAACCTTGCCAGTGACCTCGTCCGCAAGCAACAGACGCTGCCGCCACTCCGACGAGCCCTTGAGACCGTGCCAGCGTGCCCCTTCACAAACCAACGCCACGTTGAGCTTCAGCACGCCACCGCGGTTCTGGTAAGACCCTTCCCCCTCTCGCGCGTGACCTAGAACGCCGCCTTCGCCGCCACGCTGGCCGCCGCCGTTAGCGCCGCTCGTGTTTGGTTAGAACGATTAGGAGCGTTGGATGCAGATCCTGCGGCTGAGATTAGAACGTGAGCGAAGAGGTAAGCGCGCATCTGAGCCGCCAGATCTCACTTAGATCCTACGGCCCGCAGAGCTCGATCCGGCCGAACCGGTATGCGCCAATAGAAACATGACGCGTGGCTAGGGTTTAAATCAAAAACAGAATTCAAATCAGATTTAGATCCAAATTTCAAATGGCTATAACTTTTGATTCCCACGTTAGATTTTTGTAAATTTTATACCGTTGGAATCAGTGAGACAAGCCCTTTCTGAATCTGCAATGTGTTTAACAAAAAGTTTCTGTTAAAATGACTTTTTATGCAGAAACTTGTTTAGGACCTTTTTGAATATAGAATTTGTTTAGTAAATTGTTTTAGTGCTAAATAAGTTTAGTTAGCAAGTTTTTGACTTGGTTATGTTTCTGTATCATGCACTTGCTTGGTGGAGTTTTCAAAAATCATCACTTAGCATTTTCTTGCATGCATGCATTCATATCTTTGTTTGTATATGAATTGTGTGTAATTGTGTGCTACAAATTTTTGTGTAGATTTTGCTAGTGACTGTGATTGTGAAGAGTGCTACTCTCCCCATTACCAAGGAAAGTGGTACTTCATGAATATTTCCATCCCTATATTTTGTACAAGCATTAGAAATATTTTTCTAAGTCTTGCATGTTGTTACTATTTTGCCAAATGCTATGTTGGGAAAATCCTAAGTAGTTGTAGAATTGTAGAATTGCTAGGGAATTTCCTAAGTTAAGTTACTATGCCATGCTTAGACTAGCTAGTAGCAAACAAGGGTTGGTAAAGTATATACATGCTATGATGAAAATATTTCTAAGTCTTTTGGACTTATGTTTTTCTTAATAAAACAACTAAGTCAATGAACCTCCTGGGTGGAATGGGACTTGAATGGTGGTTTTGGTTGAGTGGTTACACAAGGCCCATGGACATGGTTTACCTTGTGTATCACACTTGTGGTATGCCACCCAGGCACAAAGGGATTTGGAGGCCAAGTGTTGAGAAGCTTATAGTGCAACCACTTGGCAATATGGGCTCTGCCTTGATCATATAGGTTGCTAGAACTTAGTCATTTGGACAGTTGGTGGTAGTGGGATGATAGGTTGGAACGCGTCCATTTGACTAAGGGAAGGCTTCTGAAAGGTCCTGTCTTGGGAAACCAAGTCTGGTGGGGAAAGTGCACAACCTCTACAGATGGAAAATCTAAGTACTTAGCCAAGTCCATGGCAATGGACAATTTGAGCATCAAGACATGGAAGCTATCAAGAATCTCATCACTCCAACTTCTAAGTAAAAACTTGTGGGTGAACAAGGGTGAAGGACCCCAATGTCTATTGGTGGTTTCTTGGGAAAGTTTTTGACAAAAGAAAAACTTAGTGATTTCAACTAATAGGAAAAACCTATTTTGAGCAAAGCAAGCCAAGCTACACTTAGCCAAAATGCATATAGTAATATAGTCCACTTAAAATTTATTAAGGTATCACTTGCCAATACTATTCCAAAGTATTGACCCACTATGGCTATAACTTGTGATGTTGCAGGTTACTCCGATGATGATTAGGTGTCATGAGTCTACACTCAACATGCTTGCCTGTGGCACATGAAGATGAAGACTTATGTTTATTTACTTATTCCAAAAACTCTTGTATTAGGCCTGTGGCCCTGAGTTGTAAAAGACTATGTTTTATCTCTGGAATGAATGTAATAAATGACCTTTGTATCTGTGTACTTCATCTTAAACTGTGGATGCTAGCAATGATCCAGGGACTAGCATTGCAATCACAGGGATCCTTTTCCTTTACAAAGGAGGGATCTTACAATGATCTGTGATGAGTACCCACTTGAGGATAACCTTATCGCACTTAAGTTGGATGCTTTGGTCATCTTTCTTAAAAGTCGTTATCCATATTTTCTGGGTGTCGTACTAGTTTCAAGATGGTAGAACACCATTAATATGTCTTAAAGTAAGCTAAAACAGTAATGTAGAATATGACTAAGTTTAGGGTATCATAGGGAGTAGTTATTCATCTTTTCTTAGTAAGGTGCTATTTAGTGTCTTCCAAAGGGGATATAACCCACCAAGATACTTTAGGAAAGTCAATCGGCCATAGTAGATTAGGATCAAGTTTAAGACATAAATTGAAGTAGTCTTAATGGTGTAGACTAACCCTAGAATTCATGTAAGGCAGTGGAATCTCATGTTTTGTTGATAACCAACGACAACATGATGAATATCATTAGGATAAGTGTTGGTGTAATGAATAGTAGTCATGTGGGATTCACTTGAGAATTCTACGTGATGAAGTGAAATTATGATAAGACTTAATAAAAGTGTAGTGAGAAGCAAAGTCATCATGGTTAGATTAGCTCTTAAATCATGATAAAGAGGTAAAACATAACAAGATCATGGTGATATTAGCTCTGAAACCATGATGATAGTATAATTATGATAAGTAATTAGAAAATTATCTTTAAGTAGATTAAGAAAATAACTTGGTAAAACTATGATGGAAGTCATCGGTGCTAGAAATTTCCAATAATCTTTGGTTTAAGTTAGCAAATAGAACCTGATTATTCATTTGGAGAGATCATATGAGGTTAGTTTGCTAATAAAGAAAGGTTGGTTATAGTTAACCTTTCTAAGAGTGAGACAAAAATGTTAGTCAAAACTAAATTGAAACCACTTTGCTTAAAATTATCCTGTTGCAAATGAGCAATTTGGGTAAATATTGAGACAAAGAATAGTTTGACCTTATATGCTAAGTATCACGATGTAAACCTATATGAGGAGGTGTCATATACTACACAACTAATATAAGTCTGAAGTTTAGAGATATTATACTCAACTACTATATTCCGGGCTTAGAATATTGTGTGTTATATGTACCACATTTGGATTATTTGTTTTTCTTTGATTTTCTTGATTGACTAGATTTATACATGAAGTTTGACTTGGTGTGCAAATGCATGTTGCAACATCTAGTTATTACTTGGTGTTATAGACCTAGATAGAAAGGGGAATTCGTGTAAGGGAGTGACGAGTTCCAAAGACCAAGATGAAGATTTACATGAAGAATGAAGCAAAGTGTAAGGAGTATCAACTCAATTTGGAGGATGGATCAAGCTCAGATCATTCTTAGCCAGCTATGATAAGGAAGATTAATGTAGGAAGTATAAGGAGCCACAAGAAGTGATGAACTTAAGGTTCAAACAAAGTAGGTGATATTGCTAAGAAGTTAATGAAGTAGTTGTATCAAGTTCATGGGAGTATCATGAATAAGTGCAAATAATAAGCTTCGGAACCAAATTGGTATTCAAGCTCCGACAATTCAGAGAGAATGCCGGTAGTATGTCGGAAACCGTAGGGTAATACATACACCCTAGGATGGTCCACGGCTGGTATTTGTTCGCAGCTGGCATTTGGTTAACTTAGTTAACTAGATCTTCTTAAAAGTTGCATAAAGAGCATAAAACTTGGCCTAAGTTAAGAAAGATATGAAGGAGTATAAACGTTAAAGCGATCGTCTTTCGAGACGCTTCGCGAAGTCAGACCTATTAAAGCAAAAATGCCCAAATAGTAAGCAAGACAATTAATGCTGAAAGATTCATTTTGGCGATCCACAATTGTGTGGATACACCGTACAATATTTCATAAGACCCTAAATAGGTAGAGTATAAGCTGGACAAAGACCAACACCCTAGTTATAAAACTAATGGTTATTAGATAGGAAGTTTGGAGACCATTAGTAAACCCTAAGGAGGAGAGTAAACAATAAGTGGAAGTATTGTTATCTGACTTTCCAAGTAAAGGTTGGAGAAGAAGGACTAACCTATAACATCATGAAGCCTTATTTTTATAAGGTTAAAAGAACATCATTATAAAAGTACTTTCAGAAGTATTTCTGGAGAAAAGATCAAAGCTTAAATTCAAGATAGTAGTGCTTAGACCTTTAGATAATTAATAAATGGAAGTAGAAAAAGTACTTGAGGTAATAATAAAAGATTATCTAAGGCGTGATAAGGTAAAAGCTTAAAGGTGATAAAATAGAATAGTCCTAACAAACTAATTCTAAAAAAACAAATCTTAAGTGATCCTTAAGAGGGAATAAAGCACATCCAATTGGACATGTGTAGAGAAGCAAGAAATTCCAATGGGTATGGACTAAATGTGTTCAAATCCAATCTTTAGGAGGACTACCAGTATAAACCATACCATCACAAATCAAAGGTTAGTCTTTTGAATATAGTTATTGTTTAATAGAGTTAAAACCCTATTTTAGTGAGACTTCCTAAAACTTATATAGTATATAAAGTTTTATGATCAAGTAAAGGAGTTGGATTAGGATACCTAAGCAGGGGAATGAACTCAAGAAAAAGCTCCAAATTAAGGATTCCATAATAAGGAAATACCCTAAGGGAGTAAAGTAAAAAGAGACTTTGGGGTATTGAAGACATCAAGTTGGAGATTGCCAAGAATGATAAGAATTCAAGGAAAAAGATCTAGATATGGAATACTACAATTATTTCCATTTGAGGTTACCATGAAGTTGAGAACTGACGTAACCAATACAGGATAATTCCTTACTCCGAAACATGAGAGTATACAAACTTCGAGGACGATGTTTATTTTAAGGGGGAGAGTCTATAACATCCCAGCATTAGAGCTCAGAAATAAGTTGAACCCAGATGTGTGCATTGCATCCATGCATCAGAAAATCCGGAGAATTTTCGCACAAAACTAAAAGAAGCTATAGGGGGATCGAGATCTCTCTTGCTCTGATGAAAACATCAGGGCAAGTGCGATGGATTTCGACATGACCTCTATTGTACTCTTGTGTTTGAGGGGAAGGAAATTCAAATTTGAATATTCAATTGATGAATCTGAATTCTAAAAGAATTTGAAATGGAATAATAATTGGAAACTAAATTGTAATGGAAGATAAGAGGTGAACTCTTATTTATAAACAAGGTATAATCATTTATTCAAATAGAAAAGATAGTGGAAATTTAAATAAAATGAAATGAGTAAATGATTAATGTAATATGATATTACAATAATGAAATAATAAACAAGAATTAATAAAGAATAATCTTATTTACATCACACATTATTATATTATCTTTATAATTATGAACCAAAGGGATAATAAGATAATGAAATAGAGAGGTATCATTTTATTACAATAGTACAACCATTACACTATTTTTATTAAGTTCCAAGAATAATGGAACACTTTTTTATAGAATACAATGTTTCATTGTTATTACAATAAAAGAATAAAAGTAAATTATTATAAAACAAATTAATATAAAAATGAATTACATAAATAAATAACTAAAAGGATGTTTTATTACAAGCATATATAAATATTACATTGTCTTTGCAAATGCATTATAAAAGAAAAAGAAAACTAGTACACTTTATTGAATAAAGTAAACAATACAATATTTATTTACAAAATAATAATGAATAAATAAAAAAGAATTCTTTTATTACAATAATACAATGTCTTTACATTATTTAGACAGAAAATAAATTACAATAATATGAAAAAAGAAAACCTAAACTAAATCTAGTATCTTCTTTCTTCTTTGTTTTATTTCCTGCAAAACAAAAGATCAACAAAACATGCTAGGAAGGAAGGGTTAGTATAATATATTGCTCTCAGATATCAACAGTGTAGTACACTTGTTTGCCTCCTCATTGAGCTAAGTTGTTTTTAGAAGGGGCAAGTTTCACCAAATGAATAGTAACTGTTCTTATCAGATAATAGCCTCAGAGCACCATCATTGGCCAGGGGCAATTTTTACCAAAGTCAAATAAAAAGGCAATTGGTAAAACATCAGATTTTCACTTGATCTGATCCATTTGGGTGAGGCAAGACGATAGACAGCTCACACAACACATGCAAATGTGTGTGTTGTCAACACATAGAGACATCAGGGAACTGATAAGGCAACCTACTACCGTAGAAGCAAAGCCAGCACTGCTCTACTTTCTATCCAAACCAATTCCTAACCACATCCATGCAATTCTATCCACACAACAGGTTTTTCTCAAAGAACACCCATTCATTTCTTCACACCATCACCAAAACCACAACCCAATCAGCCTCTGGTTGCTTATTTAAGCCATCCAAGAGGAGATCAAGTAGTATAAGGAGGGGGAAAGGAGGCATATCACAGGAGAATATTAATCACAAGAAGCCAGTTCTATAGGATCCAGAAGGACAAGGATCAAGAGCACTAGGAGAAGGCTAAACAACAGCTTAAGCTGAAAGCCAGTAGCAACAAGGTGTGAAGGTGGAGTAAGCCATCAAATCAATTAGCAGTTGATCAAGAACAACTACCAGCATACCAGCCATGGGGTAGCAACCACTCTACAAGAAACAGGTTGATCTTTAAGATCCGTATTTAGCTTTTGCATAAGCATCTTGGGAAAATAAAGGGAATAATACACATCAAACCAATTCCTCTACCCTTCAACTAGATGATCATCTAGGAGTATTGGAGGAGGAAGTCCCCTCAGATCTACATAGTGGTGCTATGTATATTCCTCATGGAGAATTATAAAGTTACCAATCTATATCAACATCTGTTCTAATATAAATCTCTGCCTTAGCTTTTGCATCATAGGCCAGGTCCATAAATCAAGAACAAAAATCTGTTCTTATGTAAATCTTGTGCATCAGCCTTTGCATCATTGGCTGGGTCAAGAATTCCCTCCACAAAAATCAACCCTGAATCATTTAGCTTCGGACCAGCATCATTAGCTTATTACCTAGATTTTACTAGATAAACATGTACCACAACTTCTAGGCTACAGGGCACATTCCCAGAGGGTAGCACCTCTGTACCTAGTAAATTCAGAATGTCCTAAGTGTACATTTTTAATAAATCACATTATTACTTATTAATGAATTCACATCATCTTCCAAGATTATACTAGGAATCAGCTCAAAGGTTATTCTTTATCATATTGACAACACATAAATGTTTCACAACCATTGTATTCTAATCTGGGAGGTTTTAATCCCAAATAAACTATATCCCAACATGTTAAATGGGCATCAAGCCAGAGCTATGATACCTCAACAAATCACTGGATCAAAACAGCATATCATGCTGTCAAGAGTTCACTGTTGTGTACACTCTCACTAGAGGCATCACAACATATTCACCTCTAGTTGTCGACATGCATAGCTAAACTTCAGTTTCAACATATACTAAAAAGCATAATTAACAGCGAATAATGGTTCAAGGTGGAATCTGGTATCAACCAGATTCAAGTAAACATCTGTAGATCATCGAATGTCAAACAAATGAGGAAACATTTCTCTAACTGAAACTCAGCATAACACATAGACACTAATCCTCACCACAGTAAACCAGCTCTACCCACAATTATTTGACATTAGGGAATCATTATTGACACCCTTTAAAGGATCTTGCAGATCAAATAAGAAGGGGCATGTCAACCAGATAAAGCTATAGAAGGTATTGCCAGGGTTCCAGAATTTTCACTAGAAGAGGGTAAGAGTAAAAGATGTAGAGAGGGGAGAAGGAGTGCCTACCTAGGACGAGTCTAAGCTCGCCGACAAAGTAGCAGTTGTGGCGACGGCTGAGAGACAAAGCTCAGCATGGCGGCACAGCCACACGAGGAGAGCCATGACACTGCACTGCCTCAGCCTACACCACCAGCAAGGCCAACATCCTAACACCCTCGCCATATCACCGGGGTTGCCGAGAACCTCGCTGTCCCACCGGAGTAATGGGAAAAGGGGAATTAGGGTTTAGGGATGGTGGTGGGCATGTAAGGGCATGAGACACGAATCGAATTGGGTAGGCTGGTGAAGCTTTAATAGGCGCGTCGAGCAGGACCATCGGCACCGGCCGGGGTGGCCAAGGTCGCCGGGATCTGGCGGCGCAACATCGGTCGCCAGCGTGAGAACGAGAGGAGCAGAGGAGAATAAGAACGTCGGGGTGATGGGGCGAGCTGCGGGCTGGGTCGGTTTGACCGATCCAGTACCATAGCTGGTCTAACTCAGCCCATTTGTTGAGATGCCAGGCCCACCTTAAAGTAGAATAAAAATAAATATACTATTTTATAAAAATACTAGATTAATTTTTTTAGAAATAAAATATTAAGTAATTATTTAAATACATTTAATCCTTTATGGAATTTTATAAACACAAAAATAATATCCACCTAAGAAAAATATAACTTTACTTATTTAAGTTAATAAAATGCAAATAAAGATTAAACACTATTAAATCTTAAGTGAAATTTCATTAAATAAGGAAAAATCCTAAAAATAAATAAAAATCATTTTTGGGTATAAAAAACTCTAATATTTTATAAAATATTAACTTAGAGTTTTACAAATAAAATATAAAGCAAATATTTAAGGACACTTAATTCTTTGAAGAATTTTATAAAAATAAATATAATACTTAAAAAATCATTTTTAAGATCTTTAATAAGTATATTTTACTAGAAAAATACTATTTATATTATTCAAAAACATTTTAATAACCTTAGATAATAAAAATCATTCTACTAAAATAAAGTAACCACTTCTCTAAAATTATTTACTAAGAAAGAAATAATCACATTTCTTAGTAAAGCACTAAATCCTTTAAATTTAATTATTAAGTATAAATTCCATAATCATAATTCATAATAAAACTTAAGTATAACTATTAACTTTTAAATACTCTTATTAAATCTTAAATTCAAATAAAACTCCTTTTAAATAAATATTATATATCACTCATGTCTAGGTAGGTCCTAGAATCATTAGTTAGTCCATTATAATAAATATCAAGAAGCTCATTTTGAGGTAATGGACATCCAGGATATGCATGAATCAAGGAACATAATCTTTTCCATGACTCAGGCAATTTCTCTTCTTCTCCTTGTTTAAAATCAAAAAGTCTCTACAAAGCAGCATGTCTAGCACTGGGAGGAAAATATTTATGGAAGAAAGAAGAAATCAAGCAATCAGGGCTATCAATGGAACCAAGAGGTAATCTATTAAACCAAGCCCTAGCTTCTCCTTTTAGTAAAAAAGGGAAGATCTTAGCAACAAAATACTTGCGCATTTTAAAATCATCAGAGAACAAAGCACTCATAGTAGAAAGCTCATTCATATGAGCCACAACACTCTCATTTTCAGTACCACAAAAAGGTTCTTTCTCAACAATATCTAAATAAGATAAATCAAGAGAGAAATCATAATCTTTATCTTTAATATCTATGGGAGAGGTGGCAAACTTAGGATCATAGGACTTTTTAGGCATAATAGTACGTCTAGCAAGGAGACTCTTAATAGCACTAGCACCATGTGTGTTTCGGCACTCTTCAACAAATTCATCAGTGAGCTCTATGTAACCATCATTAATATCATAACTCTCACTAGACTCAGTTGAGCTAACAGGTGTAACAATGTATTCACTAGGAGTTTTGGTATTTCCTAGACTAGCCATAGTAGCATCTAGAAAAGGACCTAATGAACCACTCGCATCAAGCATAGTAGAAGTAACATCATGAGTATCAAAAGCAGTTTCAGATTCAGCAGTAGTAGCAGTGTGTGTAGCATGAGTATGTCGTGGTGTTGTGACAAGCTTACTTATAACAGGCGGTGAATCAAGAGCAGCAGAGGTGTTTAGGACTGTACCTCTTCTTGTAGTGGATGGTAAAATAGGGAACTTTCCATCGTGAGACTTCCCCATGATGAAAGGAGTAGTAGTGAACAATAATAGATCCAAGTGAACTTACAAATATGCTCCCCGGCAACGGCTCTAGAAAATAGTCTTGATGACCCACAAGTGTAGGGTATCGCAACAGTCTTCGCGGGTAGTATTACCCAATTTATTGATTCGACACAAGGGGAGCCAAAGAATACTTGCAAGCCTTAACAACTGAGTTGTCAGTTCCGCACCGAAATAGTTCTTGCTCATAGAAGTTTATCAAGAGTAGCAATTTGTAGTAGCAACGGCAATGATAGTAATAGTAGCAATATGAGAGGATTCGAGTGCGGTAGGCATAGGGATGGATGGACGGGCGTTGAATGGACGAGTCTAAACATGTAACTTCAAAGAACTAGGGCAGTGCAGATAAATAATAACAAGCATCCAAGTACTAAATAATCCTAGGCATGTGCTCCAAATATAGTCATACGTGCTCGCAATGAGAACTTGCACAACATCTTCATTCCGGCCAAATTGGCGGTGGCCTCTAGGGAACTACCGGCATTAAGGTGCTCCTTTTAATAGAGTACCGAAGCAAAGAATTAACACTCCATGAACACATGTGATCGTCACACCACAGCCATCCCCTCCGGTTGTCCCAATTATTATCACTTTGGGGCCTTTGGATCCAGACAATGATATGTGTACACAACTTGCATATAAGATCACAAACTATACTATCATAATGATTCAATAATAAGTTCAGATCTGAGATCATGGCACTCGGGCCCTAGTGACAAGCATTAAGCACAACAAGTTGCAGCAAAGTCAAATAGCACTGATAGAGATACTAGGCACTATGCCCTAATAGATTTTATTCGATTACATGATAGAACTCATCCAATCCCCACCATCCCCAAGCCTACAACGGGGGATTACTCACTCATGGATGAGGGAAACATCGGTGGTTGATGGAGATGCATTGGTGATGACGATTGCGATGATCCTCTCCAAATTCCCCGTCCCGGAAGGGTGCCAAAACAGAGGTTCTAGATCAGAATCTTGGTTTCTTGTGGCGGTGGCGGAGCGGAACTCTTTCTGGAAAACTATCGAACCCCCCTCTGTTTTTAGGTCAGAAGGCAACTTATAGGCGCGGAAGGAGGCCGAGGAGCTGCCTAGGGGTGGCCAAACTTCCCCCAGGTGCGGGGTTAGTGGGCCCGCGCCTGGGGTGGGTCTGGGCCCGCCAAGCCTCCCCTCTGTCTCCCCTTCTGGCTCCGTGGATCTTTTAGTGAGAAATAGTTTTTGGCATATTTTCCGGGATTTTTCCTGATAGTTCATTTTCTGCAGAAAAACAAGACACTAAGGTAATTCTACTGAAAACAGCGTCAGTACGTGTTAGTTGTATCCAAATCACACAAGTTTAGAGAAGAAACAATAGCAAAGTGTTCGAGAAAGTAGATATGTTTTGGACGTATCAATGCACGGCCAAAAACTCGAACGGTTCTTCCGTTTACAATCCTTGTCTTGTTCCCTAAAGGTTCAACCACATGAACCATGCCCGGGTTAGCATCGGCCATCGCTCCAAACAACCTTGGGATTCGGTTATAAGATTCCTCCCAATCACCATACAACATCTTGAATGCGGCTTGCTTAGCCTTCCATGCCTTCCCATACTTCACCTCATAGTGAAAGAGGGTTTTCATAAGCTCCATGACCATCTTGATGCTCATTATTGGAAACGACGTGATGTCATTGGAAAGCCTATAAGCGAGGAACTCAGAGGTGAGTTGCCGGTGCTCGTGCTTTGCATCCTTGCCATTCACCACCGGGCCTCGACACATGTGAGTTGATACGCAACTAGATATGTGCTAATCGGGACCTCCCTTGAATGGTATAGCACGCACAATCCAAGGACATCCTTCCTCCTCGCACTTCACCGTGTAACGCTTCTTGATGTCTAAGTGCACGACCGTGTAAGGACGATGATGCTTCACCGAGAAGTCCTTTATCCATTTCTTAAATTCCAAAAAGGTCTTAAACCTTGATCCTTTGCAAAATCCATTGTTCACGTGATTGTCATCCTGGTAAGAACTTGTCCTTGGTCCAAGCACTATGCCTTTGCCACCATCAACCGTGGCTTCATTCGCGAGACTAAGATCACGAAACAAAGGCACCCCGATGGTCCCGCCCCAATACGGTATGGTGGATTTCGGCCTCTCTAGCCGTGAACCCCTCCTTGTCAACTTCTTCGGGACCATCATCATCCGAGTCTGAAGCATAGCCTCGAGAATACGGGAGGTCATGGTCCATGTCATGTTGAGTGATATATTTCTCCAAATCACCAACATTGTTGTCGTGGATTTCAACATCATCATCATCTTCACCCTCACAATCATCATTGTCCTCTTCCAACACTTCGTCTTGGTGTCTTGAAATCGGGCTCAATGTTTGGCTCAAAGGACGTTCAATCCATAACTCTTGCTCTACGGGTGGAGGACTCCTTGTAGGGTTCGCAGCATAGAAAACAAAAAATTCCTACGATGGGAACTATGTACCAAGATCTATCTACTAGATACAAACAATGGGCAGATGTATATCCGTAGAGAACATACCCTTGAAGACCAACAAAGCTTAACGAGTTCAACTCGTGGTTGATGTAGACGATCTCTTGACGATCTCAAGATCGAGAGTAAGTCCTAGCGCCACAAAGCAGCAGCGCATCCATGCTCGCACACACGTACAAGACACCGAGCAACCTCCGCCTCCTCGCTCCAGCGATGCAGCGGAAGCACAACCCTTTCTTGCCGAATAGCCACCGGGAACATGTATCTCGCTAGTCCGAGACCATGGGGGATAAATTCTAGAGGGGGAGAGAGATCCTTCACAAGGAGGTGTGAGTGAGAGAGAGAGGAGAGGGGTGCATTTTATAGGAGGAGGGGGGCACCCAAGGGGGTGGCCGCCGGCCATGGGGCTACCCCCTCCCCTCCTTCATTCATGTGGGTGGACACTCCACTCACAAAAATCCATTCAAATCCCTCCACTCAAACTTGCCATTAAATTTCCACCAAATTTAATGCAAACTCTCATTAAATAAAACTCTTTTATTTTATTCAGAATTTTTTCAATTATTTTAATGACAAACATTCACAAATAACCCCTTTCTAGAATTCTATTTCACATGCATAACCGCTTTATGCAATTTCACCCGAAAACCTGTTTCGGTATCTAGTGAAATAAATTCCTGCGCTTGTTTATTCTTTCGGCATGAAGCATTTGCTCCAACTAGATGACAGTGTCCCTTAAGTGTGTCACCCTACGATTCGTGAATAATGCGGACATGATAGAGACCCTTCTCCGATCAATAATCAGTAGCGGGACCTGGAGATCCATACTAACTCCCACACATTCAACGATGACTTTCCTGTGATCGTCGGAACCTTTTATGCTTGTATCTTAATCTCTTTGTTTCACGATATATTACATGTCCGAGATTCGATCATCGGTATCTCCATACCTAGTTTGATCTCGTTACTGACATGCACTCTTTTCTCGTTCCCATGATATAACATTCTAGTGATCAAATCACTTGCTTGCAAGCTAATCAATGTGATATCACCGAGAGGGCCCAGAGTATATCTATCCGTCATCGGGATGAACAAATTCCACTCTTGATCCATGATTCTCAACATAACACTTTAGTAGCTTTGAAGCCATATTTATAATCACCCAGTTACGGTGTGACGTTTGATGTCAACAAGAAACTCTTCCGGTGTTAGTGATTGGCATGATCTCATGGTCTAAGGATTAGGATCACTTCGTAAGTTGTTTATAGCAATATAAACTCAATGACTTTGATCGTAATGCTATACTTCGGATGAATGTTCATCACACCATTACACTAATGTTGTGATCTCGTTATTAACAACATCCAATGTCTATGATCAGGAAACTGTGATCATCTTGTTAATCATCGAACTAGTTTATGAGAGAGGCATAACTAGGAACTTTGTGTTTGTTTATTAAACACACATGTATTAACGTTTCTGTATTAATACAATTATAGCATGCAAAATAAACATCTATCATATACTTGGATTACACATAATAAACACTTTATTATTGCCTCTCAGGGCATATTCCCTTCACTCCTACTATCCAATTGGGAGGCACGACGGTTGAAGTCTAAAGGAAATGAACTATTAACCTTCTTGGTGGCAAATAGCTCAAGAGCCTTGTCTAGTGATTCGGCCACCACCTCCTTGTATGCAAGCCAACGAGCCTCAGAGAAGATATGCATGGTCTTACAACGGATATGCATTCCAAAACCCACATTATGTCTTCCCTCCAACTCAACATCACATGGGTCCATGCATTTCCATTCAATCTTCACTTGCTCCAAGACCTCGGCATAGGTGGGACTACGCTCAAACACAATATCTATCTCATCCGAGTCCAGTTATATGTTGCCTCTCAAAAAGGCATCCTTGTCCACATGATGAACATGAAGAATTCTTGCCATCCCTAACACATAGGAGAATATGTTCATTAACTAACCATGACAAGATAAACAAAAATATACTAGACACATTACCAAACCATAAAGCTAACAAGAACACTCTCTCTTACATAAGCAAACCCTAACCCTAACCCTAGCCATAACATTCCAATAAACCAAACAATGACATTTCAACAACCCTAAACCTAACTAAATGCTTCATACACATCTTTATACCCAACATTGGCCAATGAATCTAACAAATTTCCAAACATTTCTCTCGAAATCAAATTTCTAGGGTTTCAAGACAAGTCCAACCAAAATGAAAGATTTCAAGAGTTCAAAACGGAGGGTAATGAGGGAGGGTACCTCTACAGCTGGGGAGAGGCACAAATCCACCAAATGAAGCTTCCAATGTGAGAGATTTGAGGGGGGAGAAGAGAGGGGAGAAGGGGGCACCTCCTTGCTGTTCTTCCTGGCTGGGTCGAGCTAGGAGTGAATGGGGAGGGGTGGGGAGGGGGCTGCCGCGTGACAGGCTATGTCTCAAGGTGTAGCGCCTATCTGCTAGACGCTACACATTAAGAGCATAGCGCCTAGCAGGTAGGCTCTACACCTTGGGCATAGCGCCTGGGCGTTATGCCTCCGGGTGAGGCCAGGGAGGGGCCAGACAGTGCCACGCTGGCAGAGGGCATAGCGCCTAGCAGCAAGACGCTTACCCAAAGGGCTAGTGCCAGTGAAATAGTTATGCAGATGAGTTATTTCGTGAAATCCTTTTAAGAAAGGGTTATTTTTGTCCATTCTGCCCTGGAGGATCGTTTTGATCCTCCGGAGGACGCCCTGCGTTACCCAAAGGCCAGTGAAATAGTTATCACTCCACGCACGCACGCAGCGGCCATGGCGCAACCGCCGTCGCCGCTCACCCAACGCTTGCCCCCGCTCCTGCTCCCCCAGCCGGCGCTGCAAGCGCCTTCTCCTGCTCCCGCTCCCCCATCCCTCTCGTCTTCAACGGCTATAGCCCACACGCTGACCTCTCTCCCCGACAATGTCGACCAGAACCCTAGGATTGGGGATTTCGGCGAGGTGGAGAGCAGGGCAGGGACGCCGGCGACGGATGCCCTCAATTTAGCTCCACTGCCCCAGATTTCCAAGCCCCATGAGGAGGACGGCGTGGCTGACGAATCTCTCTCTGCAATTTGCGGTAGGTAATTTCTCATACTATGTCTATTTTTTGCTGCAGTTTTGGATAGGGGAATGCAATCTTGACATGGGGATTCCACAGGATGATCCAACCGTGTACTTACACAATTGAAGTGAAGGTTTGTGGGAGTGGAACCAAAATTACTGGAGATTCCACATTTAGTTGGCAGATTATTGAGGATACTAACACAAACATGAAGGATTTGCTTGCGTGTATTGTTGAGACCTTCTCTTTTCCTCTATGGTCATAGGACGGTATATCTCTCGATTACATTTACAACTTAGTTTGTTTTACCTAGATTACTTTTCTTATGAAGCTAGATTACTAGCTAGTACAATTATCAAATCATATAGCAGTCCCGTTTGCTGGTCATGTTGTCCATATACTCAAACATGTTTAGTTCAAAGACCGAGAGAGCCAATAGGTTTTGGCCCACTCCCGGAACAACTCCCTTTTCGTGATCCGGTGCCAAAAGACCCAAGCTTCTCAAATTGGTGTTAACCCTATCCGTAGCAACTGCCAGTATTGAGAGGGTATTTTATTTAATGATTTTTGTGAAGAACAAGCTACGGAACAAGATGGGAGACCAACTCTTGAATGATTGTTTGGTTATATTTATTGAGTGGGAATTCTTCTAACAAGTGAA
Organism: Avena insularis; assembly: GCA_023614405.1. NCBI lineage: Eukaryota > Viridiplantae > Streptophyta > Magnoliopsida > Poales > Poaceae > Avena > Avena insularis. The sequence continues at coordinate 265,549,208 of CM042691.1, read as the reverse complement.
AGATGATGCCATCATATCTCGCTTCCAAGCTATGACCGACCGTATGATCATATTGTAATTTTCTTTATTAGTTTGCATGTTTCTTAACCTTTTGAGATATTGTTGCTACAATGGCCTTTTTGTACTTTTATTTATTATTGGCATGAAGGAATTGACCATTTTGATTTTTTTCTCCTTTATGTTTTTCGTTGGTTCGAGTTTGAACACCCAAAGTTAAATTTCTAGATCCGCCCCTGGCAACAACCATCGGATCCGATGGATATACGACAGTATCGCAAGGAAGACCATGTAACCTTGATGCTTCAAGATCTTGTGTAGCAAAAGGAGATGTGGAGTCCCAATGGTGTTGTGGAGCGGGAGTTGCGGGAGATATGCGCCAGACAGTGTCGTGGGCCTCGAGTTTTTTTAGGTTCCAAGAAGCCCTGATATATATTCACGGTACTAGCACATATGAACCCGACGAGACCTTAAATGACAAATATTTGGCCTTGCCCTTGGATGTAGGGAGGTCAAAATACGGAGCTTTTAGCTACCTAAAGGACAGAATTTGGAAGAGGGTGCAAGGTTGTATGGAGAATATGTTATGAGGTGGGGGCAAAGAAATATTGATAAAATCCGTCCTGCAAGCGGTCCCTACATATTCATTGGCCCTCTTCAAGTTGCCAAGGGGATTATGCGAGTAGATCACGTCGATGGTCCGCAGGTTGTGGTGGGGCAGCAAAAATGGAGAGAGGAAGACCGCTTGGGTCTCATGGGACTCAATGACCATGCCAAAATACCGGGGAGGGCTGGGCTTTTGGGACATAGAGCTCTTCAACTTGGCACTGTTGGCCAGGCAGGTTTGGAGGATTCTTATAGACCCTGAATCTCTCAGCGCAAGAGTCCTGAGGGCGGTGTATTTTCCAACGGACGACATATTGATAGCTGAGTTGGGTTCGAACCCATCACAGATCTGGAGGTCCTTATGTCAAGGGAGGGACATGTTCAAGCTAGGAATTATCAGGCGTATTGGAGATGGAGCGAGTACTAGCATCTGGGACAGCAACTGGGTTCCTAGAGATTACAATCTCAGGCCAGTGTGTTGTACCTCCACTGAGGATCCTCCACAGACTGTCTCGGAACTTATGTGCACTATCACACGGACATGGAAGGCGGATGTTCTGAACTCTTATCTAATACCAATGGTTGTCGAGGCTATCCAATAAATCCCTATCAGTCATGTGCGGCAACCGGACTTCTGGGCCTGTCACTATGAGAGGTCAGGAGTTTTTTTGGTTAGGTCTGCATATAGGATGCTTATGGAGACCAAAAGGAGGAGAGAAAATTATCTGGAGGGAAGAGCAGAGACTTCAAACTTGGAATTTGAAGAAAATGCCTGGATCAAGCTTTGGAAAGTTAAAGTTCCTTCAAAAGTGCGAGTTTTTTCCTGGAGACTAGCTCGTGCTTCACTGCCTACTGGGGAAGTACGGGCGCATAGAAATATGGCAGACTCTCCCATCTGTCCAATTTGTAATGCGGCAAATGATACTTGGAGGCATTCTTTGCTTGACTGCAATATTGCGCGCAGTGTATGGGCTCTGAAGGAGGATGATATTATGTTACCACTATTTTACGATGAGACAGATGATCCAAAACTCTGGCTATTTGCACTCAGTAAACATCTCTCTCAGTCAAAATTTGTGGAGGTACTGGTAACCTGTTGGCCATTTGGTGGGCAAGGCACAGAGTAATTCATGAGGGTGAGCAGCAATCACCACTATCAACGCATCTATTTATATCAAGATATTTAGCTGAGCTGAACTTATCGGAGACGAGTGCAGAGGTTTCACGCTCTTCTGCAATACAAGCTGACAAGACTCGTTGAAAACCACCTCCGGCTAGAATAGCTAAAATAAATTCTGATGGTGCCGTGGCGAGGCACCAGAAGAAAGGAGCAGTGGCCTGTGTTAGCAGGGACAATAATGGGATTTTCTTGGGTGCATCCGTGACCGTCTATGACGGACTGATAAACCCCGAGGTTCTAGAAGAGCTGGCTGTTTTGGAAGCCCTTGCTCTTGGCACTGATATGTATGAGAGTAAACTGCTCGTAGCATCAGATTGCCTGAATGTGGTCGAGAAGATCAATGAAGGAGGCCATTATGGTCAGCATTGCATGATTATTGAGGATATAATGTCGAGGAAGCAAGATTTTGTTGAGGCTATGTTTAGCCACGAACGACGAGAAGCTAACGGGAAGCACATCGCTTGGCACACTCATCGACTGCTCTAGATGTTGGTAGGCATGTGTGGTTTCTTAATCCCCCTAGCAATTTGGGAATTCCTGTAAACTTTTATGATCAATAAAAGCTACCGTCGTTTCTGCTAAAAAAGCACATATGAACCGGACATGAGCAGTGTGACTCTACACTAGTGTACTTGTTTCAACGATCTTTGTCGGTCACAACAGCGGTTCTACCACATCCTTCAGAATGGAAGAGCAGGAACCATGGTGAAAACAAGCCAATCATGCCAAGATGAACATTAACTCACCAACGCAGACAAATATTGATTTCCCGGTGCCTCTTATTCTCAGCTGTGAATTCATGTTGCTGGTATGTCACTCTAAGTCTCTTGAACTGTTTGCTCCAGCCATTTGAGTCTTCATATATTTTTCTTATGGGTCATGAAACGTTATATATAGAAGAAGCCGAGATGCGCGCTTCCATCAATATATAAGAGTGACTGCTTGGGCAGGAGCAGTAAATTATCTCGTTATTTTTTTTTGCATGGGAAAGCCCCCGAGAGGTCTGGAAGCTGCATTTATAAAAACCGTGGGAACATTTTTACAGTGAGGCCGCTGTCTTGTTCTATTAATACTAGCTATTTGTCCGGAATGGCTTGATAGCCACAACCACTTATGTGCCAATGAAGCAGGTGTGGTGCACTGCGAAATAGCTGTCCATCATTATGTTGGGTGTTTGCTAGTAGATGGTTTATCTAGTAAACAAACTAAGCTAGGCAATTCTTATTGGTTAGAAATGCAGTAAATAACTTTTAAGGGACTTTTCTTTCTATTCAAAAGTAAGAAGAAGCTCAACCATGTACTATTCGAGACTCAAACAATCTTTGAAAGAATTTTGTAAGATTCTTAGATGTGGTTATACATGTAGCACCAATAATATTAATCAAAATTTATAATATTAGTATTTCAGCTCTATTAATAGGAAACATAGAAGGAAAGCATGTCAACATTCTTGTTTATGCGAGGATGAGCATTAAATCGGTAAACTGATCCTGACAAGCTTTGACATTACAATTATTGTGTTATCCCACCTAGGAGCGCATTGTCCCTTTCCACCTTTTGAGTTTCCGGATGAGATTTGTATGTGTGAATGTTATGAAGTTCAGTAATGTGAACATAGACTGTTTCAACAAAAAAAATGGATCGCACCCGGCCCGCATCATGGACACGGGCGGCTCCTACGGCAATGCGAGCAGCAGGCCAACTATACTACGTGCCCTCATGGCTACCGAGCCCTTATTAGGCAACAACCAGATAGCTGAGGTACGCCCGTCATGTAAGACCATGCTATGTTGATTGTTGCAGATCCTGCATACTAAGGGGCTGTTTTGTTTGGTGGCCATCCAATGGATGGTGAGGGACAACCAATTTTTGGGTCGTGCGTTGCCCCCCTGTTTGGTTTAGAGGTTGAGCTGGATAGAGATAGCAAGAGTTCGGGAATATTTCAAGAAAAAAATGGTTGAGCACATCCGACAAAATCGGGCGGATGAGTCCGTGCTGATGGTCGCGCATAGAGTTGCTACCCTGGGATATCTGAAGACTACTTCAGATATCAGTGGCGTCTGATACTTCAGTACTCCTTTCACCGACTGGATTTGAACACTACCACGGTTGTATTGCATCAGTGACAACGGCTGGCCCTGACTCATGAGGTAGACGACTCCATCAAGAAAAAACGTACAATGATCCATCGGCACACAAAAATGTTGCTTTCCTATTGCCTCCTATTCTAAGCTCTAGAGTCAAATTCGTGGTAGGTGCTCCAGAGTCAAAAATGTTGCTTTCCTATTGCCTTCGACACTACCATTTGAACCTTTATGATCTATTGTGGTTATGGGAACCTTTATCTATCGTGGTTATGGGCTGAGAAAATGCTACAAATAGATGCAGCCACCTGGTGTTATGCATGGTCCTTACTTTCGAACCGAGAGATTACGAATTTATCGATATATAAAGCAGTGCACACACCTTTCGTTGGTAGGAGCAGTCAATTTTATTTACTACTACTTCTTTATCTGGAACTGGAAGCGCATTGTAAAAATAGCAGGTGGTGAATTGTGTTGGAGACTTGGAGCAAACAAGATTGTACCCATTAGATTAGAGAGGAAATGGATGGTCCCTATTAATCTAGGGACGACGGTGTACGAGCTCGGCGTGCTATGCATGGCACACTGCAACGGAAAGGAAGGGCAGAGTTGTGCAGATAAACGGACTGTTGAGGAAATGAACGGTCTCAGTCTTTCGCGTCGCATGTCTGCTGCTATCAAGTCCTATGTAGTTATTCGATAATTTTTTTCTTTTGCGGCAAATGTCAATTGTAGTTCAAACTCAGTTTGTTTCAACCATCTTGAATTTCTTATCAAGCAAGATTGCTACTTTCTCCGTCTTAAATTAGTTACAGTATCCGATTTGTTCGAATGTATATATCAAGACATGTCTTATAACTATATACATCCATATCTAGAGAGAGAAATCTAAGACAGAGGTAGTAGTACAATTATCAAATGATATATCAGGTCCGTTTGCAGGTATCTTACGTCATCTGGTGCTTGTTGTCCACACAGTCAAATGGTATGGACGTATCGTCCCACTCCCAGAACAACTTCCTTTCCACCGCGCAAAGCCAGACGACATGGAACCTTGATGTATTTGACTCAACCTCAATCAACCGATAGCCGGACTGCCATTTCGCAAGGAAGGCCATCTCGCGAGTTGATGGTCATCGATCCTCCATAGAAAAAGAAGATGAAGAGTCCTAGCGTGGTGCTGCGGTGCGGAGCTGAGAGGAGGAAGAGATATGCTCCAAACAGTTAAACAGGCCCATATGGAGGAGTCCATGCGCATTGTAGCCCCGATTTGCGATACCGCGGCATCTGAATAGGAGAGGAGCATTGTCATCTGATACTCCGGTACTCCTTTGACTGACTAGATTTGGACTCTATGACGGTCGTATTGCATCAGTGATAATAGTTGGCTCCGAGTCATGCCATAGACAAGTGCATCACGCCAAACCAAAAAATCATCGAACCGGCCAGCACACACAAATGTTTCTTTCCTAATGCCTCCTATTCTCAGTACAAATGTCAAATTTATGGTATTTGTATATATTATGTATCAAGGCATGCTCGAAGTCCCTTCAATGTTTACCATTTGGATCTTTATTTTTCTTATTATGGGCGGACAAGGTTCTATAAATAGAAGCAGAGACGAATGTCGCTATATGGTTCGATGCTCAATCGATTATAAAACGGTGCACACCTTTCGTTGGTTCATGACCAATCAATTTCTATGTACTACTCGATCCGTTCACTAATGTAAAATTTTCTAGATATTTTAAATAGACTATATTCAGACTAAAATGAATAAATATAAACAACATTTTTATTGATTTTCTATGTTCTTTCAGCCACACGCTTTGTGCTCTGCTCCGGTATGTCACTACCATCTTTTGTAGATTACCGACTGGATGGAAATGAAATACTTGAAGTCCATTTGATAGTAATCCAGCAACCGAAAGTATGCAAGGAATCTGCATGTCTAATGCTTACAAGATGCATGGATTGCCTTTTCATTTCCACGACCTAGGAAATATTAGAATGAGGCTATATCTTAAATGATATATATGAAACTATAAAACTAAATGATATGAAAATATCTATGAAACTTTGACTTGATTTCAGACTTTTGACACACTATAGATAATGCCCTCTAACATACATTGAAGATATATAATATGTAACTAAATATTTCCATTGGAGCGATATTCTACATACCATAACATGTGGAATAGCTTTGCAATCATATCATTTCCAGTCAAATTATTAAAAAAAATTCAAACCATAATTTTCTTCCAAAACATAGTAAAGGTGATGCCCTTGCATTTGCATCGTTATTAATACATCCGTAGTTGATCTTCCAAAACATAACCACGCTTTCCTCGACAACCCATAAAACAATAAAACAATGGTCGAGAGCCACGAGAGGACAATAACATGGCAGACCGTGGGAAAATGACGGTCATGTTGGAGACCACAAGGCCGCACACACTCTAGAGCAAGCCGCACTGACCAGATTTGTGGTCCTCCACTCCTCCTCCCGCTTCTATGTCCGTCACTCTCTCTCCCGGGCATGCATTTGTAAGGTGCTGGTAGTCAAACAAAATGGAGGATAAAATCGAGCTTCACCTTTGCTCGGTGGTGGAGCATCAGAGTGAAATGGCGACATGGAACCCTAATGGTTGAGACGAGTCCTCTGTTGTCGACAGAAGTTGCCAAGCCACGAGGTCCTGTTGCCGACCTGATTTTTTTGCCGAGTCTCTTGGAGAGGCAGTTGGGGCAATGGCTTCGACCAAAATCGCCGAATATCCTTTTGTGGAGTGACATAAAGTTTCCTATGGACTTCCTCTAATGGCCGTGCAACTTCAGAGGCAAGCATGCTTTAGGCTTTGTTCGGTTAATCCCTACACTAAAGGGATTGGAGAGTATTGGAGTGGATTGGGGAGGATTTTGACTTGTATGGGATTTAATCCACTTCAATCCCCTCCAATCCACTTGAAACTTGAGCTAACCGAACAAGCCCTTAATGATTTATAGAGAAAGCGAAGCCCAGAAAACGGTGTGGCTGCTTAGCATGACTTGCAGTTGTCTACATCCTGATGCCTCTAATTCCCAGATGTTTCTCCCTGAGTTTCATGTTTGCCTTCCACCATACCTTCTCTCATCAGCTGTTTCTCCGGATATGGGGACTACCATTAGGATGGCGGGATGTTCTGTAAAAGAGTCACGAGTACTATGTATGAATAGTGCTACCCCTCGGTCGTAAAAAGGATGTCTTAACACCGGACCCAAATGTAGCTGAGTGGTGGCCTGGACCCCCACTCAAAATTTCTAATTCCTTTAGTATTTATTCATATTGAGGAGAAATTTCTTCATATTTTATGAAAGGAATGCCCCAGTCACTTCATTTGCCCCTACTCGTAATTTTTTATGGGTCCGCCCCTGTGTATTTATCCGTTTATGGTTAGGACACTAATAAGACGATGATACATTTTGCATGTTCGGTGTGCACATAACAATCACCTAAGCATGTTACGCAATGGCTGATGGTAAATAAATCTCGGGCATATCATTGTCCGTGACGGTACCGTTCATTGTACAACTAGGAAAAAATTCAATGAAAGCGGTAAATTTATTCGCTATATGCATTTAGAGAGCTCTCTAGAAAGTTGCCTCTCCATTTTTCTCTGGATGCCCCATGGTCGCGACAAAACTCACTTACATCATTCCAAATAATAAATAACATCCCACTTACATATATTACTACTCTCTCTCTCTCAATCAATCAAAAACGTTTGGGAGAACATAATCTCGATACAAAACATCAGTTCACAAAAAAAAATAGACTACTACAAACCAACATGACAATTCCTATAATCTATCAAATCAAAATTACAATAATTAATACATGAAAATCCATAAAACAGTAAGGCAGCGGTCCAGAGGAAAATAACATGATAGACCCATAAGAAAATGACGGTCATGTTCGGGCAGCCACAACGTTGGTAGTTTCAAATCTGACATGAAGTTGTATTTAGCAATGGAGTAGAATTTGGCGATGACTCTACAGTGTAGGTGGTTCTAAATTTCTGTACCGCGTGGGTCCCCCTTTGAATAAAATGACATAATAAATTTGCTTTCTCACTCAGCCTCACAAAGAAGAGTCTCATACGGCTGGTAACATGCAAAGATAGAATATTTTATTGGTTTAGATGAATTTGGCATCGGAGCATGCTCATGCTCCGATTCTCTCTTTTCTTTCTTTTAGAACCACATGCTCCGATTCCCTCTTTTCTTTCTTTTAGAACCACCCCCACAATGTTAGAAACTAGTTCTAAAATCTCAAAAGCAAATATAAAACTACTTTTGATTACACATTGTGGGTGCCCTTAGAGACAAAAACCCGAACCACACACTAGAGCAAGCCCACTGACCAGATCGGTGGTCCTCAACCCCACCACCACTCCTTTCCTACTCTCGCTCCTATGTCCATCACTCTCTTCCCCCGGAGTGGATTTGCATGGTGGAGGCAGCCAAACAATACGGGGGAGAAAACAGAACTTTTTCTTTGTTCGGTGGCGGAGCATCAAAGCGAAAAGGCCACAAGGAACCCGAATGGCAAGAGCTAGAGCGCTGGCGACTCGAATGTTGGTTGATGACGAGTCCTCTGTCCGTTGACAGAAGAGCCGGGCGACAACCTCCAGTTGCCTAGCTGATTTTTTTGCCGGATCTCTTGGAGAGGCCGTTGACGCAATGTTTTCAGCCAAAATTGCCAAATATCCTTTTGCCGAGTGACAAAGGGTTTCCCATGGACCTGCTCTAATGGTCGTGCAAATGTGAAGGCATGCATGCTCTAACGATTTATAGAGAAAGCAAAGCCTAGAAAACAGTGGCTCCTTAGCACGACTTGCAGTTGTCTACATCCTGATGCCTCTAATTCCCAGATGTTTCTCCGTAAGTTTCCTATTCTGTTTCCCTTCCACCCTCTCTCATCAGCTGTTTCTCCGGATGGGAACTACTGCTGGGACTGCTGCATGCTATGCAACAGAGTAATACTTTTGAGTACTATTTATGAGCCGAAGGAAAATATGTGGTGGTCTTCATATACTTTCATTTGGGTGGTCGTTGATCCATGTTGCACAATATTGCATAGGTAAGTAGGTAGAGCTACCACCACTAGTGGAAACGAGGCTTTTCGTTGATCTTGGAAAAGGGCTTTAACACCGGTTCTTCTACGAACCGGTGTTAAAGGGGGGGCCGTACCAGCGTGGCCCGTGCGGCAAAAAAGAAGCCCCCTTTAACCACGAACCGGTGTTAAAGGACCCTGCAACAGTGGTCCGCGCAGTCCCCCCCTTTAACACCGGTTCGTGGCATGAACCAGTGTTAAAAGGGGGGGGGGCTATATAAGACACCGCAGCCCACATACCCCACTCTTCCATTTCTTCACTATCTCATTTTGGAGCCTAGCAAGAGGGTGTGAAGAGTGCTAGTTTGTGTTTTTTTCATATGCACAAGAGGTGTTCGGTGAAATGCCCGAGAGCTCAAAATAAGTTTTCTCGTTGCTCTTTCCTTCTCGGTCGAGGTCGGCAATTATCCTTTCATGTGTCATTGATGTACTATATATATAAATGGTCATCTCCCTATTAATTTTTGATATATACTACATATTAATGCAGATGAACCGGCAATGGATGTACGGTGACCGCCGCACTTCCGAGTACATTACGGGCCTCCAAAATTTCATCGTTGTGGCTAATGCAAACCGTGGTCACAATGGTTTTATGTGCTGTCCGTGTGTTCACTGTCAGAACAAGAAAGACTACTCAAATACCAGAACCATTCACGCCCACCTGCTTCGATCCGGTTTCATGCCCAGCTATAATTGTTGGACCAAGCACGGAGAAAAAGGGGTTGTGATGGAAGACAACGAAGAAGAAGAGGATGATGACAACTATCATAATATGTATCCTGAATATGATGATACCGCAACGGGGTAGATAATGAAGATCAAGAGGAGCAGATGGGCCCGCCGATGGACGATCTTGGTCGGGCCATTCTTGATGCAAAGGAAGAATGTGAAACTAAAAGGAGAAGGAGAAGCTGGAGCAGATGTTAAAGGATCACAAAACATTGTTGTATCCAACTTGCGAAGATGGCCACAAAAATATAGGTACCACTGGATTTGCTGCAATGGAAGGCAAAAGAACGGTGTGACGGTAGATTTTCAAAGTTGTTGGTAAAATGAAGAATCTTCTTCAAGAAATAATGAGTTGCCCGGTACATACCAAGCAAAGAAGGTTATGCGCCCTCTAGGATTAGGCGTCGGAAGATACATGCCCTGCATTAATGACTGCATCCTCTACCACGGTGAGAAGTACGAGAATTTGGATGCATGCCGGTATGCACTTTGCTGCGGTATAAGATCGAACAAGGCGATCCTGACGATGTTGAGGCGAGGCCCCTAGGAAGAAGGTTCCGCCAAGGTTATGTGGTATGCTCCTATAATACCACGGTTAAAGCGTCTCTTCAGAAATAAAGAGCATGCCAAATTGTTGCGATGGCACATGGAAGACCGTAAGAAAGGCGATGTTGAGACACCCGCTGATGGGTCACAGTGGAGAAAAGTCGGCGGAGTACCCGGACTTCATGCGTGGCGCAAGGAACTTAAGGTTTGGTCTAAGTACGAATGGCATGAATCCTTTTGGTGAGCGAGCTGCAGTCACAACACCTGGCCTATGACTCTATGTATCTATAACCTTCCTCCTTGGTTGTGTATGAAGAAAGTTCATTATGATGCCAGTGCTCATCCAAGGCCGAGGCAACCCGGCAACGACATTGATGTGTACCTAAGGCCATTAGTTGAAGAACTTTTACAGCCGTGGGCCAAACCAGGTGTCGTATGTGGGATGAGCACAAAGGGAGCCATTTGACCTCTGAGCATTGCTTTTCGTAACCATCAATGATTGGCCTGCTCTTAGTAACATTTCAGGGCAGACAAACAAGGGATACAATGCATGCACACACTGTTTAGATGAGACTGAAAGTGTATATTTGGATAAATATAAGAAGGTTGTGTACCTAGGGTATCGCCGATTTCTTCCGAACCTGCATCCAGTAAGAAAGAAAGGCAAGCATTTCAAACGTCTGGCAGAACCCCGGAGGAAGCCTGTCCTCCGTACCGGTGAGGAGGTATTTGGTATGGTCAAGGACCTAGAAGTAATCTTTGGAAAAGGTCCTGGCAGTCTATCTGTTCCGAATGACGATGCCGGACACGCGCCCATGTGGAAGAAGCAATCTATATTTTGGGACCTACCCTATTGGAAAGTCTTAGAGGTCCTCTCTTCAATCGACATGATGCACGTGACAAAGAATGTTTGCGTGAACCTGCTAGGCTTTCTAGGAGTGTATGGGAAGACAAAAGATACACCAGAAGCACGACAGGACCAGCAACGTCTGAAAGCCCCTGAAGAGCCTATGCATCCTGAGAACGAGAAGGGTAAACGATGCCACTTAACTCCTGCCAGCTACGCTCTTACCAAAGTAGAATTGGAAATCTTTTTTGAATGTCTGAGCAGTATCAAGGTCCCGTTTGGCTTCTCGTCGAATATAAAGGGAATAATAAATATGGCAGAGAAAAAATTCCAAAACCTGAAGTCTCATGACTGGCACGTGATTATGACACAATTGCTTCCAATTGCATTGAGGGGGCTTCTACCTGAAAATGTTCGAGTACCCATTGTGAAGCTATGTGCATTCCTCAATGCAATATCTCAGAAGGTAATCGATCCAGAAAGCCTACCAAGGTTACAGACAAATGTGGTCCAATGTCTTGTCAGCTTCGAGTTGGTGTTCCCACCGTCCTTCTTCAATATTATGACGCATCTCCTGGTTCACCTAGTAGAAGAGATTGCCATTCTCGGTCCTGTATTTCTACACAATATGTTCCCCTTTGAGAGGTACATGGGAGTCTTAAAGAAATATGTTCATAATCGTGCTAGGCCAGAAGGAAGCATCTCCAAGGGCTATGTAACAGAGGAGGTCATTGAGTTCTATGTTGATTTTTTTCCTGACCTTAAGGCGATTGGTGTTCCAGAATCACGACATGAGGGGAGACTGTGTGGAAAAGACACCCTAGGATGTAAAGCAATGATATGTAGGGACGGGCATTCTCTCAATCAAGCACACTACACGGTTTTACAAAGATCTATCTTGGTTGCCCCGTATATCAATGAACACAAGAATTTAATACGCCTCAAACACCGGACGTCGATGAATGGATTATAAGTGAACACATGGCGAGTTTTGGCGGCTGGCTGCAAAGACTTCTCACGAATAACACCACTGTTGGGGATCAGCTGTACTTGTTGGCCAGGACACCATCTTCGACTGTATGTACTTTCCAAGGGTACGAGATAAATGGGAATACATTTTACACGATAGGCCAAGATAAAAAGAGCACCAACCAAAATAGTGGTGTCCGCTTCGATGCAGCAGAAGACAATGGGCAGAAGACCACGTATTATGGGCTCATAGAGGAGATATGGGAACTTGACTATGGACCTAATTTTAAGGTCCCCTTGTTTCGATGCAAATGGGTCAAGCTAACAGGAGGAGGGGTTGAGGTAGACAAGAAGTACGGAATGACAACGGTGGATCTCAACAATCTTATGAAGGTAGACAAGAACTTAGACGAACCATTCGTCCTAGCCAATGATGTGGCTCAGGTTTTCTATGTGAAGGACATGTCCTCCAGACCAAAAAAAAAGAAAAACTATGCAAACGAATACATCATATGATGAGCCAAAGCGTCACATAGTTCTTTCAGGGAAAAGAAACATCGTGGGAATCGAGGACAAGATAGACATGTCAGAAGATTATAATAAGTTTGATGAAATTCCGCCCTTCACAGTGAAAACTGACCCAAGCATTCCGTTAAGTAAAGAAGATGCTCCATGGTTATGTCTAAAGCGATCATAAGGAAGGACATATGCCAAGAAATTCATGCTCATATTATGTAACTCTAGTTCATGTTTTTAATATTAATAAATGTCTTGAGTGTTAGTCTTGTTTTGTGGATGGACCGGGACTATGAGAAGAAGTTGTCCCGATTCGTACTTACCATTAAGATCTGATCTCCAAACGCGCGCGGTCACATATTAGGGAGTGCCTCTATGACCAGTTTCTTGGAGATGCCGGAGGACTGGGCTCCGTCGGCATCTCCCTGAAACTGGCCGTAGTGGTGTCCTCGCTCAAAAACCATCTTGCAGCTTGTAACTTCTCTAACTAGATCAATACACTGGAGCTAACTAATTTCACATATTAGGGAGTGCCTCTATGACCAGTTTCTCGGAGATGCCGGAGGTGGGCTCCGGCATCTCCCCGAACTGGCCGTAGTGGTGTCCCTGCTCGAAAACCATCTCAAGATGCCTCAAACTGGCAGGAGGACTGGACTCACAAGGATGCCTATTTATAGTACAAGCAGCTCGACATAGTGTCGACACTTACGAAATAATGTCGACACTCACCACTATTATTAGTGCTGACTCGTGTTTTGTCCCGGTTGGTGTCTCCAACCGGGACTAAAGGTTCATCTTTAGTCCCGGTCGGGACTAAAGGTTCATCTTTAGTCCCGGTTGGTGACACCATCCGGGACAAGGTACACGCCGCACGACTTAATGTCGACACTCACCCCTATCATTAGTGTTGCGGCCTCCGCTTTTTCCGCCATTTTCTTCCCGCCATTTTTTCCTTGATTCTTCCCTCCAGTTCTTCCTTGATTCACTATATATATATATGTAGGGTTGGCCTCCATTGTCATTGCACATCTCTAGACTCATATCTGCAGCCTCATCACTCTTTCCCATGGCTTCCACCATAGCACTAACCCCCAGGGAGGTGGAGGCGCTTTGCGCCTCGAACTACCCCCTCCATGCCTCTGTGTCCCCGTCGGCTGGATCTTTGGCGCCGAGGCGTGCAGTTCCTCTGTCCCTCTAGGTGTGGCGCCGGATGGCCATCACGAACCACTACTACTTCGAGCTCACGCGGAGCAGGAGAATCCAGATGGCATCCCGACTATTTCCCTACTTGGGAAGCCTTCTTCGTGGATCGGCGTGAGAGGGCGCTTGCCAGGCACGAGGAGGACGACCACCTCCTCCTAACTTCAACGAGGCCGACCGTCGTCTATGGTGGCGCGGTCGGACTCTCCAGAGCGTCATGGCCTATGACACTGCCGCCGACTCTAACCCCCGTCTGCGCTGCCCTCAAGTCCAGCCCACGCATACTCAGCCTTCAAGGTTCAATTACGGCGACCCCGGCGACGACAGCAATGACGGTGGCGGCGAGTACGACGACTACAGTGGCGAGTATTACAGGTGTAGGCAGGAGCATGACTGAATCACTCCAACATTCCGAAACAAGTTCAGACGAGTGTTACTTAATCTGGCCATGTATCTTAATTTTCAGTTTTTTTATGTATCTTAATTTTCAGTCGTTCTTTATGTAACTTAATATTAGTTTCATTCTGTATTTTAATTCCAGTTCTATCTCCTTCACAAAAATGACCTATCTCATTCGAGGTTTCTTGGCTTTCGGGTCAAATGACCAATGTTATGGCTAGAATCAAGGCATAGTTTGTGATAATATGGCCATATTGTGCATACATGTGCATCATGGCATGGCAAACAATGTTGCAAGAGGAAGTTTTCCTTTTTATCGCACCAAAAAGGTATTTTCCATTTTCCGAGCATAAAAAACGGACGATTTTGTAAGGCAACCACCAAATGGCTAATTCAAAAAACCATCAACACATTTTACAAAAATACTAGACCACCTTATATGGACAATGTACCAACAGGGGGATCTGAAACCTTTCCGTCCATACGGTGAAAAGACAAATTCCTGCCGAATCGGTAGGAAGTGGGTCAGATATGAACTACAGGTACATGATACGATGCTCATGATTTTTTACAAATATCATTTTTAGGTTCACAATATGCTATTTTATCAAAAAACCAATGCAAGTTGAGAGAGGCTTGGCCCCGAGCTAAGAATCTTCATGCCCGTTGTTCGACAAAGTTTGACGATAGTTTAAAACGGGGATAAAAAAATAAAAAAAGATCGAAACAGTGCGAAACCTTCGCGTGGTGTTATATTATGTGACATAGTTAGAAGGAAAAATCTCAAACTTGGTATATTGATTATGTCTCAAAAAAACCTTCACAAAATGACCTATCTCATTCGAGGTTTCTTGGCTTTCGGGTTAAATGAACAATGTTATGGCTAGAATCAAGGCATAGTTTGTGATAATATGGCCATATTGTGCATACATGTGCATCATGACATGGCAAACAATGTTGCAAGAGGAAGTTTTCCTTTTTATCGCATCAAAAAGGCATTTTCCATTTTCCGAGCATAAAAAACGGACGGTTTTGTGAAGCAACCACCAAATGGCTAATTCAAAAAACCACCAACACATTTTACAAAAATACTAGACCACCTTATATGGACAATGTACCAACAGGGGATCTGAAACCTTTCCGTCCACCTCTGGTGAAAAAGACAAATTCCTGCCGAATCGGTAGGAAGTGGGTCAGATATGAACTGCAGGTACATGATACGATGCTCATGATTCTTTACAAAAATCATTTTTAGGTTCACAATATGCTATTTTATCAAAAAACCAATGCAAGTTGAGCGAGGCTTGGTCCCGAGCTAAGAATCTTCATGCCCGTTGTTCGACAAAGTTTGACGATAGTTTAAAATGGGGATAAAAAAATAAAAAAAGATCGAAACAGTGGGAAACCTTCGCGTGGTGTTATATTATCTGACATAGTTAGAAGGAAAAATCTCAAACTTGGTATATTGATTATGTCTCAAAAAAACCTTCACAAAATGACCTATCTCATTCGAGGTTTCTTGGCTTTCGGGTCAAATGACCAATGTTATGGCTAGAATCAAGGCATAGTTTGTGATAATATGGCCATATTGTGCATACATGTGCATCATGGCATGGCAAACAATGTTGCAAGAGGAAGTTTTCCTTTTTATCGCACCAAAAAGGCATTTTCCATTTTCCGAGCATAAAAAACGGACGGTTTTGTGAAGCAACCACCAAATGGCTAATTCAAAAAACCACCAACACATTTTACAAAAATACTATACCACCTTATATGGACAATGTACCAACAGGGGATCTGAAACCTTCCGTCCACCTCTGGTGAAAAAGACAAATTCCTGCCGAATCGGCAGGAAGTGGGTCAGATATGAACTACAGGTACATGATACGATGCTCATGATTTTTTACAAATATCATTTTTAGGTTCACAATATGATATTTTATCAAAAAACCAATGCAAGTTGAGTGAGGCTTGGTCAGATTCAAGTGTATACAAAAGATGCGACATTTAAATATCCAATCAATTCAAAAATGTTAATACAAAAGATGCGGCATTAAAATATGATTTGCTCTAATAAAATAGGGTTAGATTCCTTTTTAGATGATTAATATTTCTTATGTTCAAAGTTTTAGGATTTGACAATTTATTTTTGTTTGAATTGAATAATCAAAATTTATATGTAAGTGTTTTAATCATTTCGAAAATTTTCATCTAAAGTAAATATAAAATGTTTTTACATGAATGGATAGATATTATTTTTCTGAAAATTATGATATATTATTCATATTTTTCTGAGTTGAAAGGAAAAAGATATGAATTTTCTAAATTCATATCCTATTTTGTTAAAGGAGTGGCGCATTTATTTACGTTTGTACCCCTTTAACGGTTCGGTTAAATGGCTGGAACCGGTTAAAAAAGAGATAATCGTGCATGCAAGCAATTCCCCTTTAACACCGGTTCGGTATTAAATGCGCCATCCCCTTCTTTTCTTCCCCCAGAGCCAGATCGATCGATCCCCTCGCCGTCGCCGCCTCGCCACAAGCCTCCACCGGCCCTCGTCGCCTCCCTCGCCAAGCCGTCCCGCCACCAAGCCGACGCCGCCACCGCCACTGCACGCGCCACCTAGGCAGCAGCGACGCCGGCGCCTACAAGAACCCGGCACCGTGGTGAGCTAGCGGACCGCCTGGTCGTCCCCTCTATTTCCTCCCTTCTCTGTTTCCTCCTGGCGGCGGTGTGGAGCTCACGGTGCACCGCCATGGCTGTGTTGGCGCCTCTCCGTCCACGCCTCTGCGTCGTTCGAGGAGGATTCATCCTTTGCTATTGATTCCATTTACAATCTACAAGAAATGTTGTAAGCTAGAGGGTTCGAAATTTACTACTCTGATTTTTGATTCAATTTCATATACTTCTGTATATAAATCAAACCATTGTACTTATTAGTAGTAGGATCAAATCGGACACGAAAACTGCAATAGGAATGTAGGTACGAAACAGATGTACCAAGATGAAATCGAACAAGCTTTGTAGAAAGTATGATTTCAAACCATTGTACTTATTAGTAGTATGATCAAATCGAACACGAAGACAGCTTTGATGGAAGACCCAAACCTGATTTCGAGCTCGCATTGTCGGTGGTAGCGTCATCATCGTGTGGCGGGCAGGCGCTGGCTCTGTGGCCGTCCCAGATTAGAGACCAGACGAGGATGTGGAGGGATGGGTCGAGGCGGATTCGTCGGGAGGCCAGGGCCGAGGCAGTGCGGGGCGACCTCCTCTCGGCTGAGGCGGCCTAGGTGGGAGTCTTGAGCCTGTGGTAGCCATGGGTGCGAGCTTCGCGATGCGGCCTAGGTGGGTCACGAGCTCTGTCTTGCGGCCTAGGTGGGTGCGTTATGCCAGCGATGTCGGGGTGAATGCATGGTCCTTACGGGTTGCGTGTGTCCACTGGTAACGACGCACGACGTCCCTCTCTTCGGCGCGATGTGTCGTTGGTCGGGAGTGGTGGCTAGAGTTCGCGGATGTCGGTGGTGGCCTTAGAAGGTGGACTGTGGCGGCTCTTTGGCGGCGTCGTGGCTTCTCCTCGATGCAGGGCCTATCTTGGGGACATCCCCTCCACATTGTATCTGTTCTGCCAAGTTGTTTGCCGTCGCTATAATGTTTGCCTCGTCCTCCTCTTTCGAACAACGCCCGTTTTAGGTAGGCCGCATCACGCTACCTCGCGCGCCCTAGGTCGCTCTCCAACGCCGCCAGCCTCCGGTCAGCCACTATAGCTAGCCCCTCTCATATGCATCCGGGATTTCTCCGAATTAGGGTTTGGACCCCTCGGAACTCGTTTAAAATGATCAAGCATCCTTAGGGTTTTAATTTCATTTGTGTATTTATTTGTGTATTTTTGTATGAATAATATGTATATTTGTGTATGAATCCAAGTCCACTTGAATGTTTACTCTCTTACTATAGATAATATTATTGTTTTAGAAATTATGGATCCACTTAGTAGAAACCTTGAAGAAGAAGAAATAATGGAGAACATTATTGATGAGGACACCTCACAATATCTGAACTTGGAGGGACATGATGACAACTCAAGTAGTCATGGAGAAGATGAAGACTCGGTGAGCAATTTAGTGATTACAAAGTCCGTGAGGTATATGCATTGATTAAGCCTCTGCGACTTCCACCAACAATCTTCTTCTACATGTATTAATTAGCGCTTCTTTCTTCTTTTAGCCCTCTGGATCGACCAGCCAGCAACCATCTTCTTCTGAAAAAAGCAAGCGGTATGAGCCATCGGTTGAAAGATCGTGCAAAGTTCACGATCGAAGCGATCCGTGTTGATGGCGGGCCGATGGAGCCCAAGAAGGCATGAACAAATTTATGCGTCATTTGGAGTTCTTGTTGGGACCAAATCCAATCATAATTGAAAATTGGAATAAGCCAAAGAAAGGCGGCGGTACCTTTGTCGATGAAAGATCCAAAGAAGCGCTTTGAAATTCGTTGTTGGTAAATTTCACCCCTTCCGCGGAGGATGAAAACAACCGGTTATAAAGGAAAAGGTCAAAGAGTGGATGTAAAGAAGATGGCTGGCGCTTTCACATCGGAAGACAAAATTGAACAAATTTGTCAAAGTGGCGAGACTCAAATTTCAAGACGCATATTTTGCGAAGATAAGACCTCAACGGCCCGAATTTGTGACATATTAAAAAGGTGCTATAGCTAAAAAGAGGTCGAAACCAATCGCTTAATGCCCGAAGAAGAATATCACGAGAGGACGGGGTCAGGTGGCTACATATCTCAAAGGCCTAAGTGGGAGGAAGTTGAGAAGGCCCTGCGCGCTAGAGGGATCACACCCCAGACAGATGGGTGGGACCTACGTGCAAAGACTTGGTTCTATGGAATCGGGGCAAGGTTGGACCCAGAAACATGATTGTGTATCTTCCCAACCCTCCTTGCCAAACCCGTCACTGAACTCATCACAGCATACGAGGAAACATCCGCAGACCTTCCATCTGACAGAGAGAATGACCAGCTCACACGCGCCATCGGTAAAAAAGAACACCCTGGACATGCACGAGGCACAGGGGGTATGACGTGGAAGGATGGGTTTGCCGAGTGGAGCGACTCTTACAGATGGCGCGATAGAAAAGAAAAAGAGCGTACAAAGCGGATGACACAGATAGAACATGCACTTGTGGCGCTGCAGGCGCAAGTGAATGCACAACAGAGCCATCAAGCTACCGGCCCATCTCAGCGGCACGAAGAGCCTGCATTGGAAGCTGCCGGCCCGGACTCTGTGGCGGAAAAGCAGCGTGGCTTCCACGGAGAACGTCATTACGCTTGAAATGGCGGGTCCTCGATACCCGTGGATGAGATCACGGAGGCGAACACGCTGAGCTGCATGTGAGATTAATGGGCTTATCCATTAAGGTGGTATCGGCTATGCCTTACCTCCTGTAGCTGGTGGAACTTACCACGCCGACCGATTCTAGATGGCTATGCTATTGTCGGGTGGATGAAGTTGTGAAGGAATATGAGGAAGCACAGCTTGACCATGCTACGGTGAAGGGAAACTCAACTCAAATTTGCGGTGAAAACAACCATTCTTTGGAAGAA
Source organism: Avena insularis (assembly GCA_023614405.1). Classification (NCBI taxonomy): domain Eukaryota; kingdom Viridiplantae; phylum Streptophyta; class Magnoliopsida; order Poales; family Poaceae; genus Avena; species Avena insularis. Next base: position 265,529,370 of record CM042691.1, on the reverse strand, counting down.
GGAACACATCGTGCTTCACAATTGGAACTTGGCACCCCGCCGTCTCCGCAATGTCGGCCCGAGCCGCTTCAGCTATCTCTCTGTCGGCAGCCATCTCGGCGCTTGACCATCTCTCTGCACAGCCATCTCTGGCGCGCCATCTCGGCGCCAGCCATCTCCTTCCGTCGACCATCTCGGTGCTTCAGCCATCTCCTTAGCGTAAGCGGAATACCTTGCCACGAAGAGCATCGATGCTGCCACAAAGAAATCCGAGGAAAAGCCGTCGCCAAAGAGTTCAAAAACTTCGTCACGCAGCCTTCCGCCAAGCCATTGCGGTTTACCATGGAATCGCAGCGAGAGAAGACCAATAGGATCTCGGAAGAAGAGGTCAAGAAATTCTTTGCACCTAGACGGCCGAGGCAAAGGAGAAAATAGATCCCGGTGGTGGAGAAGTTTTACAATAATCTTTTGAAACCTGAAACCCACTTGTGGGACTCTGAGCCAGATTTTGAAGGGGATGCAAAGGCGCCGTAGGGAGACTGAAAGTAGCGATCGTCGGCACCCGAAAAATAGTTCCCATGCTCGGAGAGCGAGAAAACCAATCATGCCCTGCTCCAAGTGTTCGACACAGGACGCTCCTCCGTAAATTATTACGGTGAGCTACAAAGAAAGGCCAATGAGATGGGGATGACTTACATTGCATACTTGAACATCATGGGAGACAACTTGCCCAAATCGATGCCAACCCCATACAGCCATGGAAGTATGGGAAGAATCTCAAGAAAGAGGAGCTCAAGAATCTACCAACAAAGATCGAAGATTGCACAAGTGGTACCTTGATTTCTGCAAGGCGAGAATGGAAGAATGGATCACGCATATAAGAGATCAGATTTTCTTGTGCGGAGCAATAGCGATCGACTTCAACATTCAAGACTTGCATTTTCTATTCAATCGGAAGGAATTACAAAGCTGCCATCAGCCTTTATTGTGTGTAAGTACTATTTCTGTAATTTATATCTCATCTCATTCACTTCATTAATTGCATGTATATATATATGCTCACCATATATGTATATACTATTATGCAGGAAAAAGGTTATGGAATGCATGAAAGGAGGCCCTTTTGACATTGGGTTCGTTGACCCAAATAGAGTTCATGAAGAAGTGGTAAGAACCAAACCCGGGCAAACAGAAGATTACTTGCTAAAGTCTTTACTGAGACAACAAACCAAAAGGGAAATACTATTGCCTTACAACTTCTCGTCTTACCCTCTCTCTTGTACACATTACATTTGGCTTACTCGATGTTAATTGTAACTAATGATGAGTTATGCGTGCGTAGGTTCCACTTTATTCTGCTAGTCATTCAACCCGACTCAGGAAAAGTCCTTGTCATGGACTCGTTACGAAAAGAAAAATAGCTATGGGCAGACTTTAGAGAGATGCTCCAGAGGTAATTTCAATCATATTATCGCACTAGATCGGCAACTTTCGTGACAACAAGTAATTAATTACTCCTTTATCCATTTTCTTTGCCGGACAGGGTTTGGAAAAGGTTCACGGGCAGGGCCGTGGGTGAATGGTCAGTAGAACTAAAATTTGTAGACCAAAATGTAAGTAATACTAGCTAGCTAGGTCTGCGTATCTCTTTGATTCTGCTTCCAATTCCATTATATCATGCTTTATTGATTATTATTTTGATTGAACTCTCTATTCTCGTAAAGTGCGTGCATCAGGGACCCGTCAATAACTTATGTGGATACTATGTTTGCGAGTTCATTCGCAACACGATATGTGCGACGGGCCAAGCCGCACTAGAACAACTTAGAGTAAGTAAACAAAGTCCACAACATTATTTTATTACCATCAATTGTGTTGAGTTTTATTCTTATATATATATTGACCCCATTCTTCATATATATTCAGATCGAACGGATGCGGGACCAACTCCTACCATTTGACTGCATACGAGCCATTCAAGAGGAATTGGCGGGGTTCATACTTGATGAGGTCGTCACACCTGGCGGTGAACTCTTTAGATATCCACCAAAATGAACGATGACGATGTATGTGCCGATGACGATGTATGTGCCGATGACGATGTTTGTGTATAATAATAGTTGCTTAATTATTCATGTACTCGTATGTACCGATGACGATGTATGTGTATACCACTCCCGATCGATTCCCCCTCCCCCTCCCGTAAATCGCCCGAGCAGGCGAGGCGAGAACTACGCATGGCGAAGATTTAGGCCGTTTTCCTGCCGCGGCAGAGATTCATGCTGTTTTCCTTCCGCGGCAGAGAATCTTTAACACCGGTTCGTGTTACGAACCGGTGTTAAAGGGGGGGGGGGGGGCTGAGCCCTGCGGCAGCCCCACGTGCGCCACCCTTTAACACCGGTTCGTATAATAACTGGTGTTAAAGGGGGCCCCCTCTAACACCGAACCCTCAACAGCGGTTGTAGAACCGCCGTTAGAGGGCCCTCCCAACCGGAGTTAAAGGGGGGGTCTGCACTAGTGCACCATGTACTATTTCTGCTCTAAATTTGAGCTCAAGTTGAGTACTTTTTTAAAACAGGGACAAAAAGTTTTGCCCCAATCTATTAATTAATAAGAAGTTAAATTATCGAAAACCACAAACTCACAGGAACTTAGCAGTTGGCGTACTCAGATAACTCAAACTGAACCTTGGCATTAAAAGAGGGTATCACCCGGTTTTTCCTTGTTCCGAATCACCAAGATGATGAAGGTGTGAAGATTTTTGCCACAAGGAGGTCCACCACTGCTTAAATTGCATAATACTACCACAATTCGGATTGTCAGTACGACTCAGTACCAACATTGCTAATTTTTGTGAGTCAGTACCGAATTCGGGTCACAGCGTTGCAAATCAGACTAATTCATGGCTAATAGCATTTTAACAGCAACCCTGACTACTGGGCTCGGGCTGTAAGGGCTGAGTTGCCAGCATGTGTGGAGTATCAGCTGAGCAGGACGTTGGTCCTACCTGCCAGCCCCAGACTCTTTGCCTTATCCCCTTTCTCTCTCTGCGGAGGTTACAGGCAGGGGCCGCACGAATGGTGCAGGCGGCCGGCGGCGAAGAACCTAGGCGGTCAGCGACAGAGACCCGGGGCGCTGGCGGCTGGAGAGACACAAGGCGACCGGCCCTGACGTGGATGGATGCGGCTTGAAGGCGACGAAATCGTCTGCAGAAAGCGGTTGTCAGGGACAAGCACGACGGCGATTCCCAAAGATACACGGCTCTATTGTTCGATTCCCTTGGATTAGATGATCAACATGGCGAGGCAGAGCTCCGAGGCGCTTCGTCTTGGTTCGAGGAAGAGTAGAACGATGGGGGTGAGGACAAATCGCACGAGCGTGGAGGGAACGATGCGGCGAGGGAGAGGAGCAGGGGGCGTGTTGGCCTCCAGCCGGTGGGGGAGAGGAGCACGGGCGCTCGCGGTGGCCTCCCGCCGGTTGGGGAGGGGAGCAATGGCGCGTCCATCCGGTGGGGCAGAGAAACACGGGCGACGAGATGGCCTCTCGATGATGGGGGGGTGCAGGGGCGCCTCCCTCAGGTAGGGAGAGGAGCAGGGGCGACGACCGCCGTGGGGAGAGAAGTAGGGTGCACGTGGTGGTGCTCCAGTTCACCGGAGTGTGGCCAGGGAGGACGTATGCGATGGTGCTTCAGTTGATCTAGCTAGAGAGAGACGTGTGGAGGAAGGAGATATAAAACGATGAGGGGTTGACAGGTGGGCCCACTTCCACCCCAGCTCCTTCTAGACATGTGCCGCCAACTCAGCGCTTATACACTAGTGGAAAAAGGGCATATAGTCCCGGTTTGCAAGGGCCTTTAGTCCCGGTTTTGCACCTGGGACTGCGAAATCGGGACTAAAGGCCCCTATTTCTAGCCCCGGTTTGTTACAACCCAGGACTAGAGGGCCACCGCATGGCCTTTTTTGCTGCAGGGGGATGAAGGACCTTTAGTCCCGGGTCGTAATACGGCCCTGGACTAAAGATTTTTTTTCAATTTTTTTTCTTCAAAAAATTTCAATTTTTTTTTCGAATTTTTCTTAAACTTTTGAATTGTTTGACTCGTAATCCTCTCACTTGGAACATTTTTAGCACTAAGTATATTTAATCTTCGGTCAAATTACACTTGTGGGCAAACTTCCCATTCAGTCATCCATCCTAGCACTACTCCACCCTCAGCACATTTAACTTCTCTGTTCCATCCGGATGTCCTTGCGCGAAGCCCTTTTATACCTTGTTATCAACAATATCATATCAATCCTATTAGCCCATATCAATAAGCTATACATCTTTATTTATTGAAACTACAAACAACTATTTTAGTAAATAAAAATAAATAAGTAATAATAATATTTTAATATAATGAAAGTAAAAAACTAAATAAAAAATATTTTATTCATTTTTTGCCATTATTCATTTAATATGGCATAAATAATATCTTTAAATCTGTAAATCGAAATTCGACAAATAATATATTCATTATTATCAAAAAAATGCGAGGAATCAAAATATGGAATAAAAACTTGCTAAATAATAAAAAAAATAACTTTTTTCCCTTTTCAAATTTTAAAAATGTAAAAGAATCAGAAAAATGTGAGGAATCCATTATTTATAATTTTAAAAATCTAAAAATGCGAGGAATCCAAATAAGGCTATTAAAATCAAACTCAAAAAAAATTTCCACACATTTTGATAGGTTGTACATTTTTTTCCGACATTGTACGCAAAAGTATAGCAATTTTAAGTTGCCCGCGTCGCACCCCTTTAGTCCAGGACCGTATCACGACCCGGGACTAAAGGGTCATCCCTTTAGTCCCGGGCTGTATCATGGCCCGGGACTAAAAGGTGTTGCCCGCGGCTGCACACCTTTAGTCCCGGACCGTATCACGACCCGGGACTAAAGGTCCGAAATGACCCGGAACTAGAGTTTTCTCGGTCTCCTGGCCACTAAAAACGGTACGAACCGGGACTAGTGCTCATACTAGTCCCAGCCGGTAATAAATCGGGACTAGAGCTAGACTCTAGATCGAACCGAAGCCTCTTTTTCTACTAGTGATAGCTCAGGCCCAGTAGTCAGGGTTGCTGTTAAAATGCTATTAGCCATGGCTAGGCAGGTCCAGCATGTATTAGACCTTGCCGTGGATCGTCCTAGAATGCATAGACGCGGCCAAGTAAGAGGTGCTGATTGTTTCCTCGTGCTGGTCAGGGAGCGGGCACGCCGACGGATGGGGTAGACCTCGATTCCCTAGGCGATCCGACGTCCAACATCTGTTCCGTGCAACCAGCCTGCCAGGCAAGAAAGTGGCAGTTCATCGGGGTTCATGATTTTCCAGACGACCACATAAAATTGTTATTTCTCAAAGACTAGGGACTGCTCGGTAGTTGAGTGCATAGATATATTTGTGGCTATGCCAATAAGACACTGAAAAGGTGACGATACATTTTTCATGTTGACAATCATGTTACCATGGTACACGATGGCTGATGGCAAATAACGCAGTAGCAGCTTGTCTTTCGCCTTCAAAGTACCAGCGCAGCACACACTGCCTTTCCTCACTGGTTGTCACGTCTAGGTCTGCAATTTTTTCATGAATATCAATCTTTCATCGTGCACCTCCAATGGAACATGAGAACAAGTAGCTAAGGGAAAAGTTGTACAGCTACTGCCCGTGCAAGTGCAGAAGCATGCATGCTTCCATGTTTTTTTTGGAAAGAACGAGACAAAGAAAACGACGGCTGCTTAGCATGACCTTACAGTTTCTTATATCCTGATGCTTCTAATTCCCATGTGTCTCTCTTTCACCTGTTACACTGGATGGGAACTATGACTTCTTGAGTTTTAATTGAGTAAGAATGGAGAATAGGGCTATGAGCCTAGCTGGCTTTCCATGCTCAGTGGTTCGAGCAAGCTATCACTACGGGAGAAAGGTTCTTTGTACCCACACGGCAAAGGCCCCCCGGAACACGGCAAATCCTTTGCCGTGTGTAAGCACACGGCAAAAACAACACGACAACGATCGGGACGGCAAAGAGCCTTTGCCGTGTGTCTTGACGCCCGGAACACGGCAAAGACTTTGCCGTGTGTTTTCTGATCACACACGGCACACTAAAGTAGTTGATGGTTCCGTCCGTCTGACGGAGCCAACAGATCGGTGCCGTGTGTGATCTTTGCCGTGTGCCTTCGATTTTTGCCGTGTGTCCTACCTTTGCCGTGTGTGTGTTCTTTGCCGTGTGCATTACAGTTTGCCGTGTGTCACTCATTTGCCGTGTGCATTTTCGTTTGCTGTGTCTTTCCCTTTGCCGTGTGCCTCTCAGTGGTGACACACGGCAAAGTTCATCCTTTGCCGTGTGCCTTTGGCATAGGGCACACGGCAAAGGCCCTGTGTATAACCTCAGCAGCACACAGGTGGGCTACACGTGGCTTCTTTACGGTGTTTGGCACTTTGCCGTGTGTATACACATGGCAAAGCAGCCCTGTTTTTTCAATTTTTTTTTGTTTTCATTCATTTCCTGCAATTCAAAACATAGAATATATGTATATGATCATACAGATCATCAGCAACACCAAATTGCATCGAACAACAATAATATAAGCATCACCAACACCAAAATGCATCGCCAACACCAAAATATCACAAGTATGATCATAATATCATCACAAACACTACCAAATATCACACAAGACCAAGTTTATTACACAAGTGCATAACCAACAAGTGCACAATCCCTAAACTACACAAATATTACAAGTTTATTCTTGCCACCCACAAGACCATCAACTCCGAGTGCTCCACAAGCTCATGCTCCATCTTGAGATCCTACAAGTTGAAGACAAGTACATAAATATGACAAGTAAAATCATCAATATGTACAAGTTTCTAGGCAAGTTGATGGAAATGGCAATAACATGGGATTTTGACGAGTCTCATGGCAAATTACATCAATATGACAAGTAAAATCACGAATATCTACAAGTCCCATGGCAACGCTAGAATTTCTATAAGTGTCATGGCAAGGCTAAAATTTCTACAAGTGTCATAGCATGGCTAAAATTTTGACAATGGCATAGAATTATCTACAAGTGTCATGGAATTGCTAAATTTTCTATAAGTATCATGGCAAGGCTAAATTTCCTACAAGTGTCATGGAATTGCTAAATTTTCTATAAGTATCATGCCAAGGCTAAAATTTCTACAAGTGTCATATCATGGCTAAAATTTCTACAAATGCGATGGCATGGATAAATTTGACAAGTATAAGAAAACAATCCTAGAGGACTCTGATTCAGCCTCCGGACGACCGATGGATTGTTGACGGTAAAAGACGGCGGCGTCTGGTTGTTCGATCCACCCGCAGACCCACCAGGCGGCGGCATCACATTGTCCATCTGCAGCATTGAAAATTGTGAGCATTAGACAATAAGGCAAGATTGAAAATTGCGACCATTGGACAATAAGACACTTGATCACTTACCGACGAGAAGGCAAAAGGAGGAGTGGGAAGAGTCCCTGGTTGAGAATTGATGAGCATTTGCTGTGTCATCCACCGCATCATCTGCCCCTGTTGCTCCAGCAATCCCTGCTGATGGGCCATCTGCTGCTCCATTTCTTTGCTGCTGCTCGGCCGCCTCTCTGCGTGCCCTATCAGCGGCCATCTCCTCCTACGTCATGTCGCCACGATTAGATGAACATTGCAACACAAAACATGTAGTAAAACATAGATGACCGAGGAAGAACATACCCGTAACTGCTCGAGAGCTACAACCGAAGGCCGTGGGCGGGTCTCTATAGCAGGCTGGTCGCTCGTCCTACCACGCCGGACCTGGCGCATAGATGGGACCGATCCATAGGCGACCATTCTTCTGGCCTTCTCCCGCCAGCACGGCGACCTAGGGGTCGAAGGGGGCGGTCTCAGGATTAGAATCTTCTCCATGCACCTCCTTGTACTTCTCAGGGTACTTCTCACCCCGGATCCTGGCTCCCTCGTTCATCCATAGGCTCCCGTTCCTAGGCTCGTCCAACGTGCGTGTCTTCTTCCAAACGGCAAACACGGACGGCTCTTGACCTATCTTTATTTTCTGCACAAAAGAGCACGAAGTTAAGTGAAGGGGGACTCCAAAGGGCGAAGTAAAGAATAAAATTACAAGCAAGAACAAATAAAGCATTTTCTCACCTCTTTTTGCCTAAGAAGGGAGAGGGGGATGCTGCCTTGGCGGTGTGATCCACCCCCATCTCCTCTCGTCGCTTATTTGCATCGGCGTGTTTCTGGAGGTAATTGAGGTGTGTCCACCACGCTACCATTTCCGTGAAGCACCGCTCGTCATTACCCACGAACTGAGGTGGGTTCTGCATCCACAAGACACACGTATTAGTACAATAGAAAATAGAATAAGGTCAAGAAATCAATAAAACAAAAATGCAACTACCTGCAGTGCCCTTACGGCTCGAGCATCTCCGAGCTTGGCTCTTGTTCATCCAAATCTTGCGATCGCCGAACCAGTTCTTGACGCGAGCACGCGTGCCTCGTAGTGCATGTCTTGCACCTTCCTCTTGGCAAGCTCATGAACAATCATCAAACACTCCCTTTTGCGCGTCCTGTCCATGTCGAAGAACTTCTACAAGTATGCACATAGGGAAAAAGGGGGGTCAAAGCCACGAGTTCAAGTATATTTCATCCTCAAGGCGATTGAATTATGACAAGCGAAACAAACTTACCCAGAATAAAACCTGAACCTTCTCCACGATGGTGGTGTACTTTTTTTCGGGATCTTCGGCATAGTGGTAATGCTTCCAAGTCCAAGCCACATCCTTTGAACCATTTGGGAGAGTGACAATCCCAGGAAAATACTTTCTAACCATGGCTCCAAGGATGCTTGAGTAGCCACGATATGGCTTGATCCCATCCTCATATAGAAAGGCACTGCAAAATGAAAAGACAAGGTCAGTATGTGATAAAAATTACAATGTATGGTTTAGGGTCAAATCATGTTATGCGGGAGATCAAGATCCTCAAAGTAAGGGAGCTTCCATAAGCACGGAATGTGGGTCCACCGGTGCATATCCCCGTATCCCACGAAACCATTCCCATCGGAGTTTGGCTGGAGAGCTTCTAACTCAGCCTTGATTTCCTTTCCGACCTTTAGACGTGGCTTTGGATCATGGACAACACGGCCTTTCTTGAACCTCCTTTTGTCACTCCTATATAGATGATTCGGCTCAAGACACTGTCGATGTTCATCAAAGCAGGAATACTTGCCTCCTTGACTGACGAAGAAAGTCGAGATTGCATGCACACTGGCAAGGCCACTTCCCATGTGTACACCAGCCGAGAACAACGCCGCGTCTGGTAGGTCATCTGAAGGTATGGTACCGGACATACATATCGAAGTGCTCGTTGTTTGAGCGTCAAATGTTTGGATCCCCGACCTTCCCAGCCACGAAGCAAGTCATCCACCAGTTCTAGATACACATTCATGTTCTTACCGGGTATTTCGTACAGGATTATCATCGAGACAAACATGTTCTCGATCTCATGCACGCCTTGAAGGTTGGGAATAACAAACACGCCAGACAAGCGTATCTTTGAAGCCGACATGCCATATGGATTGAACCCATCAGTTGATATGGCAACTGCTACGCTCCTCTTGTCACCGACTTTATCAGGATATTTCTTGACAAAGTTCTTCCATGCACTACCATCCGATGGATGTATCATCTTGTCGAGGTATCTGTTCCTTCTCTTGCTCCTTTGCATCTGTGGGCGGTATCCTCGATCATGAAGAGTTTGGAGCCTCGGTATGATTGGAAGATACCGAAGAATGTTTTGGGCAACCCCGGTCTGCCTCTTCTGACCATCACCATTGGGATCAACCTCAAAGTACCTAGAGGATTTGCAGCGGATACAATAATTTGTCTTAGCATGCTCCTTTGTGAATAGCATGCATCCCTTCGGACAAGCGTGTATCGGCTCATATGACATCTTAAGGTCACGGAGGAGTTTGGTCAAATAATAGAAGTTCTCCAGCAAGAGGTGCCCTTTCGGCAGAATGCTGCCAACGACGGCAAGCATATCATCAAAGTCCTCTCTGGTCAAGTTCCTGTGGCTCTTGAAGGCCAAAAGGCGAGCTATGGCATCCAGTTGGGTAACATCTGTATGTGCATGAAGGGGTCTCTGTGAGGCAAACGAAGTCTCGTAGTACTTTGCCGTGTTTTCCTCCGGCTCCTCACTTCTCTCCGCCTCCTGAGGTGTCTCTGCCTCTACATGAGGGCTTTCAGGCGCATTAGCATTCACAAAGTTTTCTATGCACCTATCAAAACCAGCATCAAATTCTCCCCTTGGTTGACTCTGCTGCTGACCCTGCCGTGACTCCCTCCTAGCACGTTTCGCTAACTTTTCACCATGGAATGTCCAAGTCTTGTAGGATGGTGTGAACCCGTAATTGAGCAGGTGAGTACTCACATCATCCTTCGAATGTGTATTCAGGTTCTTGCATCTTGCACAGGGGCAGAAAATTCTTCTGGGTCTGCTGGGGACGGCAAATGCCCGGTTCACAAAGTCCTCGGCCCTTTCTTGCCATTCTGAGGTAAAGTCCCACTTACTAACATAGCCATCATACATCCAGTCACGATTCTCCATCCTCTAATCAGTACCAAAAACGACATATATAATGCTTTCAATTAATCATGCCATATAAATAAATCCGGTATTAGTTCGGTTAATTTTAGCAAACATATATTTTACGCCATACATATATCCACCTATCTCTCTAATAGGTAAAGAGGGTCCTATCAACCGCCGGATCCGTAGATTGAGTATGTTCTCCCTGCTCTACCCCGATCCGACACAGAATTTCGGCAACACCTCCCCTCTGCTCTCCCGATACACGTCTCGGCAAAAATCCAAGCGGGATGTGCATCCAGAGAACAACAGGGAGGCGCTGCCGAAATCCTATCTCGGACCGGAGTAGAACAAGGAAAACATACCCAATTACGCATCCGCCGGCTGTCTCGATAAATGCCGTAAGAGTTACGCTTCATAATATGCGAGACCACTAATGCATATTTATCCGCGTAACCCTTACGGCCGGGAAGAGACTCCTAGGTAACGCGGCAGACTTGGTGATCTACACACAAAAATAACCCTAGGTATTTGCAAGATATGAGAATAGATTTTTACCTTTGAAGCGTGATCGAGAGGTGAAGAAGATCAGCGACCCTCCCGCAAAATGACCTACGCCGTCGACAACCCCACCCTCAGACTCGACACATATCCCCTGCACGAAGAAAAATTACTAAATTACTACTATAGACATGCCAAAAATTTACACATAATTCCTAAATTACTACTATACACATGCATATATGAAACAACATATATACATACTACTATACATATATGTAACAAATACATGGGACAAATACATGCTATATATATCTAACAATATATATTACAAATATATACTACACATACATACTAGCTACACATACATATACATACTAGCTACAGATACATATATATACTAGCTACACATACATATATATACTACACATACATACTAGCTACACATACACATACATGCTAGCTACACATACATACTAGCTAGCTACACATACATATACTACACATATATACTAAAAATATACATGTATAGGCACATACAATGGTGATGGGGCGGGCCGGCAGTGGGTGGAGGGGGGGCTGGACCGGGCGGAGGTGGAGCCGCCGGCGAGCTCCCAGGGCCGGGGGCGGTGGCTGGCGCGGAGGCGGATGGGGCGGGCCGGGGCGGATGGGCGCGGAGGCGGATGGGGAGGTGGACCGGGTGGAGGAGGAGTCGGCAGCGGCAGCGATGCAGTGAGCCAGCTGACGGCCTTGGGATCGGCAGCAGCGGTCTTTCGAGTTGGGAGAGGATAAGGCAGGGGCCGGCCCGCACCGTCATCTATTGGCAAGCCTTTGCCGTGTGCCAACTCGCGCGGAACACGGCAAAGGGCTTGTCACATCCCAAAATTCTCCTAATTTTGGAATGTGAAATAAATAAATAAGTTTGATTGATTGTTTGACTATGTTGAAAATTCTCAAAGAGAAGAAACTTTTTGAATAGAAAATCCTCTCAACCTTAAATTCAAAATCTTATATTCTTTTGTTATGACCTAAGTAGCCATATAGGCAAAACGGCATGGATTGATTATGTATTGTAGAATTGGTGTGCAAGATTTCAAAATAAAAATCATGAAGCATTCATAAGCATTTCATTACATCCATGCAAAGATCTCACAAACTGAATCCAAATCATGATATCTAAATCCTATAGTTGATTTGCCCAAATGTTCCTAAAGGAATTAAATTGACTTTATAAAACCCACTATTGCTAAGACAGCGATTATTGCTAAATTATAGCCTAAAAAGATCCAATTAATATTACAAAATTTTAGAAACAAAATTGAGCTCATTTGGAGCTAGTATGAAAAAGTTATGGAACAAATACAAACACATAAAGATATAAATAAAATGGAATATACAAGGATTTATAAATCCACTACTTCCAAACTAGTAAAAAGATTACAAATTTAATCCTATAATGATCTATTCGATTTTAGAAAAATTTAGAAACAAGAATCGTGTCATTTGGAGTTCGTATGCAAAAGATATAAGGGAAACAAGTAAATAGAAAAAGAAAAGGAAAAAAAACCCTAATGGGCCGGCCGAGCCAGCCGGCGGCCCAGCTAGCCGACCGAGCCAGGCCAGTCACGTACATGAGGTGCCCAGGTTCGCTTTAAAAGGCGTGCAATCGGTTTTTCTCTAACCTATCTCTACTCAAACTGCTATAACTTTTTATCTACAACTCCGAATCGACTTCCGTTTGTTTCTACTTGTTCCCTACTCCAATACCTATCTCTACAATATCTTAAATCTCCATATAAACTCGTGGAGCCATAGCTGTACGAGTTTCTTTCCTCGAAATCCCGAATCTACACATGCCTGAATCTTATTTCGCTTTTTAACCCATCTAGACTTCGTCGTTTGCCTTCGGTCAAAAAACGAAAGTTGTAGGAATCGTCGAAATCTTTCAATCCCGACAAACCTCACCTCTTTTCATCCACCACAGCCGGAGAATTTCGTATCGCAATATTTCAGATCTTATAGTGTAAATCCAAGATGTACTCGCGCTCGTTTCTTCAAATCCAAATTCCTTTGGTGAGAAGGTAGGAATAATGATTCCCCACAACTTTCATATTATGAGTCTTTCAATTTGACCTACGGATTTATCTCTCTAACACAGATCTATTTCTTGTCTATTCTGAGCCAAAATCGGGTCAATCTCTTCTTCTAGCCACCGGATCCTATCCTGACGGTCGAGATCCAATCAAACCGGTGTGTGCCATGTCGTCATCCCGGTCATCTTCCTCATCAATGCCACGTCAACGTCAGGTCAAAATCTAGTCCCAGTCAGCATGCAAAGTCAACCTGTCCAGTCAGCGGAATATTCTCTGAAATATTCCGTTCGAATTTAAAATTGCATATTATAGATCTAACTTGTAAAATTCATTAGAAATTCATACCACGTCCAAAAATTGCGTATAATATATCAAATTGAAGATAATTTTACGTAGAATCATCTTATCAGAATAGATACAACTTTTACTGTACGTGGTTACTGCAGTAATTTAATTAGTCTTAATGGTCTTTTAGGTTAATAAATTCATAAGAAATTATATGTAACTCCGAAAAATAAGAATAATATATCAAATTGAAGCTACTGTAATGTACTTTAATAATATCTGGTTGGATCTAGCCTTTGCAGATTATTTAACCCGTAGCTATTTAATTAGTTTTAATGGCTTTTTAAATCATTAAATTCATAGTAAATTAATTGCTTGTCACAAAAATATAAATGATATACCGATGGAAAGCTGGTTCCTTGTAGATCATCAATATGCAATTAGTTCGGCATTTTACTGTAAGGTTTTACCGTGAAGATTTAAATGGTTTAATGGCCTATTTAGAGTAATAAATTCATAAGAAAATAAATACTATTCAGAAAATTACAAATAATATGTCCCTGGATTCACAATTCCGTGGGGATTACAGATATAGTTTTTGTTTGATTTTTAGACAACAGAAACTATATGAATCATTTAAAACCATTAAACACTATTTAAATCATACAAAAAGATCTATAACTCCGATTAGGGTGAATCCAAGTGCTAAGGTTTTGTATTGACAATAGCTATACAGAGAAATTTCATGACAAATTATTTGGCACTGTTAAAACAGAAATTCATACAGAAATATTTAAACCCATTGAAATAGTGTTTTAATCATTGGAAAATATCTATAACTCCTTTTTAGGTGATTCAAATTGCCACTGTCTCTAAATTGCATTATCTATCCAGTAGCATCTAGTTCACAATTTAATACGACATAAACATCTTTAGTTCAATTCAAGTGGTATACACTATATTAAATCGATACAACTTTAGTAATAAAAGCTTTAGTGCATTAAATGACCTTCCACATGCATCATGTAATCTAACCATGTTCAGAACACTAAATGCAACCATTGTGACTCGTTAAATTGTCATGCATGTATCTGTTCATCATTGTTTTCTTGTAATGTTGCACTGTTGCATGTTTGCAATGTTTTGAATGGTGTTTGTTGTGTTTGCTTCAAACGTTAGATTGCGAGGAGTGCAACTACTGTGATTGCAACTACTATGATTGCAAGTATTGTGGTTATTGCGAAAGAGGCCATTATAATTGTGAGGATTATCTAATCGACTATATCTACAACAAAGGCAAGTGGTGCTATCTTGGTCATAAATGTCCAACTGTTTTCCTATGCATTGTAGATGCTTTTGTAGAATTGCATCTGTAGGAATTGATGTGTATATGCTATGCTATGTCCTATTATGTGGTAGGGTTTTCCTGTAGATGAACCACCGTTGGTAGATATGCTTAGCCATGCTATGATGAACGAGGGCTGGGTTACATCACTGATGTTGATTCTAAATGTGTTGGTTTGCAAAAACTAAAACGACTTAATCAATGAATCTCCTGGGTGTGATGGGATTGATAATTTTGGTGGTACCATTGCGGAAAGGCACCCAGGACACTGAGAAATGATTGGTTTCTTTGTTTGGAAGCTTTCGTGTGCAACCATGTGCCAATAATGAAATGGGCGGTTGGTTGAACTCAGTAGGTTGTGGTAACTCGAACCCGCGTATCCAGAGATGTAGATAGTGTAGGTTGGACCGGTGCGCGTCGGGATTGGGGAGCTACTTCCCGAACGGTTCCTTCTTGGACTTCTCCCTATCATCACTCAATATGAGAGTGGTGGTATGAGCTGGGCTGGCCAAGTCACATGGGTAAAGTGTACTAACCCCTGCAGGGTGTATAAACTAATCGATTAGCCGTGTCCCCGGTTATGGACAATTTGAGCGACCTGATACTGATGCTATGATATTTCTCACTCATCCTTATTTCTTAATTAGTTAAAATTTGTTGGGTGAACATAATTGGGTAGGAGCACCTGGGAGTGAACCAGAGTGTCCTATTTATCGTATTGGAAAACTACTTTGTTACAAATGTTAGGATAAAACTGTTGCTTTATGCAAATTAGCCTGAACTCCACTTGGCCAAATAAGCATGTAGTTGATAGATCTGTTGTTAACCACTTTAGCCTACTTGCCATACATTCAATGTATTGACCATTCATGGCTGCAACGTTTCATGTTGCAGGTTATATCGTATCTGAGTGATCGTTCATAGGTCGCGAGACTCCACTCAACAATTATTCGCCTGTGGCACATTTGAAGGATGGAGATCTACCCTTGTATTTGTTTTCCGCTGTGTACTTGAATAAATAATGTAAATTCTGGATCATATTCGTTGTATTTATGATGCACAGTTACATTTGGTATCATTTTGTACTGTGTGTGCCAGTGAACCGATCCAGGGATTGGCACTATACACATGAACTCAGCCTTATCAGGCGAGGGTGTTACAAGATGGTATTAGAGCTGTGTGTTGACTGTAGGATCGTGACCTTAGAAATGAATTAGCAATAGAAGACCTCTATTAGGAGAACTATCATATTTTATACTTATTAGAGTTCTTATATTCCTTGTCTATCTTTTTATAACCTCTTCTTGTTCAAAATTTGTAGTTGTCCATTCTTATGATACCTATATGAGAGTTAGCATATAAGTAAAACAATAAATAAGATGATATAAATTAATATCTCACCAAGTTTGGGTAGGTCTGGACCACCATATTTTATCTCTTTAGGAGATCATCGCTATCGTGTTAGCATATTGTTCTTACCAACTTATGTGGTATGACAATATAGGTTGTTTGCTTGGTTGTATTGAGCTATTTTGTGTGATGCTTTGTTTAGGTTCAGTTAGTTTTAAACTCTAATGTTTCTGAAATTGTGATGAGGTTTTTAAATTAGTTTAATGGTGTGAATTGATTGAAATTCGTGGGATTACTACTGCAGTTTTCTGCCTAACCTGTTGTACTGCACGATTTTTCATATTTTATTGGTAACTCATAAAAATCTAAAAAAATAGGATCTGGAGCGTAATTACCTGTAGTACACGCACAAAAATTGGCTAAAATTCCTGGAGAGTTTAAGTTAGTCAGAAAAATTCGTGAAACCTGCTGTACTATTTTGACAGATTTAGTTTAGTGCTTATATGTTTCTATGTTTTACTCTAGTATTGTTCCCAATGCTTTCAAACTATTTTGTGGTTATATACTGCTATATTTAGACCCCTGTAAGGTTATTATACAATTGTTTGATTGTGTGTTGATCGCCTATGATTGTTTCCTTGTTTGTGACATTGATTGCTTCATATAGTTATGAGTAGGATTATTTTCTTAGTCGTTTCTTTCCTATAGAATCTATTCTTCCCTATTTTAAACCCTTGGAGATATAATGATGTGTTAAGCGGAATGTTTGACAACACAATGCATTTAGGAAGGAGAATGCTTTGTCTAATGGAAAAAAAAGATGTGGGAGTATGAAGTGTTGAAATGATGTTATGTAGTAGATTACGCAACCTAAAAGTTGAAGTAGCGATAGTTTAGTTTCAGTAGTAGCTTTGTTGATTGAATACATGGGAGTATACATAGAGCATTAGTTCGTGCCCATAGAAACATTCTTCAAGGCAAGTAAGAATGCCCGAGTGATAGAAAAAAACGTGATTCACCTATCCTCATACAGGGTAATGATTTGGGTGCAGGATGGATTGATCACCATTCCTACTACTCTTATTATTCGCTCTTGTACTGTTGGCTTTGCGAATCTTGAGTGCCTTTCAGCCTTAGCAGAGAGCCGGCGTTGAGCCTAAACCTTAGAATGGTAGATTGTTCCACCTCTATAAAAACATCCATTGCTTAGCGTAGGAATATACGGTAAGAATGAATCTCAACCATGATTAATGGGCACCGTGAAGTAAACGTTTCCTATTTGCCCACCATGAGAGTTTTGCTAGTTTAAGAAGTGCTTTCTCGGAAACTATCAATCATGATGTTTAGAATGTGCTAGAGACATTATGCCAATAAAAGTCTAAAGGAGAACCAATCCGAGCTAAGTGAATCTTCGAGAAGTGACCTAGTCAATTTTCTTTTAAGGGTGGTAGCATCCTAATGGATCCCCGAACCTTTCTTTCTTTCTAGCCTTCCCAAATCTCGTGACGAGATTTATTTTAAGGGTGATGCATCACATCCCAAAATTCTCCTAATTTTGGAATGTGAAATAAATAAATAAGTTTGATTGATTGTTTGACTATGTTGAAAATTCTCAAAGAGAAGAAACTTTTTGAATAGAAAATCCTCTCAACCTTGAATTCAAAATCTTATATTCTTTTGTTATGACCTAAGTAGCCATATAGGCAAAACGGCATGGATTGATTATGGATTGTAGAATTGGTGTGCAAGATTTCAAAATGAAAATCATGAAGCATTCATAAGCATTTCATTACATCCATGCAAAGATCTCACAAACTGAATCCAAATCCTGGTATCTAAATCCTATAGTTGATTTGCCTAAATGTTCCTAAAGGAATTAAATTGACTTTATAAGACCCACTATTGCTAAGACAGCGATTATTGCTAATTATAGCCTAAAAAGATCCAATTAATATTACAAATTTTTAGAAACAAAATTGAGCTTATTTGGAGCTAGTATGAAAAGGTTATGGAACAAATACAAACACATAAAGATATAAATAAAATGGAATATACAAGGATTTATAAATCCACAACTTCCAAACTAATAAAAAGATTACAAATTTGATCCTATAATGATCTATTGGATTTTAGAAAAATTTAGAAACAAAAATCGTGTCATTTGGAGTTCGTATGCAAAAGATATAAGGGAAACAAGTAAATAGAAAAAGAAAAGGAAAAAAACCTAATGGGCCGGCCGAGCCAGCCGGCGGCCCAGCTAGCCGACCGAACCAGGCCAGTCACGTACGTGAGGTGCCCAGGTTCGCTTTAAAAAGCGTGCAATCGGTTTTTCTCTAACCTATCTCTACTCAAACTGCTATAACTTTTTATCTACAACCTCGAATCGACTTCCGTTTGTTTCTACTTGTTCCCTACTCCAATACCTATCTCTACAACATCTTAAATCTCCATATAAACTCGTGGAGCCACAGCTGTATGAGTTTCTTTCCTCGAAATCCCGAATCTACACATGCCCGAATCTTATTTCGCTTTTTAACCCATCTAGACTTCGTCGTTTGCCTTCGGTCAAAAAACGAAAGTTGTAGGAATCGTCAAAATCTTTCAATCCCGACAAACCTCACCTCTTTTCATCCACCACAGCCGGAGAATTTCATATCGCAATATTTCAGATCTTACGGTGTAAATCCAAGATGTACTCGCGCTCGTTTCTTCCAATCCAAATTCCTTTGGTGAGAAGGTAAGAATAATGATTCCCCATAACTTTCATGTTCTTAGTTTTTCAATTTGACCTACGGATTTGTCTCTCTAACACAGATCTATTTTTTGTCTATTCTGAGCCAAAATCGGGTCAATCTCTTCTTCTAGCCACCGGATCCTATCCAGACGGCCGAGATCCAATCAAACCGGTGCGTGCCATGTCGTCATCCCGGTCATCTTCCTCATCAACGCCACGTCAACGTCAGGTCAAAATCTAGTCCCAGTCAGCATGCAAAGTCAACCTGTCCAGTCAGCGGAATATTCTCTGAAATATTCCGTTCGAATTTAAAATTGCATATTATAGATCTAACTTGTAAAATTCATTAGAAATTCATACCACGTCCAAAAATTGCGTATAATATATCAAATTGAAGATAATTTTACGTAGAATCATCTTATCATAATAGATCCAACTTTTACTGCACATGGTTACTGCAGTAATTTAATTAGTCTTAATGGTCTTTTAGGTTAATAAATTCATAAGAAATTATCTGTAACTCCGAAAAATATGAATAATATATCAAATTGAAGCTACTGTAATGTACTTTAATAATATCTGGTTGGATCTAGCCTGTGCAGATTATTTAACCCGTAGATATTTAATTAGTTTTAATGGCTTTATAAATCATTAAATTCATAGTAAATTAATTGCTTGTCACAAAAATATAAATGATATACTGATGGAAAGCTGGTTCCATGTAGATCATCAATATGCAATTAGTTCGGCATTTTACTGTAAGGTTTTACCGTGAAGATTTAAATGGTTTAATGGCCTATTTAGAGTAATAAATTCATAAGAAAATAAATACTATTCAGAAAATTACAAATAATATGTCCCTGGATTCAAAATTCCGTGGGGACTACAGATATAATTTTGTTTGATTTTTAGACAACAGAAACTATATGAATCGTTTAAAACCATTAAACACTATTTAAATCATACAAAAAGATCTATAACTCCGATTAGGGTGAATCCAAGTGCTAAGGTTTTGTATTGACAATAGCTATACAGAGAAATTTCATGACAAATTATTTGGCACTGTTAAAACAGAAATTCATACAGAAATATTTAAACCCATTGAAATAGTGTTTTAATCATTGGAAAATATCTATAACTCCTTTTTAGGTGATTCAAATTGCCACTGTCTCTAAATTGCATTATCTATCCAGTATCATCTAATTCACAATTTAATACGACATAAACATCTTTAGTTCAATTGAAGTGGTATACACTATATTAAATCGATACAACTTTAGTAATAAAAGCTTTAGTGCATTAAATGACCTTCCACATGCATCATGTAATCTAACCATGTTCAGAACACTAAATGCAACCATTGTGACTCGTTAAATTGTCATGCATGTATCTGTTTATCATTGTTTTCTTGTAATGTTGCACTGTTGCATGTTTGTAATGTTTTGAATGGTGTTTGTTGTGTTTGCTTCAAACGTTAGATTGCGAGGAGTGCAACTACTGTGATTGCAACTACTATGATTGCAAGTATTGTGGTTATTGTGAAAGAGGCCATTATAATTGTGAGGATTATCTAATCGACTACATCTACAACAAAGGCAAGTGGTGCTATCTTGGTCATAAATGTCCAACTATTTTCCTATGCATTGTAGATGCTTTTGTAGAATTGCATCTGTAGGAATTGATGTGTATATGCTATGCTATGTCCTATTATGTGGTAGGGTTTTCCTGTAGATGAACCACCGTTGGTAGATGTGCTTAGCCATGCTATGATGAACGAGGGCTGGGTTACATCACTGATGTTGATTCTAAATTTGTTGGTTTGCAAAAACTAAAACAACTTAATCAATGAATCTCCTGGGTGTGATGGGATTGATAATTTTGGTGGTATCATTGCGGAAAGGCACCCAGGACACTGAGAAATGATTGGTTTCTTTGTTTGGAAGATTTCGTGTGCAACCATGTGTCAATAATGAAATGGGCGGTTGGTTGAACTCAGTAGGTTGTGGTAACTCGAACCCGCGTATCCAGAGATGTAGATAGTGTAGGTTGGACCTGCGCGTCGGGATTGGGGAGCTACTTCCCGAACGGTTCCTTCTTGGACTTCTCCCTATCATCACCCAATATGAGAGTGGTGGTACGAGCTGGGCTGGCCAAGTCACATGGGTAAAGTGTACTAACCCCTAGGTGTATAAACTAATCGATTAGCCGTGTCCCCGGTTATGGACAATTTGAGCGACCTGATACTGATGCTATGATATTTCTCACTCATCCTTATTTCTTAATTAGTTAAAATTTGTTGGGTGAACATAATTGGGTAGGAGCACCTGGGAGTGAACCAGAGTGTCCTATTTTTCGTATTGGAAAACTACTTTGTTACAAATGTTAGGATAAAACTGTTGCTTTATGCAAATTAGCCTGAACTCCACTTGGCCAAATAAGCATGTAGTTGATAGATCTGTTGTTAACCACTTTAGCCTACTTGCCATACATTCAATGTATTGACCATTCGTGGCTGCAACGTTTCATGTTGCTGGTTATATCGTATCTGAGTGATCGTTCATAGGTCGCGAGACTCCACTCAACAATTGTTCGCCTGTGGCACATTTGAAGGATGGAGATCTACCTTGTATTCGTTTTCCGCTGTGTACTTGAATAAATAATATAAATTCTAGATCATATTCGTTGTATTTATGATGCACAGTTACATTTGGTATCATTTTGTACTGTGTGTGCCAGTGAACCGATCCAGGGATTGGCACTATACACATGAACTCAGCCTTAACAGGCGAGGGAGTTACAGGGCTTTGCCGTGTACTGCCTGGAAAAACACACCCCAAAGATTCTTTGCCGTGTACCCTAAACAGACACACGGAAAAAGACTTCTTTGCCGTGTGTTTTCTCCTTTGCCGTGTGCCTTCTGCTATTTTCTAATTTTCTTATTGTTTTTGAAAGGGTAATTGCCCCTATATGTGGTTTTGGTGATTAACGACAATCCCTATGGTCTAATGTTTTCACTGAGTTTTATATGAAGGTATATTCCATAGGTCATGCTTGTAGTCCATGTGTTGGATTCAAGTATGGATGCCATGAAGATAAAGATATACCTTGAGTATTGGCATCAAAATCATCGAGATTAAGAGAATAATATGATATGATCAAGATCTTGAGAGTGTGATCTCAATAGAAGAATTCAAGATATGGCTCTAAGTCGGTGTCATGATAGCCTCATTAGTTGATCTATGGTTTACTAAGATTTATAGCATGTAATCAAATTAAGAGTTCCTTATGTACCTCAAGATATTAAGATGGAGCGCGAGAAGATACTTGGTTGACCAATACAAAGAGTGAAGAGTGATTTCAAGCTGGTCAACACATGAAGCATACATAATGTACCACATGGTCTTGTGGTATGGTAAGCCTTGTCAATTATGCATCATGAACTAACCCATTATATATTTGCCTTTGCGTTTTCCATATGGGACAGGTATCTTTCCATGGGCATGCTTCAAAAATGAAGATATTATATAGCCCATGAGAGGATGACATCAAGTGGTTATCGTCATCAAGGTTGAGAAGGGCAAGTTCAAGATAAGCATCTCGAGAAGATCATTTGCTTGAAACTTGTCGTCTATATTGTTGATAATGTACATGTGAAGACATGTATTAATGAATCTATCCCATAGTGGTGTATGGGGAGCAAATTAGGAGTCTTCACGAAGCAACAATGATCAAGTGTTGCATTCTGGCTTGGGTGGAGCTTGATCAAGCAGGATGCACAAGGCAAAGGTATGGCCTTGCTAGGTTTTCCTTTTACCGGTCTCAAGGTGGTTGTTGGGAGACCGGGTTATAGGATAGATAGCCGCACTATCAAGAGGGGCTCTCGGTTGTGTAACTTGATCACATCGTCATAGGGAGCTCAATCGTTTACATACTTTGCATCTTCCTATTTTGTTGCTTCTTGGTGTTTCTCCATGTGAGGTTCTTGAGCTTGTTTCTATCTCTTCAACAAGCCCAAGTTCATCGAAAACGGAATTTGTATGCATCTTCTATGGCGTTTTTGAGTTTGAAGGTTTTATCAGTTCTTATTTAGGGAGGCTTCTTACCTTTCTTCATTTGGTTCTATCCTCCTTTGTTGGGCTATGATGTTTCTCTGTACAATCTTGTAGGGCTTGTTGTCCTCGTCAAAACAAGCCCAAGATCATCAAAATCGGAGTCCGGATGCAAAAGTTATTGCGTTTTCCGTAAAGTCAGTTTCATCCCGGTTGTGGATCCGGTTCATCCGGCTCCCAGACCGGGTGGTCCGGTGCCAGCACCGGAAAACCGACATTCAACCGGGTTTCAACCGAGATTCAATCGGGATTTTCGGTTTTTCTATACCGAGTCTATCCGAGACTGTGTACTGACCCTTATCCCGGTTGAGATCCGGTTTTCCGGTCTAGGAACCGAACCATCCGGTTCTGGAGCCGGTCCAACCGAACTTTCAACCGGATTCGCACAGTTATCTCCCAACGGCCATATTTGCTTTCCACTATAAAAGGGGGTTCTTCTCCCAACGTTTTAGAGTGTTCTTGACCACGAAATTGACCTCCATTGTTGAACCTCTTGAGCTTGCTTCCTCCCCCTTACCTCCTATGATTCTTGCATCTTTTTGAGGGCTTTGGAAGAGGAGATCTAGATCTACAATCCCCACCAATCAATTCCTCCTCTAAGTGAGGGGAACCCATTGGATCTAGATCTTGGAGTCATTGGTTGACTTCCACCATTGTTCTTCCTCTCTAATTCCCCCTAGCACTTGTTGCTTTGGTGGGATTTGAGAGTGAAGGATTTGAGCACCCTTGGTGGTCTTGCTTTGCATTCTTGCATAAGTGTTGAGCTTTCCATTACGATTTGTTCGAGTGAGAGACCGTGAGCTTGTTACTCTTGGAGGGTGACCTCCTAGTTGGCTTGGCGGTTGGTACCGCGGTGTTCTCTTCGTGGAAGATTGTGAAGAGACCCGGGATTATCCTTCGTGGAGCTTATGAAGTGGTTGTGGAGCTTGCCATCTCCGGAGTGGAGGAAAAGCTAGCCATAAGGAAAGGGACTATTCCTTCGTGGGATAGACTCGGAGAAGAAGGCGAGCCTTTGTGGCGCGTGAGGAATCCTTCGTGGAACCTCACACCTCTCCAACGTGACGTAGCCCCATTCCCAAAGGTGGTGAACACGAGAATACATCTTCGTCTCCGCGTGCCTCGGTATCTCTATATCCGAGCTTACTTTCCTTGTGATAGCCATAGAGCTTGAAGTACTTATATCTTGCTTATCACTTGTGGTATATTTATCTTGTGCTATCTTGCTTAGCTTAATTTGTTGTTGGTGCACTTAGTTGAGCCTAGTGTATTTAGGTTTTGTGCTTGTAAAATAAACGTTAGTTTAATTCCGCATTCTATCAAGCCAAAACCGTAATAGTTTTGAAATTGCCTATTCACCCCCCTCTAGGCGACATCTCTATCCTTTCAATTGGTATCAGAGCAAGGTCTCTCCTTGTTTAGGCTTCACCGCCTAGAGTGTAAAGATGTCTGCTAGTAGTATAGTGCACAATGACACAATTATCTTTGATGGCACAAATTATGCTTTGTGGAGAAATTGCTTGCTTTGTAATCTTCGGACCTTGTGTCCAAATATTGAGCGATTTCTAGATGTAGGTTTTTATCCTCCTATGGATCCTCAAAATCTATCTTTAGAGGATGAGAAAAATTTACATCTCGAAGCTCAAGTATCTAATGAGCTTATTTTCTCTTTGAGCCCCATAGTTAATTTGTTCTTGACGATTGTGAAGCGCAAGTCGTCTCATGAGAAGTGGACCAAGCTTAAAGAAATATTTGGTGGTTCCATTTCTAATATTGTCGGTGGTTTCTCCGAGGAGATCTCTTTTACTTCACATCATGAAGAGCTCCAAGTTGCTTCCACCTCCGGCCGCGATGAGTTCTCATCTTCACCCACTTCACCAATGTGTGGAAAGACACAAGGTAAAGATATGGTGAGTGATGTTGGGAATTGCAATGTTGATATTGTGCTCGCTAATGATGATCCTTCATCTCTATCCCATTGCAATGTTTCTTCTTTGGACTTAAGCACTTCTTGCAACAATAATGATATATCCCCTTGTGTTGCTAGTCCTTGTATATCATCTAGAAATTATTTGAGTACTAGTGTAGATGATACGCTTGATTTGCCTTGTTACCATGAACAAAATGCTTATATTTCCTCTAGTTGTTTATCTAACAATGTAGAGGAAATCAAACATTCTATGAAGCAAGACATGATCGTGAATGAAGATTCAAGAATAACCTCATCTTCATTCTCCCATGCTCACATGTGCCTTATGGCAAGAGGATCAAAGGTATCTCCTACTTTGGATCCCAATATATCTTGTAAAGATAATAGCAATGATAATGATGATAGTGATGATGACATTGATGAGGATACTAGTGCTCTCTTGCTTGAGTTGACTTTTTTGTGTACCTCTCTTCGTGGTAATAACAAGGTCGTTACTTGTCTCAAACACGTTATGGACACCATAACTAAACAAACGGGAACCATAGAGGAGTTGGATTTCCAACTTGATGATGTGAGCCGAAGATTCAATCTCCTTAAGCAAGAGCTTGCCGAGGAGAAGCACACTAATTGTCTCCTCACACAAAAAAATTGAATCTTATGAGCTTGAAAAGGAAAATTCCATTAATGATGCTTGTGCTACTAACTCTACTTCTTGTGAAGCATCTATCCTAAAGGAGAATGTTGAGCTAAGGGCTCAACTTGAGTTGCTAACTAGCAAGTATAGGAAAATGGAAGAAAGTCACGAAAAGCTCTCAGGCTCTCATAATGATCTTCTAATTTCTTATGATGGGATAAAGTTAGCTCGTGAGGTAAGTATTACTAAGGTAACATCTTGTGAGCCTCTTTTGGACATTAGCACAACTTCTACTCAAAATTCTATTTTGCCATGTGCTAGTCCTAGTAATTCATCTAGCCATACTATTGATAAACCTTGTGTTGGATTAATTGCTTTGCCTTGTTGCTCTAACAATGAAGCTTCTACTTCCTCTAGTACTTGTATTTATACTAACCATGTAGAGGAAATTAAAGAGCTCAAGGCTCAAGTCACTTCCTTGAGGAATGACTTGGAAAAGAGTCATGAAGGGAAATCCACACTCGATAATATCTTGAGTGTGCAAAAATCACCTAATGATAAAAGTGGACTTGGATTCAACTCCAATAACAAGAACAAGTCCAATATAAACAAGAAGAAGGGCCAAAACCAAGTCAAGAATTTGGCCAAGATTATTTGCTTCAAGTGCAAGGTTGAAGGACATCATGTAAGATCTTGTC
This sequence comes from Avena insularis, assembly GCA_023614405.1. NCBI lineage: Eukaryota > Viridiplantae > Streptophyta > Magnoliopsida > Poales > Poaceae > Avena > Avena insularis. The sequence goes on along the minus strand of CM042691.1, from coordinate 265,503,065 downwards.
CATTGAAGAAAAAGCACTTGAGTGAGAAGCAACAAGGGAAGCGGCCACAAGTTCATGTTCAAGCCCAAGTTGAAGTTAGGCCACTTCCAAAGAAAAATCAAGATAATGCTCCCCAAGCCAAGAAATCAATGAAGAAGAGAAAGGGGAGCACTTGTTGCTACATATGTCGTGTGAAGGGGTACTTTGCCTCTTCATGTTCAGACGGTACCTTATCTAACCCTATCATTGTTGATGATGATTATTATCTTAGGAAGGATAAGGATGGCAATGTGTTTGCCAAGTTTGTTGGAACTCAAAGTGGTGTCAAGAAAATAACCATTTGGGTTGCCAAGCCTATTGTGACTAACCTCTTAGGACCCAACTAGCTCAAACTTGATCAATAGGTGTTTATGGAGGGCATTGGAGACTTTGCTAACTCTTGAAGAATTAAGGGATCTTCATATATTATATTTGATCAAGCCAAGTTATAAGGATTATCATTTCCCTATCTTATATCCAATGTGCCTCTTCGCGGTAACTTGTACTTAACTCATTTATATTGTAAATTACTTGCCCCTTTACATATTTTGGTTTTGTACCAAGTATGTGTTTGTATTTGGTGTGCCTCATGCTTGATTATTTTGTGTATTCAAGTATGTCTAGGTGTTTGGCACATCATTTACTCGTGTGTTTTATTTTGAGCCTCTAATGCATCTTGATGATATCTTATTTGGCTCTTTTATAGTGGTTAATGGAACATCCCATTTTGGGGGAGTGACATGCCTCACGCATATCTCAAACCTTAAAATATGTGTACATGAGTACTACCACTTAGTATTGATATTGCAAGCTTATCTAGTCACTATGTGGTGTATCATACTCATGAGGAATTCAAATTCTAAATGTCCATTAATTATCTCTAGTTGAGGTTGTTTTGCCTCTTATTAAAAAATGAATATCACATTATGGGGGAGTGATATGCTTCTTTTGCATATCACAATCCTAGGAAATGTGAACATATGAGGTAGTGCCACTTAGGGTCGATATAGTTGATTATCTTGTTTCTAGGTGGAATGTTGGCTCAAACATGGTCCTATTTTTGTTAGAAGCTTTTATTGCTCGTCTTTTCGGTCTTTGTTTGAGTAAGAAATTCTTGGTGCGGTCTTTCTCAAATACATATCTCTATATCTTATTTGGGATACCATTTGCTTTAAGTTATTCTAATCATTGTTTTGCATGATTGTGTGACTAGTTGAAGCTATCAAGAATCTCTATCTTTGCATAGTGCTTAATCTTTTTATTTCTATCCTATGCTTTTTATTGTGAAGATTTATCTTTAATATCCGTGCAATATACCACCGAAAATCTATTCCAATACACTCATTGTCTTCGACAATTGATATACTTGTGTGTGGTAGCATTTGTGGATCATCTTCACTTTGGAGTTAACCTCTTATTGCCTTACTTTCTTTCCAAATTTTTTTGTGTGGCTCCCATTTTCTTCCTTGGCTTTTGAACATATCTCTGATGATGTTTTTGATTATTATCAAATGTGTTTTAGTGGAAGACAAACCTTTTCTTCTCGGAACCTTGTGCCATTGTGAAAAGTGTTAAGGGTTTGGTTTATTTGTTGAAACCTTGCTCTTTTGGGAGTTTGCTATCTCATTATTTATTCTCTATTTTATTTTATTGAATGAGATAAATCTTTGAGCATTTGTGTTTTTAATTCATCTTTCATGCTTAATAGTTTTTGCTCGGTTCATTTGTTGAACTTTGTTGAACAAATCTTGTGTTGATTTGATTCTTTGATATAGTTTGGACAACAAATGTGTTTTGTCACACCTTGTATGCCTTCTTGAATATTTTTGGTGATTTGTCCAAAGTATATCTTCGTTGGATCTTGAAATTCTCGCGCATGCATGTTTAATAAATGTATATCTTATGTCATGTTTTGCTTTCTTTGATCCAATATATAGGGTATACTCCATCAAATCCTTAAACATCTAAGATGTGCATGAAATTCAAATTTCATCTCTAAATATGCACATATTTTTATGGAGTGTATCCTATGTGTTGTGGTTATTCTAACCACTTTGGACCCAATAAGTTTGGGGACCAAGATGTACTTGAATGTGTTTTAGGTACACTGAAGATGCAATGGATGCTTGTCTCTTCTATAAGGAAAGTGTTATCACCACATGTTAATTGGAGCCAAGCTAGGATGATCTAAAAATTCTTATCTACTACATCATGTAGGGGTTCGTAGCATGGAAAACAAAAAATTTCTACCGCATGAACACACAATCAAGATCTAATCTATGATCAAGCCAAGATCTATCTACTAGATTGTAGCAACGAGTCGATAGAGGAACTCACCCTCGAAGATTCCAAAGCGGTTAACGAGCAGATTCGTGGGTGATGTAGTCGTACTCTTGCCGATCTCAAGATCGCAGAGACGATCCTTCCGGCCTGTTCAAGCAGCGCTCCCGCAGTCGGTCACACGTTCGGTACTCGACGAAGACCTTCCTCTCCCTTGTTCCAGCAGGCAGCAGAGGTTGTATCACTCTCCTCGCGATTCCGGCAGCACGACGGCGTGGTACCGGAAGTAGAGGGGAGATCTCGCAGGGCTTCGCCTTAAGCCGGAGCGAGTATGGTGGACTATGAGAGAGCCGTGGTGATCTAGGTTTTTAGACACACCAATTAGAAGGGGCTAAACCGGCGGCTAGGGAAATTAGAAGCTCTAACTCGGCGGCTTGGGAGAAATCCCTAGGCTGTGGCTAGGGTTTAGGTTTAGAGGGAGGCAACTTGTGTCTAGGAGGGAGCCCTGCCCTCCTCTTATAGGTGGAGGAGGCGCCTGGGAGGGGAGTCCCTCCCCAACTCGGACCCAAGGTGGGCCGGCGGTGGGAGGAGGAACTCCTCCCCCAAGTCGGTTTCAACCTTCCTCCTCTTTTCCTCTTTCCAAATTTAGCCGTTTGACTTTTCAAACTAGCTGTTTGACTTTTCAAACTAGGATTTGAATTAATCCTTTATTTGATTCAGCGATGACACTTAGTACATGATGCAATCATACCAACTTGATACAACACATTCATGTACCCTTCCTCCTGGTGCCGGACATTCCGAACCTTCTAGAACATTCCCGATGAAAACACCGGAATCATTCTATAACCCCGAAATAGGACTTTCCTTATATGAATCTTATTCTCCGGACCATTCCGGATCTCCTCGTGATATCCCGGATCCCATCCGAGACTCCGAACAACAACCGGTCTCTTACTCATCATTCCATAACTACTCAACAACATCGAATCCTTAAGTGTGTCTCCCTACGGTTCATGAATTATGCGGACATGATCGAGACACTTCTCCGAACAATAACCAATAGAGGAATCTGGAAATTCATATGGCTCCCACATATTTCTATGATTACTTTGCGATCGAATGAACCACTTACATACGATACCAATTTCCCTTTGTCTCACGATATTTTACTTATCCGAGGTTATGATCGTATCTCTCGCATACCTAGTTCAACCTCGCATCGATAAGTACTCTTTCTCGCTCCGTGATATGTGATCCCTTGTGAGCCAGTCACATGCTTGCAAGCTAATTGGATGACATTCCACCGAGAGGGCCCAGAGTATATCTATCCGTCATATGGATGGACAAATCCCACTCTTGATCCATGTGTCTCAACCAATACTTTCCGAACACTCAATGCCACCTTTATAGCCACCCTGTTACGGTGTGGTGTTTAATGTCATCAAAGCATCCTTCTGGTAAAGGTGATATGCATGATCTCATGGTCGAAGGAATTAGGTTACTATGTATTAGAAAGCTTATAGAAAATGAACTATATTAAATGACTTGATCTTTATGCTACGCTTAACTATAGGAGTATGTCCATCACATCATTCTCCTAATGATATGACCCTGTTGTTAATAACATCTCTATGTTCATGATCAGGAAACCATGATCATATATTAACCAACAAGCTAGTTTAACAAGAGGCTTTACTAGGGACTCTTTTATGTTTACAAATCACACAAGTATTAATGTTTCCGGTTAATACAATTATAGCATGGTATGTAAACATTTATCATAAGTATGAAGATATGATAATAACCACTTTATTATTGCCTCTTGGGCATATCTCCAACAGTCTCCCACTTGCACTAGAGTCAATAATCTAGTTTCAAACCTTTGTGTATTCAACACCTATGGCTTTCTGGTGTTGTATGTACACGATTGCTAGTGGTCAACTGATCTCCGGATCTGAAACTTTCAGGTCCGTGTGTAATTGCATGTCTTTGCGTCTCTACGCATCACTCATTCTCTAATGAGATGGCTTTGTATAAATTTGGTCCTTCGGTGAGACCTTTAGTTCTTTGGGGTTAAAACATGTTGATAATATTGTCGTACAATATATCTTCATAGTATTATCCCACTGTGAACTACACCTAGTTTGATAACAAACTACTTGACACAAATGCCCTCTTTAGCTGCTATTATAGCAGTCATATACTTAGCCTTTTGTTGTAGTATCTGTCACAATGTCTTAACTTTGGAACTCATCCAAATCCATTATGGAACTTACTTTCCACTATATTGTGCCACCCTTAGTTTAGATTGAGATAAAATTAATTTGTACTTTGTGACAAAACTAGTATCAATGTAATACTTTTACAATGAACTAACCATCTATTTGCCACTTTTACAAAATAACATACTCTTAATTCTTCCAAAAGATCATAAGAATATCCTTACTATCGTCCAATGATCATCTTATGAATAATTCTGGTATATGCTCATAACATTTAGAGCATAGGACATATCTGGATTTGTACATATCACAGTATGATTGATATAAATACTCTTTGTGATTTCATACATCAAGTATCAATCTATACTTGAATCTTTGTTTCACTTACCAAGTGTCAATACACTTGAATATATCATCAATATTGAACTCATTCAATCCTTTCTGTGTGACAAGAACCTTTCCTGTAGTTTCTATATTGAACTCATTCAATACATTATCTATGTACTTTCTAAGACAACCATATTAGCGTCTATTGATGCCAAATATTTGGTTTCGCCTAAGTCTTTCATCGTGATGAAATTCTTAATATGTGTTAATAAAAGATACATCATTTCTAATCAACAATATGTCCTCCACATAATGTATTAGAAATATGTCTTAGCGCTCCCACTTAATTTCTTGCAAATGCAAGCATCTTCATTGTCTCCGATGAAATTAAACTCTTTTAACAGTTTCATCATAGTGAAGATTCCAACTCCGCTATGCTTACTTCAACCATTGAAGTTTGCATATGCATTTAGCATCCTTTGAATTAACAAAACCCTTTGGACCGTGTCATGCACACGTCCTAGGTAACCCTTCTATTGGAAGAACTTGTTTTGTTTATTCAACTACCACATAACAAAATTATATGTAGTGGTTGCTACATTAATCCGTCTAGACTAAATATCGCTATGAAAGATCAAAATCTTTTCATAGTCAACCTTTGAACATTTTTGTGAACTCTTTCCCAACATGTCGACTATTTCATAGATGTGAAACATCCATGTCTACTTCTTTATAGATCCAAACACAACTGTAAGGTCTTACACCTTTCTCGAGGGTCCTTCAAGTTCAAAACTTGATTTCTCGTATGGAACTATCACGGATTTTATGGCTTCAAGCCATTTGACTAGTCGGGGCCCATCGTCGCTTCTTTGCATGTAGTCGATCATTATTGTCAAATAATGATTTAACTCTCAAATCTTGGTATTTGATTGTTTACCGACCTACTTGTTTTAATAGGAACTTAGATCTCCGTGACCACAACCTTTGAGGCACGTGAGCCATGAGCATTATTGCGCCTCCGAACACTTTTCGGCCGCAACTCGCACATATAGCTAAGGTTCCTTTAACCTTATCAAAGTTCTATTGTCCTCCCACTTATCTTTTCACGAAAATTCCTTCTCAAAGAAACTTGACGTTCTAAGCGACAAACACTTTTGTCTCCGTGTTTATGGAGGAATACTTAACAAGAATACAAAGACAGTTTATCCGACTTTGGTTGCAAACATCTTTCTTATGCATAGCATACCAATGTTTAAGAAAGGACTACTTGGTTTTATCCCAAACCATAACTTTATATGGTGTCATTTCAGCGGATTATGATGGAGCTCTTTTCAGTGGAAAACGGTAGTCTCTAAAGCTTTTAATCTTTAAAATATAATGGCAGTTCTATGAATTACACCTTTGATCTTACCATGTCAAACAAGGTTTTAATTACATATCTCGAACGCTCCATACTATTATGGTGTTTCGGGAAATGCAAATCCACAGAACGATTCCTTAAATCTTAGGTATTATGCTAAACTTGTAACTCAAATATCTTCCTTTATGATCTTTATCATAAACTATTTATATTCTTATTACAATGATTTTGCACTTCATCTTGAAAGACTTTGAACTTTTCAAATGTTTCATACTTCATCCTTATTAAGTAAATATTCATATATTCACTCAAATTTTCGGAGAAAGCATATGAAGTTGAAATCCATCGCTCTTGACTACATATAATGGATTTCATACAACAATATGTACAAGTTCCAATAAGCTAGTCATTCGTTCCCTTTTGGCCTATGAACGAAGTTTTAATTATCTCTAGGAAAGTTTCACAAGCGTCATGTGATCAAAAATCAAAAGACTCCAAAATTCCATCCACATGGAATTTCTTCATGTTTTCTTTCCAATATAATTTAAACGGCGATGTCACTTCCTAAGTGATCCTTCAATCAATTTGTATTTTTAGCACTAGTTTTATGGATGTGATTTCTCCAACGAGATTTGTGAATCATCCATCTTTTATGGATTACGGAAATTATTTGACAACCCTTTTGTTCTCATAATACCTGATAAAACAAATCTTGAAGGCAAGCTTTGATGTTTAACGAGCAACACAATAACCCTTTATTTGTTCTTGATGAACATCATCACATATTCTTTTGCTAGTTACTCAGGACATTGTAGTTCATGAATTGTGTTGTTTCGTATGACGATTCACACCAACAAATTCAGTATCAAATACTTAAGAACCACATTGTTTAATAAGCAAAGAATATAGCCATAACATGTATATCATCTATATACTTAAACTGAACAATTCTAGTCTTTTCTTTTCTGCCATATACTTATGAGATTCTCTTTCAGTATTTCCTTTTCTGTTTGAAAGAATCTATCAACATCAATAGTGGAGCCATATACATGACACATAGTCCAAAGCATGTATAATTAAATACCAATGTCTTTGGACTTGCACTTTGAAGTAGATCACCATCATCAAATGTTTGGTGTTCTTTCAAATTCCTTTCTTTAGTAATCTATTGGTGTAGTAAACACTTTACCTACATCAAATATTCACCCTTATCATGGAATTATCCATGATCAAGCTACTTTTTAGCTTATAACGGTGAACTGCGAGTATAATGTTGCTCTCAAAAACCTTTTTGGAGGTTTAGGACAACTAGTGTCTCCAACCTTTTGCAAATTCTCGTCAAATATGAGAACATGACTTTTGCCATATTATACTCTATCATGTTGCAACCAAAACTTTGTTTCAGATATCACAATATCTTCCACACATCATGGTTTCTGAAACAACTCTTTCAGATCCTAGATAACCTTGATATTAAGACAATCCTTTGAATATCAAGAATCATGGAGACAAACATGATACTCATACACTAACACTTGGAATTGTCACTCTTGATTTAATACTAATTATTAAACTTCATGGAGTAACCGGAACTTACTGAAA